>CM048819.1:62093699-63293699 GCA_026586065.1 Dioscorea zingiberensis | reverse complement strand
ATACTGATCCTCCTAGTCCTCCTAGCATTGCATCAAGCTCTAATTGTAGTGCAACAACTAGTGCTAGTAGTAGTAGTAGTTGTAGTAGTAGTAGTAATCCTTGTGCTAATGAGGATGAGAAACAAGAGAGTTACAAAATGTTTGGAAGTGGAGGAGGAGAACATCAAGGAGAACATCAAGAGTTGGATGTTGTTGGTTCATCTACATTGGATCTTTCATGGTTGTATGATTCAGGGTTTGAGAGGCTTCCTTTGGTTGATCATGGATTTGAGTTGTATAAGAATTCATTCTTTCAAGAGAGTGTTGGACCAGAGATCAGTGAGTTTGATAGGATGAAGGTGGAGAGACAAATCTCAGCATCACTTTATGCCATGAATGGAGTTCATGAGTATTTGGAGACAGTGAATGATTCTTCTGATCAGATGTGGGATCTCCCTCCTTTGTATGTTTATGGTCTCTGATCTTCCATTGTTTCTCTTTCCTTTTTTGTTTTTTAATTTTCTTTTTCTCTTTCTCATTCCTCTTGAGATAAAGAGAGAGATGTTAATTAGACATTGAGAAATGAAAGTCTTCATTTAGAACAAGAAGATTGTGATGGTTTTACTATTGTTTATTAACACTTCAAAGAAGATAAGAACAATGTTAAGAATTCTATATATCTGATTAGAAGATGAAAAATTAGATTTGTCTAAATGTGTTTTTACAAATGATTAAAAAGAATACAAGTTTGAAAGTTTTAGATGAGTGCCATGAAGTTTTGGCAAATTTAAGGAAAGGGATAATTAGTTTAAATAATATGTTTGTTTAATATAATGGTGGCAAGATTTGTGAATTTAATTAGATTAATTAAGGAGTGAATCATCATCTGTCCAATTTAATTTCTATTTTACTCTGAAGCTTGTTTTCAATGCATGAATGTGTGAGCTCATGAGTTTAAGCATCATGTTGAGAAACATAATTAATTAATGCTTATTAAGAGAATAATTAAGAGAACGACTTGAATAGGGTGTAATGTTCAACTATCTTTACTTAGAAAACAATCTCAAAACTAAAATACTAATTGTGTTCTAGTTTATAGGTTCCTTGAGAAGTCAATGAAAGGCAAAAATGAATCTTTTTTTTTTTTCTTTTTTTGACAAAGGCGACGAGCGCCTACATAAGGAAAGTCAGAGACGGGCACAATTGTGGAGCCCACATCAACACACCAAAACCTTCATCTGTGTGAGTGGAAATTTGAATTCAGTTCATAAAGAAACGTTGGTAAAAAGGAGAAAATGATCTTATTATCACCATTCTGCGGCATTGTCCATTTCCACTGGAACTTTCTGCAAATACAGACCTCTCTCAGATTTTTACATTTCTTCAAAGAACAAAAGGTACTTGACTTGGTATTTGAGAAGACAAATGGAGGATGGACTTCCATCAAATTTGTTATCATCAGTGTCACTAGTAACAACATTTGAGTAGGAAAAAGGTTTAGTTTAGCTTGAAACCTGAAAGCAAGCAGTGGATAGAAAGGGAAGCTAAATAAGATCAACAGCCTCATTTGCAACATCTTAAGAATTACAAACAACAATAAAAGAGTCTCATATTACTTAACAACACAATTGACCATACACTGCTTCAAAAGTAAAGGGAGCAAACATACTGAGTGTAAAGCAAATGAAAAATACACAATACAGCAAAAGACAGAAAGTATGTTCATTAAGCAGGAATAAATGCATATCTCAAACAACTCAATAATCTTCAGGCTCTTCGCCATCATCATCAACACCCTCTGCGCCGACTTCCTCGTAGTCTTTCTCAAGGGCAGCCAAATCCTCTCGTGCCTCTGAGAATTCCCCTTCTTCCATACCTTCTCCGACGTACCAATGAACAAAGGCACGCTTTGCATACATGAGATCAAACTTGTGGTCGATGCGGAGAATACCTCAGCGACAGCTGTGTTGTTACTGATCATGCAGACAGCACGCTGCACTCTGGCCAGATCGCCTCCAGGTACCACAGTTGGTGGCTGATAGTTGATGCCACACTTGAAGCCAGTTGGACACCTTGCAAATAGATCATCAACCAATTTAATAACATGCTACATTTTGCATGGGTGCAGAAGTAAATTGAGAGATGGGTTTTAGAACTGAAGCTCACCAATCAACAAATTGAACGGTTCTCTTGGTTTTAATTGTGGCAACGGCAGCATTGACATCCTTAGGAACAACATCTCCACGGTACATCAAACAACAGGCCATGTACTTTCCATGCCTTGGATCACATTTTGCCATCATGCTTGAAGGCTCAAACACAGCATTTGTGATTTCAGGAACTGATAGTTGCTCGTGGTATGCTTTCTCGGCAGAGATTACAGGGGCATATGATGAAAGCATGAAATGAATACGAGGATAGGGTACAAGGTTAGTCTGGAACTCAGTAACATCCACATTAATGGCCCCATCAAACCTCAAAGAAGTGGTCAGAGAGGATATGATCTGTGATATTAACCGATTAAGGTTGGTGTATGTTGGCCTTTCAATATCAAGGGATCTTCGGCAGATATCATAAATGGCCTCATTATCCAAGAGAACTGCAACATCTGTGTGTTCAAGCAAGGAATGGGTTGAAAGGACACTGTTGTATGGCTCCACAACTGCAGTAGAGACCTGCCATTTGGAACCATTACCAAAACAAGTTCAATCAACAGGGATGAGGACATGATAATTATAATAAGCAAGCATGTCAATCATAGAAAACCCCACTACCCAACTACCCACCTGCAAGCATCTATTACTCTCTTGAGACCACTTATCAAACAAGCAACTACCCTCCTAATCCCAATCACACTGTCATAATAAGATAAAGGCCCACAATGGCAAGTATAACATGTGACAGCAATCTTTATGTGATATTGTATGCATCATTAATTTAGGGCTCCTCTGTGGAAATGCAACAAGTAATAAACTATATTATAGGATGCGCTGTGAACATTTGCAACATTTGCTAGTTAACATTGTTTCAAAAAGATAAATGCAAATATATTCTATTTTAATCAGGACAAAGATCAGATGAACAGAACATGACAGATAGCTTGATTTCCTTTTACAGCCACCTCCCTGCAAAGTTGCTATAGAGCAAAACTCCCAGATAAGGATTTGTACGACAGTTGTGACATCACTGACATGTGCACACATTCTTGCTTAGTCTAGATTAAGAAAAGATAAACATAACTACTTAGGCAGATTGATTTCCTTTACAGATGCCTCCCAGCAAAGTTGTTAACAGACCAAAACAGACAAGAACCGTTACCACCCTCAGCAGTTATTAAAACTTCAGACCTGAACTTCTGGTATCCAGATATTCAAGATAAATCAGATGCTGTCAAAGGTCTGAATCAGCACGTATTCAATAACACATTAGATGTGTCTCAATAACCTCCTGGAGTGCATCCACAATGCATGGACCAGGCTTTACCTGTACCTTTGAACCAAAATACTAACCTCTATTTCCAACAATGTCCAAATTCGGGGTTAATTTAACAAGTGTGCAAAACAGACAATAAAAACTAACAAAAAGGAATGAAAACAAACAAATCATAGGTACAAGTGAACAGGGTATGAAATTTAACCCATAATCCATATGTAGTATGTACAAACTTTCCAGTCAACTAATATAATTAGTTAGAAATAGCACAGTTTTGGGTTCTTTCCAGTACATACATTGGACTTCCAACCTCTAGAGTGGAAAGCCATTCAATATAGGTCCATCATGGGCCAACATCAGCAAATAACATTAATGAAACAATAAATCCAACATAAAACAACAAAAAAAGGACAGTTTGCACAGGATCTAAGTACCTGAGGAGAGGGATAGATGGTGAAGCCAAGCTTAGATTTCTTCCCATAATCCACAGAGAGGCGTTCAAGCAACAAAGAACCCAGTCCAGACCCAGTGCCACCACCTACTGCATTGAATACCAGAAACCCTTGCAAACCAGTGCAATTGTCGGACAACTTCCTAACACGGTCAAGGCACAAGTCCACAATCTCCTTCCCAACTGCAACCCATGCAAAACAACAAAGCTCAGTTTACAAACCAAAGGGCACAAACTTTAGAAGGAAACCAGCAAAACCAAGAGAAAAACAGCTCACCAGTGTAATGCCCACGCGCAAAGTTATTAGCCGCGTCTTCCTTGCCGGAGATAAGCTGCTCCGGGTGGAAGAGCTGGCGGTAGGTGCCAGTGCGGACTTCATCGATGACAGTGGGCTCAAGATCAACAAAGATAGCCCTGGGAACATGCTTCCCAGCGCCAGTCTCGCTGAAGAAGGTGTTAAACGCATCATGTGCGACCCCCACCGTATTATCACTGCACACACCACCATAACCAACATCAATTCCCTCTCAAATCTCACGAATTCCCATTAATCCCCACAAAAAACACCACAAAAACACACTTTTCCTGCAAATTCCATCAAATCAACGCTACCAAAATCTACTAAATCAAGGAAAACAAAGAGAAACACAGATCTATGAAGAAAAAAAAAAGGAAAAAAGAAACCCAAAACGAGTACCTGGGCATGATGCCATCGGGCTGGATGCCGTGCTCGAGGCAATACAACTCCCAGCATGCGTTGCCGACCTGGATCCCGGCCTGGCCGATGTGGATGCTGATGATCTCTCTCATCTCTCGTCGAAACCCTAACCCTAGAGACGAAGATCTCCGGTTTTTCTCGAGAGGAGCTGAGAAAAGATCGCGCGATTGTTCTCGTTTTCATAGCCACTGATTGGGCCCCACAGGTAAAGGCCCACGTATATGACTTTTACCATAATACCCTAACCCTAGAGGTTGTCTTTTGCGGGTTGTCGTGAGGGTAGTTTGGGCATTTCAGGTGGTTCCCGGGTTGGGATTTCACAAGGAACAGATGTGACAGATGGAGCGGTGAGCTGTTCCTCGCTGGCGTGAATCATATAAAGGAGAGGTGGTTATCGGATTCGGGCTTGGCAGTCTCATCCAAACCCGATCCGTTATTTATTTATAATTATTATTATTAAGGAGAAATTAAGACGTTTAAGGAAATTCAATTTTATAAAAAAAATAATAAAAGTATAAAATATTTCGATCTATTTTATTTTGGGGAAGGGGTTTCTATAATTATTATATTCAATATTTTTTTAATAAGAATGCATAAATATTATACAATCAGATTTTAAAATATTAAAAATTGTTATTGCCAAGAAAGATATTTTCATACTTTTTTAAAAAAAATATTAAACATGAAATTAGATAAAGAATTAAGAAATATATTTTTTGAGGATAAGAGCAAAAAAGATAAGTATCTCACCAACCAGATGATGAAATAAGAATTGGGCGAGCCCACATTTGATCCGGACCCGAGAGCAGCTTGGATGATGGCACCGGCTAACAAATGGGTCCAAACCCTGACAAGACCCGGACTAGGATTGGACATCCACCACTCCACATTTAATAATGAAATTATAATTATATTATCTTTGGTTGGTAAAGTGATGATGCTCTCAAACCATTGCTTTTATATTAAGTCTGTTTTTTTAGTAAAAATGAATTAGTGTCTTTATTATAGTTTTATTGTTTTTCTTAATGTTACTCTTATTTCAAATTAATAATAAGTGATTATTTGTTTTTATTTTTAATTTTTGTCGGCGTAAAATGGCCTCAACCTAAATTACCAAGTAGACCTTTTTATCGTGTATATTTTCATTATATTGAATTGTTGATAGTGAGATCTACTCCTCCTAGGGATTATAATAGATCTAGAACAATGGATGTGAGAGGTTGATGAAGGTTGTAGTGTTTCGGTTGATTTTGAAGGAGAAATCAGTTGTGATAGATAGTTGTGATAGATGACTTCTCATATGGACTCCTTCACATTTCACATATTAGTGCTTCGCCTAAAAACCAGCTTTTAAGGATCACGCCTTGTCGAGAAAATGAATTGTAGAGAGAATGGAGACAAGCGCTCGTGCTCCGAGGAGCCTCCAACGTTTAAGTCAAGGACTCCAAATGGAGAGAAGAGCAAATATGAGAAAGAGAGTGGGAGGGAGTAGAGAGGATTCCAAGAGATAGAGATATTCAAGCTAACACTCATTCTTAGTGGAGTCAAGGTCTCTAGTGTAGGATTATTCGGTGTTCAAAACACGCAGCGGAAGGCAAAATAATCCAATGGAAGATCTATTTGCATTTAAAATTTATTTAACATGTTAAAGATCGGATCTAAAACATACCTCGGAAGCGAGTTCCTTTTTCCTCGAACCTCTTTGATAATGCGCAAGACTCTACGCTGCATATCACACCGGTAATTCAACCTTTGCTATCAACCCTTCACAAAATGGAATCGATGAACAAATCAAACAAATACACTCTCAAAACTCACTACTGATGGATTCTGTACTCTCTCTTTGTATTATGCTTAACCTATACGCAAGTTCTACATATATATAGGCATTTAGAGGCTTTTGGGCTTCCCAATACCTTTTAGGTTTCCAAAACGTGCATGTGGCTTTTGGTTTTCCCAAACCCTTTGGTTTTCCAAAGCCTATTAAGTGTATGTACGCTTTTGGTTTTCCCAAAACCCTTTGGGTCTTCCGAAAGACCTTTGGTTTTCCCAAAACCAACACATCCAATCATTATTCATTTTGTCCATTAATATTAATTATATTCTCTATGCTAGTAAAGAATATAATAATATTCCATTTGGACTAATTTATTTTATTTATTTGATAAATTAAATAATCTAATTTAATCATCAAATAATAAAACAATTAATCCTATAGCAAAGATTAGAACACTTTCGTTGAGTGTGCGCCCCATAGGTTCAAGATTACTAAGCGTAGTAAATTAGTCATACTACTTTTACTAATCAAGGTTGGCGTCTAGCAACACTTAACGACCTAGGATAGCATGAAGTATACAATTACTCTCAAGCAACCCGTTGAAGAATAATGTAATATTTTCCTTCGCCTATAAAGCTCGGTCAACCCTAGGACATAGTTGAACTGTCAAATCCTAATAGGTTGCCAACTATGTTTAAGTATGATTATAATCAATTAAATCGAATGACTTAAGAAACTCTTTTCTTCTTTCATTCGCTTTGCCTCGACTCAAGGTCTTAATTTAGTCGTTATAAATAATGACAACATAGAGCTCAAACTCATTACCAAGAGTTGACAGATTCCTTCGATCAATCATTAATTCTACAAGTATTTAATCATACCCAATATCCTTTCAACTATCATCCTAGGACAATAGGTGTCCGTAATCAAAGTACGATAAATAGCATTAATTACTAATGATGATCTCGAGTCAAAGAACTATTATATCTCATTCTTCAAGAGGAATATCCTATCGACAGCTTTATAGTAATATTAACCATTAGGAATTCTCAATTGAGTCATTCAATGATCATATCTCCATATGCATCATCTATATACGTGATTTAGTCAATGAGATCAACTAATCTTTTATCTTATAAAGACCGTACACATATATTGATCTAACCGGATCACTAATATCCTATTCTTAATGATCCCTGATCAAGAACAATTTTAGATTAAATCATTTTAGACTTGACTCTCATTATTATGATCTCTATCATAATGACAAGTCTCTAAATTTAATCAAGGACTTTATCATATTAAACACTTAATATGATAACAAAAGTAAGGCAATGCCATATATTAATCAAACCATATTGTTTGAAATGTGTTCAAATTATTACATAAGAGATTGGGTCTAGGGCATATCAACTATATCCCTAACATCTAGTTCTCAACTTACCTTCTTTGTAAGCCAATGACCTCCTTATATAGCTCATAGACTATTGACCAGCTCGGAGACAACTGCTGTTAGTTGGGGATAGTTAGTTACCAGCTTTTAGTGCATGTTGGAATGACAGTTATGATGATAGTTGATCTCTCATTTGGACGCTTGCGATCATGCCACGTGTCCTTATATATTAATGTTTTCAATATAAGTGAATTAGTGTCTTTATTAGAGTTGTTTTTACTTCTTAATAATAAAAATTTAAATTGATTATTTGTTTTTTATTTTAAATTTTTGTTTATGTGGAATGGCCGCAACCTAAATTATCAAGTAGACTTATTTATTGGGCATATTTTGATTATATTAAACTATTATTC
The DNA here is from genome assembly GCA_026586065.1 of Dioscorea zingiberensis. Classification (NCBI taxonomy): domain Eukaryota; kingdom Viridiplantae; phylum Streptophyta; class Magnoliopsida; order Dioscoreales; family Dioscoreaceae; genus Dioscorea; species Dioscorea zingiberensis. The sequence goes on along the minus strand of CM048819.1, from coordinate 63,285,536 downwards.
TATATAAGATGGAGTATTTTGTCATTTAATTTTTATATATTTAAGTTATTGTGTTTTTTAATATTAACTTAATTCACAAATTTTCTGTTTTAATGATAATTATTAATAATTATTTTTTATTAAATTAAATTAATAATTAATAATTAATCATTTCGACGCAACGCAACGCGCTAAAAAACCCCAGGTATTCCCCCCTTCACTCCTAGCTGTGTTTCAATCTCCTCGCTTTGCTTTGCTCCCTTCTCTTCATGGCGGCATTGTTCGCGAATCCTTCATTTATCGTTTGTTTTTGCTTTATTGACTCGGTTCAATCTTCTGTCGCTTCGTCTCTCTGTGCTTCATCGTAGTTGGCATTGTTCGATGTGTTGAAATCCCAATGCCTTGGGTGGATCGAGCATCTTCAGCTCTGGAGGTATTTTGTGTGATTTTCCCCTTTTGAATGCTTGACCAAATTGAGATTTGGTTGTGATTCTTGGTGAAAGGTTGTAACTTTTTGTACATTTGATTATGGCTGATTTGTTCATTCTGGATGATGATTGTTCTTGAGAATTAACTTCATGTTTCGTGATATTAATGCTAATGCTATTGATGGTGTTGGTATAGTTGGTATTTATAGTGGTATAAAGTTGCTTGTGAGAACAAATTCATCGCCTGATGGGATATAATATGAGAATCTGTTTCTTTGTGGTGATGATCTCAATCTTGTTTTTGATATTAGTGTTAAACATGAGAAGAGGGAGAAACATTTTTGCTTGACCACAATTTTGGAGATTTTGAGCTCACAAGAAGATATAGGGATGTGATATAATGCAAAATGTGCATCCTTTCTCAAAGTTCTTCTATACACCATGTCACATTTCATATCATGACAGATTAAAAGCTGCAGATAGATAATTGCTAAGAAATGTGCACATCTACCAACTTTCACATGCAATTTTGGTTAACCCATTCCTTCTCGCCTGTGGATAAACCACATTCATTAGAACTTAAGATAGATGTTGGTCCATTGAGGACCCATACATGGACCACGGCCTTAGTTTGGCCGGGAACATTTATAGGGTGTGATGTGTACTTAGAGTGGCTAGCGCTTCCGTGGATAGTAGCGGACCGTCTCACCTGTGGCTTCTCCACATTTATCAAAAAAAGAAAAAAAGAAATGTGCACATTTTACATGCAGACACAATGATAAAGAGTACTTTTATTGTGATAGTCTGTGTGAAACCACTTGTACCTTTCCTCCCTAAGATCTTCTCCTGCCTCAAAGCCTTCTGATTGTTGCATTTCACGTGTCTGAATATAGAAAATATCGTGGTGAATCAACTGTTCTCTTGGGGTGGGCTAACCATGTGATTGAATATAAAAGGCCGGGGAGCATGCTTCCACTCTGTAATAAGAGCAAGAGTTTTAAGAAGGGGGTGAGGAAGGCCTGAGTGTGCCATCATCTTTAAGATTAGTCCCTTCAGTCTCATGATTCCTCCTTTCATTTCCTGACTAGCAAAAACAATAAGAGAATCATTGTTTGGTGGATAAGATGTATCCGCTTCTGTGCTTCATTTTTTTTTTTAATTTTGAGCACAGCAGGGAGCTTTGTAGCACCGGGCTGCCCGCTTTGTAGCACCGGGCTGCCCTTTTTTTTAGCACAAGAGGGAGCATCTGACCCTATAAATTTATTTGACCGATTTGTGCTGGAAGTGCAATGCATGAATTATAATGTTATTCAGCATTCCAGAAATTGTTTATTCTTGTGTTCCCTAAACTTTGTTCATGACCATTGTTAATATAGTGCCTGGATGACACCTTAAATTTGATGTTCAGGTTCTGAAATCTAGAAATCAGTGATGCAGTTTCCCTCCTTCCATTTATGGTATGAATTTCATTAGGAATGAAAAGTTGACATCTTTGGTATTTTTCCAGCTGCTCAAAGCAGTTCATATTTCTTGTTGAACACAGTGTTGATGATGTGAGAGAACACGACTTCCTCAAGAACAAACTTCACTTGGACAGGTCACTATTCTTACCATCTCTTCCTTTATGCAATTTTACTTGTTTATTTCCGAACTTCCTTTTCATAACTAGTTCTGACTCATTTTTTATAGTTTAGTTATTGAACAAAATTCCTAGCTTTCTCGTTAGATCCAAAGCCTTCGTGGCCAACTGTCTGCTCTTGTTAGCTGGCTCACAAGTAGCTTTCAAATCGCACAGAAACAAAAAATTAAAAAAAAAAAGGAAAAGAAAAGAAAGGGAAGGATGAAGAGAAGTAGTAAAGCAGGTAGCTATCAGTTTCTCTCCTAAGGGTCACCACTATTTCATCTCCATACGTCTCCCCAGCGTTTCTAATCAAAGTGTTGAGCAGGTGGCATAAATTGACTGGCAATTTATCAAGTTGTTTGATGTCCCATTTCATTGTGCATCAGCTTAAAGTGAGCCTGATGGACTAGTGTCTTAAGCCTACCAGAGAATGCCAAACTTGGTGTAGAAACTGAGAGCTTAGAACTCTGAGTTGAATGAGTTCAGACTCCTTCAGGTCAGATTTGGATCATACACACACACACACATGCATATACATGTTTTAAGTTTGTTATTTGTATAATCCCCTTTGAAATACTCAACCACATGTTAACCATTCAAACCTTGATCATTATAAACACCTCCACATATGTTTTGCTCGTCCAACTTTATCTCTAGACTAAATATTTCATTTGTGGAGATAGATTAGAACTTCATAAAGAAAGTAAAAGATAAAGAAGGTAGATATAGTCAGTTTTCCACAAAGGAAAAGGCTTGATTGATGTCTTGCATCCAAGGACTCCCAAATAGCATCTCTACTTTCCTTGTCACTTAGGAAAACTATAAAGTTTGGTTGGCCATAGACTTTTGGTTTATAAACTTGATTTTCTATTTCATCCTTTGTTGAAAACAGAGCTTAGATTCTATCATTTGAACAGTAGCTAAATTTTGAAGATGAAAAACTAGGGCGACAAATTCCTTAGGATTCTTGATGAAATTATCATATTTTCAGGATAAATACTTTTTTTTTTTTTTTTGAATGTGTGTGTGTGTATATATATATATATATATATATATATATATATATATATGAATGTTTGGAGTGCTATCTTTTGGATGTATTATCCTGTTTATTGTATAGAATGTCTTTCCTTCTCATGTAGCTCTATCACTGTGACCAAATCATTCTCTTCTTGTGCATATAAATCCATTTTTTTCCCATTTCTTTTGGATGTTTCTTAATTCTTGGCCACCTAAATTCTTCTCTGCTAAAATATCAGTGCAGAAATCAAGTCTTTGATGTGATTTCATTGATGGAGATGGTGATTGAAAACACTCCAACAAATAGAGACTACAAACAACAATTTTCAATGAAAACAGGTATTTTTACTATCCACTAACAAAATAAGTTATCTCTAATATAGCCTTCTTCCTTTTTGCTATTAGTTAAAAATTTCCTTCCATTTATGCCCCTTAAAAATTTAAGATCCTTACAGACATAACCCTAGAGAAAAAAGGAAAAAAAATAGAGGTCATCTACTCATCTTCCACAAGCTACTATGTGGACCACTAGACAGTCTGCATTGATTTTGTTGCTTTAGTTTCTCTATTTTTATATTGTAATCATCCTTGATTCCAACCAAGGAATGAAGCAACCGACACCCACTTTCTTTTTTCTTTTTTCTTTTTTCTTTTTTTTCCTTTTTTTCCCTCTTTTGGATTATGACATGCTAGTATAATACACTATGAAGGAAATGGTACAAAATATAAATTTAAGTAGTATTTCAATATGAACCATTTGGACACTTGCTTGTTACACTTGAGAAAAGTCTTATCTTATTGTTAAACAACAAAATAATAGATAAGGATAAGCTTAGAAAAATAAAATAAAAAAACACAGTAAAAAGTCACTAAGGGGGGGTGTCATGGAACCATTCTATTTGTCCATCAGCTAGAAAGGAGAACCCCACAATCAACCTCCTCTGCCCCTGTTTTCCCTGAAATATCAGACCTCCCACTCCATTAAATCCCATCACCTCTCTCATCTATTTTTCAATCCAACATCTACAATGGAGAAGGCATCCATGGAGGTTGATCTTGATGACTGGGAGTTCCTCCCTGATGACCACCAGCACCACCACAAAGGTGTTATCTTCTCCAATGATTTCAACTTTGGTTCCAGAGGACTAGTAGATGTTAATTACTTCATCATCAGGCCTTCTCATCCTCCACTCCTCACACCCTCCAAAGATGAATGCAAACAAGCTGAGAGACAAGATCATGATGGCAAAGATGACAAAGTGTTTAAAGACATAGAAGTTGTTCCTCAGGATGTTGTGTCTCAAGTCTTCTTCAAGAAGTGGAAGGAGAATGAGTTTGTGGACATGAAATTAGACTTAGAGGTAGACTTAGACTTGGACTCTCCCAAGTCCATCTCCAGAGGTTCCACTCCACTCAAGGATGCTGGAGCTCTCTGCTTTGATGAAGAAGAGTGTGAGAAAGACTTGGATGAGAGTTTTCAAGTGAAGGCTGAGAACAAAGAGAAGTCTTGCAGGGATGACTTTGGGATCACTCTATGGAGGTGGAGGCTCACTGGAGTTGGTGCTCTCTGCTCCATTGGAGTGGCAGCAGCAACCATATGTATACTTTTATTGGGTGGCAGGCAAAGGCCACAGCAGCATCTCCAGTGCCAGAGGCTTCAATTTCAGATATATTCTGATGAACAAGTACTGTGTTAAACTAAGAATTAACTGTGAATTCTTTCAACCATGCAAGAAGAGTATGTTGAAATTTTGATTCTTTGTGTTTCAATGGTTGCAGAGGATTAAGCAAGTGGTGCAAAAAGCCTCAAGGCTGAACCAGGCACTGTCCACCATGAGAGGAGCTTCTTCTTCTCCTCCATTGATTGCCAGGTCTGCTCACATATCATTTGGTGGATACTATGATGCACTGTGATCAGTGCTCTATGTTCTAAATGAATTTGCATGTATTTGTATATTGTGTATGTACATTAATCACTACATCTTTATTGTGTATTAATTGTATTTAGAGAGCCCATAAGACCTGGGAAAGAGAATGGAAAAGAAATATGTAGCAAATGATTGAAGTGAGAAATGAGAATTCTTATATATAAATTATTGATATATAAGGTAACAAAGAGCTGGTGGTGGTGTTGCAAATTTGCAATGCCTGCACGGCACTGTCTTGTGTTCCCTCCTTGTCAATTCTTGTGGAAATTATGTTCCCATGTTCTGTTTCAACCATTGCCATGCGTTAGCATGCTGTGTGTTTGCATAGTAACTTAGTAAGCAGATAAACACAAGTTTTTATCTTTTTTCGGTTTTAGTTATAATTAGTACTGTAAATGATCTAGCTTATCAGATTGGGTCCAACTCGAGCTCGGCAAGAGTTCGGTATCATGCGTCTTGAACATCTTCTTTGAGGATCGCATGTTGGTGACGGTGGGCACCTTTGATTTCTTAGACGCCATTGTGTCTACTGGTGTTATCATCGAATTGATCAGGGATTTGACATCGCTTGCCTCTAACGATGGTTTAGAGCTTCACAAATTTTTGATCAAGGACTTTCAAGATTGATCTCTCCATGGACAGCGTCAACTACTGATGCATAGATTTGTTTCTCCTAGGTATCAGAGCAAATTTTGATTAACGGGTGAGAGAGGTCGGTAGAGGTTGAAATGCTTCAGTTGATTTTTGGGGAGAGATTGATTGTGATTGATAACTTCTCTGGTCCGTTTCTTCAGCTTCACAGAATCAACACCTCCTCCAAAGATTGAACCTTACAGAGAGAAGAAACCACAGAGAAAGAAGATCTAAACGCTCGTGCTGGAAGCCTCTGATGCTCAAGTCAAAGATTAAAAAAGGAGAGAAGGTAGAGATCGGGAGAGATGGAGATTAGGGGCTTGTTTGGATTGGCTTCAAAAAAAAAAACACTTAACTTATGAAAAAATGTTTTTTTCAAAATTGCTTTTACTAAATCGCTTTTTCTTTTAAGCACTCATGTGTGGTCTTAAAAAACTGTGTTTGAGCTTTTTATCTTACGCTTTTAAAAAGCTAATCCAAACAAATTTTTTTGAGCTCAGAAGCGCTTAACTTATAAAAAAGCGCTTCTAGCCTAAAAAAAAGCCAATCCAAACAGGCCCTAGAGAGAATTCCGAGACTCCAACTAAGAGTTTAAGTTACTTTCTTCGTGAGCCGAGAACCTCCTTTGATAGTTGGACTCTCTCAAAAGACTGGAGTATCTTTATAGAGAAGATCAGGGGCAAGTTAGAGGACTTGGAAGGGGAAGCTATTGTCACTAAGGGGATGACTCACACTTTTGAACTCAGTTATCTCCACAATACCAATTCACTGGATGTCGGCCTACCGCCTCCCGGAATGGGTGATCCAAAAAATCGATGGTATCAGGAAGGAGTTCCTATAGAAGGAAGTGGACAAAGAAATAAGAAGCTACCACCTTGTCAACTGGGACAGATTATGCAGGCCCAAAGAAAACGGAGGTTGGGGAATCCTGAACCTTTGAACATTTAATGGGGCCCTGCTGGGAAAATGGTGGTGGAGGATCCTTACGGGTAGTACAGAAATTTGCCAGAAGATCTTTCAAGAAGCCTACTCTAGAAGAGGATACATCGACCCCTACGAGCCGACAACGGGCAAAGCATCCCCGTTTTGGAAAGGCATTTGTCGGGAATCCCCGCCAACAATAGCGAATATGTGGGTCAAACCGGGGACGGGCGAAACTACCAACCTATGGATGGAAAATTGGTGGGAGGAACTCTCGCTATGCAATATCTTCCCGAGGCTATATGAACTATCAATCAAACAACATTTTACCATCCATGAAGCATGAATCAAACTACAAAGGGGCATATGCTACTCCTATAGCTGGGGCAACTCAATAACAAGGAACAAGAGGGCTTTGACCTTATTAAGCATGCAATCTTGAATCTTAATCCAACCCCCTCCGTGATTGATACAAGAGAGTGAAAACTTACACCTAACAAAACATTCAAGGTGAAATCCCTGTATCATTTCAGAGTGGACGATGGGGTAGGATTCAGAGTGATCTAAAGAACCGGTTTTGGAAACAACCTTTCCCCCTTAAGGTCAAATTATTCGCATGGTTGGCAAAAGAAGAACGGATCCTCACACTCGATAATTTACATAAACGGAACTGGAGGGGGGAACGTACAAGATGCTACATGTGTGAGACAGAAGATGAATTTAGAATACATATCTTGACCTCATATCCCTTTGTAGTGCAAATTTGGAACCATTTCGGGAGGATGTTTGGTCTATGAACAAGTGGATTCGAAACACATGCTCTTTGGGGAACTAGGGATGCCTTCTCTAGGGTGGACAATATCCTACGAGGAGGCTGGGATTTGGCCGTGATGGCAATCATCTGGAGTATTTGGGGTGAAAGGAATAGACGATAACAAACAATGCATTTGTTTAAGAATTATTTGTGATATTACTTTCCTCCTTATCTTTTGGTTGGATGTAGCCCCTTCGGCAAAGCGGCTCAAGCTGGAAACGACAGGAAACCTGGTGAAGCGCAGTCTTGAATTCACCTTGGATACGGAGGGTGGCGATGTGTTCGAGGACGATCTACTACCAACCCAGGGCATGATACAAGCAAGCATGATGGGGTAAGTCAAGGAGGCAAGAGGATGCAACATCTTAGGCATGGGAGAGTACTAATAGATGTATTTTATTTCTCACTGCATGAGCAATGTAATGAACTCATTTTAAATTAAGTTATAAATAAATTGTAGTTTATCTACTTTATAAAAAAAAAGATAGTTGGACTCTCATATCGGTGCTCACGATCATATCACGTGTCTTCAGATATAAGACCATATTAACCCTGCTGCATTTAATGACCATGCCACATTTAATGGCCATATTAAAAGTAGAAACAACCACAAAGCTATACTTAAAAAACCACATCAATGCTTCTTATGCTACATTCACATATTCCCTCCTTAGTCTTGTACCTTCTCTTCATCTCAACCCATCAATGGCTAAACAAGCTCTGTTTCCTCTCATTCTCTCCCTTCTTCTTTCTCTTCTGCTGATCTCCTCTGGTACTCTTCTTCTTCTTCTTCTTTTCTTTATCTTTATATACATTCATTTGAACTAACATTCACTCTTTCTTTCCATCTCTTAGGAACTCTGGTGAACTCCATAGCACAGGTAGCCTAATTGATTGTATCTCATCTTCTTTTAAGCTTTTGAAGAAGAATCTAATACCATTCTCTCTGTCTTTTTATGTTTTATTTGTCTTGAATCATTTGAAGAAAACATGGTGTGTGGCTAGACCTTCAGTTAGTGATAAATTGCTGCAGACAAATCTTGAGTTTGCTTGTTCTGCAGTGAACTGTAGTGTTTTGTCAAAAGGTTGTCCATGCTTCATCCCTGAATTGCTAAGTTCTCATGCTTCTGTGGCCATGAATCTCTACTTTGATTTCCATGGGAGGAATCATTGGAACTGTGATTTCAATGGCACTGGCCTCCTTTCTGTCTCTGATCCAAGTGAGTTATCAGTTATCATCATTTACAAACAGTTTGATTGTGATTGTAACTCATTTTCTTGTAAATTCTTGCAGGTGTTGGTGGGTGTGTCTATCCTTGATGGAATATGGTTAATTGTCTTGTTACCTTTGGTTTGAATTTGTAAGTTCATAAAAAGGAATGGGGTTTGTTGTTTGAATGAAAAATTTATGGAATTTAATACTCTGTTGATTCTTTTTTATATCTCTTTCCATATGGAAGAAGAACAAGTTAAGCATGAAAACTTAAAGAGAGAGAGAGAAAGATGAACATTAATCTCAACAATGGTGGTTGCCATGAAAACAAACACCATGACCAGGAGAAAAGAGGAGGGAGTGGAATAAATTAAGCTCTTCAAGGTTTCTTGGAAGCCATGAATTTAATTGTTTCATGGGATGCATGTTCTTGCCAAGATGTTTCTTTGTCTATTTGTCACTGCTTTTGAAGCTTTTCTGTCTTTTATTATTATTTATTTATTTGTATATATGTTTATCATTCTAATTTAAAGAGAGGTTAACAAAAAACTAGGGATTAGATGTCGAGGGAAAAAAAATTAAAAATTAAAATAAAAACTCTCTCATTTTAGGATTTTTTTTTTCAAGTGGTCCGACCCTTCTCTATGACCCGCATGCATACGGTAGGTTTATTGCACCCAGTTGTTTTTTTTTTTTTGTTAAAAGATAGATAAACTATAATTTTTTTTTGACAAAGGCGATAAGCGTCTACCCGTCAAGGATGGGCACGTGACGAACGCACGTGCCCACACCTTGCAAGAGGAGGGGCTCGATCCCGTGACCCGTCATTAATATCGAGGCCAACTTCTTAACAAGTGAACCCAGTACCAGTAGACCAAGTGGTCGTTGGTCTAGATAAACTATATTTTATTCATAAAAAGTTATAGGTTGTTACAAGGTCTAATACAAAACAAGTATGTAGGTATAAGTCAACCTGTAACAAAACTATAACTACACTTTGTTTTTCGGTTGCGCTGTATTATTGGAGTGTTCTCTTCAAAGGCTTCACGCCCTTATCCCCCATTCCTATGTTGTGGCCTCTCGCTTGACTTCCAAGCTCTATTCGACCTAGTTTTCATGAGTTTTGAGTCTCATACATTTTCGTGTGAGCTGCATCAAATTAAAATGATACAAAAAAATTAATATTAGTTAAAAAAATACGATGTTTGCCTTCAAAACATTTTCTGTTCATCTTGGTCTATAAGCTTTATGTTTTCATTGTTACTTAAATAAATAGATTATAAAATATGAAAATGGAAATAAAATGGTGTGCCAAAAATATTTAAAAAAATTTTGTGATAAAAAGTAGATAGGATTGGCAGTTGGCAACCAACTTTCAACTTTTTTCTACCTAATCATATTTGACAAAGTTAGGCACAAAAATTACTATTGGTGTTGGCTCAAATGATTTCAACAACATGAGTAGAGTTTCCTTTTAATACAAGCCAAAAATTCACATCATAATTTTTAAAAACCATAATTTATATATTTATGAACAAATTTTACCACAAGATCAAAATCAATTTTTTTTTTTTGAAATATTTTATCATAGTATTTTTGTAACTCTTAACCTATTGATATTGAGTCTCTTGTATAGGGTATTTATTTATTTATTTATTTATTTATTTGTTAAACAAGGGAGATAAACTTCATTCTAAGCCCAGGTGGGATGGAGCGGAGATAGGCCTACTGGGCCTAGCCCCTCATGCTAACGGCCTGTGACTACCTCTCAGCGCCCAACTTTCACTCCATCACACAGGATTCGAACCATGGTTCTCTTCCCGTATGCGGAGGACCCTTGCCGCTCGACCTATTGGTCTTTGGCAGTATAGGGTATCATTGATTTGGGAGAGATCTTGGGTTTAATATCCTACGACCGTAAGGTGAGGGCACGTGTGTCTGTTCCCGAGTTGATGATTGACGCGTTTGTTAAAAAAAAAAAAATCAATGACTTTTTTTTTATCAATGTAACTCGGACTAACGTATCTAAGTTGGGCTCAAATTGGATCCGTTTAAGAATGTGATTTATTATTATTATTATTATTTTGTATTTTTAATCAACCCAACCCCTATTTTTCAGGGCACGTAGTCACGTGACACGGATATCGATGGGAATCCAGTCACCGCCCCGTACGCTGACCCATAACGCAATTCCATACGGAGAGAAAGAAACCCGTTTTAATCTCAAGACATCCATCATCCACCGTCCATTTAGAATCCTACGGCTCACATCCAATCAAAACCCCCGTTATATAAAACCAAGAGGTTTCTCTTTCTCTCCGTTGGAGAAGAAGACCACAAGAGAGGCTCTGAAGAAGAGAAGAGAAGAGAACAAAAAAGGGGGAAAAATCCTATTTTTATTCCATTTTCTCTTGAATCTCATCCTCGTTTCTCCATTTCTCCACTGAAAATCGCATCTTTTTCAATCCATTTGTTCGTCTGCTTCCATTGAGATCTCTCACACTTATTTGGATTCAGCGAAGGAGGTAGGGTTTCAGGTAAACGCTGTGATTTTTTCATGCATTTCACGGATTGGAATTGGAATCCAAGGTTTTTGATGGAATTTTGATCTTGTAGGGTTTGCGGATGGAGAAGGAGATGAAGAGCAGCCAGAGGCCGCCGCGAATAGCGCCGGAGCCGGACTTTCCCTTGCAGTGGGGGAGCCGGAAGCGGCTCCGGTGCGTCAGAGTGCGAGACGAGACTACGCCAGAGAGATCCGATGGACGGCGGCGTGCCACCTCCCGCATCAACCGCCGCATCGTCGACAAGGACCTCTCTTTCCCTCCCCTGCTCCCCATCCCTCTCCATCAAAGGTATGCACATCTTGGGTTCACCAAAAGGGGCAAATTTTAGGGTTAGGGTTTGGATTAAGTGGCGGTGATCTCCGAGCAGGTTGCCGGAGTCGGCGGGAAGTGATAGCCGGAAGTCGAGGTCGGCGTCACTGTCGCCGGAGAAGGAGGACCGGTTCTACACGACCAGAGGGTCTCTGGCGGCGTGCGAGGAGAACGGGCATGGGATTGGGGTTGAGGAGAGAGGAACTGGCGCCACGGCCGCCATGCCGAGGTTCTTTGTTTCTCTCTCGAACAAAGAGAAGGAGGAGGACTTCATGGCGATGAAGGGTTGCAAGCTTCCTCAGAGACCTCGGAAGAGATCCAAACTCATCCAAAAATGTCTTCTTGTGAGTTTTTTCCTGAAATTTTTGTGGAAAAACAGAGGAAAAATGAGTTTTTTTTTTCTTCAAAAATTTGATTTTTCATTGATGGTTTATATGAAGCTTGTGAGTCCTGGGGCTTGGCTTTCAGAGTTGTCTCATGAGAGATATGAAGTGAGAGAGAAGAAGAGCTCAAGAAAGGTACCATTTTTCTTGATTTTAATCTCTTTTTCTTGTGAAATTTTGACCAAAGTTTTGATTTTGATTTTGATTTTTTGTTTTTTTGTTTTTCATTTGCAGAGGAGAAGAGGATTGAAAGCTATGTGTTTGGAGACTGATTCAGAGTGATTTTGAAGTGTAGAAACCTCTGATAAGAGTTTTTGTTGTTTTTTAATTTTTTTAATTTTTAGATTTTTATATCATTATTTACTTTGGAAAATGAAATTTTGCATTTGATACTGCTGTGTTCAGTGTTTGCTTGAATGTTGGGAGATATTGGAGGAAAAACATGGGCCATTGAATTTGTGTTTTTCATGTATTGTTTATTTATTTATTTTTTCTTTGTTTAGGAAGTAAAAAGTAAAAGAGGAAAAATCTTTTCTTCAATAATTTCACAATTTTTTCTCATTTGAACAATTTTTCCTTTTTAATATAAAATTTTGTGATTTTTATTAATTTAAAAATCTAAAAAATTTCCATTATGAGTGAAAATACTATATATATATTTTTTTGAAAAAATGAAAAAAAAATCTCTGTCCTTTCATTCTTGTGTAATAGATAAAAGTGCTATTATACCTGCCAATAGACCAACAAGTTGATATTAAAAGATATTTAAGACTACTACCAAAGAAAAAGAAATGATACTTAAGTTGTTAAATAATTAATATTTTCTTTAAATTTAATTAATTTGAATCAAGTAATATATTTGACGCTTCGACCTCAAAGGTGGACGTGCCGGAGTGGTTATCGGGCATGACTAGAAATCATGTGGGCTCTGCCCGCGCAGGTTCGAATCCTGCCGTCCACGCCTTTTATCCTTTTTTTTTAAAAAAAATAAAAATAAAAATATTATAACTAAAATTTAATTCTAATAACTTAAAAACTTTCCACATTGATATTTTTCATAATTAATATATAATTGATAAAACCATATATATCTACAAAACTCAATCATGACCGTTGATCCCTTTCCAAATAAACCAATCATTACCGTTCATTAGTTGCGTCAAGATCAAGTCACTGGATAAATGAAACAGAGAGGAGAGAGAGAGAGAGAGAGAAGCGGGAGCGTTGAGCGATGAAGACTTGGTTCCATACGCCATCATCAATCCACTCGTCTTCTCCACTCCTCTCTCGCCTTCTTATTAATGGCTTCTCTTCAGCTCTCCCCCTCTCTCGCACCCTCCATTTCTCCCCCGTCGTCATGGCTTCAACTACTTCCCAGTCTTCGCAGGTGAGACTGTGAGAGTCTATATCTTCAATCTCTTTTTTAATTTTTTTGGGATTTGATTTTGTGAGTTTCTACTGCAGACCCTGGAGTCTGGGGACGTCAGTGGAGGTTCAGATGTTTACCAGCTGATTCATGCTCATCAGGTGAAGGTTCTGCGCTTGTTTCTTTGTGGCGTTTAGTTCTTGTTTTGTTGAATTCTTGTTGTTTTAGGGTTTGCTAAGATGCTTGAAAGGAGGGTTTTTGGTGAAAGTTTGAATTTTTGGATGTGTGGACTTGGTTTTGCTTTTATAACAGGCTGCTGCTGCTCGGCTCTCGCCGATTGAAGAGGCGCGGACATTGCTTAATTATAGTTTCCGGGGCGTGCTTTCTACTTTTTCTAAGGTTTCACATTCTTCTTGGTTGTGGATTGGATGAATGATGTGTCAGTATGCTTTTTCTTTTTCTTTTTCTTTTTGGTGGTTTATACCTGGTCACTTTTGCTTTCTTGACATGTATCTGCAACTTGATACTGTTATCAATTAAGTAAATTTGTTATTTAGCATATGTCTGATTTATCCAAAATGATGCCACATCCAAAAAATAGAACCGTGTCCGTATTTTCTTTTCATTTTTTAATCTTGTCTATTTGTTGTTTTTTTTTATTACATGTATTATCATGTTGGGTCCTGTAGGAGGCAATACTATATTTTGCTTAAATTTGGGTGGTTTGACTTATTTTGGATGCAAATTGAGATGTTTTGGGGAGTCACTATGATCAGGCTTCATATTTTTTGTTTGTCCTGGATGTTCTTGACAGTCGGACAAGTAGAATCTTGTGTAGGACATTAGTTTGAAGACTTTATTATGAGAAAAGGAGACACTATTGGAAACTGCTTTCTCAGTAGGACATCAGATTAAGAATTTTATTTCCAATAAGTAGTTTCAAATTTGTCAGTGCCAAGGAGGACATTGGCTTGTGTGACTTATTTTTTAATTTTTCAGGATCATGAGGGTTATCCATCTGGATCAATGGTGGATTTTGCATGTGATGATGATGGCTCCCCAATATTGGCAGTCAGTAGTTTAGCTGTTCATTCAAAGGTCTGATTGTTACTTGTTCATATGATGTATCTTCTTTGATGTCTCACTTGTATTCATGATTCTTTTATCCAGGTTATATCATTAGATTCTTTGGATGTGATTTCCATGATCTTTTATCTGAACGGTGGAATCTAATATATAACCCTCTGGCATATGCAGAATCTGTTGGGTAATCCTAAATGCTCATTGCTTGTCACAAAAGATCCCCAAGACCGGACTGATGTTGTCATTACCCTTCATGGGGATGCAATTTCTGTATGTTATTCTCAGTCTCTTCTTCTTGAAGTCTTTTTAAAACGCATGTTACTTACATGATCTAGATAGCTGCAGGAATTAGGTTTGGATGCCTAATATGCTAAGAACATTGATTTTGATGATCTAGCAGCATTATTTTGATATTTGCATTGTAGAGTTATTTTTGTTCTTCTGTGTATATTGGCAATTTTGACTGTTGCAGTATTGAGATGGCATTGCCCTTATTGATTCATTGCTTTCCTTGCATAAATACCTTAGGCATTTTCAGGACAAAAATATCCCTTGAAAAGTTTGAAATTTTACTCATGCCATAGTTCTGATTATCTATTGATTTGTAAAGATTCTGTGGGAACTTTAACATCTTTTACTTTGACTTCAGAAATCCTTGAATTTATAATAGAAAACCTTGAGAAGACGAACAATAACATATTTTGAAATAGATAGTAGTAAACTAGGTTTCCATTTGGTGGTTCCTCTTTGTGGTAGTTAATTCAGTTTCTTTACTTCACCTCTCCCAATGCATTGTAAATTCAATCCCAACATCTTTACTGCAATAATATGTATTTTACGTGAAAAACATTCATTTTTGCTTGTCATGTATGATAATGTTTAATTTATGTCTTGCATACCTTGGTGTTTTCATTTCTATGAGTTTGAGAGAAGTATATTTATCTCTATTTCTTATCATAGCTTGATCTTCAGCATGATGTGCTCTTCTTATTTCTACTTCTGGTCTAATGCCTACTAAAAAGAACGTCCTCTTTAGGTCTCCGAGAAAGATAGAGAAGCTGTAAGATCTGCATATTTAAGAAAGCTCCCTGATGCTTTCTGGGTGATTTCTTGACTACTGTTTCCTTGTTCATTTTTGCAATTTGGATTTCTTAGTTTTTTTTTTTTTTTGTGATTTTCTAAAATAAGGCTTTTCATATCATAGGTGGATTTTGGTGATTTTCGCTTCCTCCAGATCAAACCTAAATTTGTACGATATGTAACTGGAGTCGCAACAGCTTTATTAGGATCAGGAGGTATGTGGTCACTTTTTTTTAATATCTTTAGAGTTCCATTACTCTTGGTCGAAGGCTCTCATCTACACTATGGTTTAAACTCATGCTTCTTTTCTTTTTTTTCTTTCTAAAGCGACACGTTTATGAAAATTGATGTTTAATCAATTTAGGGTAAGATTAGATGTATAATGAAGGTGGTTTAAATGGGATTGGATCTTAGATTTTTGATTTGTTTTGATAATTTAACAATTAAAAACTCTAAGAACTAACAACAACAACAACCAAGCCTTATTTCCATACTGGATGGGGTCGGCTATATGAATTCTTTGTCTCCATATCTCTCCGTCAAAATCAAGATCTGACTCAATATCTAATATCTTTTTCTCTCCATGTAATCTTAGGCCTACTTCTATCCTTTTTTTTTACCTTCTATTACTAAACTATCACATTTTCAAACTGAGACATCTGGGGGTCTACGACGCACGTGTCCAAGCCATCTTAAACACCCTTCTCTGTGGAACATGTACTTTCTGTCCGATATGTTCATTTCTAATCTTGTCCAGTCTTGTATGACCACTCATCCACCTTAACATCCTCATTTTTGCCCACAAATATGTTGAACTTTAGTTCCTAACTCTCGCTCTCGTATAGCATGACTGGTCTAAGTGTTGTTCTATAGAACTTTCCATTCACTTTATGGCATTAACCTAAGTCTAAACCACAATCATTTAAGAGGAATTGGAGACTTCCCAAGAGAATAGCATTTGATTGTTTTGTTAGTTCTTAGAGTAACAAAACAATCAAATCCTATTCTCTTGTGAGGTCTCCAATTCCTCTTAAATGATTGCAGTTTAGATTTAGGTTACCGACTTACCATTGTAAAAGTTTTTGTGGAAACTAGGATAGGGTGTGGATGTTTTTATCCAACTTTTACTTTGCCAATTTTCCCTATATTTGGTGATGTGGAACTTATTTCATGATTTTTTCTTATAATGTTGCTGTCACTAGAATTTGGTGCTGAAGAGTTTAAAGCTGCAAAAGTTGATCCAATATTTCAGTTTTCAGCCGCTATCACGGTGACCACAGCACCTGAATAATGTTCCTTCTACTAATGAGCAATTTTGTTAATTTTTAACTTGCTGGTTTTCTCTTAGTCCCACATGAATAAGGACCATGAAGAAGATACAAAAGCAATAGTCCAATACTCAACCTCGGTGAAGGTAAATTTCTGTATTAGTTAATTTTTTTGGTAAATATGTACTGTTAGCCATAAATCTCATCTTGAATTTAAATGTGTTTTGTGTTGACTTTTATACCTTAATAAAATAATATTTTCAGGTGGATTCTGCTTTTATGCTGGACGTGGATAGCCTTGGCTTCAATGTTAAGGTAGTTTTGATTCTTGTTTCATTTCTTCTGACTTTTACTAACATATAAATTCTCCCATAGTCGTGTACAATGAAAAATGTTACCATGGTTGTTTTCTATTTTAGTATGGGATTGAGGCTTAGTTGTTGTTGTTGTTGGTTGTTTTCTATTTTAACATGTAGAATGAGTTTTTTTTAACTTTTGAGAGTCTTAAAGACATAAGGCACTTCTGCATTTAGTCAGGCTACTCATTTATTAGCAAAATCTCCAAAACCAAATTTTATTCATCTTTCAAACTTAATATCTGATAAACTTGTAATCATAATGTGTAGTAAACAACATATGCCCATTGTTTTAGGTATGTTTTTGTGATTACTTTATCAGGAAAAAAATTGTGCAAAAGCAATTGTTGTTAACTATGCATCAAAATAGCTAGCTATGCTCAGCACCATTTCTATATTGACAAGTCGGTATGTGTAAGTCATGACGATGGGTAAATTTCATTGCTGGATACTTGTGCTGAGATGTTAATTGGGCATATGTTAAGTTCTACTTTTTTAATGGATTTGACCTTCTGAGTTATTCTACACGGTGCCTAGTTGAAAAGGTCTTCTACTTTGGCCCAATTTCATGATTTGTTGAAGGGCTGCATTATGGAACTAGGTTTTCAGAAGATGATATCAAGAATTTTAGGAGGCGGGCCTCGACTCTCCATAACTATTTTTATGAGTTGTAATCCCCAAAAGTTGAATGATAAAGATGATTTCAGACAGCAATCATCTCGTTCTATTTAGTTGCAATTAAGTTTATGTAACTGCTCATTAAAGTGGTCCGACCCTTCCCCAGACCCCGTACATATTGGGAGCTTTATAGCACCAGGCTGCCCTTTTAACTGTCATTAAACTGCCCTTTTTTTTAATCTATACGCTCATGTCAAAATTTGGATCAAGATTTTCTCAGTGTTTCTCTATCCATTGTTTTTATAAATGGCTGCAGTTGTTTTATTCAACATCAGGATCATAATTTTCTTCCTTCTGAGATTGCAAACTTGATTTACATTTGTGCTTACACTTTTGTTCAGGTTGGTTATCAAGGGAGTACTCTGAAGCTTCGGATTCCTTTCCCTAGACGTGCAGAAGATAGAAAGTAAGCTTTCTTAAGGCCTTCGTTAACCAAGCTATGAACATCCTTTGATATGCTTCTTAATGCAGGTTATGGGTTTATTTCCGATCTGTTTATTTATCACAATGATCTTCTCTGACATATTAAAGGGCTAGTGGTATTCTATGATGTCTATTGTCTGGTTTTTCTTTTCATGTTTAGATATTCTTTTCCCTGGCTCCTGCAATGTATGTTTGTAATTTTTGAAATGCTTTCATTTTCAACTATTTCATCAATTTTTCATTTGAGTAGCATTTCATCATTTTTGCTTCTTCAGTCCTTGTGGTATTTTGCTTTTTTCATGTCCTGTACTCTGGAATTGGTGCTTTATAATATCTTCTGATGTTTTTTTGTAGTGCTTTTATAAGTCATGATGAAGAAACGATTTTTATTGAGAGGGCTTTTTTTTTTTTTGGTTTATTCCTTCAACAAGTATTATTACTTCTTTGTATGCAATTTTATTGTGTTAACTTGTTTCTGATGATAACAAATCCATGTTGTAATACTTTGGTAAGTCTGAAATATGTTTTAGGTTGCTATCTGCTGGTCAGATTTGTAGTATTGGGCTTGTAATTTTTTTCTTATTTGTATCAAAGATTATGAAAATTAGTGCTGCATTCTGCACACCTGTTAGATGTAATATAATCATTGATAAACATGATTGAGAATGATTAAAAGCCTGTATTTTTTCTTTCATTTTTTCTGACTGGAAAAATAATATTTATCTGATTGGCATTTTCTTCTATGATGTAGGGATGTGAAGACTCTTATAGTAGAAATGCTTCAAGCTGCTAGAGCATCAAGCTAAACAACCTGGTTTTTGTGTAGACATGTTCATGTATTGGCAGGTAAAATACAATGTTGAGACCATGCGTACACAAACTTTCAACACTTACCTGAATTTGTTTGGCCTGCAACCAAACAAGAAGGGCCATGCTATCAACAAAGTAGAAAATGTTGAGGCATTTTCTTTTGCATATCGTATAGTTGCCCTAGAATTTAGGAGATCCTATTGGGGAAGGAATATATTTAGCTGCTCTTGTTACCATTTTTTTTATACTGCTTGCATGTTTCTCCAATGCAAATTAGCCAGATGCTGGGTAGATCTTGCAGCCACTAATTAATTTTCAGATCAAACAACTTATTCCATGGTAATATATGTGACCTGATGAAGTCCCCTCTTGCAGGTTGTTTGAAGCTTTAAGTGTGCAAATTGATTTCAGCATTTGTGCAAAAGACTTGGCATTCCCCATGATATGACTACTGGATCCTACATCAAGGACAATGAATGGTGCGACTTTGCATCATCCAACAACCTACTAAAGTTTGTCTGGGATTCAATGCCCCAGCTGATCACCCATTGGTGCACCAAAGGCATTTTTATGATCTTTATCTCTAGTAATCCCACACAAATTCTCCTTGAGAGAAGAGCCAAGAGGTCCAAACCTCCCTTGTAAGAGTCATCTGGTAATATGAATGGCTATGATTTATCCAATATGCATGATTATAGGTTTTCTCAGCCTTTATCCCATGCATAATTTCACATCTTGTCAGTTTACCTTTTTCAAGACATGCCCACCAGGAAACTCTGCTCAGGAATATAAGGATGGTTCTCATTCATCAATTATACATATAAACACTTGAGAGTGTGCTTGGTTGAAGATAAAGTAGAAATATACTGCAGTGTATTGATTTGAGTCTGATTTGAGATAGCCATTATGATGAATAACTTTGGGTAAGTTCAATTTCATCTGATTAGTGTATAAATGGATAGAGTAATGATATATAGGTTGACTGGGTTTCATGAAATTGCTTTCACGAATTTAACCCCGCTAGCTGGGTGTTATCAACACACTAAATTCAGCTATTGGGGTTAGACACTCAGCTAGTGAGGTTAGATTTGTGAAAGCAATTCGTGAAACTCAGTCGGCCTATATATCATTACTCTAGTGGATAAATAGTAATAGTAAGAGATGGTCACCCCTTTGGACAAGGGTGGCAAAATGCTTTAAAGCTCTTTATTAGAGAACCAACAACATGAAGTCATTCACTATATATAACAAGTCATGAGCACATACACGTTCACATAAGCAGGTCAGCTAAGATTTGAGATTGGATGTTACAATTTAATGCCTGATGCATGCCTACCTTTTTAGCTTTCCATGCAGTTCAGTGTAAAAAGTAGACATATAAAAAAAGTGTTTGTTTTCTCTCTTTCTCTCTCTAAGACTGTCACAGCATTATAGGTTTGAATCCAACAAAAAATCTACAGTACAGCATGTGACCAACAATGCCACCATCCATCCCTTCAAAGGCATGTGACAACTGTTTTATAATTTATGCCTGTGAATTTAGTTGATGAATCTGACAGAGATGTGGAGGATAAAGTTTGTCTTAGGACCCCCCCTAAAATGAAAAAACAAAGAAAAAAATAGCTGTGAACCTGAAAGACATGTCACCTACTCACATGCACTGGATCCACACACTTGCAACAACAACAGCATCTTCTATCTTTTCTTAATTTTTTTTTTCCCCAGCAATGGTCACCAAACACTGTTCCTTCTCAGTCTCCAAAGCATCAAAGAAGGAAAAAACAAGGCTTCTTTATTGAGAGAGGCCCATACTCACAGATACCAGAATCTCTCACTCCATCCATTAAGAAATCATCAGGAGACAAACAAATACATAGAAGCATGATTTGATTTATCTCCAACCTTATGTTGGAGAACAAATCAGGAACAAAAACCTCTAGAGTAATTCACATTTTTGGTGGGGGTGTTACACTTGATGATGATACAAAGGAAGGTTATTGTTTATTGACAATTAGGGCTCTTACCAGGGCCACCATAGTAGAAGTAGCTCCCCCAATCACCATTGTTTCCATTCTGCACATCATAGCAGTTGGATTGCTCTGTGAAGGTGCCAACCCCTTTAGGAGATCTTAGATTGTTTGATTCATCAACTACCTGAATGTTCCTGAAGTAACTGGCTTTGCCAAATCCTTCTTCAGGGAAGTGCCCACTTCCCATTTGAGTGGAGGTGTGTTGTCCATCTGGTTCTGAGTTCACCACCTCTCCTCCCCATTCTATCATGCTTGCACTGTCTGCTAGATATGAGAACAAGAATGAGGGCCAGTACCCTAACACATAGTCATTTCCAAATTGCATCCACCAATTGCCTTCCTTTGGGTCCTGTTCAGAGATTTCACACAAACCAAATTGAGGTGGGGTTTTCATTCAATCAGTCTGGTTAAATTGGATTTTGTTCTTATCATTCATTTACCTTCCATACAAGTATGCTGATATCATACTGAGAACCACCATAGCCAGAGATGGGAAAGATGCTGGCTCCCATGGCTATCTCACTGTTGATTTGAATGAACCCTGAGCACAGTAGGTTGTAGCAGCCTGTTGCTTGATAAGCATCACTCTGTTTCAATCATGGTTTATTTTAAGCAAAAAGAAAGAGATAACAAAATAAAGATTGCAAATTTATCATGATATGAACACTTACAGTCCAGTAGGTGAACAGTCTAGTATTGTTGTCCCCATAGAGGTCTGGACTGACCTGATAATTGACACATTAAAAGAAATTTCCAATTCCCATCAATTTCTCTTGAGATAGAAATGGTGGTTAGAGATAGGAGAAGTAGAAGTAGAAGAAGGACCTGCCAACCAGCTTCAATGCTATTGAGATCTTCCCCAAAGGATCCTCCAAGAATCCAAAGCTGAGAAAGACTGAACTCATTAGGCTGCTGAATCTTGGGATCCCACACATTAATGGTAGCCTTTGCTCCATAGTACTTGTCCCCTTCCACATAAGCAATTGCATGCTACTCACAAAGTTTCAAAGTTCACTCAAAATGAGCACAATAAAAAATAGAATTGGATTCAAGAAATACAAGACTACAAGTACAATTGCAATGTTACCTGATGGCCACTCTCATTGATAAGGTCAGGATCAGCAGACATGGGGTGGGGGATGGTCCTGTGCTTCTTTTTCCCAAATCTCTTCAAGGAACTTGCTCTCAAGATGTCATCTTTACTGGTTCTCCTGATTGGTATTGTGTTTTCAGGGCATTTCCCATTGACATGCCACAACTGTGTTATCTTTTGCTGCTTGTTAGAGTCTGGTTTAGCCACCTTGCTCTCATCATAGACACCTTCTGGGTGGAATGAAGGCCTCATCTACACAATAAACCAAAATGTTAGCATAGAAAAAGGATTCAAGGAATCATCAACACTGGAATGGCTTGAAGGTTACCTGAATTGTGTGGTTCTGGAGGAATGGGTGATCAAATGCAAGCTGGTGAGAGATATGGACACAGTCTATGATATCTCCATCTGGGCTCTGTTTTCAAATTTTTTTTTTTAGATATTTGAACAGGATGAAAAAGAAAAAAAATCATGAGGAGCACTAATGAAGGAATAATTCTAGTGAATAATGCAAAGGAGGAGAAGATGGGCATAAAAGGATATCAGAATCAAAAGAACTGGTGAAAAAATATTCTTTAGAGCTCCAAAAAGAGAGCCTTTTTCGCAAGGAAAAAAAAAGGCACTTAGAAAGAACAAGCACTCTCGTAGAGAAAGCACACATCCAAAGTTTCTGATAATTTGAACGGAAATTCACTAAAAACAATAAACCATAAAAATCCAGAGAAGAAGAAATCAAGAATGGCGAACCTTGATGGTCTTTAGGGCGGGCTTGTTGAGCCGCTTGAGGTGTGTCCGAACATCGAGCCGTTGCCTGGCGACGGGCCTCCCGGCGGCGGCGACGGCGGCGCTCGACAAGCAGATCAGCAAGAGAAGCAGCGTTGCCAAGCCATGGCTCACGCCCAATTGCGTCGCCATGGCTCCTCAACCCAAGCCCCAAAAAAGCCTAAGCCTTTCTCACACTAAATTGAGGATAAGAACTCGAGAAATCAAACCCTAAAGAGCTTCTCTCAAGCTCTCACTAATGGAGTCTCTGCCACCATCGCCATGCTCTCCACTCCGAGCTCTATCTCTCTCTCTCTGTGTGTGTGTGTGTGTGTGTATGGGTCTGTCTCTTTTTCTATATCGAGATATCACTAAGAGGGTAAAATAGGAAATACACTTTTGGAGTAATGTTATGAAGGGAAACGCGTTCTGTACTGGAAACGTATCCTTCCTACATACGGTTGCTGGAGATCGTTTCTCGAACGCTTCTCGAACGCTCCGGCTGCTGCGACGGGGAGTTTGTCGTTTTCCGTGAGGCTGGCTCGCGCCTTGCCGACACGAATTGACTGAACTACCCCCTCTTCTGACAATAGTACACTGCTACGAAATGATAGCCTGGCACGTGCGAGTCTTGGCTCGTGTGGCAGATGAAATAAAGAAAAAAATATTGAGTTTTTTTTTTTACGTTTTACCCCTCTTCAAACCTCAAATTACTTAATACCCCTCCATTTTCACTAATAATTGGTACTAGACAATATATATATATATATATTATTAATGAGATAATTATATTTTTAAAATTTTATTTTTTAGTGAGGAGAAAATCTTAAAGCACACGTGACAAGTTTACATAAGCTCAAATAAATATCTGATCAAATTTCACCCATTTCATCATACGATAGAGATCAGTCCTCTAGGGAGCTCTAGAAAGCTCTGAAAAGCTCTAGAGAGCTTGAAAATTCGTGACCTATCTGGCGTCTGAACTGTTGAACAAGCGTTTCTATCTCTTAAAGCTCTCCCTTATTCTCCAACTCCCTCACTCCATTTTCTGCTCTCCTTTCTCTAATTCAATCATTGAAGGTTACCCCATAGCACGAGCTCCCAAACCTCCTCTCCTTGCAAATCACTTCTCTGTCGTGATGAGGTATTTGAAGGTCCAATCTCTGGAGCCCCCCGTAGATCCTATAAGCAAGGAGCTGATTAGAAAAGTTGTCTACATAGTTGATCTTTCCCCCAAAATTTCATCTTATTTGGTTTTTCACCGATTGATTTATATCTCATATACACATTTGATTTTAGACCATGCAGCAATAGTAAATGATATCAACAAATACTTATATTTTATGGCCAATATTTTTCTTGTTAAAAAAAAAGAAATATAAGTAACTAAGAAATAATTTCAAACTTTACAAGGGTATAAGAGTAAAAAGACCACCCAACGGCACCTATTCGAAATCCAAATCTCCGCCTCTTACCCTTTTCACGTGCTCGGCATCCATCACACGAGCGCGCCCGCACGTGAAACGAACGGTGGTGATCAACGGCGGCACGATCGTAAATTCATAGAACAAGTTGGTGGGCGAACACACATACCGAATCTTGGTACTCGAGAATCTGACACCGTACATCACATCTTACACGAATTTTGAGGCACTCTTCACTGAAAAACAATTAAAGAAGCTAGCTTTAAAAATTATAAACAAATGATTAAGATTAAAATTAGGATTAGAATTAAGAGGTTGATGTACATGTCTTCTAGTAAAACATTAGTCAATGGGACAAGTACACAGAGCATAGAGAAACATTGAAACTCTACAAATAATATTTATTTAATTTTATGCTGCTGATCTGATCTAATCTATTTGACTATATAAAAACATGGCATTTATGTTTGTTTAATCATGCCATATGCATGGGTTTTAGTATTTGTTTATTATTTGATTCAATTATTCAATTTAGTACATGAGTATACATTATTAGCAATGAATTTTAATTAATTACTCTTTGCGATTATTTATGTAGTTAGTTTTTCTATAAATTGAATAAATCATGACTTTTAATTAAATAAAATATATGTTTATTAATTTAATTAATTAATTAATTAATTTTTTATTTTATATATGTTGATGCCAAGAATTCATATCATATGTGTGACTGATTTTTTACACTGTATGTCAACCTACTATAACCTTCTCCTTTATCGGGCTTGGGACCGGCTACACTCGCATAGCCGGAGTTAGTTGTTGTTGTATATATGTTGATGCCGAGATCTGCTCTTTTTAGGATCAGAATAGATCCAGATCAACCGATAAGAAAGGTCGGTGACGATTGCGAAGCTTTAGAGATTTAGAGGGAAAGATCAGTTGTGTGGACAATTCCTTGGATGAACTCCTCCTCACTCACAATGCTAGCTTCTTCTTTAGAGATCGAATCTCTAAGGATCACACCTTGCTGAAAGAAGGATTTGCTAGAAAAAAGAAGATTGGACATTCATGCCATGGGGTAGGAGAGTAAGGAGGAGAGAGAGAGAGAGGGTGGATAGGATTTTAAGTGAAAGTAATACATAAGTCGACGATCAATCTCAATGGAATCAGAGTAGCGTACTAGAATTAGCAGATACTAGATGCCGATTAATGAGCTGAGGTCCTAAGGTCATTAGCTAGCTAGGAGCTAGTTGACTACCAACTTGAAAATAATAGGATGCCAACTCAGATACAGTTGGGTTTCAAACTGGAGGTAATTAGGTGTCAGCTTTCAAAATCTTCCAAGGTCTTCTATATAGCTAATCTCCACCATTAGATAACCATATGGTTAAGCTGACAGTTGAGCCCTCATTTGAGCGCTTGCTATCATACCACGTATATTTTGATATTTTCACCTATTATGTTCCGAGTAGATTTCAATTTTTATTTTTACATTTAGAAAAACCTTAGAACAATTATATTAAAAGATCAATATAAAGGAAATTGAAAGAAATTGTTTTATAAAAAAATAACGACAACATCATGTATACGATAAAAATAAAGATATGTCACGGTAAAGTACAAGATGAATGACAACAAAAAATTATAATTGTGATAATATTACACATAGTAAAAAAAAAAATAATCATACAACAATAAAACCTGAAGAAAGTTATTTATAAAAAATAAAAAATATTTATACTCATTTAAAAGGATAGTTCCAATTCCAAAAAGGGATTGGCCCCATTCAATTATTCACAAAGGATGAAGAAGAATCTCAATCCATCCTCACTCAATGGAATTTCTTTTTATAGTATTCAAGAGATAGAGAAAACAATAGATAAATCCCCAAATTTAGAAGCATGTCTCTATGTATATACAAGATTTGAAACAAAATAAAAAAGAATCTGCGTATATATATTTTGTTGACGCATGGAATCAACCAATTGGAGTCTTTAGGCGTCTTGGAAAAGCTTGCTTGCAACCTCTCCGGTGCCTTTTGGAAACTCCCTTTACTATAATTATAGGGTTGTTGTGGGTATTTCGGACTCTCAGTCGTTAGGATCATGCCACGTATACATTGAAATTTTCCCCCATAACACTTATATATATATTTAATTTATCTAATAATCTCCAAATTTACTTATTTTGTAATGTGTGAGATAAGTATTGTTGGTAACCAAAAGGCTCATAGTCTAGCGGGTATAATCTTCGTCCTCGCTGTTGGGGATAATTCTTCGAAGAAAGTTCCCGTGATCGGAAATTCCCATCCCTCTATAAAACGCGAGTAAGCTCAAGCTTAAGCTTCTTTACCTCGGCGATCAGACACGTATTTGCAAGTGCCACGATCGATCGAAGCTTTACCTCTGCCCTCACTGGGCCCCGCCATTGACCCAGCATGGTGGTCTTTCTTTACGACCTATGTGGCCAAAAAAAAATATATATATATATATATATATATATATATATATATATATTGTTGGTATAAATTTTCAAGGAATAAGAATATGGAGTTTAAAAAATGGAACATTTGTGTTAACTTTTCTTATGGACTTTTTCTTATACAATTTGTTTATATATTGAATAGTTTGGTGTGTTGTTTAAGTTACAATGAATCAAAAGCATTGTTTTAGTTAGAAGTTTAATATAGAAAATGAAAAGGAAAGACAAGACACAAGTACTACCACCTTTGGTTTCCTTTGCATCTTTTTTTTTTGTCAATAAGGGTTCTTTTTTCATCTTAAAACATTCTTTCTTTCTTCTTTTCCTTCTCTCTTTCTTTTCTCTCCCACCTCCTCATCCCTTTCTAATCCTAAACAACCTTCATCACTACCAAACAAGCTTCCCATTCATTGCTTCTCTCTCTCATAGTATGAATAAGATTGAGCAAAACAACATTAATTTAAAACAGCTAGCCATGCAAAGTAGGGACAACAATGAGCTAAAATCAACATTCAAAACAACCAATGAAGACTCTCTCTCCATGAAGACACACACTTCTATGAAGCCATCATTCAATCAAACAACAAGTTATTAAATGATTTTGTTTTCATCTGAAACTTCAAACAAAATGATAGAGTGTGTATATATATATATGATATAGAGTGTCAACAGTATTGAAAAACTCTAGCTCAAACAAACCCTATACTTGAGATGAATTGGAAGACAGACTGTAAGAATGAAGACCTTATCTTCATGGAGAGGGTAGTGGAGGAGATGGTGGTTGGATTTGGACCAGAACTTGGAAAATCAGACCCATGAGAGTGATGCTTCAAACATAAGATTCAAAAGACCTCCACTAAGCTCCAAAGCAAGTCATGGCTCAAAGAAAGTTATCTTTTGGAGACTCAGAGTTGTACACCAACATGGCTAATGCCCCACTTCTCATTCAGAAAACCATTTTCCAATGGTTCACATGCTTAGCATATATAAACCTTGCAAGATGACCTATATATATATATGGCTTCCCAATAATATATATGTCTTTTAATTTGTTTGTCCCTTTATGAGAGTGACCTTTATTGGAGCATTTTGGAGGCCATTATCAAGTTATCAATGTCACACTCACACTGTTAATTATCTTAATTCTAATGAGCCTAATCATTGTTTTATGGAAAGCTTAATAATATACACTCAATAATGTTGCACTAGGGTGATATGCAATAATGCACCATCAGATTAGCTTCAACTTAGTTTAATACAACACTCAAACAAACAGTTTATTAGAGAAGAGATCTTTTTTACATGTAAAGTTTGTTGATGATGTGAGTGCTTTACCAACTAATTAATAAGATTGCATTTCATGGATTCTGTTTAACTTTGACCAAACATTGAATTAAGACCGTATTGGATAATGAAGATGATAGGAATCCGACGTGATTCCTAGAAATCGTGAGAAACAAAAAGAACAATAGAAAGAATCAAATAAGAAATTAGATAGAGATTTTACGTGATTCACCCTGCATATGCGCTTACATCCACACACGCAGATCGCTTTTCACTATATTCATAGAATGGTCGAAGCTTACAAGAATAGAACAATAAAAAGAGAAATATAACCCTAATATAATGGAAATAATGGAAATACCCGACCCACCAAAATTGTGGATGGGTGTCCAATATGATCAGGCTCCACACAAATTAACAAAGGAATGTCAAACATTTAAATTTAATTCATGTCTTAATCTACTCAACCATGCATTTCAATTCTTTGTGAAAGAATGAAAATGATTTTCACATTAAGAAAATTGTAAAGACATGTAGTATATATACTATCATTTGTACAAAGACAAGGTTGGCTTCTTTTCTAGGACTTGAAGATGAGAATGAAAGTAGCACTCACATATAACAAAGCTATGCACCATCTATGATCAATTTAATGACTAAAACATGGTATCATGCAACCAAATGTTTGAGGCTAAGGACATATTGTTTGATTCCCATGCATATCAATATCATGCATAGTGCAACTTGTAGTAGTAGTGGTATTAGTACAATAACATCAACATCACAATTTTGTAGAATATAAATCAGAAAATTTATATCATGTTTTAATCAAGTAAATGGGTTAAAAGTTTTTGTACCCGAACCTAATCCGTTTAATAATTAAACAAGTTGGTCTAATCCAACCCATAAATTCTATTTATTTATTTTATATAATAGTAGTCATAAGGTTGATCAATAAAATGATATTAGTTACAAGTCTCAATTCAAGTTGCAAGCTTATCCACAGCCCACATAAAATTGAGCCCAAGGTTTTTTTATTGGGCTGGGACAACCCAATTTGGTTGGGTTACTAAATGGGCTGAGTTTGATTGGATTGGGCCCAATTCAATCTCGGCTTAAAATTGGTTAGCTCAAGCTAGAAATTAGCTCGAATAGGTTTGGTTGAATTGTGCTCGATTTTAATCTCGAAAGTTCATGCTCGGTTTGATTTAGTTCAAAATTAAAATCAACTCAATTTAATTTCAAGCTCGAGTCGATTTAGTTCAAAATTAAAAATTCATTTATAACTTGATTTCTTTCCATACTTCTATTCAATAAAATATATAAAAATTTCAATAAATAAAAATTAGATTATATATAAATTTAAGGGTAAATTTCAAAAAGAAAACTATGTGGTTTCACCGATTTGCAAAATAGGGAAAATGGTTTTTTTTTTCATTTTAAAACTTGTGGTTTCACCGATTTTCAAAAAAGGGTAAACCACAAAGTTTTTGTCCAATTAACCTTATTTTAAGTCAAATAACAATTTTCTCCCATTTGCACCGTTGATTATTTTCCATTTTTTGTTAGCTGGAGAAAACCACAAGATTTTTAATAAAAAAAAAGAACTTTGTCTCTATTTTGCAAATTTGTAAAATCACATGTTTTTTTTAACTGGTGAAACCACAAGTTTTAAAACGAAAAAAAAAATTGCATTCCCTATTTTGCAAATCGGTGAAACCACATAGTTTTTTTTTTTTTTGAAATTTACCCTATAAAATTTTGAGCTTTCGAACTAAGCTTGATCAAGCACAGTTAGGCTCGAAAGCTTAATGAGCCAAGCTCTAGCTTTTACCGATCCTAGCTCGATCATCTAACAATCCAAGTGTGAAATTCTTATCATATATCACCATATAAATTTTAACTTAAAATAAACTTAAGGTCGAGTATAAATGAGCCATCAAAAGAATTTTAATTGAACTCGAATTTGTTTTATCAAATGATTGAACCTGACTTAAAATTTCTAATAATTTAGATTATTGTTAGTTTTAGCCATAATCACATCAATGAGAATCTCAACTATCACATGAATTCACACAATTAAAAGTAATTTGTTTATTAAGACAGTAACATCACAAGCATTTTATTAATTGTGGATTTCTTGGTTGCATGATTCAAAACATTACATCATGTTAGAGAAGCAAAAGATTGAGCATGAATTGTGCCTTTTGATTCTTCATGCATATAAAATAGTGTATCAACATCTAAGAAGGAAACCATGTCATTACCCACCAAGTTTAGATCAAATCTTATTAGAATAATTAACAATATCAACAACTCAACATGCAACTAATCTAATAGGAAATTATTTTGAAAAGCCTTTTTCTTTTTTGTGAAAGTACTTTTCTAGATCGACCGACATTAATAAACTATAAAAAAGAGATTTTTCCATATTTTTCAAATCGAAGATTTTAAGAAGAATATTTTGTTTAGCTTTCTAGTAATCGAAAGGTTGTTATATAACTCTCATTGTAGAGCTAAAGGCACCCTAATTTTCACTAAAAATACATATAATTATGAGCTATCCAGGGATGAAAAATGATAATATAAAGTCACCTAATTAATTTTATTTTTCTTACATTGTTTTTCTTATGAAATAAAATGCCTAAAACCGAAGAAGTTATGTATACAATTATGCCCGATAATTAATTAAGACAAAATTATTGAACTAGTTATATAATCAGTTGATTATCATCGATAACGACATCCAACCTTTCATCTTAAAATCAATGATTCTCAATGAACAAAAAAAATGGAATTACAAAATCACTCAACAATACCAAATTATTCACATTAATGTAGAGCCCACAAAAGCTAATCAATTAAACAACATGAAAGATGCAACCAATTAATGTTCCATCCATGAACTCCCACAATACATGCTTTAATTTTCCAAGATTCAAAGAATTGTCACCAAATCTTCAAAGTTTAGAACAGCATGAAAACACATGTCTCAAATCATGCTACAAAGTTATCCTTCTCATCACCCACCCAAGGATTGATTTCAATCCATGTCATCCTTATCTCTGACATCAATGGCTTTATCCAAAGCATCACTTTATTGACACATGATAAGAAGAACAACATCGATTTTCAGTAATTCATCGTCATGCATTTATGTATATATATAGTCTGATTAATTACAAGTAGTGGAAAAAGTTAACTCTTAAACATGGATTGAATTGACTGGAAGAGACTTAGTTCTCACAAGAGAATTGGGTAAAAGAGTTTTAGCATAGAAGCTCTTGGCTGTGAACATGATCTCTGGACTGCTATCAAAGTAACCATTGTTTAGATTTGGTGAAGAATTGTGCTCAAGTACTTGGTTTTTCTCATTCTGAGTGATGTCCAATGAGAATTGTGAGAACATGGCCTCTAGAGTACTCTCATTTAAGTTTTCCGAGCAGCTCCTCGAGGAAGTTTGGGAGCAAGAAGATAAGCTATGAGCATTTGTGAAATTCTCGGAGCCTTCTACTTTGTATGTTATCTCCTCGAATCGGCCATGCATTGATGCACACTCAAGGCGCGAGCAATGAACAGATTGAGGATTAATGCAGCTTGATGTTCTGAAAGAGTGGTATTCGTTTTGGCATAAAGATGTACAACAAGATAATTCCGATGTTTCTTCGATCCCGGGACCGGGTTTCCACCCGGGCACTAAGCAAGATACTTGACCATCAATCATCTCTGCTATTCGAGTTACATCGTGTTCGGTAATACCCAATTCTGCAACCATTTCCATCGAAACACTCAACGCAGTATCGGCTTCAACATCGAAAGGGAAGTAGATGTTTCGTACTTTGCCTGCACGGGACAAGATGTAAGCAAACATAGCAAAAGTAGATGAAATCGATCAACAATTGTCGTATTACCTTCTTTGTCGGCAACTCTAAGCCTTAAGAAGATGCTCCCATCATCTTTCCTTCTACCCTTGATAGTGATATCCACATTGACAAAAAGCTCATCATCCTCTTGGCCATTGAAGAGATCGATACCAAATGTCTCAACATCATCACTCAATTCATAGTCCCATGCGTTCTCCGATTCATAGTTGAACAAAGAGCAATCACTCTGAAGATAATTTAAACAAGGTTGCTTGACAATTGAACCCATTTGAGCATCATTTCCATTCAAAGAGCAATCACTCTGCAGGAAAGGATCATTCAATAGCTCCCTTGCCGAGAGCCGATGAGAAGCTGAAACCAAACACTTCTCAATGAATTCCCTCACCTCAGGATCCTTCACTCTATACAAAGCCTCAGGTTTAGTCCCCTGAAAAACACAACACTATCTATGCATACATATCATCCCAATCGAAACAAGAAATCTCAACAAATGATCGCTTGATTGCTTACCGAAATAACTTTCTTATAGATTTGAGCAGGATGAGTACACTCACTATATGGATACTCAAATGTAACCATCTCTAACAAGCACATACCGAAAGAGTATATATCAACCAATTCATTGTACTCCTCCTCATAAACCTCAGGAGCCATGAACTCAGGTGTTCCTAAACATATATAGTATCGTCGATATCATCATTGAATTCACTAACTAATTAAGCGAAAAAGAAAACAATGCTTGATTGAACAACTAAATTGTTGTGCTCACCTACACAATGCACAACATGAGACTTGCGAAGAACTGCGGCGAGGCCGAGATCGCCGATCTTGACCTCTCCTTGGTTGCCATTAATGAAGATGTTATCACACTTGAGGTCTCTGTGGATTATAGGAGGGTCATGGCTGTGCAAATAGAGAAGGCCAGACAAGATCTGGCTACACCAGTGCTTAACTGCCCTAATGTTAACTCTCTTGTGCTTCTGCCTGAATCTTAAAGAATAATAAAAAAGAGGAATCAAATCAAAGAGAAATTCAAAGCAATCAGATTTGAAGAGAGAAGAGGATTGAGCTGAAAACATACTGTCTGAGAGTACCAGAGGTGAACATCTCAGTGACAAAATTGACATTCCCCTTTGAAATGTCAACCCAGGAAGTGAAGAACTTGATGATGTTCTGGTGATTTAGGGTTTTGAGGAGATGAATCTCACAATAGAGCCTCTCCAAATCATCAGGGCTTTGAAGGAAGTGGCTGAGCTTCACCTGATTCCATGCCACCTCAATCCCTTCATACTCATCAAAAGCCCTGTAACTGCAAATCAACAACACAAACATCAACAAAAAGATTAAAAATCCCAACTTTAAGCCATTCATTCATTCAGACATACACTGTCTTTGAAGAACCCTTGCCAAGAACTTCATTGTACTGTGCAAAGAGAAAAGAAACAAAATCAATGAATATATATATAAATCAAACAAGCTGAAAACAAAAACAGAGTGGATAAAATGATAAAATGATTGTTGTTCTACCCTGCCATATCTTCCAGTTGGATCAACTTCCACAAACTCATCCATCATTCTGATTACCATAGAATGATTCTTGTTCTTGTTCTTGTTGCTCTTCCTCTTGTTAGATGAGAGAGAGGAGAAGAAGGGAAGTGGAAGTCATGGATTTTCTTATATGGAGATGAAGGTGGTCAAAAGCATGCAGACATGGGGGTCTCTTTGTCTTTGCTAGCAGTTCAAGCTCATAGGCCAACAAGGCTACTTCTTGGTACTATCAAACATGAACAATGATCTTATTATTATTATTATTATTATTATTAATTTTAATTTTATAAGATTAAACTTCTTGGAACCTTCCACCTTGCTATAAAAACCAGTGTCTTGCTTAGCAGAGCACTCTGTTTTCATCCAATTTTACTAAAAAAATGGAAATTGATATAATTTATTGATTTTTCCAAAATTGGGTGGCCAATTGAAGTACAACATGTCAGCATGAGTCATGAGATGGATGGAAAAGTAAAAATAAATAAATAAAAAAAATAAATATATAATTTTTATATGTATGTGAAAAATAGAGGTAGTTGTGTAAAGGTACGGTGCCGTATAAAGATAATAAAATAGGGATTGAATTTGAAGGATGGGTAGATAGAGACAAAGATGAACACATGGCATGTTTGTAGAGTTTTTTGGGATTTGAGAACTTTGTCCACATGGCTTTGCATGAAATGAAAAGACTATGCCCTTTTTGCATATTCCCCCTTCTGATTTTTATTTATCTTTATTTTATGCATGACACCCTGGCTCTAAAAATAATGATAATCTTTTTTTAGAGTTAAGTAGCGATGTTGAATATGAAGTTTATTTTTTAAGATGTTTAAATTTGTTTAAACTAGAGCCCGATCTTGTCTTTGACAGAGATCTAGAAAGACAGAGAACCTATATAGCTAACCCCATCTAGTATAAGATTAAGGCTTAGTTGCTGTTATATAAGTAAATGAATCATTCTCCATGTTATTAACCTCTGCAAATAGTGTTTTTTTAAATAAAAATTCTATTTATATATTTATAAAAAAGTGTGTTTTTAAGTGTATTTTTGTTAAAAAAAAGAGATTTTTTTTTAAACTCAAGAAACACTTACCTAACAAATTTTTATTTTATAATTACTTTTAATTTTCCAAAACCAAAATAATATATAAAAATGATAAATAAAAAATATTTATTACAAAAATAGAAAAATCCAAATTCTTTTTCAATTCTAAAATTGTTTTTTTTTA
The DNA here is from genome assembly GCA_026586065.1 of Dioscorea zingiberensis. Classification (NCBI taxonomy): domain Eukaryota; kingdom Viridiplantae; phylum Streptophyta; class Magnoliopsida; order Dioscoreales; family Dioscoreaceae; genus Dioscorea; species Dioscorea zingiberensis. Next base: position 63,250,924 of record CM048819.1, on the reverse strand, counting down.
AGAACCACTTTTATATAACAACTTCTAAAAAAATATTTTTATTTTATTTTTCCAAAACCAAAAAACACATGAAAAATACTCCAAAAGGTACTTACCTTATAAAATAATATTTTTGATCTAAAATAAAATCAATTTATTTGAATTTTAAATATATATTAATATGATTTAATATGTAAAAACTACAAAATACCATCCCAAAACAACTCGGTTTGTTTAACTCTGAAAAACACTTCTGAATTTAATATAATCATATATGCAAATAAGAAACATTCTAAGGAGGTAGATGCAAAAAAAAGGGGTGCATCTGAAAAAAGTAAAAACAATTAAAATAATAATAATGATAAAAAAAAGAAAAATCATCTTCCAGTTACTTTACTTAGCCCGAGAAAGAGGAGGCATCTGGGGGTGTCCATTGGAAGGCTGACAACCCATATGAGACTCACATTCTTATTGCCTAAAATTCATCCATGAATTCTGAAACTCAATAATGGAGCAAAACTGGACCACATGATTTGTTTCTGGTTCAACCCCACCATGTTCAATCCTTCATCTTTATCAATTCTACCAAAATACCTGGCTCCTTCACACAAAGAGTACCACCAAGTACACACACTTCTCCTCTCCTATCCATATCTATCCATCATCCACTTGCTGCCCATTGGACACATCCAAGTTCCATTTCCAAAACATTGCTTCAACTTGTTGCCTTCTTCTACTTCCAATCAATGTCTCATTAAAATCATAAATCAAGGTCTTCTAATTCTCAGGAACTTCATGAGTTTGATCAATGTCCATTGGCATTCATTAAAGCTTGAACCTCCTTTCCATTGTGTCTTGTGTCATGTTTGGCCAACATCAGTGTGACAAAAACTGTTACTTATCCTATTTGAAGTAATTCAGTCCAACCCTGTAGTCATCGATCAATGAAGTTTGAACATCGCTTCCGTTATGTCATCTTGTATCATGTTTAGCCAACATTAATGTGACAAAAACTGTTTCTTATGCTATTTGAAGTAATTCAATCCAACCTGTAGTCATCGGCCTCAGAAACTTGATGAATTTGATCAATGAAGTTTGAACATTTCCGTTATGTCTCTTGTATCATGTTTGGCCAACATCAGACCGTTGGCGTAGATTGAGAGTCGATTCCGTTATGTATTGAAGGGAGTCAGAATACCTGCAAGAATAGAAGAGATGTAGTCAGTGATGGAATCAAGCTTTAATGAACTCTGAATCATTGTCTCCTAGCAAGAATTGTTTAAGACAAGAATGCAGTTGGCTTTTCCATGTGAACAGTTCCAGAGATGAAGACTAGGCAGAATATCCAACTCAGGGCCTGCACAAGTTTAATGTTAGACTTGTTGATGTTCAATGTTTCTGCATCATAAGCTTTACAATTGTAGGATCATCACATGGTTTGCTTCCACATTGAACTTTCCCTGGAAACATGGCCTGTAACACAAGTACCACTCAATTAAGAAGAAACTCTTCCTGATAACAGAGTAATAATATGTTTCCTTTTTACCCATAGAAAATACAACAGTTTATCTTTTAAGTGTATTAGGCATCTGTCTCAATAACATGGACCAATCCTGGAGTTTGGAAGAACTGCAGCAGGCTAACAAGAATATGATTGGTAACCCATCTTTACCAAAGAGCGGTGAGCACACTGAACTAAATTTATGGTCCACACACATCTGTCTTCCCGTTGACCCTCCCTGTTCAGATGAAAGTAAGTGCAGTACAATTTTAAGCCAATTCCTCACCTGTTCTGACCTGATAAAAAGGTAGTGTCTAGAGGCATTCTGTTTACAGAAAACATTTATCACACCACCCAGTCCTTACATTGATATAGAGTTAAGTCTTATCAATTATAGACTAATACATAGAAAGCATGAATTAGCAGGAGCCATGATTTCTTTTCCTTATATGGCAGGATCATAGCATTTCTAGTGTGAAACAGCTAGAAAGGATATCCTTGAGTAGTGTATTATTATTATACAAAGGCGTCGGTATTGAAAGTTAGAAAATTTAATAGAAAAGTGGTATATTATAATGTAGAAACAGGGTTTACCAGGGAAGAAACTTAATTTCCTCTCAACAAAATCAAGCAACTGAACAAGGTATTTCATTTATCATAATCTCGAGGACCTGCTTTAAATATTTGACCAACTGCTTCAAGTGCAGAGATGTTCCAGCTCTCAGCATGTCTAACAATCTGAAATATAAATTTTAAAAGGTGCATGGTAAAATGCACATTTACTTCAACAAAAACAACTGATCTTAATAAATAATGATCCTCACTTTAAAATCCTTGTCCAAATCATAAGTTGTTGCTCCTTCGATAGAAATGAGAGGCTTCCATGGGAAGTTCAAGTATGTTCTGCAATATACATGCTAAAACCAATTACATTTCCATTCAGTTGTTACTAAGAACTTGCTACAAATGAAACTGCAACTAATTCTCCATATCAGAAGATGTTTCCCAACTGGCAAAAAACTTTATGTTCAAATTGGGATAAATATCACATCAGTGTCCAATGGGCAATTGGAAAAAGCTTGTGTGCCTATGATATATCAATGCATGTTAAGATTTATCGAGCAAGCTACTTCATTATTAATTAATTAATTAATTAATTTTTTTTTGTTGTTTTCATTTCTCTTTTCTAGGTTAGAGAGAACCATGTTCTTCACAATAAAGGCACTCAATATGAATAAAAGCAACACATTTAAAACTTAGAAATGACCACTTTTGTTCAGCCATGATGCTTCTCATGGTACTCCTACACACCCCTTAATTAGATAATGCTTATCAAGTCTGACTAGATAAATATCACCACCAAGTTTCCACTACCTTTATGGTAAAGAACCTCGAGAGATATTATGCCCTTCTTTCAGAAATATCACCTCAAGAGATATTATGCCCTTCTTGTGTAGTTGATGAGTTAGCATGACAAAGCAAAGATGCAATTAAAATAGTCACCAGAATAGGTGGTAACCTTGGCCTTTAAGCCTTATCAACAAAATTTATAGCAGCTTTGCACAGGCACAAAAGGGAAAGATGTACAACAAACAAAATTGATAAAAAAACTTTAGAAAAGTCGGCAGGAAACATATTTAATGACCACCCGAATTGTGATAAATTCATAAACTAGATCACTTCTGATTTAGATAAATTTAATTTACATTTTGAAAGACAATTACAGCAAGATATGATAGGATCATTAGATAAAAAATTCTTTATTGGGTTAAATCCAGCAGTGGACCTCCACAATTCAAAGGTCAAGTCTTTCATAAAGCATTTGACACAATTAAATGGCATCAAAGTTACAAATAGAGAAACATCAAGGACATATTGCACACCTCAATTTCCATGTTGCTTTGACATAGTTCATTTCATACTTCTGGGCCTACAAACCATAATAGCAAGAATGAGAACAGTGATTGCCAAGACTAAGAACTCCATTGCAACAAAAAAATATTATGGCCTGAGGTGTTGAGGTTGCAGTTCAAAGGATCAGATCTTTCTGGGACCAATTTTAAGCAAACCAAGTATTACAGACTCTGGGTATTTACAATTTTGTGCACGTGGCTTTCAAACCCAGTTTCAGCAGTCTTCAGATATTTCCACTAGTTTTGGAAGGAGAAAAAAAAATGCAAAACAAGAATAGAGAAATACAAGTCAAAACCATTCCTTCTCTATTTTTTTCTTCCATGTCTTCAAATGAGTTAATAATGCAATAAAATAAATAAAATTTGTGGTGTATTTTGGGTTCTAAAGCTATTGAAACTAAATTACAAGTGTAAAATGGATGTCCTATATAACTGGTAAACAATGGGGATGTCAATGCTCAAAATTTGCATTTTTTTGGATAATTGCATGAGCTCTTGAACGAATGAGAGGTTCCACAATGGAAGGTACCAGAGTTTTGGTGTCAGCATGAATACCTTCTCAATCTTTTCTAATTCAAGATATGGAAGCTTAAGAAAAGCAGCAAGTAAGTTGAGATTCTCTGAATAGCGATCTTTACCTAAAGACACAAGAATATAATTAGTCTCCGCGTCATCATATATGGAAAGGAAAAGTATCTTCAAGGAAAATCCTTCAGTTATCTTCTTAATAGCACATACAGTCAAATTGGATAGCATTATAATAATTACTTTATTTTATCCACCACTTTGACTTCACAAACCATATTTCACTTTTTCTAAAGAAGCACATCTCTATTTATTTTCTCAATCTTCACTAGGCTCACAAACAACTCTTAGTCTACCAAATAGCGGTCTGGAATCAATTCTGCAACACTTTTTTTTTTTTACAGAGGCGACAAGCACCCCCCCGGAGGAAAGTCAGGGACGGACAACGCAACATCTGTGCAAGCGTGCCCTCACCTTGTGGTCGTAGGGGTTCGAACCGGTCCCAACCAATGAACCCTTCACAAGAGACCCAATACCAATAGGCCAAGAGGCCGCTGGTAATTCTTCAACACTTTGAAACATAGATATATACTATTAGTAAGTTCCTGATTGTATTTGTATATAGCTCGACTTCAGGGAATGACTTTGAATTGATTGTGCATGTCATCATGTTAGTTGAGAATTCCTCCACTTTTTCTACTTCCACTATACATAGAATCCACAAAAAAAATATTCTTTTGTCGAACACAGCAGAAGAACTTCTGCTAGACGAATTATTTTCTAAGCTAAAGATTTACATTTATTTGGCTACTCCCGGTTTAAAGAAACAAAAACCAACAATTAGGTCTAGCAAAATGTTAGCTAAAATTAAACAACGAAATACTGATAAAACCCCAAATTCGAGAGGGTAGATTGATTCTCACCACGGAATTTGATAGTTGGGTCTTCAAACAAGCAATCTTCAGCATATACATCAGAAGTAAAATTCCCTGCTAACTATAAACTAAATCAGAACCTCAAACAGGCACAAGAACCACAGAGAAATAAAAAAAATAAAAAATCCATTCAGATAGATGCAATTCTAACAATAAACTCAATCATGTGATCTGAATTATTGAAAGAAAAAAACAATCACCGGTGAGAAAATAAGCACGGTCGAAGTCGGATCGAAGGATCCGCAGCACATCATCAACGCTGCGAGCCGGAGGAACTCCTCCGATAGAAAGATTTCTCTCTCTGAAATCGCAATCAATCAATAAGAAGCCACAATGGAAGACAACAAGAAGAGAAAGAAAGGCACCGACTTGCGATTCTTGGAGAAGAGCCTAAGGAGTTCCGTGGCTCCACCAACAGCAAGCTTAAGAAGCGGTGGAGTTCTTGGCTCCGGCTCATCGCCGGCAGAGCTCCGGCGAGCGCTGCTTCTCCGGAGGCAAAGAGGAGCACTTGGGAAACGGGAATTTCGCGAGGGAAACGGTGGAGGGAGAGTAACGGGTAGCTTTGCAGCCATGTTTTCTCCCCAGCCTATCAATTTTCACACTTGTCATGATATATTGTTAGGATGAAAATCGGTTTCGATCCCAACCTCACTCTTAATGGTTAAATTTATTTTAAAGTGGAGACTTAGGACAATGCCAAAAATTTAAGAAGAGCCAAAGATAAGACATAAATTTTAACATGAAAACCCATGAAATGGGGAAAACCACGGCCCGTCAGAGAGGGCAAAATCCACTCAAAAATCTCAGTACAACTTTTTTTAGAGAAGAAGCAAAATAGAGGGGTATTCTTTGTGGTTGTCGTAGTCTAGTGTCGATCCTCTCTTTGCTCTGTTTCCTTCGGTCCTCTTAAAGCCAGGGAGTTGAAATCCCTTTTTCCTTTCCCGAATCCGCGCCCTCGCCTTGAACTCAGCCCCCAAATCCACGATATGATTGACCTTCTTAATTTAGTCGCAATTCGCGTACTTTAATCTTGAAGGGCCACGTGTCCATAGTTCGGCCATTGGATGCTTGTGGGGAGAAGACTGTGCTTTTATGGCGAAGCCGGGCTCGGTCTGAGGGGAAGTCGCTGAAGGAGAGTCTTCCGAAGGAGGCTGCCGAAGGAGCCTTCCAAAGGGGACTGTCGAAGGAGCCTTCTGAATGGGACTGCCAAGGGAGTTTTTCGAAGGAGACTGTCGAAAGAGTTTTTTGAAGGAGACTGTCGAAAGAGCTCTCCAGAGGGGGTTGCTGAAGGGGACTTTCCCTTCTAAATCTGGCAAAGTAGATCGACAAAAAAGGCGCCCCAAGTGGCTCTTTGCGATCAGATGGGCGTCACATATCTTCCCACTTTTCTCTCTGTCATATATAAATAAATATTAATCTTGAGCCTAATCGAAAAAACAATTCCCATCTCAATCACTGTGTATTAAAAGTTTTTTGTTCATATAATTTGTTGTTGCAAAAATCAGTCTCTTTTCGTGACTTGAGTCGGATCTCTCATCAATGCTTAAATTTATGATAATTGAGGGACTAAATTGCAAAAAAGAGGAGCAAGTATCCAAGCAAAACACCAGTGAAAAACCCATAAATCCGGGAAAAAACCGCAATACCACACCGAAAGAGCAAACTCACTATGTAGGGAGAGATTACAAGAATTGATCTCATGGAGATGTTCATACATGAAGAAGGAAAAAAAAGAGCTCGCTAACTTCATGGGGATGAGCCTCGGTTTTGTGAAGATGAAATCTTGCTTCATGGAGAGGAACCCTCGCTTTGCCATGGATTTGGAGAAGAAGAGCTTCATGGAGATGAGCTTTTCTCTTTGGAGAGGAAGATAGGGGCTTGAAGGTGGAGGTGGCCGGTCCTGGAGATGGGTTTGAGGAGTTCCTTGGAGAAGGTCCGGCCGTAGAGATCTTCATCTTAGGCTTGGAGAGGCCATGCAGATGTTAGAGATCCTCCCCCAGATGTAAAGATGTCCCATATTTCAAAGTTCTCCATTCTTTTTTAACCGTCTCCCTTTTTTTCCCCATAGGTCCTGTGCCATCACCCATAAAATCAGCCCCCAAACAGATTTGCTTTCCAATCTTATCATAGGCCATGTGTCATTATTCTAAAGAGCCACATGTCAGCATTTTAATGAATGAATATTTTACCGATAACATAATTCATACTCAATTTCTCACTAGTGTTTACTGTAAATGATACATGACTGAGTGAACTGAATAGAGTGAAGAAAACATGAACATGACTCAGGAAGAAAACAGGACTTCAGACATTATTTATATATAAGAGAGAGACCTGCTACGGAACTAGCGTTCGGCTTCGATGGTGGCAACCTATTTGCGAAGAGTTGCCAGTTCTTCTCCAGCACTGCAGATGTAAGAGGCTGCTTGCCTGCCTGATAGTGTTGCTCCTTCCATACTGTCAATGTAATCCTGCAAGTAAACAAGGTGTTCGTTTCATCGTATTTTGATGGTTTTCAGAGGCAAAATTAAGTCTGGTTTTATTGTATAAATGCATACAAATCTGAAATATGTTAAGAGGATTCCTTTAGCTGAAAGATGCAATTTTGAGGTATTAAGCAGAGCAACATTATGTATGTGTAAACCAGAGTCAAGATTTACCTGCTTAGTGTAGGAACCAGCAAGGAAGAAATTCTTCACTGGTGTCTTCTGGTCAGGCCTAAATGGATCTTTGCCAGGTCCCTCGCGGTATAGGGATTGGCCAATTTTAACCACTGAAGACCAGAGAACTTCTAGACCTTGTGATGAAGGGAACAAATCCAGAACCTGACATGCAAAACTGGGTCATTCCTCTTCGCCGCAAAGTGTCCAAAAAGTACAAAAATAATTTGTGCAAGCATATGAATACTATATTTAGAATGGGTTTGCAAGAGAAGATGGCGTGGTAGTTGTCTGATTCGGCTGTTGCCAGATGCAGCAGCCGGTAGAACTATTCACATGCAGCTTACTAATGGAAGGCCTCATGAAAGCAAAATGCTAATGATGCCGGAGTAATAATCGAAGAATTCAGCAACTGACCTGCTTTTGCACCCTCTCTATAATAGCTTCATTGGGCAAGGGCATGTAGGGGTCACCAGGGGTAATAACAGCTCTTAAGAACAAATATAATGACAAGAGTGAGTAAATATATTACTTCTAAAATTCGATATTTATTTCGGAAAAGCATGATAATTTTCCTTACTGGATCAAGGAACCTTGTCCTTCAATGAAATAATCCTCTGGTGACGCAAGTGCAAGGTCGGCAAAACATGAAAAATCTGCATCTGGTGTATAAAGAAGATTATCCAGACCTACAGCCTGTCTCAGTTGCCTGCAGTTGCAGCAAGAAAAATCTTCATATGTCTGGATAAAACTGAACACTGAGGAGAAAAGGACAGTTCACAGAAGACAATAATTACAATGAAACACATGTAGAAATATATAACCTTGATCTTTCCAGATCTTGTAGTTCAGTCACCCAGCCATTATACCTAAGCTGAACAGTGCTAACAGGAACCCCAACTAATTGATAGATATTGTCAAATAAATCCCATTCCCTCCATTGATTTGGAATCAATCTCTTGATTCCAGGGACATCACATGCTGCAATTACAACATTATTTATATTCTCATCAAAATGGCCGCATAAAGACACAAGGAAAATATGATAAAATGGCTCATGCAAACCTGCAACATAGACATCTGCTTTCACGGTTTGCTTATTTGTGGCCTGACATATAAGAGAAATTCAAGAATACAAGTCAATGGGAATTTGTCTCACATATTTAGCTTGACTGAAGAGAGCTGCAAAAGGTGGAGACTATGCATTTATCGACCTTGGACGTAGCAAGCCCTGTAACATAAGTATCACCATTAGGTAATTTTCCATAAAGTATCTCTCGACATCCCCATCTTAGGTGAAACCTGCAAAAGTTCAGGAGCTCCATAAAAAAATAAAAAGAATAATTTTCAAGTTTCATCCAGAAAGATTATGCCGGAAAATTATTATTGCATATGTGTACAGTATATTATTTATCATACCGGCCACCTTTATCTGTGATATACTTTCTGATAGGGCCACTCAGGTAAACATCAGGAGAACCCTTCAACATGCGCAGAATAGAAGACTCGGTCTTTGTGGCAAAAAGAGCAAATATGGTGAGCATACAACGCGCACTAATGTTGTCACAATCAATAAATCCAAGTGCATAGGCAACAGTATCCCACATCCTTTGGATACTCGTGCGGGTGCCACCTTTGGACAAGAACCATTCGGAGAAGCTAATCTGGATAGGAAAGAATGGATATAAATTAATTGAATTTTGAGTATCCAGGAACAAATGAGTAAACAAATAAAGAGAAGTTATTCTGTGGCATGTGACCAAGAGAACCACTTGAATGATAAATTATAACCAAGAAAATACAGCTTGTGCAATGCCTAACAAAAATGGAGCTTTTGGTCAACCACAAAGCATATAAATGAAAGTTGTAACCAGATACTTGTAACTTTTGCGGTATCTAAGAATTAAGAAAATGAAATTAGCAGGAAAGAAGCGATGGAGATAGTTTCATACATTGTCCAAATCTCTTATTTGTTGCATGGCTCCGTCAGGATCAAAAAAAGCACGTACCACCGGGCTTAGAGCAACAGCCACTGCATTCCTTGCTTTATCACAAGGCTGTTATAGCAGAGAACTTTAATACCATTGCATCCTAGGCAAAAAGAATAAAGTATAAAACCAAAATTTAAGGAAACCAAACCAATCTAGAGGGGAAAAGGACACATTGAGTTCTGAATTCTAGGCAAAGAGACAAAAACCTGACAACAAATCTCACACCAGAAATATGAAAAGGATCCTCACTGAAGAAAGAAAAATAATGTAAATAAAATTTATAAATTATCTGCATAAAGTCTTGATGTAGAGGATCCGAGCCAGATGATGTGTTTCAGTCATTTGACCATAACTTTGGCTACGGGTGTCGGAATCGCACATGTAACCCTAATATGGAAAGCTTTTTTCGGCGCGCACACCATAGTTACCAAGATACACTTGATGGGTGTCGTTTCCAAATTCAAATTGTGTTGTTTTTTTCGCCGGATCACCGTTTAGATATTTTTAACTATTTTTAGTAATAAATCGTTTGTCAAATTAGGAAGTGATTTGAATCTATTTTGGTCCAGATTAAGAAGTGATTTGAATTTGATTTTGTCCAGATTTGTGGCTAATTAGTTATATATCTTATTTAGAACTTTTCTTATTTAAAATTTTCATTTTGAATAATTTTTGGATTTTCACTATTTTAACGAAATACCAAATAAGTAAGTTTTAGGCTATTTAGTCCTGCCTATAGACTAGCTTTTGGATTGAGTCTTGTTTTGAATGAAATTTATAATTGAATTTCAGAGAAATTCTCTGGTTCTTCTTGGTTCTTTCTTGTCTTTCTTGCGATCTCTTTTGGATCCAGCTAGCCTGCGCGGGTTAATCGCTATCCCGCCTGGCGTCAAGTCTAGTATTCCACTATGAATGATACAAGAGAAAAAGATATTCAGTCTTATATAGAATGAAGGGTGAGTCAACAAATTGTAAGCTTATAATACCTCTTACCATATACAATGATATATTTATGATATAAATGTCAAATATATATATCTCAGAAGCTGATATTATAAAGACTTTTGCTGAAAGTAAAATTACATGCCGATTGGAAGGATTGAACACCCAGAAGGGTGACTAACATGAAATAATCATGATAATTTATCAGTAATTTAAGATTTAAAATCACCCTGGGCATTGGCTTGCATGGAAAATGCATACAGCAGCAACATAAAGTATCCACTTTGCTCCTCTAATTAATCTAGAGAATATTGGATTAATGTCCATAGAGTTGGTGTTTAAGAAAACTGAGATTTATACATGGAAAACCATAATTATTTGCATTTTGTATGTATCTTATTATATGTGTATAAACATAAAGATAGCTGCAAAAAACATAAAATAAAATAAAATAAAAAATCAATAATGAATAAGTCTTCAAAGAGATATTTGGAAAGAGCAGAGAGTTATCAACTGTTACATCAACACTTTTAGAGCACTGAAATGAGAAGGCATATTATAAGTTTGATAGTAGCAAGTAACTTCACCTTGAGTTGCTTGGTTGTTAGAAATGCACCTATTCCATGTATTGGTGCCCCCACTGGAAACCGGAAACTAAGTTCTGAAGGAGAAGGTTTAAATGACATTAGACCAAAATAAGTAATAAGATATAATGTAATAATCCGAGACTCTGAATGGGTAATTATCTCTTTCTTTCCTGCTTATGCTTGATCAGTTTTTCAATTATGGACTAGAACATCACACTTGATGTCATCAGCTACAAAAGAATAGTTACAGAAAAAAGAAATTCCTCCATTATTGAAAACATTAGGTTACATACCACCAACTTCTCCCCCTTTATTCACAAATGTGTGAGTGTGATCCTTCACCAATAAATTTGCATCAGCACCAACCTGATAGATGTACAGCTGTATGTGTTAGTGTCATGACATCAAGAATAAAGATAAAATAGGAACTTACATTGTTTGCCAGAAATAAAATGAGAAGGGCTAAAGTTCATTCAAGAAAACTTTCAGAACAACAACTACGCATTTGAAAGCAAGAAAGGCCCTATACCTATATTTGGTGGCACTTTGAACCATGCCCATGATTGTCACAAAATGAGTACAGACCAGGTCAACTGTAGAAAGAAATAAAAACTGAAAATTGACCAAGAAAATAACACATTTCAGTGTAGGAAGCTCCATCAAACTGAGAAGTATTTCCAAAAATTGTATACACACACACACACATACACACAGAAAACACTGGTCATTTCATTTTTGAAAGCAAAAATGATCTTCTACAATACTACAAATAAAAATCACCTGTAACTATTTCTGTAAAAAATGTCACATTAATTGGACATCTCAATGATAAAGTGTACAATCATTCAGACACCGATTTTAGATCAAATATATCTTGTTTTTAGTACACACTGCTAGATAACAAGCCTGAGATTGAATTCTCCCCATCTCCAATCCAAAACCAGATAAACATGTTTAATGATAGGGGTAAAAGTGGAAGATCATAAAGAATCAGCCCAGCCCGACAGGAGGAAGTGGCACACCTATCAGGTGTATTTCCATCTTCTCAACAATCAAACAACTAATCAGTTAAGGAGAATATGCATCCTCTTCGGTCCTTAATGCGCTCTCTTCGGATCATGAGCAAATACACTCTCTTCGGTTATATGTGAATATACCCTCTTCCGATGATCTTGAACATCTTTTCCTCGGTTCCGAGCATACTCACCGAAGCACTTATCTCCTCATCAATTCAACCGAAGAGATCACCGAAGACCCACTTGTGCTTCTGGAAGAGCAAACAGCCGAAGCTTAGATGGCAGATGAGCTGGCATCTAGCTGACATCTAGAAGATTCTAGAAGAAGTATGAGCTGGAGGTGAGTTGACAGAATGAGCTGGCACACGTGATGGAATAGATGAAACTTGCTGCCAAGGTTTCTGTTGGGAAAGAACCTACAATTCAACCCTCGGCGGAAGCCCAATCACGCACACAACCAAGCTCGAACTCCCTGTCAAAGAATATCTCCAAAACACACATGCACAACTAGGGCAAAGATAGAGAAACAATCACAAACAACACACAAGGATGTACGTGGAGTTCGGCACCTTGCCTACGTCTCCACGGGGGTGGGGAACAGGGAATCCACTAGATATGAGTACCTCCGAGGCTTGAACAAGACTCAAGCTCGTCTCAAGAAGAAAACATTCACAAGAGCAATATAACACCAAAGAAGAAGAAAGACAAGAACAACTCACTATGCCCTCTAATCACCTTAGAGCTTTCAAGTTGATCTCCCAAACACCCTTCTAATTGTTGCTCAAAGCCTCTCCAATGTCTCACCTCCACAAGCCCTCCAAGCCCTCTTCAAAAAGCCCCAAAATTTCAGATTTTGTCTTCAGCCGCAACAGGGACGCATTTATACCCGCCCGTATACGCCTCTGGACGCTCCATACGGTCTGATATATGAGCTGTATACTAGCCCGTATACCTCACTGGACACTCCATACGGGCTGATATACGGGGCGTATATAGGCCCGTATGGCTTTCTAATCGCTCCATACAGGCCCATATACGGCCGTATATGGGCCCGTATTGCCTGTATGGACTGTATATAGGCCCGTACATTTCCTTGGCTGTGTTATACGGCCTGTGGTGGCCCCATACGGCCCGTATAGGGCCCCGTATGGGCTCATCTCCTCATCTCCTCACAGTTTCCCTTCAATCCTGGTGCCTATAAATAGAAGGGCACACACCATTCAAACACAAGCTCATCTACGATGGCGAAGCCCTGCCTCTCTGAAAAGTCATCTTCTCTCCTTCTTCATCTTGTCCATAAATGGATATTAGATCTTGTATTCTTGATGCAATTCTAGTGAAATTCACTCCCAATCGGGAGATCTGTGGTTTTCCCCTGTTTTGAAGGGTTTTTCACATTAGATCTTTGTGTTCTTCTTCCTCTCTTGATATCATTTTGGTTTGATTCCTGATTGATTTGAATCCCTAATCTAAACAAATTCAATTGTTGAAATCGGAATTAGGGTTTTCTCCTAATTTTGAATCAACATTTAACATAAACCAAGTGACAACAAAACAAATAGTTTAAGGAAGCACACCTTTTTCATAAGTCGAAAAAGATTATTGTAGCAGCCAAAAAACACATGCAGTCCCATTTCAATATGGTTTCCACGCTTATCCACAAAGGAACCAACTTTGCCACCAATAAACGTCCGGGATTCATATATGTCAACCTGCCTATTAAAAAAAACATCATGAAGTACATTTTTTATAAAAAAAAAAAACGATAATTGTCAAAAAGTCACTTGACTGTATGGCAATTATTTTTTAGTCTCTCGAGGACGTATTGTTTGGTTTATAGTGTGTGTTGGGTCCTGAAAACAATGCCGAAACAGTTTCAGGGACCCTTTGGTAATTTTCCCCAAAAAAAAAATTGAAGCATCATTGGCAAGGACAGACAATAAAAATTATTGTATACTGACTACAGAGCATGAGCATTTGATACAGACGATGTTAGGAATGAACACAGGGATGGAAAGATGAGAACAAGAACTACTGAAAAGACCTCATGTCCTTGATCCAGAAGCTCCACGGCTGTCGACATGCCAGCAAGTCCAGCTCCAATGATAGCCACCTTAAGCTTAGGCCCCCTATAGTGCTCCGGCTCCGGAGGAAACAACCCTTTGGGGGCTGCCACAAAAATCAAAAGCAGCAACATTTCAAGCAAAGCACGCATCTAAATTCCATAAATTAAAACAAGAATCTCCATCAAAAACCACAATTCCTCACCGTTGATCCTCATATCAGAGACCTTGTCGTCGAGAGACGAGCGGACAGCGAAGGGCTTCAACTCAGCCCTGCCACGGCGGAGCTGCGGGCATCGGAGAAGCTCCCGGCGCGCGCTCCTTAAGGAGCTAGCGGGAATGGAAGAAGAAGCCATAAGGGGCGAAAGCCCAAGTCCCAGGAGCGGTGGAGATATATATAGAGGTAGGAACAAAGAGTATCTCCGGGAGTGGAGATGCTAATGGAGCTGGGTTTCGTCACGATGGGCCATATCAACGGTTCAGATCAGGGCCGCTCCTTTTTTTGTTCTATTACATGGCGTCCACGTGGACAACGGAAGAATTATTACTACAAGTGAACATCTTCTAAGTTACAGAGATTTTAATTAGTTTCATTTACATTTTGAAAGACAATTACAGCAAGATATGATAGGATCATTAGATAAAAAATTCTTTATCGGGTTAAATCCAGCAATGGACCTCCAAAATTCAAAGGTCAAGTTTGTCAAAAAGCATTTGACTCAATTAAATGTTATCAAAGTTACAAAAAGAGAAACATCAAGGACATATTTTTTTTGATAAAAGCGGATAAACCGCATAACATCAAGGACATATTGCACACCTCAACAATTTCAATGTTGCTTTGACATAATTCATTTCATACTTCTGGGCCTACAAACCATAATAGCAAGAATGAGAACACCATTACAACAAAAAATTATTATGGACTGAGGTGTTGAGGTTGCAGTTCAAATGGATCAGATCTTTCTGGGACCAATTTTAAGCAAGCTGGGTATTTACAATTTTTTGCACGTGGCTTTCAAACCCAGTTTCAGCAGTCTTCAGATATTTCCACTGGTTTTGGTAGGAGAAAAAAAAAATGCAAAACAAGAATAGAGAAATACAAGTCAAAACCATTCCTTTTTCTATTTTTTCTTCCATGACTTCAAATGAGTTAATAATGATATAAAATAAATAGCATTTGTGGTGTATATTGGGTTCTAAAGTTGGAAATCTATTGAAACTAAATTACTAAGTGTAAAATGGATGTCCTATATAACTGGTAACAATAAGGATGTCAATGCTCAAAATTTGCATTTTTTTTGGATAATTGCATGAGCACTTAAACGAATAACAGGTTCCACAATGGAAGGTACCAAGAGTTTTGGTGTCAGCATGATACCTTACAGCTTTGCAGCCATGTTTTCTCCCCAGCGTTTCAATTTTCACACTTGTCCTCATATATAAATAAAAATAAATCTTGGACCTAATCGCAAAAACTGAATTGTAACCATCTCAATCACTGTGTATTAAATATTAATAGCTTTTTGTTCATATATAATTCATACTCATTTTCTCACTAGTGTTTACTGTGAATGTTACATGACTCAGTGAACTGAATAGAGTGTAGAAAACATGAAGTGGCGAGACGACGAGAATTGATTTAAGTTTTGCTCCTGATTTATCATACGAGGCTGAGTTCATCTGCAGTGTCGTAACCTTTCAACATTCGTTCGGCTTCGATGGTGGCAACCTGTTTGCGAAGAGTTGCCAGTTCTTCTCCAGCACTGCAGATGTAAGAGGCTGCTTGCCTGCCTGATAGTGTTGCTCCTTCCATACTGTCAATGTAATCCTGCAAGTAAACAAGGTGTTCGTTTCATAGTCGCAAAATTCAGTCTGGTTTTATTGGGTGTGTGTAACTTTGGCTTGCTAACATCATCCTTTTAGGTTTGTATAAGACCATATTGTATAAAATGCATACAAATCTGAAATATGTTAAGAGGATTCCTTTAGCAGAAAGATGCAATTTTGAGGTGTAAACAAGAGTCAAGATTTACCTGCTTAGTGTAGGAACCAGCAAGGAAGAAATTCTTCACTGGTGTCTTCTGGTCAGGCCTAAATGGATCTTTGCCGGGTCCCTCACGGTATAGGGATTGGCCAATTTTAACCACTGAAGACCAGAGAACTTCTAAACCCTGTGACGATGGGAACAAATCCAGAACCTGGCATGCAAAAATGGGTCATTCCTCTTTGCCGCAAAGTGTGCAAGAAGTACAAAAATAATTTGTTCAAGCATATGAATACTATATTCAGAATGGGTTAGTGGTAGTTGTCTGATTCACCGCTGTTGCCAGATGCAGCAGCTGGTAAAACTATTCACATGCAGCTTACCAATGGAAGGCCTCATGAAAGCAAAATGCTAACGATGCCGTGGTAATCAAAGAATTCAGCAACTGACCTGCTTTTGCACCCTCTCTATAATAGCTTCATTGGGCAAGGGCATGTAGGGGTCACCGGGAGTGATAACAGCTCTTAAGAACAAATAATGACAAGAGTGAGTAAATATATTACTTCTAAAATTCGATCTTTACTTGAGAAAAGCATGATAATTTTCCTTACTGGAGCAAGGAACCTTGTCCTTCAATGTAATAATCCTCTGGTGACGCAAGTGCAAGGTCAGCAAAACATGAAAAATCTGCATCTGGTGTATAAAGAAGATTATCCAGACCTACAGCCTGCCTCAGTTGCCTGCAGTTGCAGAAAGAAAATCTTCATATGTAAATAAAACTGGCTAAAACTAAACAACTGAGTAGAAAAGGACAGTTCACAGAAGACAATAATTACAGTGAAACACATGTACAAATATATTACCTTGATCTTTCCAGATCTTGTAGTTCAGTCACCCAGCCATTATACCTAAGCTGAACAGTGATAACAGGAACCCCAACTAATTTATAGATATTGTCAAATAAATCCCATTCCCTCCATTGATTTGGAATCAATCTCTTGATTCCAGGGACATCACATGCTGCAATTACAACATTATTTATATTCTCATCAAAATGACCGCATAAAGACACAAGGAAACTATGATAAAATGGCTCATGCAAACCTGCAACATAGACATCTGCTTTAACGGTTTGCTTATTTGTGGCCTAGCATATAAGAGAAATTCAAGAATGCAAGTTAGTGGGAATTTGTCTCACATATGTAGCTTGACTAAAGAGAGCTGCAAAAGGTGGAGAATATTCATTTATGGACCTTGGACATAGCAAGCCCTGTAACATCACATTATCACCATTAGGTAATTTTCCATAAAGTATCTCGACATCCCCATCTTAGGTGAAACCTGCAAAAGTTCAGGAGCTCCATAAAAAAATAGAAGAATATTTTTCAAGTTTCATCTAGAAAGATCATACTGCAAAATTAGTATTGCATGTGTATAGTATATCTTCCTCATACCGGCCACCTTTATCTGTGATATACTTTCTGATAGGGCCACTCAGGTAAACATCAGGAGAACCCTTCAGCATGCGCAGAAGAGAAGCCTCAGTCTTTGTGGCAAAAAGAGCAAATATGGTGAGCATACAACGCGCACTAATATTGTCACAGTCAATAAATCCAAGTGCATAGGCAACAGGATCCCACATCCTTTGGATACTCGTGCGGGTGCCACCTTTGGACAAGAACCAATCGGAGAAGCTAATCTGAATAGGAAAGAGTGGATATAAATTAATTGAGTAGCCAGGGACAAATGAGTAAACAGATAAAGAGAAGTCATTCTGTGGCATGTGACCAAGAGAACCACTTGAATGATAAATTATAACCAAAAAAATACAGCTTGTGCAATGCCTAACAAAAATGGAGCTCTTGGTCAACCACAAAGCATATAAATGAAACCAGATACTTCTTACTTTTGCAGTATTTAAGAATAAGAAAATGAAATTAGCAGGAAAGAAGTGATGGAGATAGTTTCATACATTGTCCAAATCTCTTATTTGCTGCATGGCTCCATCAGGATCAACAAGAGCACGTACCACCGGGCTTAGAGCAAGAGCCACCGCATTCCTTGCTTTATCATAAGGCTGTTATAGCAGAGAACTTTAATACCATTGCATCCTAGGCAAAAAGAATAAACTATAAAACCAAAATTTAAGGAAACCAAACAATCTAGGGAAGAAAAGGACACATTGAGTTATCAACTTTTACATCAACTCATTTAGAGCACTGAAATGAGAAGGCATAAGTTTCATAGTAACAAGTAACTTCACCTTGAGTTGATTGGTTGTTAGAAACGCACGTATTCCATGTATTGGTGCCCCCATTGGAAACCGGAAATCAAGTTCTGAAGGAGAAGGTTTAAATGACATAAGACCAAAATAAGTAATAAGATATAATGTAATAATTCCAAGACTCTGAATGGGGGTAATTATCTCTTTCTTTCCTACTTATGGTTGATCAGTTTTTCAATTATGGACTAGAACATTACACTTGATGTCATCAGCTACAAAAGAATAGTTACAGAAAAAAAATTCCTCCACTGTTGAAAACATTAGGTTACATACCACCAACTTCTCCCCCTTTATTCACAAATGTGTGAGTGTGATCCTTCACCAATAAATTTGCATCAGCACCAACCTGATAGATGTACAGCTGTATGTGTTAGTGTCATAAGACTCATAACATCAAGAATAAAGATATAATAGGAACTTACATTGTTTGCCAAAAATAAAATGAGAAGGGCTAAAGTTCATTCAAGAAAACTTTCAGAACAACAACTACACATTTGAAAGCTAGAAAGGCCCTATATACCTATATTTGTTGGCACTTTGAACCATGCCCATGATTGTCACATAATGAGTATAGACCAGGTCAACTGTAGAAGGACATAAAAATTGAAAATTGACCAAGAAAATAACACATTTCAGTGTAGGAAGCTTCATCAAACTGAGAAGTATTTCCAAAAATTATATACACATACACACACACAGACACACACACAAAACACTAACAAAGATGGTCATTTCATTTCTTAGAGAGAAAATGATCTTCTACAATGCTACAAATAAAAATCGGCTGCCCAACTATTTCTGCAAAAAATGTCACGTTAATTGGACATCTCGATGATAAAGTGTACAATCATTCAGACACTGATTTTAGATCAAATCTGTCTTGTTTTTAGTACACACAGCTAGATAACAAGCCTGAGATTAAATTCCTCCCCATCTCCAATCCAAAACCAGATAAACATGTTTAACATAAACCAATGTGACAACAATACAAACAGTTTAAGGAAGCACACCTTTTTCATAAGTCTAAAAAGATTGTTGTAGCAACCAAAAAACACATGCAGTCCCATTTCAATATGGTTTCCACGTTTATCCACAAAGGAACCAACTTTGCCACCAATAAACGTCCGGGATTCATATATGTCAACCTGCATATTAAAAAAAAAACATTATGAAGTACATTTTAAAAAAAAAATAAAAAATTGAACCATCACAAGCAAGGACAGACAATAAAAATCATTGTACTACTGACTACAGAGCATGAACATTTGATACAGAGAAATGAACACAAGGATGGAAAGATGAGAACAAGAACTACTAAAAAGACCTCATGTCCTTGATCCAGAAGCTCCACGGCTGTCGACATGCCAGCAAGTCCAGCTCCAATGATAGCCACCTTAAGCTTAGGCCCCCTATAGTGTTCCGGCTCCGGAGGAAACAACCCTTTGGGGGCTGCCACAAAAATCAAAAGCAGCAACATTTCAAGCAAAGCACGCATCTAAATTCCATAAATTAAAACAAGAATCTCCATCAAAAACCACAATTCCTCACCGTTGACCCTCATATCAGAGACCTTGTCGTCAAGCGACGAGCGGACGGCGAAGGGCTTCAACTCAGCCCTGCCACAGCGGAGCTCCGGGCATCGGAGAAGCTCCCGGCGCGCGCTCCTGAAGGAGCTGGCGGGAATGGAAGAAGAAGCCATAAGGGGCGAAAGCCCCAAGTCCCAGGAGCGGTGGAGATATAGAAGAAGGAACAAAGAGCATCTCCGGGAGTGGAGATGCTAATGGAGCTGGGTTTCGTCACGACGCGCCAAATCAACGGCTCAGATCACGGCCGTTCCTTTCTTGTTCTATCATCGTGTTATTACATGACGTCCACGTGGACAACAGAGGAACTCGGGCCTACTTTTTCCGTTTTTCGGTCGGTTTGGTGCGCATTATCTCACTTTATTTATTTATTTTTCTCTGGTACTGCTGGAAGTGGAAGCACCACAAGGCTCTGTTTGGCCTTATTTTGAAATTGTATTAAAACCAAAACCAAAAACAAAAAATTATATATTTTAATACGAGATTAGTGAGGGAGGGAGGGTTCTTGTTTATACACTCAATTTACAACAAAGAAATATACATGAAGGAATCACAAAAGAATGGAGAAACATGATAAGAGAGAACAGAGATGGTTCTCAATCCTGTTCGGCTATGAAGTTCGGGAGCTCGCCTTGACAAAGGGGCTCGTCGCAGTGAGAGGCGGAGCCCCAGGCTCGGCGAAGGCGTGAGATGTCGTCGGTGAATGTTGAACCTGATGATCCGATGAACACGCTTGACAATGCACATATGGTCTTATCTAACATGGCCTCCACCTGAGAAGAAAATTTTGATTAGTAGTTGAGATTTGAGAGGGAAGAGGTTTGATTTTTGTTACCTGAGTGTCACCGCCCAGGCGATTCCTGTAGAGCAAGGCATCCCATTTCTCTACAGAAGTGTGATCAGGTCTTTTGATCAGTGGGATTGTCTTCTCGTTTAGCACAACCATAGACTGGAGAAGATTGGTTTCACTATCAGCAGCATCTGTGGACAAGTAGATCACTGGTGCATTTGCCTTCTCTACAACTCTTAGAATGCATTCTGCTGCCTGGGGAATGGGGTAGAAGCAGCTCTCGTCTTTTGCATTGCTGCGTTTGAACACAAAATGTAACAATGACAGACAATTAGATATTGATATCCCCCCAAATAGTTTTGGAGAAAAATCAGTGTGTTTCAAACCAGACAACATTCAAGTAAAGTTGCGAAACTACAGAATCTTGGAAGTAGTATGCATAGTGCAATGAAAACTAGAGCACACTACATGCTAAGATGTCTGTCATTTCATTTGGGAAGTATAATACAAGGTCCAGGACTTGAACCACATTCAAATTCCAACAATCAGTGGTCAAACAAGAAAGATCAATGATATGTCGTACGAACAGCTTGCATGAATAGAAGACACGAATCCATCTCCTCCAGCCATGCTTCCTCGGGATCATCACCATCACCATCCCGAGGAAGCGAAGCATGGATGGAGGAGACGGATTCGTGTCTTCTATTCATGCAAGCTGTTCGCACGATATATCATTAGTCAACAAGAAAAGATGATATGCTAAAAATATACAAGGAAAACCTAGAAGAAGCAATTGCAAGTTAGCAGCCAACTAGCTTTCAAGATTAACAGAAGTTCACTACCAGCAAATACTAGATGCTTAAAGGGCAAACCAACCTCTACACTCCCTCTGTACTCACAACTCCAGAGAATTAAAGACAATCAAGGATCATATTATTCTGCTATATTTGGTCGCATGACTTGGTGAGCATTGTACATCATATGATGACATATCCACCAAATTGCAGTTCTAGGACACTTGCACTGCACCAAGGATGTCTAACACTCTTCTATCTGATTATATAAAAAGCTAACCTTAAAGGACCCATTATCATCTTGCTCTATTTGACACATATTGATGCATATACATAATTATACATGTATCAACTGCATAAGAATATGAGAGCAATTGAATTGAATAATGATATTCTCCTAGAGGAAATATGTGATCATCATAAATAGTGTATAAAGTATAATCCTTGAAGGAAGCTTGACTTCCAAAGATGTTGATATTTCACCAATATGGAAATGATACAAAGATTCGGGCTACAGGAGCAAGTCAGCATCAGCCTGTGCACAATATGCGCCAGAATGCTTGTAACTATTCAATAATTATGGCATTTCTACTTTAACCTAAATTCAGTAATAAAAGGACATCAAACATATATTTCTTATCAGATCTGTTAAAACTCCAAAATCTACAAAACACTTCGCATAATTCCGAATCAAGGTCCACGAGCTTTACCTTCAATAGGAAATTGTATGCAATTAATAGAAGCTACATGGTGCAAGCATAAAACAAGACAAGCCACCAACTTGATTACTCTGTGACAGTACAACACATCATCACATCCTTTCTTTACTCAAGATAACTACAAACCATATTTCTCATGTTCTGACTCCAGAGGGGGTAGACAATATAGGTATTTTGAACTCCCAAGTTCAGCCTCCATGGTCTACATTTGATTTTTTTGTCCCCATTGAACTACCTCTGTTCAATAATAAATCTAATTCCTTAGGATCTCATCTTCTCCTTATCTCACCCTTCTTAAAAATCTTTTCATGCTTGCAAAATAGGTACTCCAACTTGTGATTGATAATGATTGCAGTGTTGAACTCATGTTCATCTTAAAAAAATAAAATAACTTCCCGATAATAGAATTCCAACAGTGATTATCTATTCTGAGCATAATAGATTATTTATATTTAACATGGTTGAACAAAGATGGATTCTTCACACTATTAAGAACATACCGATCGATGATCATGTATTGCTCATTTAACGAGAAAGTATAGATTTTTCCTTAGAAGCTACTATTAAATTTCCAGAGCAAAACAGGCTATTGACTGCTGAACCATATTTGATAACATGTTATTGAGTGTAATGGATAAAAATATTTAATAGTAAGTGTTTTCTACTTGGGATTCAATTTTTTTGTTTTGAAGAAACCCTAGTGAAATGACTGCTTATCTATTTCAGTCTGGGCCCTAAAAGTTGATGAGGCCCTTATTTAGTCAAAATAGAGCTAGTATGGGCGTAGGAACTTAAAAAAAAAAAAACATTAAAGATTAAGGTAATAAAAATTATTGCTCTAACAATCTTATCATATCTTGTTACAAAGACCTTAACAAAGAGAGAAATCTAATTTGTATCTCAGAGTCACGTCCAATATAACAAGTCAACATATTTGTTAGGAAACTTAGTTGGCAATACAAGAAGTCGCAAACTTTAGAATTAATAGTTACCATTCAAGGAAGAACATATTATGAGTAATGAGCAAGTTCAAAACAGTAAAAGTTATCTAAGATTGCTTGCATAACATCATAAAGACATAACCTTAAGCAATATAGAATCTGTAAAGCTGGAGTACGATAACAGAATTAGACATTAGAACAAACTGAAATTTTTAAGGACTCTAAACCTGAATGTTTTTCTCTTCACCACAACTTCAAACCATTTTGCTGATGGGCATACATCCAATTATGTATCATTTTTTACAAATATAGGAAATTTCAATCAGGTTATAGATTGTATAAATCACGTCAAATCACAATGTGTATTTCATTAAATAAACCTACATGGTCTAAAATAAGTAATTTGCAACCTACTTAATTATTTTCAATACCCAATGACCTCTGCGTAATCTTAGCAGCAAATTAACAGTCCTTCACAGACACTACTTGATAATTGGCTTTAGAATGCATAATATACATAATGGTCGTCATCAATTCACAAAAACATTAAACAAAACAATATGCACGAGAGGACATACCAGAATTTCAAAAATCCATGCCTCCTGAAATGCAGAGCTATAAAGTTGCCACCCAAGAAAGTTTGCACAAACCGCTGTGCAGTGAGCAGTATAATTCGACTAGGTTGGAGTGTTGTCTTGCATTTGTGAGCAAGAGGACCTCCAGGCTGCATCACCCACTCATCCTCCACATCAGCATAGAACAAATCTCCAACAGCAATAACTTCATCATTTGACAAGAACTTGCCCGTGATATCCCCTGCAACCCTCTGCTTCTGCACCTTTGATTTGGCGTCCTCAGGCCATACCACATCGATCTTACCCGGAGAAATCCCCAAGTTCTTCAGCTTCTTGAGATGTTCATCATCCACATAACAAGGTGGCGAAGCCATATAACATATAAACCTATCAATCCTCATGCTTTTCTTTTTCATCTCGGAGAACTCGTCAAAAGTTATCACCACTTTCCTGCCAAAACACTCATTGATGTGGTTGATATCGAGGACACGATCATACTGGTAATCAAATTTAGGGCTCGGCAAGATGAGGGTCCGCTCGAGAAGCGCCGCGAAGAACATGTGCTTCTCCAAGCAGATCAAATGGTTGGACATTTGCCCCGAAGTACAGATCGCGAACAAGAATCGATCTTTCCTAGGCCTCCATTCTATCGCCCTTCTCTCCACGGGCCTCTCCACCTTCTTGCAAATATCGACGCCGAATCCGGACAGATCGAGACCCACATTGTCTTCCGGCGATTCCACCGATGCGTTCCCTGCGCGATGCGAGGAAAGCAGCGCCTTCTGGATCTGCTTGTTCAGCCGGATCTGGTCGAGCACAGCCGATCTGAACTCCTCCAAGGACGAGTTCGAGTTGAGAGTCGGAGGGGGAGAAGGGGAAAGCGAGGGCTTACCAGATCCGGATTGCTCCGCGGCGAGGGTGCGATTCCAGAGGCGGAGAAGCGAAACCTGCTGGTTCCGGAGTAGAAACAGAGCGTGGAGCTCGGACTCGCGCATGAGATCAGCGGGGGTATCGGCGCGGACGGCTGAGACAGCACGCGAAACGCGGCCGAAGTCGACAAAGAAGTAGACAAAGATGAAGATGACGGGGAGGAGGAGAAGGGCGAGGAGGTAGCGGCGGCTGCGGGAGAATCCACGGGCTAATCGGGATTTTAGCGCGTTGGCGTCGATCTCGAAGGAGGCGAAGCGGCGGGGCGGGGGCTTGGTCTCATTCTGAGGGATGAGGGAGTGGAGGTCCTCCTCCTCGTCCTCCGAGGAGGAGCCGGAGGAGTGGTCCCTCGCCATTGGACACCGGTGGAGGTGCTCGCCGGTGAAGGGAGAGAGTGAGGAGAAGACGATGTCAATGGCGATGGAGCAGTGGGAAGCGCTCTATTAATTTATTAACGGCTGCTGATACAACAACGACTTCCCAACAGCCCAGTGAATCTCTCTCTCTCTCTCTATAATCATAAGAAATGTATAAAATCCAATTAAATATATAAAAATAAATATTTTTGTATTTTTAATATTTTTATATAAAATCTTTTGGGTAATTTATCTGAGTAATTTAAGTGCATTTATATTAAATATGTATTTTTAATACCATATTATATGCATGGGACTAATTTTGTGTTAATAATATTGTTTTACCATATAATCTTTCTATAATTCTGTACAACTGAATCAATTTGTTTTATTAAATAGTTAATGAGAGATAATATATTCTCATAGTGGATTATATATTAATTTGGTTAATATTTCATCCATATATATATATATATATATAAATAATAAGCCACATTCATTAAAATCAACCATAATACAAGATATATTGTTCCACACTGTGGAAAGTGCTCTCAGGTGTAAGGGAGACTTCTCTTCGTCATAGTTGCTTTATTATGCTAATACAATATGTCATGGGGGAAATATCAAAAGATACATAGCATGATCATAAGTGCTAAGATAAGAGATCACTTGTCATCATAACTCTTGGCCATCCTCCACGCAACTAACTCTCTTTAGACTAGTAGTCAATGGTCTCTAGGCTGACAATTAATGATCTCTAAGTTATAAAAGAGGTCCTTGGTTTACGAAGAATGTGACTTGATTAGGAACTTAAACTTATTTTTACTAAAATTGAGTGTTAGCTTGAACATCACACTCTCTCTTGAAATCATCTATATTCTCTCCCTTCCTGACTCTCTTTCTTTTCTTTAGACCTTGACTTCAGCATCGGAAGCTGACGAGGTGCAGTCTCTGGAGGCTGATCTTTGGAGGAGGTACTAATCCTATGAAGCTAAAGGAGCGAACCAAAGAAGTTTTCGATCACAATCGATCTCTCTCTCAAAATCAAATGAAGTACTTCAATCGACCTCTCTCACCCGTTGACTAAGATGTGCTCTGATCCGTAGATCTCTGCATCAACACAAGGTATATGGTTCACCATTGTGGAAAGTCCTCTTAGATGACAGCGAGACTTCTCTTCAACACAGACCTTTTTTTTTTGACATGGGCAATAAGCACCTCCTAAAGGATCAGTCAAATAGGATGTGCACAAGGGCTCGATTTATCCCAGGTAACATACAACATGCACTTATTTTACCACTCGGTCTACTATGAGACAACACGGAGAAGACTCACGTGTTTGCGTGGTGGGGTGACCCATGCCCTGCGCCCTCATCTTGCTCTTGCGTGGATTCAACCCCGGGTCTTCTGTGGTGACGAATCTCTTATACAAAGGACCTATGCTGGTAGACCAAAAGGTCTTTGGCTCTTCACCACAAACTCCATCGCTAGTGGTTTGGGTATGATATTATCCATAATATACATTGATAGGGATGAAAGTAGCTGGACACGTGGTGATCATCTGGATAAGCCACATGTCAGAATGACAACACAGAATTCTCTATTAAAGTTACAATAGACCGATCCGATGTGAACAACCTGCCTGATCGGATCGACCTCCTATGAAACATCTTGCCGATCCGGTATGCATCTTGCCGATCCGATATACCTAACCGATATGACGAAGCCTTATCGGAATACATCGTGATCGGAAAGAACTCATCAAACTTGCAAGATTACCCATATCGCCTTCGGTCTTCTAAAAGAAGTACGGTCGCAGACAACCTGGCATTCTAGAAGGTTACAGTTGGAAACAACTTAGATGCTTAGCTGGCATCTAAATTTGGCGTTTGGCGCTTAGGCTGGATGGGATAATTTGGTACGGGCGGTAGCAAGCACGTGATTAAATTGAGAAGCGTGTATAGCACGCAACCCATATCTATAAAAGGCAAGGATTAATAGGAAAGAAAAACTTGATATTATTGATAATAAGTTGGGGTATATATAATACCATTACAGGGGTAAAACAGTAACTAAACATATAAAGAGATAAATACAAAAATATAAAGAGATTTATATATGAAACCCTAATATGCCCCCTCAAGATGGTGTACGAGAAGCAACACCAATCTTGTTACAAATGTCAAGTAGTCGAGGACGAGGCAGAGCTTTTGTTAGCGCATCGATAAGTTGATCAGCAGCAGATACATGAACAACCTGGAGAAGGGAAGACTGAACAAGATCACGAACAAAGTGATAGTCAATGGCAAGATATTTCATCCAAGAATGAAACACAGGATTAGAACATAGATACGTGGCACCAAGATTGTCCGAGTAAATAGTGGGTGTTGAAGGAACAGGGACATGCAATTCATGAAGAAGTGTTTTGATCCATTGAATTTCAGCTGCAGTAGAAGCAATAGCACGATACTCCGCCTCAGTAGATGACCGAGTAACAGTGCGTTGCTTGGTAGACCGCCAGGAGATGGGATTGGCACCCAAGAACATGACATAGGTACCCGTGGATGTACGATCATCCGGATTACCCCCCCAATCGGCATCGGAAAAGCCGTGAAGCTGAAGAGGAGAATTTGCCCGAAGTCGAATGCCAAGAGATTTTGTTCCATTCAAATACCGAAGCAAGCGCTTAACAGCTCCCCAATAATTCGTACTAGGTTGATGCATGAACTGAGAAAGTCTATTGACAGCAAAGGAAATGTCAGGGTGAGTCATGCGTAAATGTTGAAGACCACCTACAACCTGTCGATACTTGGTAGCATCAACAGGAAAGGACCCATCAAGAAGAAGTAGAGAGGCACCAATAACAAGAGGAGTAGAAACCGGTTTTGAGTCAAGCATGTTGTGTTTCTGCAGAAGATCAATAATATACTTGTGCTGAGAAAGAAGCACACCATCAGACGTCGGTGTAACTTCAACACCACAAAAGTAGGAGAGCTCACCAAGATCCTTGGTGGAAAACTTTGTGGTAAGTTGCCGAATAATATGAGCAACTAATTGAGGATCACTGCCAGTAATCAGAAGGTCATCAATATAAACCAGAAAATAAACAATAGTGGAGCCAGCTGACAGAATAAAGAGGGATGTATCTGCAAGTGAAGTAACAACCAAGAGACTGAAGAAATAGTTTTAACTCCTGGTACCATGCCCGCGGGGCTTGCTTCAAACCATAGAGAGCCTTCTGCAAACTGCAAACATAATTGGGAAAGTGAGGATCACGCATACCAGAGGGTTGTGCCATGTAAACTTCCTCAGTGAGATGTCCATTGAGAAATGCATTATTGACATCAAGCTGACGAACAGACCACCCGTGATGCAGGGCTACACTCAAGATCGTGTAACGGGATCGATTAACAACAGGACTGAAAGTCTCATGAAAGTCAATACAGGGACGCTGATGAAACCCTTTGGCAACAAGACGGGCTTTATACCGTTCAATGGTACCATCCGGGCGTCGTTTGATACGGAACACCCACTTGTTCCCAACAAGATTCTGATGTGGAGCAGGAGGAACAAGGACCCAAGTGTTGTTGCGCTGAAGAGCATCAAATTCATCTTGCATTGCTTGAAACCATTGGGGATGACGAAGAGCCTGAGTCATCAGAGTTGATGTTCGTGACGCGAAGAATCAGAAAGTAGAGAGAGTGTACCTCGGATTGGGCTTAAAAATAGAATTTTTAAACCGAGTGGTCATGGGATGAACATTGGTGGCATTCCTGGGAGCAGCAGAGGAAGAACCTGGACCTGAGGAAGGTGCGTGATGCTCGGTATAGGCGCCGGGACAAGCCTCGGCCGGAACAGAGGAAGTGACCGGAGCCGCAGGCAGGCTAGTCTGCTCAGAAGGAGGCAGCACAGGAGGGGCCGCTACAGGTGCTGAGAGGTCACTCGGGGGCAACGATGGTCGCGGAAGCCAGGAGGACGCCAGGAATGTCGGGACAGAAGGTTCGGCAGAGGTGGAAGAGGACCGAGAGAAAGGAAAGTCATCCTCAACAAAGCGAACATGACGGGAGATGACAAGTTGGTGGGTGGAGAGATTGTAGCAAATATATGCACTTTGAGACAGAGAATAGCCCAAAAAAATACAAGTACTAGACCGAGGATCAAGTTTGTGAGTAGTGTACGGACGAAGCCAAGGAAAACAAACAAAAACATGAAAAGATGTATGAGTGGGGTGCTTTTTGAATAGAAGTTCAAAGGAAGAGCGGGACTGCAAGTTTTCTTTGGGCATGCGAATGATAAGATAAACCGCATTAGCAAAGGCAAAGGACCAGAACTTAGTCGGAAGAGAAGCATGATGAAGCAATGACAAGCCGGTCTCAACAATGTGACGATGCCGGCGCTCAGAGTACCCATTGTGTTCTGGAGTGTGGGGGGGAGTGGTGAGATGAGTAATGCCATTGCTAGTTAGAAATTGGCGAAGAGCAATGTACTCTCCACCATTGTCTGAGTACAAGGTGCGGATGGGGTGTTGGAAATGTTTTTCAACTAGGCTTTTGAAGGCAACAAAGGTCGCATGAACATCAGATTTTCGTACAAGAGGATAAAACCATATATATTTGGTAAAGTGATCCACAAAAATAACATAATATTTGTAGGCATCAAGAGAAAGGACAGGGGATGTCCAAACATCAGAATAGATTATTTCAAGTGGTGCAGAGGAAGATACTGAAGATTGAGAGAAAGGAAGCTTGTGGCTTTTATTAATATGACACGAAGTACAAGAAAAGTTAAGTAATTGGGAATTGGAAAAGGGAATACCAAAAGATAACAACTGATTTCTAAACACTTTAACGGAAGGATGACCAAAGCGACTGTGCCACAAGGAAAGAGAAGATGAAGACGAACCAAGTAAACTGAGGGCAGGTAAGCGAGTATGTCTAGTCGATAGATGTGATGGAGTAGTCGGCCAAAGGTAGACACCATCCTTACGGCATCCTGTGACCAGAATTGCCTCCGTGTGACTATCTCGCACCTGAAAAGAGTCATCAAAAAATAAAACCGTCACCGCATTAGTTGCACAAAGAGCCGAAACAGAGATTAAATTCAAGTGCATGGTTGGAACATGCAACACATTTGTGAGAGAGAGAGCCATGCAACTCATTTGGACATTCTGGGATCCAAGCAGCGAAGCCCTGCCAAATTGGAAACATGATCTTTTCTCTCCCTCTCTCTTTCCTATTTTCCATTTGAGGAATTCCTATATGCTCTCTTGTACTTTTGTTCATTCATAGTGAGATCTTTCTCTCCCGTGGTTTTTTCCCATTATTTAGGAGTTTTTCCACGTAAATTTGGTTTTTCTCTCTTCTCGCTTGGTTTCTCGTTCGATTCTTCACTAGGATAGCAACTCTATAAATATAAATTCAATTGTTAGGCTGAAATTGGGCCCTAAATCCGATTTTAGTACTAACATACATGATTCTGGCTATGAGACGGGTATGATATTATCCATATATTATACTCATTTTCGGTGAATTAAGAAAACACAAATTAGTATAAGAACCGATTTAACACAATTCAAAAATAAAAAACACAAAAAAAACACATTTGTTTTTATTTAATATTAAAATAAAGTGCTACCTTTCTCTCCTAACTTATGAATTAAGTTAAGAACCACCATCTCATCTCATGTCTTATGTCTTAACCACCATTTTTTTCCTTGCTTCACCAAACAACATCATATTATAAATTAGGGATAAGTTTAATATTTTTGATTAAAACAATTTATGAAATAATTAATCCACTGAATATTATAAATTTATGAAATAAAAGGCTTATTCCATTCAATTGTGAGCATTATATAATTTCATAAAGTTTAAGGGTTAGTTTGCAAAATCAGAAATCCCGCTATATATAAAACCCCCAAATCCGCTGGCGCTAGTGTTTCCATTCGTCATGGAGGTCAAGCTTCCGAAGGAAGCGACTGCGATTCCGACGGTGCTGGTGACCAATGAAGATGGAATCAACGACCACGGCCTGCGGATCCTCGTCCAGGTCCTCCTCTCCGCTGGCTGTTACCGAGTGCTCGTCTGCGCGCCGGATTCGTGAGCTCTCGATTCGATCTTGTGAATCCATCTCTTCTTTTTTATTACCATCTCGTGTTCGATCATGCGGAAAACTTGGTCTCTTATGTTGTTGATTTTTTTCTTTTCGAATTCTTTTATGTTAGAGATCTTGTTTTTCTTGAAAAAAGACGTTGCTTGGAGTTCTTGCTTATCGTCAGAGAGGTGGATTTCAGCTACATGCTTGTGATTCTTCTATTTTTTCCTTGATCTCGTGAATCCATGGGTTCGTTTGAGTACCATATACTGCCGATCATGGAGGAGATTTTCTATTGATTAGTTTTGGATTAGTTTCTTTA
This sequence comes from Dioscorea zingiberensis, assembly GCA_026586065.1. Classification (NCBI taxonomy): domain Eukaryota; kingdom Viridiplantae; phylum Streptophyta; class Magnoliopsida; order Dioscoreales; family Dioscoreaceae; genus Dioscorea; species Dioscorea zingiberensis. The sequence continues at coordinate 63,219,441 of CM048819.1, read as the reverse complement.
TATTGATTTACTTTTAATTAGGTAAACATTTTATTTTTCTTGGAACAAGATATTGTTTGGATTGCTTGTTTGTATTTAGAAAGGTCAACTACATCTGCATTCTATTCTTCTTGTCTTCTTGATTTTTTCTCGGCGAGAACTCTTCTTTATCCGTGTTTGCTCTATTTTCTTGGCTTTTTGGATCTAACACTGATAAGAAAGGGAGTTGCTTATATATGCGAGGATTGAACATAACTTGATCCCAAGATATGAGTAGAATGGTTGCACTCCTCTTCAATGTTTGGATAACTTTGGATAGCTTGGGACACTTCTGTCTTGTCTTTGTATCTTCTAGTTGCAATAATTTGATGAACAGGTTGTTGTTGGTTTTTTTTTTTTTTTTTCTTTTTTTCTGAGAACACTTTTTATATAGCTGTCATGCTTGATAAATGGATTTTATTTTATCACATGAAATATTATGTTTAGTGAATATGATACTTCCTAAAAGGATGCTTCCTTATATGATCTCCAGAGATCAATCAGGTGTTGGTCATGGAATTACTTCGCGTCAAGCTCTGCGTGTCAAACCTGTTAAAATTCAAGGGGCTATAGCTTTTGAAGTAACAGGTTTGTTGTATCTTCCGAATTTGATGTTGCCAGCAAATGTGGCATATCTGTCTATTTATATTTTCTCAATCAAACTTTGCAATGATTTTCCCTATCTTCCAAGTCAATTACATTTATTCTCCACACCAGTTAACTGTGAATGGTTGCCCATTTTTTAGTATCAAAACTTTTCATTGATGTGTTCCTTCACAAGCATCACCTGAAGTAGTTAATTCTTCTTATCCAATTTGTCTTTTAATATTTTTTTTTTCTAAATACAGAGCATATGATCATGATTATCCAAGTGATTATGACTTTTGTTGTGGACAGATTTTTTAAAGTATAGTCATATATGTTCTAGATGATGGCTGTTCATGTAAGGATTGCACTTAAAGTTGTTGACAGATATCTCTTGTTGGAGGTTGGTGAGGATTGATGGGTCCTATGATAGAAAATTATAATGCTATTTGAACATCATTAGGGTGAAAATATCCATAGATGTCTTCAACTGCAACCCTACAGGATCAATGAGATGTAACCCAGGTTATATACACTTTCTTTTTTCCTCTCCTTCTGTGTTACTTGCAAGTGTAATTCAAAGAATTCCAAGAACCAACAACCTGTCCACCATCTATTACAACAGAAGCCATTAAGTGAAACTCCATCCATACTACCTGATACTTGGCATTATATTAGGTTGGTCCACTTCGTCAGAGATGGCATACTTTCTCAATTATGATTTACAGTCGAGGAAATGTAAGCGAATCTCAACCTTCCATTATTGTTTCTGGGTGAAACTTGTCAGAAGATACCAAATATTTGTTTGAAAAGTTTGTAGGGGATTATCAAATTGCAACAATTATAAGCAATTATAAGATTCATAAAAATTAAAGGGCTAGACCTGTTCTCTCTAAATTCATAGTCATGTAAAGCTATGCATTGCATGTGACTGCTGCCAGGTTATGTCTCTGAAATATTTTTTCCACTTTAAGCCCTTCTTATAAGAGTAAATGATTATTGTATGTTCTTGTAACACACTTGCATCATTTATTTGTTTTGTTATGATTCTGACCATATTTTATAGTTAATCATCTTATAGACTTGCAATATTCAATTGGCTATCTACGTGATTCTTGTATTATGGCTTGAAGATGGTTTTCACAGGTTTTTATCCAATATTTTTGACATGTTAAACATTACTGGTGGTCTTTCTACTATTTTTAGGTACTCCTGCAGACTGTGCTTCTTTGGGAGTCAGTGGAGTACTCTTTAATGGAACAATTCCCGATCTGGTAATCTTGAACAAATACTGAAACTCACAGATGCTTGATAACAGGGTGGTCAATTAAGTTATTTCTAGAAGGATTCTTATATACCAGTATTGCCAAATAGTGTACCAGTTAATTCTGTATGATTGTATTATTAAGTTACTAATCTATTTATATGGATGCTGCAGGTACTCAGTGGGATAAATGTTGGTAATACTTGCGCAAATACCATGTTAGTACCACGAATTCCTTTTTCTTATGTGCAATGCAATATCTTTTGGTCATACAAACTATGTTAGCAAATTATATTTTAAATTGTTTTTGTTAACCCAGAGTAGAGGTTTGTAATTTGGTATATACCATCTATTGAAGTTTATGTTGTTATGATCCTATCCAAGTCGTGCTATTTAGTGAAGTAGTTCTTATTTGTTGAATTCCGTCTCCAGAATGTGGTTGTATGAAACACATGCTAATGCTATGATATAGTACAGAATTGATTTCAAACAGATCCCAGCCTAGTATAGTTCTACTGCTAACTCATTTCTCATATCATTTTCCTACGCTTCCTAATATGGTGAAGAGTAGTGCCAAATACATGACTATGCCTATGGAGTGACTTTACTTATTTCTATGAAGTATGAACCACCTTTTGAGGGACTCATCTTAGGATAGTGAGTATCTTAATCCTAGTGATCAGTTTGGTCAATTTCCAATTTCATAAGAAGATTGGTATTTCCAGGACATGGTAACTTCTATTGTTCTCATGAATCTGTTAATTCCATGGCAACAAAAGTCTAAAAAAGGATTTTTTTTTTCACTCCATCTTTTATTATTCACTCATTAACTATTGTATTTTTTAACATTGGGCCTAATTTGGCCTTAACCCTTGTGCTAACAAAGTTTCATCTTTCGGAAAAAAAGTTTTTCTATTGTATAATAATAAAACCCACATTATCCCCCAAACAATTGTGCCCATCATGACTAATTAATAAATGGTAGATTCTTCTTAGAACACCTATTTTGTTTCTTATCTGAATGGTATAATGCTCAAAAGTAGGTTTTAGATAAGACTTTTTTTTTCGGGATTGGTTTACTGTAGTAATTAAAACATGAACCCAGAGATCTCATTAAAACAAGAAATGCCATTTGCTAACAATGTGGTTGCCTGTTACTAGGTAGCTGCTTCTTTCTCCCCACTTTAGTTTGATTAAGTGTTGAAGTCTTCTTTAGACTCTTGCTTCTGTCTGTTTTATTTTATTTTATTAATTTTTCTGATATATAGTTGTTACTGGGGAATGGTGGCTGCTGCACGGGAGGCAGTCTTGCAAGGTGTACCCTCAATTGCCTTATCATATGGTTGGTGAGTTTTCTTTTATTTTGAAGTTCTTGCTGTTTTGTTATTATCCTTTCCAATCTGCACGCAGAGATAATTGCCATGAAGTTGCTCATGCTGTATTCTTCTAAGAAGACTTCAACTCTTTCTACTTTATTAAGCCATGAATTTCATTGCAAACTTTTATTTGTAAGGTGTATGAAAATTTTCAAGCAATGCAAAAATTGTAGCCTAGGTATATTTAAACTTATGTTACAAGAAATTTCTTTATCTAGGAAAACTACATGGGGGATTTTTTTAGTTATTTATTAAGAGAATGGACCAAACCTAGGGTTTCACAATATACAAGATAAAAGAAATAAATCATGGTTACGTTGTTTGGCCTATGGCCTATGTCTATGGGTGAAAATGAATGAAGAGCTTTGTTACGCCTTAGCTTTAAGTAGAAGAGACTCTCTTAGGGCCTTAAATCATAAAAAACCACAAAAGTAGAAGCACTATCCCTGAGCCTTTATCCTATGCGCCTATTGAATATTTATACGAGTGTTTACACAGATCTTCAGTTATAGTTGTATGGACGCTATTTTTGTACTTCTGGTTCTCTTATTCTTCAGGTAGAAAAAGTGGTGATCTATTCAATAATATTACACCATATGAACTACATGGGTTTGATTGAACATGACACATGATAACTTATTTTGTTATTTTCGTTGGCTTACTATTTCTAACCAAGATACTTTATAGAACTGGAGCATGATGGATGAACTTTAGTGTCTATGGAATAGAAAGTGGTTGACTGCTTTAAAGTTCAAGTACATGTTTTGTAGGGGCACAAGACGATCCACAATATTGCAATATTGTATTACTGGAAATTTTGGTCTATGAAATACACCAAATCACATCAGCAAACATGTACAAGTGGACTGATGCTTGTAGCTTTGTACTTGTGTAGACTTACATGATACATTACAATAGTTGATGGATGTTTTGCTTTTATTTAGGCAGGGAAGCTCATTAAGTGAAGCATAATAACATTGGTGAACAATTTGCCTTAAGCAAGGATGGTTCCTTTGATTTAAAACTAACGGTGTAGAAGGTCCCTGAAATTCATCCAGATGAATGGTTGATTTTCCTGATTGTTGTATTCATGTAGTTATGAAATGTTCCTTCATCATGGAGTAGTCAACCTAATGTACATGTTACATTTTGGAAAATCTATCTTACTTGTAAACTCGTTCTTTTTGTCTTGCCAATGAGGTAATTGCTAACTGGGTATGGTGCTTTAATTTTTGTGCCTCTGGTACCCTTACAGGAGGAATAATATAAGCTCTACTCATGATCTCAAGCTAGCAGCAGAATCATGCTTGCCCATCATAAGTTCTGTGCTGAATGAGATCAAGCATAAGACATTTCCTCCTCAGACTTTCCTTAATATAAATGTGCCAACAAGTGTTTCAAATCATAAGGTGATTTCCAAAACCAGACTGGTTCTTTGTAGAGATATCTCCAGTATGTCATTTTTTTTTTAAAGCTTGTGATAGTGCTTTATTTTCATCATAATTCAATTAAATACCTTATAAGCTATGCTAAGCAGATTTTGACATCTTTTCTTTGCTCTGAATATCAAATTTGTGGTTTAGGTGTTCACCATTTACTATCAAGGAACTCTCAAGGACACAGCTTATCATGTGGGCATATCACTTTGTTGTCATATTATACACTACCTATTTGTCATGGAAAGCAATTTCTTGAACTTTTAGATAAGTTTGTAATAGTTGACAGACATTCAAGAAATTGACATAGATTCTGTGCAACATGGTGCAATCTATGACCCCTATTTCTAGGTCATATGCTTCCTTTGATTTATGTTAATTGACCTCCCAGAGAACATTCGCAAATATTTTGACAGAGATTGATAATTAGTTTGCAACTGAAAAGAGAAGATGGCTGTGCAGCTTCTGCTGTAGAGTTGTTAAGATTTTTTTTCTTTGTATTGAATCAACTTCAGCTAGAGGAGCTATCAAGAGTGGGCACCCGCTTGCCTGACATTAGGAAGAAAGAATTTCAGTATTTTCATTGACCTTACTGCTCAACCAGAGCACGTGAAGCTGTTGTTTATGATGTGGCATCTAGGAAGTTTAGTTACCTGTTGTATGTATTTTCAAGTTCTCAATGCGACTAAACCTTTGAAAAAAAATATATTACAAATATAATAGAATCACAAACTGGTTGATTCCAAATGGAAGAGAAATTTACCGGTTAAAGGAGTGCTAGGTTCCTTATAGTAGTTTGGATTATGGAAAGATATGAAGAAATTCTTGTAAATTTATTTATTTTTAGCTCAAGTTTCTTCTACAAATTTTGCCTAAACCAAACAGGAGACAACAACGTGCTGGTAATTTTTTATTCTATTGGCACAAAAGATGGTTGCTTGATCATCTATTAATATATTAAAATGTTCTCATGGAATTGATTTGCTCCTGTTCCATTTGTCTAGATGTTGGAATTATGTCATTGAAACCATTTATAACTCATATTTATCTTTGATTGTTGGTTCACTTCTTGATGCTAGTTCACTGCTATTGATGTTGACTTTGATTGTTGATGCACTTAACTAACAGTGGATTTGTTTTCCTGTCTGTAGGGATTTAGGTTAGCAACAAAACAAGGGAAATTCAACATGAAAATTGGTTATACTCAGACTAGTTCTGTTGTATCAGTGGAGGGTGATGCAACTGCCGATATGCATGTTATCAATGCGTCTGGCACGGAAAGGGATGCATTTTCATCTCCATCACAAGAACAATTTTGGCTCAGGAGAGAGATACTGGTACACCTCTTTCAAGATGGTTATTTTCACTACTCTTTTCCAACTTAATTTTGCAAGCTGTTTAACTTCTTGTGGTATTCTACTGATAAAAGTCATCTATTTATCATGCATTGATAACTATATACTTGGACATTGTGCTAATCATTGAATATATTATTTATATGGATTGAGAACAGAATTCTAATGGATAATACATGAATTCTTGCACATACTTGCATCTTTCATGTACTTGAGGACCCAACAGAAAATGAATGACTAATAATCTGCCTTATTTTGTTGTCTCCAAATTAGGATATTGTAAACCAGGAAGAAGGAAATGATATTGATACTGATATTGATTACAAAGCCCTTCAAGCAGGATATGTCAGTAGCTACCTGTTATTGATTTGTTAAAGTTTGCCTGTCTTGTTATAAATGACCCAAAAACTACTATTCCATTGCAGATTGCAATCACACCTCTAGGCGCTCTTTCCTCTTCAGAGGCATATACTGTTCCTTACTTCAGATCTTGGCTACAGAGAATTTGTCCATACCATCATCATTCATCTTATTTTTTGTGAGTTTAGTCCGCTACAAAAAGAATTTTAATAACAACCTTGTTGCATTTCCCAGCTGACCTATTTATCTTCTTCCACAGGTCCTGACTGAGTGAGTGGTCCATATAAACAATCCTTTCAAGATGAACTGTACATAAAATGCGGTAAGTCTATAGTCTGCAGTTTACTCCCCCATCACTTTTATATACAAACATGTCTGAATGCTCTATCACATCTGCAATAATATCTTTAACACCATAATTTAAATGCCTCCATGTGTTCTGCAGTTCACAAAATTCAAGGGATGTATACTGTTTCGGAGTTATTTTTGCCGCAATTCATACAAGAAATTACTGTGTCCCCCGATCAGTGTTCTTCCATTCGTTAACCACCATCGGTTCTTTACCACGTACATTGCCTGTCGACCACCATTGGCTAATCCAAGATGAAAACAATGTTCTTTCATACTAAATTTCAAGTGTCAAGCTTCACATGAATTCATTAGACAAATATTTCTCAGTTGTAATTTCCAATATGCCAGGGTGTTATTGGCTAAGAGTCAATTCTGATGTAAAATTCTGACCCATCTGTAATTTCATAAACTTCAAGGAGTTTTCCGCATAAGTTCTCAATTACGACAATTTGATAAATTTTATGGGTTTATTTGTAAAACTGAAAAAAAAAATTCAGAAAACCTCCATAAAACCCAAACAAATATTCCCTCTTTTGTGGGTAAATTTTTTGGAAGGTCACTTAACTATGTATGGATTTAATTTCTTTAATAAGAATGTGGTGTAGGGTTAACCTTTAATTTCTTGAGGATGAATTTAATTCTTTAAAATGTTTTCTTAATTAACACCACAACAAGTGGTATCTTGTTATGATTTGTTGGATACACATTTAGCTTATGATGGTAACTGAAAACATGAGAGGAATTACAATAAAAGAATTATGTAATAAGAATATGGTGCAGGGTTATGAATAATTGGATACACATTTAGCTTCTGGTGTTTCTTAATTTTTTTTCTAGCAAGTAGATTGAACACAAGGCTCTCACTAATCTGGGCTATTGTAGGGTTTTTATTGTCTAGATTTGTCCTTCAGATTATTTGATCATGCTGGCAAAATATTAGACCCACTGTGACCTAGAAGTGTTTTTGGAAGGTTTCTTTGGAGCCATTGTGACTTATAAGCTATTATATCTAGTGACTGTAATCTTCTTGTAAGCTATTATAAGCTATTATATCTAGTGATTGTAATGTTCTTATAAGCTTATTAGCTATTATATCTAGTGATTGTGACTTAAAAGCTATTATATCTAGTGACTGTAATGTTACATTAATTACTTTCATTTGGAAGGTTTGTTTGGAGCCACTGTGACTTATAAGCTATTATATCCAGTGATTGTAATGTTCTTAATTTTGTTGATTGAAAGTGATTCTAATATATTTCTAACATATTCATATTTTTATTTCCAGAACCAAATTTTGAGTTATTTACAATACGGCTGCATTATATGTTTGGTGATGTAGAAGGAATGACATGATATTATTGATTTCTGTTGTGCAGATTAGATGTCTAGGCTTGAGCTTATTAGCATGGTCAAAGAGTTTGAATTACAAGTGGATGATTATACTGTTTGGTGGTTAGATTTGACAAGTGAGAATAAAGGGATAAAAGAAATTAAGATTGATTTAAATGCTTTTGTCAATGGCATTGTATGTGGATTCCTCCAAGGAAATAATATGTACATTAAGGTTGTCAGTAGAAGGAGTGATCATGAGGGTGTCATTGTTGGCAATAGTGTTTGGGGTGCAGGTACAAGTTAAAGAAATCCTCATTTGGAGCCATGTATGTGTGCCTTGCTTCACTCAGGATTGGATTCCTTGCAGGATGCAGAAGAATGATTTCACTTGATGGATGCTTCCTAAAAAGGCTATATGGAGGGCAGTTGCTGTCAACAGTGGGCATAGATGCAAATGACTGCATCTACCCAATTGTGTGGGGTTGTGGTTAGCAAAGAGAACCTGGAGAATTGGAAGTGATTTCTAGGGCTATTGGCTGATGATTTAAGGAGCACTAACAGTCAACAATGGGCATTCATAAGTGACAAACAGAATGTATCTTCCATGTCTAATCTTTTTTTTTGTGTAATACATTTTTACTGACTTTTTTCCATTGTTTTTTTTTCCTTTGCTTTAATTAAGTCTTAATACCTACAGTTCATGAGTTATTCCCTCATAGTGAGCATAGCTTTTGTGTTAGGCACATCCACCACACCAATTTTAGGAAGAATTTTAAGGGCAAAGCACTAAAAGGCCAAGTTTGGCAGTGTGCTAGGGCCACTCACCTCCCTGCATTTGAGAAAAGGAATGGAAACACTCAATTATATGTCTGAAGGAGCCCATAACTACATGAAGAAAATAGAACCTAAACATTGGAGCAAGTCCCACTTTGAGACACATTCAAGTGTGATATACTTCTCAATAATTTGTGTGAATGCTTTAATAGCCACATACTTCAAGTTACGATGAAAGGCAAAATCAGGATGAATCAGATGATTAGGACAAGGTTAATTATTAGGATACAAAAAAGGAGAAATGACATGGAAAAATGACCAAGTTAATGATTATGATAGTACAAGCAAATATTCCTCTTATGTGAAAGCGAGATTTCTTTCTCTTTACCACAAACTCCATGCTTGTGGTTTGGGTAGTTTTGTCACATAAACTAAATCGAACCAAAAGAGTATAAGAAAAATCAATATACCTTCATTATTAATAAGACATTTTATTCCTTTTTTTCCCCTTATTTTAAGATAACTCATAACATGATTTTTAATATTAAAAACATAAAATGCTACCTTTTTCCCCTAACTTATGAATTAAGTTAAGAACCACCATCTCATCTCATGCCTTATGTTTTAACCACCATCTTCTTTTCCTTGCTCCACCAAACATCATATTCTAGGATAGAGATAAATTAAATATTTTTTATTCAAAAAAATTATGAAATAAAAGGCTTATTCATTTCAATTGTGACCATTATGTAATTTCATAAATTTTAAGGGTTAGTTTGCAAAATCAGAAATTCTTATATATATAAACCCCAAATCCGCTGGCGCTCGTCTTTCCATTCGTGATGGAGGTCAAGCTTTCGAAGGAAGCGACTGCGATTCCGACGGTGCTGGTGACCAATGAAGGTGGAATCAACGAAGACGGCCTGCGGATCCTCGTCCAGGTCCTCCTCTCCACTGGCTGTTACCGAGTGCTCGTCTGCGCGCCGGATTCGTGAGCTCTCGATTCGATCTTGTGAATCCATCTCTTCTTTTTTATTACCATCTCGTGTTCGATCATGCGGAAAACTTGGTCTCTTATGTTGTTGATTTTTTTCTTTTCGAATTCTTTTATGTTAGAGATCTTGCTTTTCTTGAAAAAAGACGTTGCTTGGAGTTCTTGCTTATCGTCAGAGAGGTGGATTTCAGTTACATGCTTGTGATTCTTCTACTTTTTCCTTGATCTCGTGAATCCATGGGTTCGTTTGAGTACCATATACTGTCGATCATGGAGGAGATTTTCTATTGCTTAGTTTTGGATTAGTTTCTTTATATTGATTTACTTTTAATCAGGTAAACATTTTATTTTTCTTGGAGCAAGATATATCTGCATTCTATTCTTCTTGTCTTCTTGATTTTTTCTCGGCGAGAACTCTTCTTTTTCTGTGTTTGCTCTATTTTCTTGGCTTTTTGATCTAACACTGATAAGAAAGGAGTTGCTTATATATGCGAGGATTGAACATAACTTGATCCCAAGATATGATTAGAATGGTTGCACTCCTCTTCAATATTTGGATAACTTTGGATAGCTTGGGACACTTCTTTCTTTTCTTTGTATCTTCTAGTTGCAATAATTTGATGAATAGGTTGTTGTTGGTTTTTTTTCTTTTCTTTTTTTCTTTTTTTCTGCGAACACTTTTTATATAGCTGCCATGCTTGATAAATGGATTTTATTTTATCACATGAAATATTATGTTTGGTGAATATGATACTTCCTAAAAGGATGCTTCCTTATATGATCTCCAGAAGTCAAGCATTTGTTGGTCATGGAATTACTTGGCGTCAAGCTCTGTGTGTCAAACCTGTTAAAATTGAAGGGGCTATAGCTTTTGAAGTAACAGGTTTGTTGTATCTTCCGAATTTGATGTTTCCAGCAAATGTGCCATATCTGTCTTTATATTTTCTCAATCAAACTTTGCAATGATTTTCCCTATCTTCCAAGTCAATTACATTTATTCTCCACACCAGTTAACTGTGAATGGTTGCCCATTTTTTAGTATCAAAACTTTTCATTGATGTGTTCCTTCACAAGCATCACCTGAAGTAGTTGATTCTCCAATTTGTCTTTTAATATATTTTTTTTCTAATTACAGAGCATATGATCATGATTATTCAAGTGATTATGACTTTTGTTGTGGACAGATTTTTTAAAGTATAGTCATATAAGTTCTAGATGATGGCTGTGCATGTAAGGATTGCACTTAAAGTTGTTGACAGATATCTCATTTGGAGGTTTGTGGGATTGATGGGTCTAATGATAGAAAATTATAATGCTATTTGAACATCATTAGGGTGAAAATATCGATAGATGTCTTCAACTGCAACCCTACAGGATCAATGAGGTGTAACCCAGGTTATATACACTTTCCTTTTTCCTCTCCTTCTGTGTTACTTGCAAGTGTAATTCAAAGAATTCCAAGAACCAACAACCTGTCCACCATCTATTACAACAGAAGCCATTAAGTGAAACTCCATCCATACTACTTGATACTTGGTATTATATTAGGTTGGTCCACTTCGTCAGAGATGGCATACTTTCTCAATTATGATTTACAGTCGAGGAAATGTAAGTGAATCTCAACCTTCCATATTGTTTCTGGGTGAAACTTGTCAGAAGATACCAAGTATTTGTTTGAAAAGTTTGTTGGGGATTATCAAATTGCAACAATTATAAGCAATTATAAGATTCATAAAAATTAAAGGGCTAGACCTGTTCTCTCTAAATTCGTAGTCATGTAAAGCTATGCATTGCATGTGACTGCTGCCAGGATTTGTCTCTGAAATATTTTTTCCACTTTAAGCCCTTCTTATAAGAGTAAATGATTATTGTATGTTCTTGTAACACATTTGCATCATTTATTTGTTTTGTTATGATTCTGACCATATTTTATAGCTAATCATCTTATAGATTTGCAATATTCAATTGGCTATCTACGTGATTCTTGTATTATGGCTTGAAGATGGTTTTCACAGGTTTTTATCCAATATTTTTGACATGTTAAACATTACTGGTGGTCTTTCTACTACTTTTAGGTACTCCTGCAGACTGTGCTTCTTTGGGAGTCAGTGGAGTACTCTTTAATGGAACAACTCCCGATCTGGTAATCACCGTAATCTTGAACAAATACTGAAACTCACAGATGCTTGATAACAGGGTGGTCAATTAAGTTATTTCTAGAAGGATTCTTATATACCAGTATTGCCAAATAGTGTACCAGTTAATTCTGTATGATTGTATCATTAAGTTACTAATCTATTTATATGGATGCTGCAGGTACTCAGTGGGATAAATGTTGGTAATACTTGCGCAAATACCATGTTAGTACCACGAATTCCTTTTTCTTATGTGCAATGCAATATCTTTTGGTCATACAAACTATATTAGCAAATTATATTTTAAATTGTTTTTGTTAACCCAGAGTAGAGGTTTGTAACTTGGTATATACCATCAATTGAAGTTTATGTTGTTATGATCCTATCCAAGTCGTGCTATTTAGTGAAGTAGTTCTTATTTGTTGAATTCCGTCTCCAGAATGTGGTTGTATGAAACACATGCTAATGCTATGCTATGGTACAGAATTGATTTCAAACAGATCCCAGCCTAGTATAGTTCTACTGCTAAATCATTTCACATATCATTTTCCTACGCTTCCTAATATGGTGAAGAGTAGTGCCAAATACATGACTATGCCTATGGAGTGACTTTACTTATTTCTATGAACCACCTTTTGAGGGACTCATCTTAGGATAGTGAGTATCTTAATCCTAGTGACCAGTTTGGTCTATTTTCAATTTCATAAGAAGATTGGTATTGCCAGGACATAGTGACTTCTATTGTTCTCATGAATCTGTTAATTCCATGGCAACAAAAGTCTAAAGAAGGATTTTTTTTTATTTCACTCCATCTTTTATTTTTCACTCATTAACTATTGTATTTTTAATCATTGGGCCTAATTTGGCCTTAACCCTTGTGCTAACAAAGTTTCATCTTTCGGGAAAAAAGTTTTCTATTGTATAATAATAAAACCCACATTATCCCCCAAACAATTGTGCCCATCATGACTAATTAATAAATGGTAGATTCTTCTTAGAACACCTTTTTTGTTTCTTATCTGAATGTTATAATGCTCAAAAGTAGGTTTTAGATAAGATTAATTTTTTTCGAGATTGGTTTACTGTAGTAATTAAAACATGAACCCAGAGATCTCATTAAAACAAGAAATGCCATTTGCTAACAATGTAGTTGCCTGTTACTAGGTAGCTGCTTCTTTCTCCCCACTTTAGTTGATTAAGTGTTGAAGTCTTCTTTAGACTCTTGCTTTTATTAATTTTTCTGATATATAGTTGTTACTCGGGAATTGTGGCTGCTGCGCGGGAGGCAGTCTTGCAAGGTGTACCCTCAATTGCCTTATCATATGGTTGGTGAGTTTTCTTTTATTTTGAAGTTCTTGCTGTTTTGTTATTATCCTTTCCAATCTGCACTCAGAGATAATTGGCATGAAGTTGCTCATGCTGTATTCTTCTAAGAAGACTTCAACTCTTTCTACTTTATTAAGCCATGAATTTCATTGCAAACTTTTATCTGTAAAGTGTATGAAAATTTTCAAGCTATGCAAAAATTGTAGCCTAGGTATATTTAAACTGATGTTACAAGAAATTTCTTTATCTAGGAAAACTACCTAGGGGATTTATTTATTTATTTATTAAGAGAACGGACCAAACCTAGGGTTTCACAATATACAAGATAAAAGAAATAAATCACGGTTACATTGTTTGGCCTATGGCCTACGTCTATGGGTGAAAATGAATGAAGAGCTTTGTTACGCCTTAGCTTTAAGTAGAAGAGACTCTCTTAGGGCCTTAAATCATAAAAAGCCACAATAGTACAAGCACTATCCCTGAGCCTTTATCCTATGCGCCTATTGAATATTTATACGAGTGTTTACACAGATCTTCAGTTATAGTTGTATGGACACATTTTTGTACTTCTGGTTCTCTTATTCTTCAGGTAGAAAAAGTGGTGATCTATTCAATAATATTAGACCATATGAGCTACACGGGTTTGATTGAACATGAAACATGATAATTTATTTTGTCATTTTCGTTGGCTTACTATTTCTAATCAAGATATTTTATAGATCTGGAGCATGATGGATGAACTTTAGTGCTTATGGAATAGAAAGTGGTTGACTGCTTTAAAGTTCAAGTACATGTTTTGAAGGGGCACAAGATGATCCACAATATTGCAATATTGTATTACTGGAAATTTTGCTCTATGAAATACACCAAATCACATCAGCAAACATGGACAAGTGGACTGATGCTTGTAGCTTTGTACTTGTGTAGACTTACATGATACATTACAATAGTTGATGGATGTTTTGCTTTTATTTAGGCAGCGAAGCTCATTAAGTGAAGCATAATAACATTGATGAACAATTTGCCTTGAGCAAGGATGGTTCCTTTGATTTAAAACTAACGGTGTAGAAGGTCCCTGAAATTCATCCAGATGAATGGTTGATTTTTCCTGATTGTTGTATTCATGTAGTTATGAAATGTTCCTTCATCATGGAGTAGTCAACCTAATGTACATGTTACATTTTGGAAAATCTATCTTACTTGTAAACTCGTTCTTTTTGTCTTGCCAATGAGGTAATTGCTAACTGGGTATGGTGCTTTAATTTTTGTGCCTCTGGTACCCTTACAGGAGGAAGAATATAAGCTCTACTTATGATCTCAAGGTAGCAGCAGAATCATGCTTGCCCATCATAAGTTCTGTGCTGAATGAGATCAAGCATAAGACATTTCCTCCTCAGACTTTCCTTAATATAAATCTGCCAACAAGTGTTTCAAATCATAAGGTGATTTCCGAAACCAGACTGGTTCTTTGTAGAGATATCTCCAGTATGTCATTTTTATTTAAAAGCTTGTGATGGTGCTTTATTTTCATCATAATTCAGTTAAATACCTTATAAGTTATTATGCTAAGCAGATTTTGACATCTTTTCTTTGCTCTGAATATCAAATTTGTGGTTTTGGTGTTCACCATTTACTAGATCTAACCTGATTGTTGGATGTTCTATAGAACTACTATAAAGGAACTCACAAGGACACAGCTTATCATGTGGGCATATCACTTTGTTGTCATATTATACACAACCTATTTGGCATGGAAAGCAATTTCTTGAACTTTTAGATAAGTTTGTAATAGTTGACAGACATTCAAGAAATTGACATAGATTCTGTGCAACATGGTGCACTCTTTGACCCCTATTTCTAGGTCATATTCTTCCTTTGATTTATGTTAATTGACCTCCCAGAGAACATTCGCAAATATTTTGACAGAGATTGATAATTAGTTTGCAACTGAAAAGAGAAGATGGCTGTGCAGCTTCTTCTGTAGAGTTGTTAAGATTTTTTTTTCTTTGTATGTAGAGGTAGCTATCAAGAGTGGGCACCCGCTTGCCTGACATTAGGAAGAAAGAATTTCAGTATTTTCATTGACCTTACTGCTCAACCAGAGCACGTGAAGCTGTTGTTTATGATGTGGCATCTAGGAAGTTTAGTTACCTGTTGTATGTATTTTCAAGTTCTTAATGCGACTAAACCTTTGAAAAAAAAAAATATTACAAATATAATAGAATCGCAAACTGGTTGATTCCAAATGGAAGAGAAATTTACCGGTTAAAGGAGTGCTAGGTTCCTTATAGTAGTTTGGATTACGGAAAGATATGAAGAAATTCTTGTAAATTTATTTATTTTTAGCTCAAGCTTCTTCTACAAATTTTGCCTAAACCGAACAGGAGACAACAACGTGCTGGTAATTTTTTATTCTCTTGGCACAAAAGATGGTTGCTTGATCATCTATTAATATATTAAAATGTTCTCATAGAATTGATTTGCTCCTGTTTGTCTAGATGTTGGGATTATGTCATTGAAACCATTTATAACTCATATTTATCTTTGATTGTTGATTCACTTCTTGATGCTAGTTCACTGCTATTGATGTTGACTTTGATTGTTGATGCACTTAACTAACAGTGGATTTGTTTTCCTGTCTGTAGGGATTTAGGTTAACAACAAAACAAGGGAAACTCAACTTGAAAATTGGTTATACTCAGACTAGTTCTGTTGTATTAGTGGAGGGTGATGCAACTGCCGATATGCATGTTATCAATGCGTCTGGCACGGAAAGGGATGCATTTTCATCTCCAGCACAAGAACAATTTTGGCTCAGGAGTGAGATACTGGTACACCTCTTTCAAGATGGTTATTTTCACTACTCTTTTCCAACTTAATTTTGCAAGCTGTTTAACTTCTTGTGGTATTCTACTGATCAAAGTCATCTATTTATCATGCATTGATAACTATATATTTGGATATTGTGCTAATCATTGAATATATTATTTATATGGATTGAGAACAGAATTCTAACGGATAATACATGAATTCTTGCACATACTTGCATCTTTCATGTACTTGAGGACCCAACAGAAAATGAATGACTAATAATCTGCCTTATTTTGTTGTCTCCAAATTAGGATAACAAAAAATGGTCAATCGAATTTTTATTCAACCCTATAGAATTAGAATTGCTCTTTTTTTTTAATAGAAAAAGAATGAAACAGTTTGTCATTTTTTGTTGTAAACCAGGAGGAAGGAAATGATATTGATATTGATATTGAGCACAAAGCCTTTCGAGCAGGATATGTCAGTAACTACCTGTTGTTGATTTGTTAAAGTTTGCCCACAAGTGTCTTGTTATAAATGACCCAAAAACTAATATTCCATTGCAGATTACAATCACACCTCTAGGCGCTATTTCCTCTTCAGAGTCATATACTGTTCCTTACTTCAGATCTTGGCTACGGAGAATTAAACCTAACCATCGTCATTATTTTTTGTGAGTTTAGTCCGCTACAAAAAGAATTTTAATAACAACCTTGTTGCATTTCCCAGCTGACCTATTTATCTTCTTCAACAGGTCCTGACTGATCCAAATAAACGATCCTTTCAAGATGAACTGTACATAAAATGCGGTAAGTCTATAGTCTGCAGTTTACTCCCATCACTTTTATATACAAACATGCCTGAATGCTCTATCACATCTGCAATAATATCTTTAACACAATAATTTAAATGCCTCCATGTGTTCTGCAGTTCACAAAATTCAAGGGATGTATACTGTTTCGGAGTAATTTTTGCCGCAATTCATACAAGAAATTACCGTGTCCCCCGATCAGTGTTCTTCCATTCATTAATCCAAGATGAAAACAATGTTCTTTCATACTAAATTTCAAGTGTCAAGCTGTGTTTACCGCATAAAATGTCACATGAATTCATTAGACAAATATTTTCTCAGTTGTAAATTCCAATATGCCAGGGTGTTATTGGCTAAAGAGTCAATTCTGATGTAAAATTCTCACCCATCCGTGATTTCATAAACATCAAGGAGTTTTCCGCATAAGTTTTCAATTCTGACAATTTGATAAATTTTATGGATTTATTTGTAAAACTGTAAAAAAAATTCAGAAAACCTCTATAACGCCGAATTCACCTCGGGACCTTAGAGCATGTGAATAACGGCCGCATCTCCAAGTGGAGGACGGAAATACCACTCTAATACAAGCTTCCAAGTAATCAAAAGTAGATAACATTAAATCAATCAAGAGTCTCAATAATAATAACAAATATCCTCCATAACGACAGCAGAAATAAAATAAATCATAAAGGGTCCACAAGCCCTACACAAGTCCAGGCCCTACAAAGGTCCTAAATAAAATGTCCTCACACAGAAACAAAAGATAAGGAGATCTTCCGACCTCAGCAAAAATCCCACCCCGACTCTCGAACGTCTCCTGAGCCCAAGTCACCTACTCCTCAGGACCTGAAATAAGAGAAAGGAAAAGTGATGAGCTTTCGAATGGAAAGCCCAGTAAGTACTCTACAAAGATCTCAAAGATATAAGTGCAATAAGATGATATCAAAATCTAAGAATCATCAAGCAATAGGGCTACACCCCACACAAACAGATCCTAGGAGTCTACCCTAATCATCAGCAATGGTACGACTCCTGTCCAACAATAGCCCTCAGGGCTCTGAAAGAGATTTCCAAAAATAGCTCAACAATGATCCCCTGGAGAATAACACAGCCTCGGGCTGCAAGCGACAAACTTGTCGCCACTCGGTAGCGCCACCACTCGTACATGTCGACATGTGAACCAATCCCACTGACATGCAGGACAAATCCGTAGTTCTCATTCCTGGCATGGCAAGCTGAAACACCAGGGTGTCCCGTCTATGAATGTTCCCAAACTGGAGCCTCAATTCTACACTGAACCGGGCGAAGGACTAAACTCAGTTGGCGGGCGCATACCTCCCGACCAGCACATAAGACCATGTGCCCATGATCGAGTGTCGGCCCATGGTGGGTAAGTCCAATAGAGCATTCCAACAAACAAGTGATAATAACACTGCCACTAGCACATCAATCACACACATACGAGGAAAGAGAGAGCAATAATAATCATGTATGTGTATGCATCCAAGAACAATATGTCCAATAAAGAAAGACATGCTAACAACCAACATTCATCAAAACAAGAAACCCAAACAATGGGTGGAATCAAGGCAAGAGTAACTTACCTCTATGAACGAAGTATGGAATATCACGGTACTCCCTCCTGACGCACCTCTATGTCAAAATCTAACAACAATAACCCTATCTTAGTGTTAAAATAAGGTGATTACTATTCACATTAGTGTTAATGTAACATTCAGATTATTCTGCGCAGTCTCATTAAACCGCTTATAACTTTTGATCCAGGAACCCGATCGAGTTGATCTAAGGCTCATTGGAAATATCTCTTCCTCATCTTTCCAATGGTATATTATACGCCCCTATCAGGGTACTCACAGGCTGCCCAGCTATCAGTCAAAGGGGATAGCCAGACTGCAGCCACTCAAGGTATCAACTCCAGATCTAAATTAAAGCCATTTAAAATACACTATTAATCATTTCCAACCAGACTTGACCCAACTTGTTAAAATGGGTCCATACTTTTAACATAAATTAGTCATCAAACCAAACCCCTCTCTAATAACTTGGTCAAACCCCTTTCAAATGGTCTATCTTCTTTTACTCATTATTAACATCAATAGAAATCCTCTAAACACCCAACAGAGATCCATCATATAAAAATATATTTCATGAAACATCATCTCTCTTAGTCCTCTAATGGTGTTCACTAGTATTCATGGAGTTCACCCTCTCATCTATTACTATGCCATAAGCCAGGCATCCTTCTGTCACCAAGTTACTACCCACCTGTAGGGTTTTGTAGAAAATCAAGAGCATGTATCATATACATGGCACAACGAAAAAATTAAAATTTTCTAAACCCTAGCCCAAACGGATCTCCCCACGTTTATCAAAACACAAGCAAGTAAAGTTGAAGGGCATGTACCTTTTGAGATCTGTACCAAATTCTTTTTTCTAAGTCTGAGAAGACGTTGCGTCAACCACAGCAGTCCGTAGACGGAGTGCCTCTAACGGTGATCCACGCGAAGATCCGCAGAAGCAACCTCAAAGGCGACGGGGTGATCTTCCACGCAAAGTGCTAGCTATGGTGGAAGGTCTTGAGAGGATTTGGGAGAGAAGAGAGAAGACAATTGATCTCTATCAATTACTAAGAAGTTATATTGTTGTGTCTCTTTATGGCCTAGAGTATCACATATTTATAGGCCTCCCTAATCAGATTAGGGTTTGTTTCGGATTGGGACTTTGATTGAAGCCCAAATCAAATTTGGCTAACAATCTAATCAAATTTGATATATAATCAAATTCGACTCCCAAGCAAATTTTACTTATAATCAAATTCGACGTATGATCAAATTTGTATTATAATCAAATTCGACTTACAATCAAATTTGACTTATAATAAAATTCGACTTACAATTTTTCTCTTCCCTTTAATTCTCTCGTTTGAGGATCTATTCCTAAAAACCCGTTTTATACCTCATTGATATCTTCTATGCGTGTGACCCATTAGGTTCCCGGTTATGTTGGCCATTCATAATCAACCATTGATTACAAATAGATCATGAGTGGCATCTAGCAATACATCATGACCCCCGATTGACCGAAAAGTCGTGGTTACGACTTGGAACCTTCGGTGACCAATGTTAGTGTGCAATTTGTCCTTTACCATCTTATACCAACTTGGTTTGGAGTATGACCTATGTGTCAACTCCCACTAGACTGACTATGTCACACCTAGCCCAAGTATTAGTTCCTCGTCCTATGGGATCTATTACTCAAAACTTATGTCATCGAAGACCATCTTTATAACAAGTTACTCTGGCCAGAGATTTCTGAGTAATGACCCGACAAGTGGCCATGGGTATACTCTCCTTCTATTAGGAGTGGTAAATCCTCTATTGGCTACCCAAATACCTTCGAATACTTCAAAACTGTACCCAATCACTACCCTATAAGTAACCCCTGAATGGAAACGTAGGAATGGCGTCAAAGCACATGATCCATATCCAAGATAACTTGTGTACCTCAAGTCTAAGGATATTTACACCATTGTTGCAATAAGATCTTCACACATTTTAATAGGATAACCATGTGAAGACTCATGGTAGGTCATCCAATGAACTTGCTACCCTTAGCAAGCATCCACATGTTCACTCAAAACATCTTCATGCTTACAGCTTGTGAGAACAACTGCTTGATCGGATCAAGGAGCATAACATGCGCTAGTCTTGATGGATCAATGATGTCCCGTCTCATTGATCCTTCGACTAGGGATATTTAGATACGTATATAATTACACATGATAGGAATCCCACATTATGATCTCTATCATAATTTCCTTCATGCTATGCGTTGTATCATGGACTTCATTAACTAGATTTAAGATCTCATATCATATTCATAGTAATGAACATCTAAATAATGAAGAAGCCTTTTATTAAATAAATAAATTTGTACATAAAGTGCCAAAGGTGATTGTCTTTAGAGCACTTCTCCAACACCACCTCTATCCATATACTCATCCTCATAACCTTGTACTAAAGAAAACTTCCAAAATTTACTAAACTTTTAGCAGGCACTCCTTGTGGTCATGGACAGTCAACAAAACGCCAATGAAAATCCAACTCCAAAAATTCATGCATTAACCTAACAAAGGACAGTGACCACTATGCACCTGCAGAGCCACATCAAGTGCCATTTTCAAGTTCCAAGACCAATTTATCTTTCCTAACTAATGGTCCATTCATCAAGTATTTCCTCAAAGTTTATTCATGCTCTCAACCTTCATTGACGGATACTAACAAGGATCAAAACCATCAACATGCGGGTTAATTACATAGATGGTCCCTCAACTTTGGGTCAATCCCACTTTCGTCCCTCAACTTAATTTTGTAACAAAATCGTCCCCCAACTTTCAAACCGTAACAAAATCGTCCCTTCAGCCGGTTGCCGGTTATAAACCTCTGACGTGGCGGTCACCATGCCCAGTCACGCTGTTGAGTCACCCAAGTCACTTTGCTGAGTCATTTAACATTGAATAATATAATAATGAGTATATAAGGGGTTTAGGGTTTCCAATCGAAAACCTAATTGATTTCACAGCCGCCACCTTCACACTCTCTCCCGTGCTCGCCGCCGGCTAGCTCGCCACCGCGCCCCAGCCGCGGCCGCGTTCCCCTGTCCGCCGCCTGTTCAGCGCACAACAAGTCGCCGCCGCGAGCCATCCCCGCCCCGAGCTTCCAGCGCGCCTCCGCCAGGCCGCGCCGGCCAGCCCTGACGACCCCCGTCCAGCTCCGCCTGACTGCCACCCGCGTCCTCTCCCCCAACCTCTTCTCTTCGTCCCCGACCCCTCTTCTTTGAACCTTCCCCTTTTGTTGTATGATCCGATTCTAATCCACCTTTCCCTTTTTTGTTTCTGTTGTTTTATTGGGTTGAGGCGAGGGTTTTCGTGATTTGATAGGTTTTGGGTGGATTCTGGGGAAAGATGTGATTTTTGCAGGGTTGGATTGGTTTTTTCTTTTCAATGGTTTTCCATAAAAAGGAGATTTTTTAGACTGATATGTTTATGTATAGCGTGAAATTGACGAAAGATTTGATCTTTGGGGATCCTGTGTTGGAAATTGACTAATTACGTTCATAATTAGGATGTGAATTAGGGATGTATGGGTTTAGATTTATCCGATGATTGGGGGAGAAAAAGGTGGGCATATGTGATTTTGGAGAAGTTGGATTCATGTTTGGTTTTTGTTTTGTCTTTTCTTCCTCCTGTTAAATAACTACAACCAGATTGCTTGATTGGTGGTTTCATGAGTTTCTTGTTTGCTTCGCTGTCTGCAAGTGTGATGAGAGCATCAAGGTGGTTTCAGAAGAAGATGGATAAATCAAAAGAATTTGCAATGTTATGGGAACCTGTGTTCTCAGGAGTCCCCAAGGTTCAGTTTGCCCAATTTATGTGAGATGTGAATTTGAATTGGTGTAATGTGAATTTTCGTGTTATTTGTAAATGTGTAATGCCAAATGTGATAAGAAGAATATGAATTTGAATTGGTGTAATGTGAATATGAATTGGTGTAATGTGTTAAGATACGAGCGACAAATCAAAGCAACAGAAAGAAAAGAAGAAGAAGAACACACACAAAAACACATGATTTTTGTTTCTTTTTTCTCCTCTCAAAAACAAAAAATTAGGGTTTTACAAATAAAATGAGGCGCTCGCGCCCTCGGACTCCCGCAAGCGACGTAGTCAAGGTCGTCAAGGCATCCATCAAACTCCACATACTCAACATAATGTAAATTTTCAAGGTTGTAAATATTTTGGCCAAATCATGATAAGAAGAATTTGTATGTGTTTAAAATTAGGTAAATGTGTTAATTGCTTCATTATTTTGAGTGGAATGTATTAACTGCACATTTTTTAAACTTATATAAAGATAAGGGACCTTTCATGCAACATACCAAAGTTTTGGGACCATCAGGTGAAACGGCGTAAAAGTTGAGTGGCCATTATATGAAATTTACACTATTTTTACGCCGCGTCGGCCCGTCAGGTACATGATGACTTGGCATATGGTGACCGCCACGCCGGCTTTGGAAAACCCAAGCAAACCAACCCGAAGGACGATTTTGTTACGTTTTGAAAGTTGGGGGACGATTTTGTTACAAAATTAAGTTGAGGGACGAAAGTGGGATTGGCCCAAAGTTGAGGGACCATCTATGTAATTAACCCATCAACATGCTTTGAGAACTTATAAACCTAAGATAAATCAGTGAACACAATCATCACCATCATTCTCTTGGCCACCTTCTACAGCCCATAGAACACAATAAATAACAATAGAGTCCATCAACAATCATTGGATGACACACAAACCTTAGGAAGTACTATCATTCACAATCACTAATAGATAATATTAAAAGTCAGACCATTGACATGCCTATTCAAAAATAAATTTATACAAGTAAACCTGAAGGTCAGATCCTTTTAAGCCTTGTTTGGTTGGAGGATAATCCTAACATAATTTCTCATGAAAAAAATTTCCTATCGAAATCTTTAATTAAGATTTAAAAATATAATCCACCAATATATAAAAGACACTTCACTATCTTATCATTAATATTTTTGGTTTACAAACTCCCTCTAAAAGAATTTAAAATTTTTAAAACTTATTCCTATCCCCATTTGAGGATAACCTTCAACCAAACACAAATACTAACACAAAGAAACTTTTCATCCAAATATGTAAGTCTTCATCTCTGTTTGGTTTTTAAACTTCCCTGCGTTTTAAATTCAAAGTCCACTCGTTTTCATTCAAAAGCCACCCACGTCACGTGCATTCTTTATATATATATATATATTGTAACCTTTAATCCCAGCCACAGCACGTGTTTCAATCCATTAATGGGCAGCCAAAGCTTGATTCCATTAATGGTTGCCAAGCATATTACTCTCACATTAGTTATAGATATATATATATATATATATATATATATATATACAGCCCTGATTCAGTCAGGCCGGCCGGACTTTATTATTTGCGGTCGCGCTGATGTGGCAGTGTGATCTGGCAAATTAATATTAAAAAAATCGATTTAGAAAACGTGCTTCTTCTCCCCTGCCTGTGTCCGTACCCTCTTTCCCCTCTTTCACAGTGAACGAGCCACCGAGATCCCTCCCCTCTTTCCCCCTTTCACTGTGAGGGCGAGATCCCTCCCCTCTTTCGCAGCCGCTTTGCCCATCTCGCCGGCGAAACACCAAGATCATCTGTCGCGAGCTTCTTCAGTGACGACCAGAAAAAGGGATCGTGGCTTTCCTTTGCTTTCTTTTTGTTGTCATCCGATTTGCTTGGATTTGCTTGGATTTTGATCTATTTTGCAGGCGTTCAGGCTGATTGTCAGTGATCCAGATTCAATTTTGGACAAGATTGAAGGAGCGAAGAGTGTCTTCATTCAAAACCCCCAGATTCATCGCTTCTCTTCCTCCATTACCACCATCTCTCTCGCATTCGATCTCCGTGACCTACTCTTGCTCTCATGGCTTCCCTGGAGAACTCCGTCGCTTCCTCCCGAGCTCTCATGGCCCGACCAATCGTATCGAGCATATACGTGAACTCTTAGAGGAGTCCACATCTTACATCAAGAACTTTAAATTGTATGAGGTTATCGGAATCCTTGAGGGAAGAAGGTCTTTGAAGTTATCCATGCCGGCTTCTCCAAAGTGGAAGACAAGCATGTTCACATCATACACTCTCAAGTAATTACATTTTGATGCGTTTGCTCTTAAAATTTCTGATTCAAAATGTTTTGATTAGTATTAATAAACTCTAAAACATATTGTTTAATTACAGGACTAATGATAATGGTTCAATTTTCTTTGTTTAATTAAATATCAGGCAGTTTCTTCCAGAATTGGTTTAGAGGAAAGGATTAAAGAAAGGCTGGAGGAATTGATTTAGATGGCAATAAAACAATCTAGGAGAAGCAAGACTGAAGACAAAATCAAGAGCCGGCCGAAGTATTAATTACTTTAGTGGGATTTATATATTGTGATTAGATTGCTTGATTTACTAATGGTGTTGCATGAAGTTGTAGTTAATAATTAGATTGCTTGATTTCTGATGGAGGAAAATTGCTCTTCCTTATGTATCCATGAATCATTAATAAATGAGGACGTTTGCATGTATTAAAATCCTGGTCTTCAGGGTTATCTAGTGGTGCAAGTTGATCCCCATTAGTGTTATATTTGCTGCAGTTTGTTGTATTGGCTTCTACTATAGGTCCTCTTCATGTCACCCTTCTGGTCATGAGGCTGGAGGCAATGGTGAATTCCAAATCCTGATTGAGCTGGTGATGCACATAGTAATGTAATGCATTATTCTATCCTGTCAAAGTGAAAAAGAACTGGTGTTGCCTACAAGTTTTTGCCCATGGATGTGTTTTGCATCTGGCTGCGGTTGCAATTTGCTATATTAATCTTCCAGTTTTTTGTGATTATGCAATCCAGCGATGCACGTACTGCGGGGTTTCCGATCGTCTGATGTACTCCCATCTTTGCGGGTTTTTTCACGCCTGATATACTGTGTTAAGCATCAGGCTGTTATAATTCTTATTTAAGATTACTTGAAATATGTTGTGTCTTGATAGACTGTGATAAGCATCAGGTTGTTGTAATTCTTATTATACAAATTTGTGAAAGCTGTCAATTTATTGTAAGACAAAGGTGGTATATATGCCCTTGGAACAACAGGAATAAATGTATACTACTTCAACCCCATTGATAATTTCCACAGTTGGCATTTTCTATGAAAAACCAAAAACAATTTTTGATTAGCAACTGTTTTGATGAGGAGTATTATATAACAAGTGCCTCATGGCTGATATGCAGACAAGATGTATAACTTGTCTTAATCGGTCCTGCTCATCCTCACATAACAGTAGGTTAGATATACAAAAAGATCCACACACAGTTGGACACAACAATCAAACAACAATCAAACATTAGGTTTTATCTGCATAACCTCCCTCATGATGCATACAACTCATGCAGTCATTGAGCTTCAAAATGATCTTTGTCAAACCTGGTAAAATGGTAATAGCAGCAGCAAATAAAAGCAAAATTGCAGACAAAACATAGATACTCAAACAGGTAATAACATCAGCAAAAAGGTATCTCCCCAGTTATAGAATCCAAAACAAAACCACTTCCAATACATATCCTGCAGACATGATAAAATGAGATACATTTTCATCCATATTCATACATAAAAAAAGGTATCTCGCCGATTATAGAATCACAAAACACAACCACTTCTAATACTATCAAGAAAACCCTTCTCCCACTCCATCCCTTCCACAACTCCTACTTCATCATCTACTATTCTCCTATCCTGCAAAAAGGCATTACATAAATATATACAATCAGAAATCTTAGATGAAATGAAATTGATGAGCTTAAGGAAGTATATAAAAAAAAAAGGCATAGGGATTGGGACTCATGTGGGTGGTTTGAAACTCATGAAATTTATTTTATTAGCTGACTTCCACTAAATTAACATTTTCTAATCATAGGAACACATTAAACTAATTAATAAATATAAACATAGAAAACAACTACCACATTGAATTTATTAACACTATCTGAAATTCACACTAGTTAAAACAATACCAATCTGTGAAACAAAGGTGAAAAAGAAGAAAAAGTTTTCCATACTCTGTGTAACCAAAGACCATGAACGATCAAGAATCACTTCCTTCATAACTTTGATCATCCTCAGATGGAGAACATTCACCTTGTGATATGCTGCATGTAAACAAAAGGCACTAGTTAAAACAATACTATTTTAAAAATTATTAAAACAAAAAAGGAAAATGAAAAAATTCATACATATTTTTCTTTTCTGGGCAATTCCCCAAACTTATATATATATATTAATTAATTAATATATATCATTTTTATTAACGGTTGCCAAACTTCATTTTTTTAAAATTATTTATATCATTAATTAATCCAAACAATTAAGAGGAAAACTAATTTCACAAGTCCCCATCTTTTCCTGAAATACCAAAAGGTCCCTGATAACTCCAATTTAATCAAAAGATTAAATTTGGGGAATTCCTTTAAATCAACAAAATAATTAACAGGAAATTAAGCACCATCTATTCATAAAATTCTTGAATTTTACAACCTCCATAAAACCCAAACAAACATTCCCCCTTTTGTGGGTAAATTTTTTGGAAGGTCACTTAATTATGTATGGATTTTTTTTCGATCACCGAACTTCAATTTGTTTCAAATTAGTCGCTTAACTTTGATTTGTGTTCAACGGGCAGTCACTTGAGGGATTCCAGTGTCCCTTTGCTGAGGTGACTGCCGGAGAAGTCACGTGGACGATCCAGTCACCATTCAATGTTTAAATAAACCCTCTTAATCTATGTGTAAAAAGACCCGCGACTTAACCGCTACTCAACCAACTTATCTTTCCCCTTTCGTGCCCTACCTGAGAGGAGACCGTTGCGGTTGGAGTGGGACAGTGGGACCGACGATCGTTGCAATCTTCGACGAGCAAAAGCAACGGAAAGGAGAAACCTATTGTTGCAATCACCGGAGAGCAAAAGCGACGCGAGTTGCTGTTAGAGTGAAATGGCAGTGAACTGGGAGGTACGGCCGGATGGAGGGGAAACACCAGATAACTGTAAGTGGACCATTTTGAAACCCTAGCTCGTTTGCGTTGTTTTTGAATATTGTGATGGAGATCAAGGTGAAGTTAGGGTTTTAACCTTTACTTTCTTGTGGATGAATTTAATTCATTAAAATGTTTTCTTAATTAACATCACAATAAGTGGTATCTGATTACGAATAGTTGGATACACATTTAGCTTCTGATGATAACTGAAAACATGAGATGATTTTTTTTTTAAGAATTCTCTAATAAGAATGTGGTGTAGGGTTAACCTTTAATTTCTTGTGGATACAACAAGTGGTATCTGGTTATGATTAGTTGGATACACATTTAGCTTATGATGGTAACTGAAAACATGAGAGGAATTACAATAAAAGAATTATGCAATAACTAATAAGAATGTGGTGCAGGGTTATGAATAGTTGGATACACATTTAGCTTCTGGTGTTTCTTAAATTTTTTCTAGCAAGTAGATTGAACACAAGGCTCTCACTAATCTGGGCTATTGTAGGGTTTTTATTGTCTAGAATTGTCCTCCAGATTATTTGATCATGCTGGCAAAATATTAGAGCCACTGTGACCTAGAAGTGTTTTTGGAAGGTTTGTTTGGAGCCACTGTGACTTATAAGCTATTATATCTAGTGACTGTAATCTTCTTGTAAGCTATTATAAGCTATTATAAGCTATTATATCTAGTGATTGTAATGTTCTTATAAGCTTATAAGCTATTATATCTAGTGACTGTAATGTTACATTAATTACTTTCATTTGGAAGGTTTGTTTGGAGCCACTGTGACTTATAAGCTATTATATCTAGTGACTGCAATGTTCTTAATTTTGTTGATTGAAAGTGATTCTAATATATTTCTAACATATTCATATTTTTTTTTCCAGTACCAAATTCTGAGTTATTCACAATACAGCTGCATTATATGTTTGGTGATAGAAGGAATGGCAGGATATATTGATTTCTGTTGTGCAGATCAGATGTCTAGGCTTGAGCTTATTAGCATAGTCAAAGAGTTTGAATTACAAGTGGATGATTATACTGTTTGGTGGTTAGATTTGACAAGTGAGAATAAAGGGATAAAAGAAATTAAGACTGATTTAAATGCTTTGTCAATGGCATTGTATGTGGATTCCTCCAAGGAAATAATGTGTACATTAAGGTTGCCAGTAGAAAGAGTGATCATGAGGGTGTCATTGTTGGCAGTAGTATTTGGGGTGCAGGTACAAGTTAAAGAAATCCTCATTTGGAGCCATGTATGTGTGCCTTGCTTCACTCAGGACTGGATTCCTTGCAGGATGCAGAAGAATGATTTCACTTGATGGATGCTTCCTAAAAGGGCTATATGGAGGGTAGTTGCTGTTAGCAGTGGGCATAGATGCAAATGACTGCATCTACCCAATTGCGTGGGTTGTTGTTTGCAAAGAGAACATGGAGAATTGGAAGTGATTTCTAGGGCTATTGGTTGATGATTTAAGAAGCACTAACAGTCAACAATGGGCATATTCATGAGTGACAAACAGAAGGTATCTTCCATGTTTAATCATTTTTTTTGCGTAATGCATTTTTTGAAGATTACAAATGTTTACTGACTTTTTTCCACTGTTTTTTTTCCTTTGCATTAATTAGGGCTTAATACCTGCAGTTTATGAGTTATTCCCTCATAGTGAGCATAGATTTTGTGTTAGGCAAATCCACCACACCAACTTTAGGAAGAATTTTAATGGCAAAACACTAAAAGACCAAGTTTGGCCGTGTGCTAGGGCCACTCACCTCCTTGCATTTGAGAAAAGGAATGGAAACACTCAATTAGATCTCTGGATGAGCCCATAACTACATGAAGAAAATAGAACCTAAACATTGGAGCAAGTCCCACTTTGAGACACATTCAAATGTGACATACTTCTGAATAATTTGTGTGAATGCTTTAATAGCCACATACTTCAAGCTAGGATGAAGGGCATGTTAGGGATATAGATGATATGCCCTAGACCCAATCTCTTGTGTAATGATTTGAACATATATATTTCAAACAATATAGTTTGATTAACATATGGCATTGTCTTTCTTTTGTCATCATATTAAGTGCTTAATATAATGAAGTCTTTGATTAAATTTAGAGACTTGTTATTATAATAAAGATCATAATAATAAGAGTCAAGTCTTAAACAATTTGATCTAAATTGTTCTTGATCACAGGATCATTAAGCTTAGGACATTAGTGATCCAGTTAGATCAATATATGTGTGATAGTCTCTATAAGATAAAGATTAGTTGATCTCATTAACTAAATCACATATATAGATGATGCATATGGAGATATGATCATTGAACTGACTCAATTGAGAATTCCTAATGGTTAATATTACCATAAACTGTCAATAGGATATTCTCTTGAAGAATGAGATATAATAGTTCCTTTGACTTGAGATCATCATAGTAATTAACAAGCTATTTATCATACTTTGATTCTGGACACCTATTGCCCTAGGACGATAGTTGAAAGGATATTGGGTATAATTAAATACTTGTAGAATTAATGATTGATCAAGATGGAATCTGTCAATTCTTGGTAATGAGTTTGAGCTCTATGTTGTCATTATTTATAACGACTAAATTAAGACCTTGGCCAGGGCAAACGAATGAAGAAGAAAAGAGTTTCTTAAGTCATTCGTTGGTCGGTTATAATTGACATGAAACATAGTTGGTAACCTATTGGGATTTGATAGTCCAACCATATCCTAGGGTTGACCCGGAGTTTTATTGACAGAAGGAAAATATTACATTATTCTTCTACAGGTTCTTGAGAGTAATTATATACTTCATGCTATTCGGTCATTAAGGAGTGTTGCTAGACGCCAACCTTGATTAGTAAAGTAGTATGACTAATTTACTACCGGTTTAGTATTGAACCTATGGGGCCACACACTAACGAGTGCTCTAATCTTTGCTATAGGATTAATTGTTTTATTATTTGATGATTAAATTAGATTATTTAATTTATCAAATAAATAAAATAAATTAGTCCAAATGGAATATTATTATATTCTTTACTAGCATAGAGAATATAGTTAATATTAATGGACAAAATGAATAATGATTGCATGTGTTGGTTTTGGGAAAACCAAAAGGTCTTTGGAAGACCAAAGGGTTTTGGGAAAACCAAAAGCCACATGCACTTGATGGTTTGGAAAACCAAAAGCCACATATAAATAATTAATGGTTTTGGAAAAACCAAAAGTCATGCATGCTTGATGGTTTTGATTTTTGGAAAACCAAAAGGTTTTGGGAAGCCCAAAAGCCTCATGCAAATACCTATATATATGTGGGCTTGCATATGGGTTAGAACAACAAGAAGAGATACAAACCTTCAAGGGAAGTGAGAGTCACAACATATTGTTCAAATTGTCTGGGGATTCCATTTGTCAAAGGGTTGATAGCGAAGGTTGGTCTCGGTGTGGATACGCATAGAGTCTTACGTGCTCGAAGAGGTTTAAAGAGAAAAAGGAATTCGCTTCCAAGGTATGTTTTAGATCCGATCTTTAACAAGTTAAATAAATTTTAAATGCAAATAGATCTTCGATTGGATTATTTCGCCTTCTGCTGCGTGTTTTGAACACCGAATAATCCTACAGGGCATAATCAGGATGAATGAGATAATCAAGACAAGGTTAATGATTAGGATACAAAAAAGGAGAGATGACATGAAAAAATGACAAAGTTAATGATTATGATAGTACAAGCAAACATTCCTCTTAATTATGTGAGAGCGAGATTTCTCTTTACCACAAACTCCATGCTTGTGGTTTGGGTAGTTTTGTCACATAAATTACATCGAACCAAAAGAGTATAAGAAAAATCAATATGCCTTCATTATTAATAGGACATGTTATTCCTTTTTTCCCCTTATTTTAAGATAACTCATAACATGATTTTTAATATTAAAAATATAAAATGCAACCTTTTTCTCCTAACATATGAATTAAGTTAAGAACCACCATCTCATCTCATGCCTTATGTCTTAACCACCATCTTCTTTTCCTTGCTCCACCAAACATCATATTCTAGGATAGAGATAAATTAAATATTTTTTATTCAAAAAATTTATGAAATAAAAGGCTTATTCATTTCAATTGTGACCATTATGTAATTTCATAAATTTGAAGGGTTAGTTTGCAAAATAAAAAATCCCTATATATATATAACCCCAAATCGGCTGGCGCTCGTAGTGTTTCCGTTCGTCATGGAGGTCAAGCTTTCGAAGGA
This sequence comes from Dioscorea zingiberensis, assembly GCA_026586065.1. Lineage (NCBI taxonomy): Eukaryota > Viridiplantae > Streptophyta > Magnoliopsida > Dioscoreales > Dioscoreaceae > Dioscorea > Dioscorea zingiberensis. Next base: position 63,187,564 of record CM048819.1, on the reverse strand, counting down.
AGCGTCTGCGATTCCGACGGTGCTGGTGACCAATGAAGGTGGAATCAACGACTACGGCCTGCGTATCCTCGTCCGGGTCCTCCTCTCCACTGGCTGTTTCCGAGTGTTCGTCTGCGCGCCGGCTTCGTGAGCTCTCGATTCGATCTTGTGAATCCATCTCTTCTTTTTGATTACCATCTCGTGTTCGATCATGCGGAAAACTTGGTCTCTTATGTTGTTGATTTGTTTCTTTTCGAATTCTTTTATGTTAGAGATCTTGCTTTTCTTGAAAAAAGGCGTTGCTTGGAGTTCTTGCTTATCGTCAGAGAGGTGGATTTCAGCTACATGCTTGTGATTCTTCTACTTTTTTCTTGATCTCGTGAATCCATGGTTCGTTTGAGTACAAAATACTGTCGATCATGGAGGAGATTTTCTATTGCTTAGTTGTGGATTAGTTTCTTTATATTGATTTACTTTTAATTAGGTAAACATTTTATTTTTCTTGGAACAAGATATTGTTTGGATTGCTTGTTTGTATTTACTTTTAAGGTAAACATTCTATTCTTCTTCTCTTCTTGATTTTTTCTCTGCCAGAACTCTTCTTTATCCGTGTTTGCTCTATTTTCTTGGCTTTTTGGATCTAACACTGATAAGAAAGGGAGTTGCTTATATATGCGAGGATTGAACATAACTTGATCCCAAGATATGAGTAGAATGGTTGCACTCCTCTTCAATGTTTGGATAACTTTGGATAGCTTGGGACACTTCTGTCTTGTCTTTGTATCTTCTAGTTGCTGTTATGGATATATATTTATCTCATATATGAGATATAGATATATATGGTTGTTAGATATAGTTTAGATTATATATATCTTGTTTAGTCCCACATTGGTTATTTATCTTTGGTGTCTATGTTACTAGCCTATATATAGGCCTCTGCTGTATATTCAATAATATATGATATGATTCTCTTTATAACCTTTCTCTTAACATGGTATCAGAGCATAGGTTTTGAATCCTCCAAAAATAAATTTTTTCTTTGGGGTCGGGTCCCTCTCCACCCGGCCCCAACCCCCATATGTTCTTTGCTCCTCTGTCTCTTTCGTTACTTAAGGATGTCGTGCCCGTTCAGGGCTTCCCCTCACCCGTCTTCTCAGATCTCCCCAACTCCAGCTGTCCGTTGCTGCTTCTATGCCCGCTGCTGCTCATGTTGCTCAAGGATGCCGCTCCGATTTTCTCCGGCTTTTCTCAGATCTTTTTTTTCGGATCTTCTTTGGCTTTTCTTCCCGGATCTTCCCAACTTTTCTTCCTGGATCTTCCCGGCTTTTCTTCTCGGATCTTCCCGGCTTTTCTTCCCGGATATTCCCGGATATTCGCGGGTTTTCCGGATATTCTTGGCTTTTCTTCTTGGATCTTCTCCGGATCTTTTGAAATCGGATCTTTTCCGATCTTCCCGGATCATCTCGGATCTTCTTCTTCTCTCGATCCACGGTGGCTACTTCTACACCGGCGACCACGCATCGCGAGACTCTTTCTTCTCTCTTGGCGATCACCTCGTGACCCTTTTGACGGGATGTTTTGTTGGGCTCTCTGTTGGTGGCTTCTCATTTTATCCGGTGTTCTGTTCGTGATTAGACGGTCTCCCTTTGCTATCTTCCATCCGAGGTCAGATTCTTTGATTTCTTCACCAAGACTTCGGACGACCCTTTGATTTCTTCTCCCGAGGCTGACCACAGCGGACACCCCGCCGCGGTGATTCTGTTATCCAAACTCAAGACTCTTGATCCGCCTTGAGTTTGAGGGGGGGTGTTATGGATATATATTTATCTCATATATGAGATATAGATATATATGGTTGTTAGATATAGTTTAGATTATATATATCTTGTTTAGTCCCACATTGGTTATTTATCTTTGGTGTCTATGTTACTAGCCTATATATAGGCCTCTGCTGTATATTCAATAATATATGATATGATTCTCTTTATAACCTTTCTCTTAACAGTTGCAATAATTTGATGAACAGGTTGTTGTTGTTTTTTTTTTCTTTTTTTCTGAGAACACTTTTTATATAGCTGTCATGCTTGATAAATGGATTTTATTTTATCACATGAAATATTATGTTTAGTGAATATAATGCATAATCACATTATGATAGATACTTCCTAAAAGGATCCTTCCTTATATGATCTCCAGAAGTCAATCAGGTGTTGGTCATGGAATTACTTGGCATCAAGATCTGTGTGTCAAACCTGTTAAAATTGAAGGGGCTATAGCTTTTGCAGTAACAGGTTTGTGGTATCTTCCGAATTTGATGTTTCCAGCAAATGTGCCATATCTGTCTATTTATATTTTCTCAATCAAACTTTGCAATGATTTTCCCTATCTTCCAAGTCAATTACATTTATTCTCCACACCAGTTAACTGTGAATGGTTGCCCATTTTTTAGTATCAAAACTTTTCATTGATGTGTTCCTTCACAAGCATCACCTGAAGTAGTTAATTCTTCTTATCCAATTTGTCTTTTAATATTTTTTTTTTCTAAATACAGAGCATATGATCATGATTGTTCAAGTGCTTATGACTTTTGTTGTGGACAGATTTTTTTAAGTATTGTCATATATGTTCTAGATGATGGCTGTGCATGTAAGGATTGCACTTAAAGTTGGTGACAGATATCTCTTGTTGGAGGTTGGTGAGGATTGATGGGTCCTATGATAGAAAATTATAATGCTATTTGAACATCATTAGGGTGAAAATATCCATAGATGTCGTCAACTGCAACCCTACAGGATCAATGAGGTGTAACCCAGGTTATATACACTTTCCTTTTTCCTCTCCTTCTGTGTTACTTGCAAGTGTAATTCAAAGAATTCCAAGAACCAACAACCTGTCCACCATCTATTACAACAGAAACCATTAAGTGAAACTCCATCCATACTACTTGATACTTGGTATTATATTAGGTTGGTCCACTTCGTCAGAGATGGCATACTTTCTCAATTATGATTTACAGTCAAGGAAATGTAAGTGAATCTCAACCTTCCATATTGTTTCTGGGTGAAACTTGTCAGAAGATACCAAGTATTTGTTTGAAAAGTTTGTAGGGGATTATCAAATTGCAACAATTATAAGCAATTATAAGATTCATAAAAATTGAAGGGCTAGACCTATTCTCTCTAAATTCATAGTCATGTAAAGCTACGCATTGCATGAGACTGCTGCCAGGATATGTCTCTGAAATATTTTTACCACTTTAAGCCCTTCTTATAAGAGTAAATGATTATTGTATGTTCTTGTAACTCATTTGCATCATTTATTTGTTTTGTTATGATTCTGACCATATTTTATAGTTAATCATCCTATAGATTTGCAATATTCAATTGGATATCTACGTGATTCTTGTATTATGGCTTGAAGATGGTTTTCACAGGTTTTTATCCAATATTTTTGACATGTTAAACATTACTGGTGGTCTTTCTACTACTTTTAGGTACTCCTGCAGACTGTGCTTCTTTGGGAGTCAGTGGAGTACTCTTTTATGGAACAACTCCCGATCTGGTAATCTTGAACAAATACTGAAACTCACAGATGCTTGATAACAGGGTGGTCAATTAAGTTATTTCTAGAAGGATTCTTATATACCAGTATTTCCAAAGTGTACCAGTTAATTCTGTATGATTGTATAATTAAGTTACTAATCTATTTATATGGATGCTGCAGGTACTCAGTGGGATAAATGTTGGTAATACTTGCGGAAATACCATGTTAGTACCACGAATTCCTTTTTCTTATGTGCAATGCAATATCTTTTGTTCATACAAACTATATTAGTAAATTATATTTTAAATTGTTTTTGTTAACCCAGAGTAGAGGTTTGTAATTTGGTATATACAATCTATTGAATTTTATGTTGTTATGATCCTATCCAAGTCGTGCTATTTAGTGAAGCAGTTCTTATTTGTTGAATTCCGTCTCCAGAATGTGGCTGTATGAAACACATGCTAATGCTATGCTATAGTACAGAATTGATTTCAAACAGATCCCAGCCTAGTATAGTTCTACTGCTAAATCATTTCTCATATCATTTTCCTATGCTTCCTAATATGGTGAAGAGTAGTGCCAAATACGTGACTATGCCTATGGTGTGACTTTATTATTTCTATGAACCACCTTTTGAGGGACTCATCTTAGGATAGTGAGTATCTTAATCCTAGTGACCAGTTTGGTCAATTTCCAATTTCATATGAAAATTGGTATTTCCAGGACATAGTGACTTCTATTGTTCTCATGAATCTGTTAATTCCATGGCAACAAAAGTCTAAAAAAGGATTTTTTTTTCACCCCATCTTTTATTATTCACTCATTAACTATTGTATTTTTAAACATTGGGTGTAATTTGGCCTTAACCCTTGTGCTAACAAAGTTTCATCTTTCAGAAAAAAGGTTTTCTTTTGTATAATAATAAAACCCACATTATCCCCCAAACAATTGTGCCCATCATGACTAAATAATAAATGGTAGATTCTTCTTGGAACACCTATTTTGTTTCTTATCTGAATGTTATAATGCTCAAAAGTAGGTTTTAGATAGACTAATTTTTTTTCGAAATAGGTTTACTCTAGTAATTAAAACATGAACCCAGAGATCTCATTAAAACAAGAAATGCCATTTGCTAACAATGTGGTTGCCTGTTACTAGGTAGCTGCTTCTTTTTCCCCACTTTAGTTTGATTAAGTGTTGAAGTCTTCTTTAGACTCTTGCTTCTTTCTGTTTTATTTTATTTTATTAATTTTTCTGATATATAGTTGTTACTCGGGAACGGTGGCTGCTGCGCAGGAGGCATTCTTGCAAGGTGTTCCCTCAATTGCCTTATCGTATGGTTGGTGAGTTTGCTTTTATTTTGAAGTTCTTGCTGTTTTGTTATTATCCTTTCCAATCTTCACTCAGAGATAATTGCCATGAAGTTGCTCATGCGGTATTCTTCTAAGAAGACTTCAACTCTTTCTACTTTATTAAGCCATGAATTTCATTGCAAACTTTTATCTGTGAGGTGTATGAAAATTTTCAAGCTATGCAAAAATTGTAGCCTAGGTATATTTAAACTGATGTTACCAGAAATTTCTTTATCTAGGAAAACTACATAGGGGATTTTTTTTATTTATTTATTAAGAGAACGGACCAAACCTAGGGTTTCACAATATACAAGATAAAAGAAATAAATCACGGTTACATTGTTTGGCCTATGGCCTATGTCTATGGGTGAAAATGAATGAAGAGCTTTGTTACGCCTTAGCTTTAAGTAGAAGAGACTCTCTTAGGGCCTTAAATCATAAAAAGCCACAAAAGTACAAGCACTATCCCTGAGCCTTTATCCTATGCGCCTATTGAATATTTATACGAGTGTTTACACAGATCTTCAGTTATAGTTGTATGGACACATTTTTGTACTTCTGGTTCTCTTATTCTTCAGGTAGAAAAAGTGGTGATCTATTCAATAATATTACACCATATGAGCTACACGGGTTTGATTGAACGTGAAACATGATAATTTATTTTGTCATTTTCGTTGGCTTACTATTTCTAATCAAGATACTTTATAGATCTGGAGCATGATGGATGAACTTTAGTGCTTATGGAATAGAAAGTGGTTGACTGCTTTAAAGTTCAAGTACATGTTTTGTAGGGGCACAAGATGATCCACAATATTGCAATATTGTATTACAAAAAATTTTGGTCTATGAAATACACCAAATCACATCAGCAAACATGGACAAGTGGACTGATGCTTGTAGCTTTGTACTTGTGTAGACTTAAATGATACATTACAATAGTTGATGGATGTTTTGCTTTTATTTAGGCAGCGAATCTCATTAAGTGAAGCATAATAACATTGATGAACAATTTGCCTTGAGCAAGGATGGTTCCTTTGATTTAAAACTAACAGTGTAGAAGGTCCCTGAAATTCATGCAGATGAATGGTTGATTTTTCCTCATTGTTGTATTCATGTAGTTATGAAATGTTCCTTCATCATGGAGTAGTCAACCTAATGTACATGTTACATTTTGGGAAATCTATCTTACTTGTAAACTTGTTCTTTTTGTCTTGCCAATGAGGTAATTGCTAACTGGGTATGGTGCTTTAATTTTCTGTGCCTCTGGTACCCTTACAGGAGGAACAATATAAGCTCTACTCATGATCTCAAGCTAGCAGCAGAATCATGCTTGCCCATCATAAGTTTTGTGCTGAATGAGACCAAGAATAAGACATTTCCTCCTCAGTCTTTCCTTAATATAAATGTGCCAACAAATGTTTCAAATCATAAGGTGATTTCCAAAACCAGACTGGTTCTTTGTGGAGATATCTCCAGTATGTCATTTTTATTTAAAAGCTTTGATAATGCTTTATTTTCATCATAATTCAATTAAATGCCTTATAAGCTATGCTAAGCAGATTTTGGCATCTTTTCTTTGATCTGAATATTAAATTTGTGGTTTAGGTGTTCACCATTTACTAGATCTAACCTGCTTGTTGGATGTTCTATAGAACTACTATCAAGAAACTCACAAGGACACAGCTTATCATGTGGGCATATCACTTTGTTGCCATATTATACACTACCTATTTGGCATGGAAAGCAATTTCTTGAACTTTTAGATAAGTTTGTAATAGTTGACATTCAAGAAATTGACATAGATTCTGTGCAACATGGTGCAAACTATGACGCCCTATTTCTAGGTCATATGCTTCCTTTGATTTAAGTTAATTGACCTCCCAGAGAACATTCGCAAATATTCTGACAGAGATTGATAATTAGTTTGCAACTGAAAAGAGAAGATGGCTGTGCAGCTTCTGCTGTAGAGTTGTTAAGATTTTTTTCTTTGTATTGAATGAATCAACTTCAGCTAGAGGAGCTATCAAGAGTGGGCACCTGCTTGCCTGACATTAGGAAGAAAGAATTTCAGTATTTTCATTGACCTTACTGCTCAACCGGAGCACGTGAAGCTGTTGTTTATGATGTGGCATCTAGGAAGTTTAGTTACCTGTTGTATGTATTTTCAAGTTCTCAATGCGACTAAACCTTTGAAAAAAAATTATATTACAAATATAATAGAATCACAAATTGGTTGATTCCAAATGGAAGAGAAATTTACCGGTTAAAGGAGTGCTAGGTTCCTTATAGTAGTTTGGATTACGGAAAGATATGAGGAAATTCTTGTAAATTTATTTATTTTTTAGCTCAAGTTTCTTCTACAAATTTTGCCTAAACTGAACAGGAGACCACAATGTGCTGGTAATTTTTTATTCTATTGGCACAAAAGATGGTTGCTTGATCATCTATTAATATATTAAAATGTTCTCATAGAATTGATTTGCTACTGTTCCATTTGTCTAGATGTTGGAATTATGTCATGGAAACCATTTATAACTCATATTTGTCTTTGATTGTTGATTCACTTCTTGATGCTAGTTCATTGCTATTGATGTTGACTTTGATTTTTGATGCACTTAATTAACAGTGGATTTGTTTTCCTGTCTGTAGGGATTTAGGTTAGCAAACCTAGGGAAATTCAAGATGAAAAATGATTATACTCCAACTGCCAATATGCATGTTATCAATGCGTCTGGCGCCACGGAAAGGGATGCATTTTCATCTCCATCACAAGAACAACTTTGGCTCAGGAGAGACATACTGGTACAACTCTTTCAAGATGGTTATTGTCACTACTCTTTTCCGACTTAATTTTGCAAGCTGTTTAACTTCTTGTGGTATTCTACTGATAAAAGTCATCTATTTATCATGCATTGATAACTATATACTTGGATATTGTGCTAATCATTGAATATATTATATGGATTGAGAACAGAATTCTAACGGATAGATAATACATGAATTCTTGCACATACTTGCATCTTTCATGTACATCTTGTCTGTGCCAATCATCTATCCATCATCTTTGGATTACTTGAGGACCCAACAGAAAATGAATGACTAATAATCTTCCTTAATTTGTTGTCTCCAAATTAGGCTATTGCAAACCTGGACGAAGGAGATGATATTGATTACAGAGCAATTCAAGCAGGATATGTCAGTAGCTACCTGTTATTGATTTGTTAAAGTTTGCCCACAAGTGTCTTGTTATAAATGACCCAAAAACTACTATTCCATTGCAGATTACAATCACACTTCTAGGCGCTCTTTTCTCTTCAGAGATACCTACTTTTCCTTACTTGAGAGCTTGGCTACGGGAAATTAATCCTAACCATCATTCATCTTATGATTGTGAGTTTAGTCCGCTACAAAAAGAATTTTAATAACAACCTTGTTGTATTTCCCAGCTGACCTATTTATCTTCTTCCACAGGTTCTGAGATTCCTGACTGGTCCATATATAAATGATCCTTTCAAGATGAACTGTACATAAAATGCGGTAAGTCTATAGTCTGCAGTTTACTCCCATCACTTTTATATACAAACATGCCTGAATGCTCTATCACATCTGCAATAATATCTTTAACACAATAATTTAAATGCTTCCATGCGTTCTGCAGTTCACAAAATTTAAGGGATATATACTGGTTCGGAGTAATTGTTGCCGCAATTCATACAAGAAATTACCGTGTCCCCCGATCAGTGTTCTTCCATTCGTTAACCACCATCGGTTCTTTACCACGTACATTGCCTGTCGACCACCATTGGCTATCCAAGATGAAAACAATGTTCTTTCATACTAAATTTCAAGTGTCAAGCTGTGTTTACTGCATAAAATGTCACATGAATTCATTAGACAAATATTTTGTCAGTTGTAAATTCCAATATGCCAGGGTTGTTATTGGCCAAAGAGTCAATTCTGATGTAAAATTCTGACCCATCCGTAATTTCATAAACGTCAAGGAGTTTTCCGCATAAGTTTTCAATTCCGACAATTTGATAAATTTTATGGGTTTGTTTGTAAATCTGAAAAAATTTCCGAAAACCTCCATAAAACCCCAGACAAATATTCCCCTTTAGTATCTCATTCTTATGGACGCGACTGCGATTCCGACGGTGCTTGTGACCAACGACGACGGAATCGATGCCGCCGGCCTGCGGCTCCTCGTCCAGGTCCTCGTATCCGCCGGCCGCTACCGCGTGATCGTCTGCGCACCGGCTTCGTGAGCTCTTGATTGGATCACATGAATCCATTTCTTTCTTTTTGAGTGGCATTTCTTGTTAGATCATAATGCTTTTTATTTTTTTCGATCATTTATATGTTTTTTTCTTGAAATAAGTGATCGTTTGGACTTCTTGGTTATCGGTGGATTGGTGGATTAGAGCTGCATGTTTTTGATTCTTCTGTTTTCTTGATCTCGTGAATCCATGTGTTCTTTTGAATTCAGTCTCATGCCGATCATGGAGGGAATTTGCTGTTGATTTGTTTTTTGAATTAGTTTCTTTATTGAAGTTCTATTTTTTTTTTTAAATTTAAGATGTTGTTTATCTTTAGAAAGATGGATTGTATTGCCGTTCTATTGATTCTTCTTCTCTTCTCGATTTTTCTCTTGGTGAAGCTCTTTACTTTGTTTGTGTTTGTTCTATTTTCTTGGCTTCTTCATCTTAACCTGTGATTAGAGTCATTGAACTACTCTTCAATCTTCTCATAATATTATATAAATAATTTTCAACCATACATTCTTGAATTGATGTCCAACAATTACCTGATTAATAGTTGATGTGAGTTAAACACCAAACTACCTGCAAGACCTTGACTATATGGTCAAACATTGACCTTCTTTTAGCAAACTCATCTATAGTTCATCCAATAGCTTGGTAAAACTACTGGAACTTATCTTCGCCCTTCATTCTTGGTCCTCGATACTGAAATTCGTGGAGTTTATAATTTCTTTTTTGTGAAGAAGCCTTACCTACCTGTCATGGTATTTTGACTCTACTAAAGCTCCATCCACCTAATAAACTACCTGAAAATTCTAAACATGAGGCATCACCCTTCTGTACAAAACCAAACAATAACATGTAAAAATAAACAATCTTAAGCCCCACAAGAACTAGATAAACCTGCATGGTTTCCCACGCGTTGAACTGCCACCCACTTTTTTGATCTGTCATTTGATTAGATTTTTCAAGGAGGGGGACATCAAAGTAAGGTCTAGCTTTCTGTTTGACTGTTTGATTACAATTATTTCAATGTTCTAAACTCTAGTATGTTATCATAAACATTTGAGCCTGTTTTGTGTATATGTTGATTTTAGATTCAACAATCTTAAAAACTATGTGACAGAAGGCTATAGTTTCTTTCTTTTCTTTGTCACTTTTGAGGTGTAATAATTTGATGAATGATTTCTGCTTTTTTTTTGTCTCTGTTCTGCAATTTGATGGTTAATGGTTTTTCTTTTATCATGTGAAATATTATTGTTAGTGAATACAGTGTAAAATCACATTTTGAAATATACTTGCTAAAAGAATACTTCTTCATATGATCTCCAGAGATCAGTCAGGTGTTGGTCATGGAATTACTTGGCGTCATGCTCTCTCTGCCACACCTGTTGAAATTGAAGGGGCTACAGCTTTTGCAGTTCCAGGTGTGTAGTATCTTCCAAATTGTTATCTAACCTGCAAATGTACTGTCTGTCTGTAAATTTTCTCAATCAATAGTCACAAGGATTTTCCTTCTTCCTAGTCAATTGAATTTATTGTCCACGTTATTTAACTATTTGCAGTTATCCTTTAATATGGAAATTTTACCTTGATACACACCTTCATGAACATCAACTGAATAAATTGAGTTCCTATAAGCCAGGATATCTCTTTGAAATATTTTTTTTCCTCCCTTTAATCCCTACTTTTAAAAGTAAATGTTCGTGTCGTGTTCTTCTAAGTGCTAAAGCATTTTTTTTTTTACCAATGCGACAAGCGCACTCCCAAGGATTAGTCAAGATAGGACGGGAAACAGCGGTCTTGCCAGTCAGGATAAACCTGACCATTTAACAAGCCCACGCGGAGTACTTAAACTCACACGCGTGTGTAGGCCACCCATTGTGGGTGTGCTACACACACTGCCTCCTTGCAACTCTGTCGCAGCGGGGAGTCGAACCTGGGTTCTTCCCCCATGCGCAGAGGACCTTTGCCGCTCGACCCGTAGGCCTTTGGCAAAGCATTGTGTAGGCCACCCATTGTGGGTGTGCTAAAGCATTTGAATCATTACTTTGCTGTGTTATACATTTGACCAGATTCTGATAGCTAATCATCTCATAGTTTAGCAATATTCAATTGGTTGTCTACTTGATTCTTGTGTGTTGTCTTGGAGATGGTTTTGAGACAGGTTTATACCCAATATTCTTGGGATATAAGACTACATAATGGTGTTCTTTCCACTACTTTTAGGTACCCCTGCAGACTGTGCTTCTTTGGGAATCTCTGGAGTACTCTTCAATGGAATAATACCTGATCTGGTAACCTTGAAGAGATATTCAAACATACAAATGGCTAATAACAAAGTTTTTTCAATTGAATTATGTTTCTTAAATACCAGTATTGCCAGTAATTATTCATCTTACTCAATTCTTTATTTGGTTTACCTAACATATTTCTTTTCTACAATTAAAATTGAGATCATGTACAGGCTATTTCTGTACAAATGTGTCATTAAGTTACTAACCTGTTCCCCTACATTTCACAGGTGCTCAGTGGCATCAATATTGGTAGTAATTGTGGATATCACATGTTAGTACCACAAATTCCTTTTTCTTATGTATTTGCATTGCAATACTTTTGGTCATTTGAACTATCTTAACAAGATATATTTCAGATTTGCTTTTATTGACATTGAGTAGAGGTTTCTTCTTTTCTATATACTATCTATTGAAAATTTATGTTCTTTTGATCCTGTTTTAAATCATCCTCTTGTATGAAGCATTTCTTATCTGTTAAATTCCATCTTCCTAACATGTTTGTACTGCAGCTACCTTGAAAGTCAGACAACTTCTATGTGACAACAAATCCTGCCCATCTACTGCATAATTATTTCTGATTATTGTTTCTCAATGTTGCCTAATATGTTGAAGAGAAGTATCATCTATTGAACAATGGATGAACTTTTCTTATTCCCATAAATCAGCTTTTGAGGGATTCATCTTAGTATAGTGAGTCTCTTGATCCTCGTGCTGAAAATTTCCAATCCTATTTGGCCAATTTGGTGGTTTTATAGAAGATGTGGTATTTCATGGCAATAGAATGATCTCATGCCTTTGGTATTTCCATGGGAAAAAGTTCTCAAAAGTACCTTTTTTACCTCATCATTCACTCATTAAATATTGTTATTTGTAGCATTGAACAAATTTTTGTCTCAAGCCTTGTGTTAAGAAAGCCTCCTTTTGTCTAATAATAAAACCTGCATTATCATGTAAATTGTCATGTATACTCTAGTAAATGCCATTCATGTGACGGAACAAATGGTAGGTCCTTGGAATAGCAATTTATTTTTTCTCATGTGGGTGTTATAGTGTTCACAACCTAGGTTTTATGTGGACTAGAATTTTCTTCAGAACATGTATACTCTAGTAATTGACATTTGCTACCAAAGTGCTCATTAAAATAAGCATGCCATTAGCTAACTGATTGATTTATTGTCACTGGGCAGTTGGATTTTTCTTTTCCTTTTTTTTTCTTTTGCACATTTTAGTTTGATTAATGTTGAAGACTTCTTGAAACCTGTAGTGTTTTTTTTCCCTTCCTTTTTCATATGTAGTGTCTACTCTGGGACGGTGGCTGGTGCTCGAGAGGCATTCATGCGTGGCGTACCCTCTATTGCCTTATCATATGGTTGGTGAGTTTGCTTTTATTGTCAAGTGACTTCTGTTTTGCTATTATCCTTTCCATCTGCAGTCACAGAGATAACTGCCGTGAAGTTGCTCATACTGTATTCTCTGTAAGAAGAGTTTCACCCATGCTTCAACTCTTTCTTCTTTATTAGATCATGAATTTCCTTCCACACATTTATCTCTGAGTGAAAAGTTTCAAGATACATAACTGTTGTAGCTGTGTTATGTTTAAACTTATATACTACAAGAAATTTCTCTATCCAGGCAAACTAAATCTTGGGGTTTTTTTAAGGAAAAGGGACTGGACCTACTGGTTCACAAAATAAAAAATAATTGAAATGAAGAAAAAGAAAGAAATTGTTCATTACATTGTTGGTGTACAGTCTTTATCCAAGGGTAAAATGATCAAAGAGCCTTATAATGGCTTACTTTAAATGGAAGAGGCAGCCTCTCTATTGCAAAAACCCACAAAGGTGTGATCATTGATCATTATCCAAGAAGCTTTATCCTGTGTGCCTATTTAATGTTTATTCAAGTGTTGACACATATCTTCTCTTATAGTTGTATGGCCACATTACTGGTCCTCTCACTCTTCAGGGTAAGGTTGACAGAGGGGCAGCCTTATATTTGATAATATTAGTCTATGTGAACTACATGGGTTCAAGTGAATGTGGAACATGATAACTTATTTTGTGTCACTTTGTTTGCTAGCTATTTACAATCACCATACTTGATAGAACTGAGGCAGGGTGGATGAACTTTAAAAGTGTTTATGGATGATAAAGTGGTTGATTGCTTTAAAACTCAACTGTATGTTTTTTAGGGGAGCAAGAAGACCAACAATATTGCAATATTGTATAGGTGGAAATTTCTTATTATGAAAAACACCAGATACATCATCAGACATGGACAAGCAGACTGATGCTTGTACTAGTGTGGGCTGCATGATACACTATAATAGTTAGATGAATGTTTTATCTAGGCAGGGGAAGCCCATTAAGGGAAGCATAATGGCTTTAATGAACAATTTGCTTTGAAGAAGGATCCAGCCTTTGATTAAACAAATGGTATTGAAGATCTCTCAAATTCATCCAGATGAATGGTGTTTTTTTCCTGATTGTTGTAGATATGTAGTTGTGAAGTGTTCCTTAATCCCGGAGCAGTTAACATGGTGTCCTTTCTACCTTTGGAAAGTCTATCATATATGTAAATCTGTTCGCTTTATATTATAAAGGAGGTGATTGCTAACTGGTTATGTGCTTTTGGTTGTATCTCTGGTACCTCTCTAGGGTGGGGAGTAAGAGCTCAACTCATGATCTTAAGCTGGCAGCAGAGGCATGCTTGCCCATCATCAATTCAACACTGAATGAGATCAGTCATAAGAAGTTCCCTCTACAGTCTTTTCTTAATGTAGACGTTCCAACAGATGTTTCAAATCATAAGGTGATTCTCCAAATCAGACCAGTTCTATGTGGATATCTCTTTAATCTCTCTTTTTCCTGCATGTCATCGTGCTTTTTCTCCATCAAATTTAAATTAAGTACCCTATATAAGTCTATAGTATGCAGATCTTGGCATCTCTTCTTTGCCCTGAACATTACTTTGTCCTTGATATTAAATTTGTGATTTAGGTTTTCCTTGGCCTTCCCCAATCATTAGATCTAATCTATTTGTTTGATGCTCTGTTAAACTACTTCAGATAAATTCACAACCTTAGAATGCGGACATGTCACTTTGCTGTCATATTATATACTTCTTATTTGGCATGAAAGCAAATCCTTGAACTTTTAGATCAGTTTGTAATACTTGACAAACATTCAAGACTTGGCGTAGATGGTCTGTGACATATAGCTTGTATTTATCTTTGATTGTTGATTCACTTGATGATTGTTCACTGTCATCAATGTTGACACTGATTGTTGATGCACTTAATCAAACAATTTGTCTCCCTGCGTGTAGGGATTTAAGTTAACAAAACAAGGGAAATCCATGATCAAAATTGGTTGGAAGCAGACCAGTTCTAGTGTATCAATAGAGGGTGATGCAACTGCGAATATGTATATTAGCAATGTCACTGACACAGAAAAGAAATCTATCTCATCTCAATCACAAGAACAACGTTGGTTCAAGAGAGTGGTACAGGTACAAATCTTTCACCGTGTGTGATTTTCACTATTCTTTTTCATTTTTATTTTCATGCTTGTGTCATCTACCATTATCTGTTAATGAATTGTGGACCAATTGTTATAGTTCTCTTAAGCAAAGGATCTTATTTTGTTGTCTCCAAATTAGGTTAAGGATGATAACAGCGAAAAAGAGGAGGAAGACGATG
This sequence comes from Dioscorea zingiberensis, assembly GCA_026586065.1. Taxonomy (NCBI): domain Eukaryota; kingdom Viridiplantae; phylum Streptophyta; class Magnoliopsida; order Dioscoreales; family Dioscoreaceae; genus Dioscorea; species Dioscorea zingiberensis. The sequence goes on along the minus strand of CM048819.1, from coordinate 63,172,434 downwards.
ATATAGATTACAAAGCCCTTCAAGAAGGATATGTCAGTAGCTCCTTGTAACCAATTTGTTAAAGTTTCTGTGCAAGTACCCAATAATAAGTGATATGAACCTCTTATACTGTTGCAGATTACGGTCACACCACTTGGTGCTCTCTCTTGCTCAGAGATTGATACTCTCCCTTATTTCAGAGGTTGGCTGCTGCGCATTGCTGACCCCTCATGTTCATCTTCCTTATAAAAGTGAGTTTCCACAGCTGCAAAAAGAAATTCTATCCCAACCTTTATTGCAATTCCCAGCTGACTTACCTTTTTGTCTACAGGTGCTGATTAGTCCTTTCCATAACCCATTTTTTCAACATGAGCTGTATTGATTGCAGTGATTCTATACTCTGCAGTTTACACATTTGGTTTTATATTATTAATGGCTCTATACAATATGTTATATGCTATATAACATCTGCAAAAATCTCTTCAACAAAATAATGTGAGTGTGTGACAGTCCACAAAATTCAGGGGGATTTTGCTGTTCTCTATTGAATTTCATCTCATCCCCGATCTCGATCTCTCTATTCTGCATTTGTGACGAGCATGAAACCTTGATATTGTGTCATCTTGATTTAACCAGAATCCCTCTTTTATCCCATTTACTATTTAAAATAATAGTTATTAACTACATCTTTCGCGGGTTTGATTTATTAGCAAGGTTTTTGCTATTTATTGAAGTTGATTGCTTTTGATTCATTCCACCATGATTCTCAACCATTGTATCTGCATTCTAAACATAGCAGATGGCTAATAATGCTTTGACCTTGCCCAACCGCAATTTCCTTCCACCATTTCATGACTACCACTAGAATAAGGTGTTTGTACTTGGTATATATACTGCAGATGATAGAACAACCATCTTCTCTATACTCTGTTCATTCTGATCCAAAGATCATTAAGATGGCTGGTGTGAGTAAGTTGTCTCTCATTGCCTTGTTCCTCCTCGCCATTTTCATCATCTTGGCAGCCGTCCCCGTTAATGGCTACGGCTGCTATGATGACTGTATGAATGCCTGTGATGAGTCTGGATCGATGGGCAGGGGATCAATGGGCAGCTGCTCGCACAATTGCCGTGTGGCTTGCCTCCGGGCCTAGGCTTCCTCCATGGTCATTTGATAATAAGATTTACCATTCCGAATGTCATCTCAAGATCGACAATTTTAATTCCTTATGTTATCTGTGTCTAGCATTTATGCCCAAGTGATAAAACTCGATCATTGAAATGCATTTGCTGCCTGGTGGCATATGACTCAAAAGTTTGTAGGTCCTGGTATTAATGGCAAGACACCAATCTCTTAAACCAACCACTACTAAGTACCACCACTACTTCTGTACCAACTATTACAACTAATGTGTTCACACACCCTCACTTATTCACCCTAACCATTAGTTTGGTCCATTTATAATATATCTCATCGGTGTCGGCACAGAGAATTGAGACACTTTGCATTGTAATGTGATGTGATGACAGTTAGTTTTCTGTTACCTTATGAATACAATTTAATGATTTGGTTAAGCATTCCCCTTCATTGAGCACCGACTGGGAACCATGAAAATGAAATCCCTTCTACAAAGACATGGACCAACCACCAGAAAAACAAAAAACAAAGCATCATACCTTGCACCATATATTGTGATTAGTGAGTCACCCACATACTTTGCTCTTCTTGTTCTTGGACTTCATGAACATAGATATAAAGTTGAAGAACAAGTCCTAGCTATGGATTTTGGTGTGTGTATATAATATATAGTTCATGTATGTAATGTATGTACAACAAAACCGAAACTTAAACACAAACTCAAACTCAAACTCAAATCCATCTTTTCTCGCCGTTCATCGGTTCTTGTGACTCGACGAGGATTGACCATAGGATTTGCACATCCTCATAGGGGCAAGACTTCACATCCTCATAGAGTATGTATATCCCCCTACTACCTATCAAATGATTAAACAAAACAAAGATTAAGCAGCCATGCATGCAATGTAAAGTTTAAAGTGTAAAGCATAGAGAGGAAGAAGAACATAAACTTAGAACTTACTCTTGTTTTGAGTAGAATGCATGCGAATCCAGAGCTTCTTGAATGGGGAGAAGAGGGAGTGAAGCCACCCCATGAGGCATGGGGGTAGGAATGAGTAGTATATATGGTTTCATTTAAGTAGTAACCTAACTTTGGGGCTGATTCACTTGTGTTCCTTTGTAGGCCACTCATGTTTCATGAACTCACTTTCTTGTTTTGGTATCATGTCTTTGTCCACCTCAAATCCCTCCAACTTCTACTATTCAAGACAGACCTATGCATTCAATTTTTTTTTCCTTCTTTTTTTAATGTCTAAATCATGTATTTGAGTCGGTTTCCAATATTTGATTCGTCGAAGAATCCCTTTTCAGGTTGTATTAGAACTATAATGTATTTCCGCATGTACACAGTGATTTTCAATCTCTCTAATGATAAATATATAAATAAATAGGCAAAAATTGATGCATTATTTCAAGTTTCTATGTGAAGGAAATGAGTTCAACAGTGAAACTTTTAGGTGTTTTGAAACACAAGCTAAATATAAGAGTTTGTCAGAATAAACATCCTAAATAAAGCGGAAACAAGGAAGAACAACACATGTTTGTGAAGGAAAAATAAAAAATGTCATGTGGTTTCATTTTAGAGTAGAAACCACACATTCATATGCGAAAAAAATATTGTGATAGTTTACCAAGATTTGAGCACATTAAAAGCCTGCTTTTTATTAGAGATAGGTTGATGTGAGCTCACACTTTGAAAAATTGGAAAAGTGAAAGCATGTTTGTGAGTAATAAGCAAGCAATGGTTCACTGAATCAAGATTTCAGTCTAGCAGATATCGGGATGGTATATTTCTGCAGATGTATTTTTGTTATGCCAGAGTGAAATTTCTTTGGATAGATCAATCTAATCTGTTTCAGATGATTTAAGCAGTTTATTAACGCACAAACAGCAATGTTTTGATGAACCAGGATGGAATTCCTGCAATTTTACTGATTCATTCAGTGTAGCAGAAATCAAGATGCGGTCTTTCTGCAGATTTATATTCACTTTCCCTAAGCGCAATCTCTTCCAAGAATTACATGTTTCAGATAATTTAAGCTCAAAAGCAATTGCAGATTTATATTCACTTCCGATCCGACAGGAACCATGAAGCTGTAGCTATTTATAAGCATCTTCATGGTTTTTTTATTGCTAACTCAGATCACAATCTCAGGAAAGGAATATGAGAAGCTTAATATATACAATAAACGGACATATACTTGGAATGCGCTAAGTGGTTGTTTAGGACAAGAGTGTCGTAAATAGATGATTAAATGATGTGCAACAATTCAAACCATGCGTCGTAAATATCATCTCATTTCAGGAAATATTACAGTAGAAATACAAGCATATGGGTTCTTAATACATGAAAGACTAAATTTCTACAGCACATGGAAGCATGAGGATGAAATATCGTATTCTCATTAACAGAAATACAAGCATCTGATACAGAACTTGCCGAGCTGATGAGTAAGACATAAACTCAACACAGAGTTATTTCTCGAGTACGTATAAGGAAAATTTAGTACAGAACAGAACAAATAAACAAAGTATGGACTGAAATATTGTCCTTTTCTCGATGCTCTTGTGAATAACAACACGAAACATTAGTATATGTTACTTCAAACACAAGCATGATTGTAATGTTCTTCTATTGTTTCTTTATCCTTGATTCGTTGTTCTTCTATGCGAGGTTCTTCTCGATTCAAAAATGGCTAAATTTCTACAGCTGATCAGACCGAAGATATGCAAGCATGATGATGAAATAACATCTTGCGCAGACAAACATGAGACAAAGCTTCCGATCTATTCAAACAAATCAAATGTATCAATTAGAAGTGAAAAGACGAGCAATGGCACATCATTGAAAGAAATGACTCACTGAAGTATTTGTTACCACTCAAAGATGAGGAAATAAAAGATATCCTCTGGTGTCACACAAACAGCTATTCATTTCTCCATGCATGCAAGATCAGTGAAAATCCGAGGCCTTGAAGCCGGGAATCTCCGAGTACCTGAGAGGAAGACCAAGGTAACAACTTCTCACTAGACATGCGAGTCTGAAACATAAACACGGCATTTCCTGTGGGTGTGCCAAACAACCAATTGTGCACATCCCAGATCACCTCAACAGGAAGACCATCAATTAGGATTGTCTGATTACCCCGGAACTTCCATGACAGTCTCTTCACCTGCATCACCCTCTTCTTATCGATGCGAATCTCAAGGCAAGGTTCTTTGAGCCCGATTGTCTCGCACTCTATTGCGATATCATGAACTTGGCCATTGTCACAGAACTGAGCCTTTGTGCAGTAAAACTTCTTACCAAATATGTGCTCCCTCTTAGCTACAAGCACAGCATTTGAAGGAGGAGGACTGGCATTCGTCTTTCGATATGCCTCTTTGATGAGATCACCAAGGAGGAGGACCATTTCAAGATCAAAGGTCACTGCAACATAGAAAGCTTCCAATGGCTCAGGACTGGCTCCAAATTTGGCGGTGGAGAGATCCCAAAAGATGTCAACTTTGAAATTGTCTGAGTCCAAGCTCTTGGAACCTTTCCTCTTGGAAAACAACCATGGCTTGATATCAACTTTGCAGAGGCATTGGTTACTGGAATCATCAATGGAAACACTCAATGCTTGCCCCATTAGGTTCTTGCTCCAAGTGACAGTGATGATGCAGGAATGGTCACAGAGATGAGCTTGGTAGAGGCATGTCACCAGGCTCTGAGCAGTCCTGCTACCACTTGAGGAGGAATCAGCAATCTGAACTCCATTTTCCCCAAAACAAGAAGGAAAGTCCCTCATTCTCAGATTAGAAGTCCCACAACAATAGAAATCAACAGAAAAAAACCAAACTTTTGGCTCCAAAAGTGGATCAATAAACCAATTGAAAACCCCTGATTGGCAGGCAGATGAACAGAACTGGAAAGGGCTCCAAAGCAAACCAACAAGATATAAAAATCATTCCTTTTTCTTTTGGATCCTCTCACAGCTACAGCCCAGAGGGGTTCATGAAATTTAATGCTGAAATAAGGAAGAGATGATGATGGGAGGGGAACCCTCTCCTACCTCATTACAGCAAGAAAAACAAGAAGAAGAAGAAGATATCAAACTCCTATGTTGCTGCTACTGCTGCAACTCAAGAGGCCTATCTGGGCAAGAACAGTTGAAAAGATGAGAACTTTGGAGTGTTTCTCTGGTAATCCAAAGAAAGAAAGGAGAAAGCTCCCTCCCAGAACCTGAGACAAGCTTGTGGAATGTGAGTAGGAAAAAGAGTAATAAAGAAGCCAACTAAAGTAGACAAACCATCACTTGTCTAGCTGTCAGAGGCCATTGGCCAACTCATGCTTGGAAGAAGAAGAAGAAGAAGAGATTGAGAGGAAGAAATGGAGAAATGAATGTCCAAGGGCACTCAACACTACTTGGATAATAACATCTCTAACTCAATATCAGACCACTTCTTGAGCTGTAAAAAAAAAACATTCTTTGCTGAAAGCCATGATCCCAAGTGTTCTTCTAAAGATAGAGCCTATTCAAAGAGGACTTGGTCTTTGTGAGCCATAACAACAACATCAATAATGACAGCACTAATTATGTGGAAAATGTTAGACACTAATCCATAAAGAGAAAAGGAATGAAAGAAAAGAAACTGTCTATCTTGTTGTGTGGTTGGTATTCAAATGTTTCATTTTTGTTTCCATTCTGAATTCTTTTCCAGCACTTGGGGGTCCATCAGTGATGATAGTTATCAAATAAACAAAATTAACATCAACTGTGAATATCCATCCATCCATCCATTCATTCAATAGATCCATACCAAGAAACCAAAAAAGAAAAGGCAGCAAGCAGAATGATGAATATGAGTGCTGACTTCATGATAGACATTGATGCAGTTCCATGCACACCTTGGGATCTTTTCATCAATTAAAAGGCTAAGATGTCTTTCTAGTTAGAACATGTCTCCTTCCTTTATCTTTTGGGTTCTTTCCTTCATTTATTCATTCTGTTTATCTTTGGATAAGAGAACTACTTCTTCTTCTTAATCACAAGAAAATGGTAAGAAACAATAGTAAAAAAGAAAAAGCATGGCATATGCTAGGACAAGTGTTGGAAATCAATGATCTTTTCTGAAGTTGTTGCTCACTTGCTTGTTTGGACTTTGGAGGGTGTCATGTGAAGTGCCTATGTAGGGTGTTGCTTTTCTTTTCCAACTTTTGTGAGCCAGTGAAAAAAGAACCAAATTGCTTTACTTTCCCATGCTTGGATTCTTTAAGGGGTACATGAACATCAGACTGATGGGACTTCACTCACAAATTTTTTTTATTTTTCTTCAAGTTTTTATAGTTTTACAAATTGAAAGACAGTGTCTAATTAAGATTAAAGTTTTTGTCTGATTAGTAAAAGATAACAAAATTCTAATAATCTATTCAAACAACTGCAACATAAACCACTTGCTATTTACATGGGAACGAGGATGAATCACTCCTGCGAACTCATGTATGTAAGACAGGTTCCGAAAATGTTTTATTGATAAACACTGTGTTTATTCAAAACTAATTCAAAATAGTAAATTTTTTTTTTTACTCTCTTGATTTGGTGTGGCAAACGCAAACGGAATGTCTTGCAGAAAAGAGTCTTGCATTCACCAAAGAATACCTATCAACACAAGAGTGAAAAATTGATATAAATATATACATTCTCATGTTTTTCTTAAAAATAATAATAAGTACTAATAACAATTTAAATGAAGCAATTTGAAGTTGAAGGAACTTAGGACCTAATGCTTTGCATCTGCAATGATGTTTGTTAGTTCTTTTATCTCTTAAAAATTAACTTGATAATTTTTGGTTTAAAGGATTTAGGGATAAATATTTTTAGATTAGTATTTTGATTTATGGATCTAAGTTGAAATCCTATATTTCATAATAAAGATGGATTTTGGGATCCCTTTGATCAAACTCAAGAACTATCTTCGAATCTGAATTCAACATTATACTAACTTCAAATTCCACAAATCAAATAATTATTATAATCAATTACCACTAACATAAGTATTTTTTTAATGGTAAAATATGGATAATTTTTATATAATAATGTCGAAGAAAGTTGGGTCCAAAATCTATTAGTAATGAACTTATAAGAAAATATTAGAAAAAAAATAAACTACTCATACAAGATGTTTGATGACAAGTCATGAAAATATTATGTGACTAAGATTTGTTATGGGGAAAATAATTGAAGACATGTGGTATGATTATAAGCGCTGAGATAAGAACTCAACTATCAAAATAACCATTTGGTCATCTAGATGTGAATGATGAATTCCAGAAAGCGCTGAAAATTGGTAGGTAAGGGTCTCAAAGCTATAAAAAGAAATTCTCGGCTCAAGAAGGTAATCTGGATTCCATGGAGATTGAGCGTAAGTCCGAGTTATTTCTCTCTTTCTCTCATTCTCCACAGTTCCTTGTAAGGTTTAATCTCCGGAGATTGATTTTGGAAAAAGACATTGATCCTACTGAGCTGCAAAAACTAAGCAGAAGAGTCATTGATCATAGTCAATCCCTTCCTCAAAATCACCTAAAGCACTCCAACCTCATCGACCATTTTCTCCGGTTGATCAAGATTCTTAAATTCATCTTTTATTCTCTATATTTCATCAAGAACTATTTTGCATCAAATAAAATCTTGATATTCACTTAAAGAAAAAGTGAGAGTTCATTGAGAAATCTATTATTAATAGTTCACCGAAATGTATAGATCTATAGTTTAAGTTTGTTGTGGGTCATTTTCTATAGCATAAAAATGTATTGAACTCTCCTTTTCAAAGCATCAGAGATTATCCATCTTTCATTTAAAAACCAAAATCATGGTCACGGTGGTTTGCTATCTCTTTCATTAACATTAAATGTTGGATAGGAAAAACAAACAAACAAGTGGAAAAGAACAAGTAAAATAAGTTTTATCAAAAACCTACTCAAGTATATAACTATTGAGCATCTAATTAGTTCATTCAAATGATAATTTAACAAAACTATTAATCCTCCAATTTGGCATTCACTAATCTAATCTCATTTAGCTCATCACAACAAATAGATTATTTGCAATCCATTGATCAATCAATCAGGTAGCTCTAAACAAGGATCATAAATCTTAATTATGATAAATTAATCAAATATTAATTAAGTTCTATCACATTCTCTTATGTTGGATAGCTCATTTACACAGTTGAAACTAATCATCTCTTGCTTATGTAACTTTAAAAAATCCATTTTGAATGCAACTAAGTGAAGACACTCCCACAAGGCCATTCAACCAAGGCAACTTAGGGGAACATTAATGTCCAAACATAAGGTTCTTATTCTATATGAATGCATACATCTTGCAAAACTAGCAATATGGATTAATTAGTTATGTAACACTTATTATCTTAATTAAATAAAATGTGGTTTTTCTATTTTAAAAAAAGACTATTTTGAGATTTAGATTTTTACATGTCATGAACTAAATAATGTCAAAGTGAATGTCTAGTAAAAAAAATTATAAGTCATACCAGTTGGAGTGTTTGATTTGAGACGTTTGGAGATATACAATCGATCTTATGAATATTTTTCAAGTATCGTCCTCTGTCATGAACTAAATAATCTCACAATGAATATCAAGTTGAAAAAATTATAAGTCATACCGGTTGGAGTGTTTGATTTGAGATGTTTGGAGATATACAATCGATCTTTTGCAGTTTTTTCAAGTATCGTCCTCCGTCATGAACTAAATAATCTCACAATCACAATGAATATCTAATTGAAAAAGTTATAAGTCATACCGGTTGGAGTGTTTGGTTGGAGATGTTTGGAGATATACAAATCGATCTTTTGTACAAGTATCATCCTTCAAAATCAAACATCAAATTTAAATCCAAGTCCAAGAAATATGGTTTTTTCATTTTTTTTTTTTAATCCATTTTGAGATCTAGATTTTTACACGTCATGAACTAAATAATCTCACAATGAATCTCTAGTCGAAAAAATTATAAATCGTACTGGTTGGAGTGTTTGATTTGAAAAGTTTGGAGATATACAATTGATCTTTTACACATTTTTCAAGTATCGTCCTCTATCATGAACTAAATAATCTCACAATGAATATCTAGTCGAAAATGTTGTAAGCCATATCGGTTGGAGTGTTTAATTGATGTTTGGAGATATACAATCGATGTTTTGCACAAGTATCGTCCTTCAAAATCAAACATCAAATTTAAATCCAAGTCCAAGAAATATGGTTTTTCCATTTTTTTAATCCATTTTGAGATCTAGATTTTTACACGTCATGAACTAAATAATCTCACAATGAATCTCTAGTCGAAAAAATTATAAATCGTACTGGTTGGAGTGTTTGATTTGAGAAGTTTGGAGATGTACAATCGATCTTTTACACATTTTTCAAGTATCGTCCATGAAAATCAAACATCAAATTTCCATGAAATGCCATAACTTCTCCTAATCTTCCCAACTAAGCAATACTATTGAATGGGACAAGTCTTAGTAACAGTGATTGTGATGCAAATTAAATAAGAAGCAGAAACGTGTGGAAAGTCTCAAGAGTGTCCTAACATCACAAGGAATAGATTTGAAACATGAATTCAAGAAAACATCCTCCAAAGTCTCAAAGAGGATGAGATCAAATTGGTACATGACCATGCATTCATGCATTGTTCTTTCAAAGGACATGATGAACAAATGGAGTCAATTCAAGGTAAGCAAATGGATATATATAAAACTAGAGTTGAAGCCTAGTTGATATATAAAATCACAGTCAATGCATGCATGGCTTGGTTTGCATGGTTTCCATCCATGCAAACCAATTACTCAATTAGTATATATATGCAAATGGCTTACAATCTTGACTCTTTTCTATAATGTAAAAGTAGACAACATAGTTCATTGTAATTGTAAATAACATGTTTTTATTGATGTTTTCTTTTGTATATAATTTGGTCATCAATTGCTTTCCTAGTGATGGCTAGCTAAACCACTTGCATTAAAAAATGTTAAAAATCAAAAAAGTGAATTAAAGTTGGCCAATCATATCTAATTAGAAAGGGAGATGAAGATCAAATTCAAATGAGAATCACTTGCTCAATTTCTTATTATGATCAATATTATATATATATGAAAGTGATAACCATTTAGAATTGTTGGCTTTGGAACTTGCAATTGTGACATAAACCAAATGGAATTATACATTGAATGGTGGTTGTGTTGTTAATATATATATATATATATATATATATATATATATATATATATATAAACGTGATAATATAAGGCCGGCCGTAGTTATTGTTTATATGTGGTCGACTCCCATTTTAGCCCTTAGAGCATGTTTGAAAGATTTCTAACCGTACGGATGTGAAGATCATAAAAAAAAAAGTTAACATGTCCATTTTTATACAATTTGGTAGTTGTTTGGTCCTTCCACTTAATGGTTAACATTCTGGACCGTTCAGATTCTTATAAAATAAGAACCGTTAAGTGGAAGGACCAAACGGTCACCAAATTGTATGAAAATGAACATGTTAACTTATTTTTCTATGACCTTCACCTCCGTACGGTTGGAAATATTTCAAACATACTCTAAGGGTCAAAATGGGAGTCGACCGATGTAAACAGTAATACGGCCAACTTGATAGCATCATGCCTATATATATATATATATATATATATAACGATCGTCTCTCATTTGGCCCCCTGGAGTATGTTGAAGGTTTTTCAACCGTACGGATAGGAAGATCATAGAAAAGTAAGCTAGCATGTTAATTTTAAATACCGCTTTGGCCCTCCCAATCAACAATTGGAAATTCTGCATTTGCAATTGAAATTAGGCGGTTGATTTACATAACATAAGAGCCGTTGAATTGGAGGACCAAACGGTTACCAAATTGTATGAAAAATAAACATGCTAGCCTATTTTTCGATGATCTTCCCATCCGTACGGTTTGAAATCCTTCAAACATGCTTTAGGGGGCCAAATGGAAGGTGACCGAGAATGTACAGTGTTACAGTCGACTGTATAATATCACGACTATATATATATATATATATATATATGTATATATATATGAATCTGATAAAGTCAGGTCGGCCGCAACTTGCGACCGGCCTACTCTATGAGACTGCTCATGGGAGGTGGGTTTTGGGTTTTTTTTTAACTGTTTGTAGGTGTTAGTATGGGCTGGTCGCAAATGTGGCCGGCCTGATACTAATAGGCCTATATATATATAGTCGTGATATCATAGGGCCGGCTGGATGTACTATGTATTCCCGGTCTCCGCCTATTTGACCCCCTAGAGCATGTTTAAAGGATTTTCAACCGTATGGATGGGAAGATCATAGAAAAATAAGCTAGTATGTCAATTTTTATACAATTTGGGAACTTATAAGGTTTTCATATTAACAGGTGAAATTCTATATCGTTCAGATTTCTACAAAATAAGAACCGTTAAGTGGGAGGACTAAACGGTTATCAAATTGTATGAAAATAGACATGCTAGCTTATTTTTCGATGATCTTCCCATCCGTACGGTTAGAAATCCTTCAAACATGCTTTGTAAACAGATGTGGCGATGTCCGTAATCCTATCTTGCTATCACGACTATATATATATATGATAGAGTGAGGCCGACCCCATTTGCAGCCGGCCCACTCTATCACTCAACCGGTAATGAGTTTTGGGTGTTAGAGTGGGCCGATTATATTTGCGGCTGGACTCATTATAACATGACGATATATATATATATATATATATATATATATATATATATAGATGGTAAACAACTTATTATTCACAAGAGCCTTCACAACAACAAGTTCATCGGTCAAAGAAATTAAAGTTGGAGAAAACTCAGCCACTAAAAAAACACTAAAATTCTCTATATTAAGGTATAAATAAGTAAAAATATAGAGAGAACAAAAAACAGCAAAAATTAATTGATGGTATTTTCAAACTTTCCATGTTAGAAATACTTCCAAGCACTTTTTAATTCACTCAAATAAATTTACTATAATAAACTTTGAAATCATTGAAAAATAGATAAAAGCTACTTGTTTCTACAATTTTATATTTCCACTTAAATAAACACATCTTAAGACTTTTATTGCCCATAGAATTCTTCTTAAAAGATGGGAGAAGCATTCCATGGGCATATGTTTATTAAGAACCCTAATAAATAAATGATGTACATTAAAAAAACTCTTAACTTTACCAAGTCCTCTTTTTTTTTCTCAATAAAAATAACAAGTCCTTTCCTCATTAATTTAGCCGCCACAATAGTCCTATCCTATGGTCCTCTCTCTTTGGCCCACACTTGTGGATCAAAGTATCAAACCAAACTCTAGTATGTTACAATGCATCTAACCATCAATATATAATCAATGAATAAGCATCTCAAAGAAAAATCTCTCATCTAATTAATTTATTACAAATTGATGGACAAGATTTGAAAAGGCATATTGTTTGGAAAGATGGCATTCCTTCAAAGAAAATTATGTATTTTGTCATTTTCATAAAGTGGGTAGGAAGGAAGGTCATTAAGTCTATATAAAACCACCTTAACTCTCTCTTCTTTCTCATCTCAAAACATTTATTGCTAGTCATACTTCCTTCAAGTTGAGAAGATGTTTATTCATAGTGTGGTAGATTCATTCAAGGACAAGGTTCTTGAGGAGGAAAAGAAGAAGATGAAGGTGAAAGGCACTGTGGTGTTGATGAAGAAAAATGTCTTGGATTTCACTGATTTCCATGATTCACTTCTTGATCGTTTGCATGAGTTATTGGGTAATGGTGTCTCCTTTCAGCTTGTTAGTTCCACCAATGGCGATCCTAGTAAGTTTTTTTTTTCTTCTCTATAATATTTTTCAATCAAAAATATAAGTCTAGATCTCTCGTCCTAAAAGCTTAACATAACATATGGTTATGTAGATAAGCGGAATAGAGGAAAGGTTGGAACTCCGGCATACCTCGAGAAATGGATAACAACCTTAACATCGATATCGGCCGGAGAGTCGAGATTTGGGGTGACTTTCGAGGTTGAAGAGAACGCGGGAGTTCCCGGTGCCGTCATTGTCAAGAATAACCACCATTCCGAGTTCTACCTCAAGACTTTGACTTTAAAAGATTTCCCCGGTCATGGCACCGTCCACTTCATTTGCAACTCATGGGTCTATCCCGCAAAATACTACAATCATGACCGAGTTTTCTTCACTAATCATGTAAGTATATATATATTTTTATAAGGTTGAATCGTATATATATGTACCTTTGTCTTAGTTTATTAAATGAATGTGATTTATTTACTTTTATTTTAGACGTATCTTCCCGACGAGACACCGGAAACACTGCTACCGTATAGAGAGGAAGAGCTCATAAATCTTCGGGGGGATAATGTCAATGGCGAACTCAAAGAACATGACCGAGTTTATTCCTATGACTACTACAATGATCTCGGCCAACCAGACAAAGGGCCCGACTATGTCCGACCGGTCCTCGGCGGCTCTGCAGAATACCCATACCCTCGCCGAGGCCGCACCGGTCGGCCTCCCACCGTCTCCGACCCCAAAACAGAGAGCAGGCTGCCATTGTTGAGCTTAGACATCTATGTCCCAAGAGATGAGAGATTTGGACACTTGAAAATGTCAGACTTTCTTGGCTATGCTCTCAAGGCACTGGTCCAAGCACTCCTTCCAAGCTTAGAGGCACTGGTGGACACTACACCCTTTGAATTTGATAGTTTCCAAGATGTTCTCAATCTCTATGAAGGAGGGATTGCATTGCCTGATATCCCAGCTCTCAATGAAATCAAAGATGCAATCCCCTTGGAGATGATCAAAGAGCTTGTTCGTACTGATGGCGAGCACTTGCTCAAACTCCCCTTGCCTCAAGTCATCCAGAGTAAGTATTTTATTTGACGAGTAATGATATACAAACTGAATAGACTTACCGAATGACTGAAACTAAATGGATATCATTCGGTAAATCTATTCGGTTTGTGTATCATGCATGCATGCATGCATGAATTTTGATTTTGATCTTGAACTTATGTTATTACTGTTGTGTTGTGATTTCAGAGAACAAGTTTGCATGGAGAACAGATGAAGAATTCGGCAGAGAGATGCTTGCAGGTGTTAATCCAGTGATCATAAAAAGATTGGAAGAGTTTCCACCAACCAGCAAGCTTGATACAGAGATCTATGGCAACCATGAGAGCTCCATAAGAGAAGCTCACATTGAGAAGAACTTGGAAGGATTGACAGTTGATGAAGCACTGAAGAACAACAGGCTGTTCATCTTAGATCACCATGATATGTTGATGCCTTACTTGAACAAGATCAATGCAACATCAACCAAGATTTATGCTACCAGGACTCTCTTGTTCCTCAAACATGATGGAACTCTGAAGCCATTAGTGATTGAGCTGAGCTTGCCAAATCCTAATGGAGAACATCTTGGAGCTGTCAACCAGGTTTTCACTCCTGCTCAACATGGTGTGCAGGGCTCTGTCTGGCAGTTGGCTAAAGCTTTTGCTGCTGTCAATGACTCTGGAGTTCATCAGCTTATCAGCCACTGGTATATATGTTTACAAAGACTTTAGTAATTTGATTCTATTAATTTGTTAGCATGAGATGAATTAATTAATGAGATTAATAATGAAACTGCAGGTTGAACACACATGCAGCAATAGAACCATTTGTGATAGCAACAAACAGACAACTGAGTGTGATGCATCCAATCCACAAGCTTCTAAGTCCTCACTACCGCGACACGATGAACATCAATGCATTGGCTCGGCATATCCTCATCAGTGCAGGTGGGATCCTGGAACTCACTGTGTTTCCTGGGAAGTATGCCATGGAGATGTCTTCTGTGGTTTATAAAAGCTGGAAGTTCACTGAACAAGGCCTCCCTGCTGATCTTCTCAAGAGGTATATCTACTACTATAGATAGATTAATTGACTGTTAATTTATTGTGTTTAATTATGAATGATGATGAACAGAGGAGTTGCAGTGGAGGATTCAACAGAGACTAATAACATAAGATTGCTGATCAAGGACTATCCATATGCAGTGGATGGGCTTGAGATTTGGTTTGCTATTAAAAGATGGGTTAGTGATTATTGCTGTATTTATTATGAGAATGATGGAGCTGTGCAAGGTGACACAGAGCTGCAACAATGGTGGAAGGAGGTGGTTGAGATTGGGCATGGTGATAAGAAGGATGAAGAATGGTGGCCAAAGATGGAGAAGAAGTGTGAGCTTGTAGAAACTTGCACCACCATCATCTGGATGGCTTCAGCTCTGCATGCAGCAGTGAACTTTGGGCAGTACCCGTATGCCGGGTACCTCCCGAACCGGCCGACAATAAGCCGGAGGTTTATGCCGGAGGCAGGGAGCAAAGAGTATGAGGAACTGGAGAGGAATCCTGATGGTGTTTTCTTGAAGACAATCACAAGCCAGCTTCAGACAATACTTGGTGTTTCATTGATAGAGATACTGTCAAGGCATTCTTCAGATGAAGTGTATCTGGGACAGAGAGAGACAGCAGAGTGGACAAGTGATGGCAAAGCATTGGAAGCATTCAAGGAGTTTGGGGAGAGATTGGTGGAGATTGAGAACAGGATCATTAGCATGAATGAAGATGAGAGCTTGAAGAACAGGAAGGGACCAGTGGAGGTGCCTTACACTTTGCTCTATCCAAACACTTCTGATTTCACTAGAGTTGGTGGACTTACAGGGAGGGGAGTTCCCAACAGTGTTTCTATATGATTTGGTGCACCATTGGAGAACATTTATTATTATTAGTACATATATATAATAAGGTGATTAATTTATGTATTTAGGATCATTGATTGATAGTGTTGTTTGTTTTTGGCTTGTTGGCATAGTATCTTTCCTGCTCTGTTTTGTATCATATCCCAGATGTATCTTATTATGTTGGACTGGTTGGTCAACCAGAAGAAGTTGGATTTTGAAATTTGAAGAGGCAATATTGTTCTTAGTGTTAAATACCCAAAAATTAAAGATAATTTCTGATTAAGTTTGAATTGACTCTGTTTTCAATTCAATGTTTAGGGTTCATTGAAACAGTCTTGCTTGCCTGACAGATCAAGAGATCAATTTGGTAGCAAAGTGGATCATTTAATATCAAACCTTGTGCAGTAGACAAATCTGGAAATGATCAAACTTTCAGTTTTTGAATTAAAGGAGGTTACAAATTAACTGCATATTCATCGTGGATGCAAATCAAGTTACAAGCAATGTGATTTTGTGTACAATGTTAGAATATTTTTTTATTATGTGGTCTTAATTAACCACTTTGAATAAAGTGTCACAATGTATTTGGTTTTATATAAAGCTGGACTCACATATAAAGACCGAACCCAATCTATTAAAGTGAACCAATTCAAGTTACTTATGGTCTATGGATGAAGTAACAAAGTTTGAATTGGATTTGGATTATGAATTTTGATGGATAAAAACCCTATTCTAGTCATTATATAAAGGGTAAACTACCTGGATAGTCACTGAAGTATGGGGTTCATCCTGTTTTGGTCACTGATCTTTAAAAAATTTCAATTGGGTCACTGAACAATTGAATTGCTTCCAATCAAGTCACTGACGCCAACGTCGTTAACGGAGGGCTTACGTGGCAAGCCACGTCATCACTACTGTTCATTTTCATTACTTTTTACTTTTCCCTTAGGGTTTCGTCTGCCTTTTTAAGCGGCGTGGAGTCATCAAAGGTGGTGAGGATGGTGCAACCCATCGATGTCCACTTCTTCGATCCGTCAAAGCATGAAGCTTTGCCCCTCGCCGGGAAAGCTCCGGTCTTGGGTGCCTCGGGCGAGAAATTCAAGTTTCTTAGTGTGTTTAAGTGGGAGAAGAGAAAAGGATGGGACGTGCTGCTCGGGGCGTACTTGAGAAAGTTCTCCGGCACCGACGAGGTGGCGCTTTACCTGTGGCAAAGAGAAGGATAGCACAATAAGTGGCTAAGCTTCATTTTTCTCTCTTTTCCCGTTCATTCATCCCCGGACTTCCATCGAACACCTCAAGAGCATAACTCCGAGAAGAAGTGTTGAGCTCCAGATCTCTTCCTTCCTTTAGACTGTATGGCGCCCACACTTATGGCCTCGTCCACCTCCAAGCCTTTCCTCTCCACCCCCATCCCCAACCTCCCTCCCCGCTCCATCCCCATCATGACCAAAGCCATCCCCTCCCCGGCCCGCTCCCTCCTCAAATCCCTCTCCATCTCCCCGCGCACCATAGAACAGAGCAGCCACGAGCCCGACGACGATGCCAATGTCCCAACTAGGTTCGGGGCGTGACAGACATCTTCCTCCAACAGTTCGAATTCTCCTCGGTCATACAAGCAGCACAGCTGCCGACCTAATGAGAGGACCATAAGAGGGAGAT
The DNA here is from genome assembly GCA_026586065.1 of Dioscorea zingiberensis. Taxonomy (NCBI): domain Eukaryota; kingdom Viridiplantae; phylum Streptophyta; class Magnoliopsida; order Dioscoreales; family Dioscoreaceae; genus Dioscorea; species Dioscorea zingiberensis. The sequence continues at coordinate 63,154,872 of CM048819.1, read as the reverse complement.
GATCCATCTTTAAGTTTGGTCAAGCACTCCCTCTGAAAATTCAACTCGTCTCCCCCTAGTCGGACACTAATTTGTTAAAGTCCTTATCAAAGGCTTAGTGAAATCTCACTCGCTAAAGTCCTTATCAAAGACCGAGTGAAGTCTCACTCGCCAAAGTCCTTATCAAAGGCCTAGTGAAGTCTCACTTGTTAAAATCCTTATCAATGGACGAGTGAAGTCTCACTCTCTAAAGTACGTATCAAAGTCCGAGTGAAATCTCACTCGCTAAAATCCTTATCAAAGACCGGGTGATCTCACTCACCAAAAGTCCTTCTTAAAGGCATCGTCCACTTGAAGCACAACGACAGCAACGCTAAAGCGCAAGTCTCATGCTCCCTGATCGGACAACCAACAAAGTCCTTCTTAAAAGCATCATCTACTTGAGAGCACAGCAACCGTAGCGCCAAAACACACGTCCCATACTCCCTAATCAGACATTAACCAACAAAGTTCTTCTTAAAGGCCTCGTCCACCTGAGAGCACAGTGACGATCGCAGCTCCAAAGCATAGGTCCCACACTCCCTAATCTAACAACCAACAGAGCCCTTCTTGAAGGCATCATCCACTGCAGAGAGTGAATGCATGTGCCAAGGTATATGTGTACCCGCGGACAGAGTTATTCAACTAAGAGATTTGCAGTCTGCCCAAGCACACAACCTTAGTACAAGTCCAAAGAAGACATAAACAAAAAATTAACCAAGGTTCGAAGACAAACATTCTGAGTATGCATCGCTTAAAAGCCAGACACTTTATACTAGAGTAAAGTCAAGTAAGCATATGGCAAAAGAACCAAAGAGAGACAGAGTTCAAATTACATATGAAAGTCTAATCAAAATACAACGTGCTTGCTATATTGCTTTACTCAAAGCCGCTTCCTCTATTAGAGCAGGAACATCATTAGGAATGAGGAGAGGAGTAGAAGAATTTCTACCAACTGGAATCGCTCCCTCCTCCAAGTCGATCATGTACAGGAGCTGGCTCCATTGCTCTCCCTTCTAAATCCACCGCAGCAGCAGACTCTTCGGTGGTAGCCCCTGAGATCACCTCCTTGGCAGAAGTTATGGTGGGCAACTCTACAATATGCACAGCATTAAGAGCACTTCCACCGCGCGGGTGGAAGGGCTGGCAAAGTGCCAAATTTGCACTTTGGACTTATATTAATAGTCTTTGACAGCGCGCATGGAATGGCCCTGGCAAGAGGTGGGTCCCATGTGACCGGGCAAGCGCCCGGGAAAAGTTTGCCCGGGCGCTTGACCGGGCAAATGGATGGTGGGGCCCACGATTTCTTATTTTGATTATTTATAAAATTGTTTTTTTTAAATACTAATTAGTTAGATTAGGAGATTTTTATATGTGGAGTAGTTAGATTAGTGATTTTTTTAAACCATGAGTGATTTTTTTAAAAAAATAAGGATTAGTTAAATTAGAATATACAGCATGAATTATTTTTTTAAAAAAATTAAAACAATGGATAAAGTTTTTTATGGTATATATATATATATATATATATATATATATATATATATATATATATAAAATAAAATCTGTTTATATTTATAAAATTGTTATGCATTAGTTTTTTAAAAAATTCTTCTATTTTTAAAATTTTTAATTTTTTCATCTTAAATTTATGAATTTGTTTCAATTGTTTGTATATTATTTTTTTTAATAAGTTTGAATGTTTGAATGTTTGTATGTTATTTTTATTTTAATTAATATATTAGTTTTGTTTTAATTAATGTCCTTAATTGTAATACAAATAAGACATTAATTATAAATAAAAACTATCATTTAATCAACTAAAAATATAAAAAAATATATATATGAATAGTGATTACCCGGGCAATTGAAGGTTTGGGGTGTACGAATTTTTTTGGTTGAGTGGATTGCCAGGGCAATTTTTGTCCGGACAATTGAAGGGGAGGGGTGTAAGTGCTCTAAGTCTAATGACCTCTGCTGCAAGCAACTACGGAGAAAAAAGGATGAGAAAAAGAAAATTCCTTACCTTCAGTAACTTCACAATCTTCCTCCTCGGAACTTGAAGAAAAATAATCTTTAGATTTTGCATCCGGATTCTCTCCGTCGAGAATCCTCAAACCCTTCTCATAGTCCAGATGACCAATGTAACGCCCCGACCCGATCCCGGGACCTCGGGCACGTGTGCAGACCGGCCGTAGCCGAGTAGAGACGGGCCCCACCCGGATACAAGGCCTAAGAGTGTAAGCAGATAATGCAAAATAACGACTTAATTTATTCAAAATAAACAGAGTTTAGCGGAAATAAATAACAAGGGTTCAGGTACCCTACAAATATCAGGCCCTAAGGGGACCTACAAAACATAACATCTCACTCAAAACAAAAGATAGACAAGGTCCTGACCTCTCGCAGAAATCACCCCACCCACGATGGCTCGACTCCTGCGTACTAGTGTCCTACGCCTCGTGATCTCAGAAACAGAGAAAAACAAGTGCATGAGCTTTGAATGGAAAGCTCGTAGTACTCGGGTTCAAGAAAATATGATATCAAAAGACATGAATATCAGCAAACTCGGCACGCTCAAAACAAGCCCTAGGAGTCTATCACAATAAAACAACAAGATCGCGGACTCCTAGCTAAGAGTTCCAATGGAAGCTTCTCAATCGTCTCCCCGATTGTACCATCAAACCTCGCTGAGAAAACGACCATCCTGGCCGCTACTCGGGTCGTATGTTGGTAAGCGCCACCTATCTCTCATGTCGACATGGTCGGTGATCGAACCCCAGCGGTACCGCAAGGACATCCGTAACACTCTCCCTCCGCTAGGAGTGCCGGACGCCGTGGTGTCCCCGCCCCTAACGCCTCGCAAAATCGAGAGCTCACCGCTCCATCAATCCGGGACGAAGAACAGCACAAGTAGGGATCCCAACATCCCCGAAACAAATCAAACATGCTATATATGGATTTCAACAAAATTCATGGAAGCATGTATGAAAACAATATGTCACAACAAAGACATAAATATAAAATCCTCAAGAAGGAACAAGGCATGATCAACATGCAATAATAAAATCAAGAATACTCATCAAAGAGTAAAGGTACTAGGCGAAGTACTTACCTAAAATTCGCAAGTCTAGACTCCACGGACCTCTCGATGCATCCAAGTCAATACCTGGTAAGATAAACCTATTCTCAATAAGCTATAGGTCTAAGAGCAATAAATCTACTATGCATGCTCTCACGGGCCCTAGTTCTACTCGTAGGCCTTCCTTTGTGATCCTTGGTCATTCCTACCTTAAATGACTATCTCTATTTATTTCCATAAATAAGTCGTAGTGGCTTGGTGGTTAAGGCCACCCTTAGCTCGGACCCCCCACTCTACACCTCTTTATTCTTCCTTTACTTCCTCTCGTTTTTAATTCCAAGTCTTAGTAGCTTGTTTAGATTATAACCATCTAGGTTTCTTATTTATTTTCTTATTTATTTGAGCCCAAGCCCAATTCTAGGTGGGCCCAATTCTTCTAACGGTGTCCATCCTTGGTTGATCATGTTTATAAGAGGCTATCCTTAGTCCTCCAACAATTTAATTGGGCCCCTTTCAATGGTTAGAATTTCATCATTAGTTAATTTATTAACTAATTTTTTATAAGCCTCTTCATTTGCCCTCTTAATGTATATTCATACAATTCAGCCCACTATGAGTCCGTTGGGCCCAAGTCCACTCAAATGGACCTCATCTCTTAGTTCGGACCCAAACTCCCAACCTGATTGACCTTAACCCTTATTTGATTGACCCTAATCAAGTACTAGCACATAAATTCCATTATGTGAATTATACTTCATTTGATTAACTTAAACCAATTATTAGTAATCCATTTTAATTAATCCAAATAATAAAACCATACCCTTTTAACAATTGGGCCCAGTTCAGCCCAATCTGACCAAGCCCAAATTCAATTGGTTAACCCAACCTTTAATTGACTAACCTTAATCAATTAAATCTTACCCCTTAGTTAATTAACCAACCATCTTATTTAATTGATTAACTTTAATCAATTAACACTTAGTTAATTAACAATACCTTTTAATTAATTAATCAATCTCTGTAATAACTGCTAAAGAGTTTTAATTAATTTTAACCCTTTAATTAATCAGTTAGTTAACCGTTAACTAACTTAATTATTCTAATTAACCTATCATCTTCATCCTCGCGACCTCTCTCCCGAGACGAGAGAGAACGATACCCCCCGGAGATTCAGCGCGCGTTCAGAGCCTCCCCTCCGTCCGTCCTCCCGCCGGGAGCTTCTCCCCGCCGTCCGAGCATCTTTCCCACGCCGCCGTGAAGCTCTGCAGCTCAGAGCGTTAGCTCGCCTCGCGACTCCGTGCCGGACCTCCCTCGCCGGGCCTCCTGCCTCGCCTCCGCCGAGTCCCCGTGTCTTCTCCGAAGTCCCGAGGGTCGTACACTCTCTCGTTTCCTCTCTAGTTGCATGCATGGCCGAAAGATAGAAATAGAGGGAGAGGCTTACCGAGAGCGGTGTCACCGCTTCTCCCTTTTTCGCCTGCCACGGAGTTTCACGGCGTCGCGACCCTCACGGATGGCGGTGAGAGCTCTCCGCGACCTCGCGCCACTCTCTCTCCTTCTCCGCCTTGGTGCTTCCCAGCCGTGGTGGGTCGCCGCGTGCTTGGTATGCTCCCTCAAGCCTCGCTTTCGGCTCCCTTTTATAGGCCTCAAGGAGCATCCCGGTGCGATCACCCCTGCAATCATCGAGATTGCATGCAAATCGACCTCCCGCCGCCTTTTGGCGTCCCGCTGATCGCGCGGAGGCGCCCTCAGCGAGAAGACAACTAGTGCTGCCTCGGGATTGGCTCCCCTCGCCTCGCGATCGTACTTCATCCCTTGATCCCGGCCGCGCGGACGCATCAGAGAGTGCCCACGCTTTGTCTCTACTGGCCACAAGCCGTTGGATCCTTGCCTCGAGATTCGTTTATCACGGATCACTTAATCCCAACCGTCCAACCATATATACAGAGATCTGTCTTTGGTCATTTTCGAATAAGCCCCTCAAATTTCCAATTTTATAATCCAGTCCTCGTTCTGTGAGAGGAAACACAATCTCCTTTTAGTCCTTCGACTATCTAATATTGCGTATAGGTCCCTCACCAGAGACAATCATAACTTCCTTTTGGTCCCTGGATTTCCCAAAATCACTAAGGGGTCCTTTGGCAGCCAAAATATATTTAAATTAATTATTTAAATATTCGTCCCTTTCCTTTTTGATAAATCCAATCTTACCAATTTTAAGTCTTGCTTAATTTAATTAATTCTCAATCAATCCATCAATTTTAACTAATTGATGATTTGATTTATCCCTTCCTCATAGGTTTCTTTTCTTTCACCAAAATGCCCCAAAACTTTTATTAGAATTCCCAAAGTACCCTTCTAGCAAAAATTGATAAGAAATTTAAATAGAGGGAAAATTTAGATCCTTTTATTCAATTTAAAACTTGGATTTTACAACCAAAGTCCAAAGAGGGGTCCATTAAGAAGAGCTCTCGAAAGATTCGGAATCCTGCATGGCAACCCTTGTAGTAGTCTTTCCTGATTCCTCTATCTTTTCCTCCAAGCACCTCGGTAAAGTCCTCTAACTCCTTTATCCGTTGGTAGCATAATCCCAAGGTCTCCTGGAAGGAAGCTAAGTCGGCAGAGATCTTCTTCTTCCCCTCCTTTGCAACATCTCTGTCGGCATTAGCAGAGTCGAGAAGACGGGTCTTCTCTTCCAACTCCCTGAAGAGGTTACACTTATCCTTCTCCAAGAGGATTATTAGTTTTTTTGCCCAGCCAAGCTCAGAAGATAACCCCTCGACCTGTTTCTTGATAGCCGAATAATCCTTCTCGGCTGTCAAATATTTGCCTTCAAGTGCTTTCTTGGTCTTCTCGACCTCTTCCTTTTCAGTTATAAGGTCTTGGATCTGCTTGGAGAGGGTGGTGGCCTTATTCTCCCAACTTATTTTTTTCGTCCATTAGCTTTTGACATTGCGCGACGGATGACTCCAAAGAGCTCATAGCCTTCCCCTTTTCCTTAAGGACATACTCCTTTTCCTCTATTGCATGCTTCAACTCGTTACTCATTCGAGCAATGGTTGCTTACAACTCCTTTTTGTCTGACTCAAACTTGTTAAAATGAGCAGCGCGAGAACCGTCCTCCTCATCGAGTAAATGAGCAACGTGACCCATCAAAAAATTGGCCTGCACAAAAACAATAGTTAACTTTGATCCGGCCTAAAATTCATAAATATCAAGAAAAGGTACTTACAGAAATCCCTAACAAGCGGAGATGGGGCGCAACCTCCTCTCTCCTGAACCGACTAAGTTTGAAGTTAATCTCTTCTATCCGGATGATATCCAGTAATGTTGTGGTAGTTGTTTGGTTATTAATAAGAATCATGTCAATGGGATTGATCCTTTATGATCCGCTCACCCCCGAGCTCCAGTAACTCTTTTGGAAGCTTGATTTAACTCCTCATCCCCAGTACTGGTCTCACCTGGTTGAAGAATAGCAACAAAATTTAGCTTCCCAAATATTTGAGTATGGAACCCTCTCCACCTCAATTGAAGAATCCATATCAGACCCTCAGGAACACCCAAAATATGCACGTCATTTCTCGGTTCCTCCTTGGTTTGAGGCACCTCCTTGACCTCTGGAGCAGAACTCTCAGCTACAATAGACAAAATGACTCCTGAACCCCGCCTCCCGAGCGGAACGTCAACAAGATCCGGACTAGTTTCGGCCAAGAGAGAAGTCTCCTCCATGAACAAAGTAGTTGGAGCAGTAAAAGGCTGTGAACTTGGCATATCAGCCAATCGCGCTAGCGGAATATCGCCAATATCATCCCTGGCTGAAGGAGGCTCCTCAGCTGGAGTGCTCTAATATTCTTTGTACAAAGCAGTAGGAACCTCTTTGGTCCCTTCAGGAATATCACTCAGCTCTATTGCTTGAACACTCTTCTTTCTCGAGACAGCCTTTTTTGTTTGTTTCCCTTCTTTCTGGGAAGACTCGATGCCCTCTAGCTCCGTGACTTCTCTACTCCTCTTCCGAGGTTTAGTTGGCTTTTGAGGAGCCTCCTCAATGTGCTGTTCAACAATCTCTTCAACTCCTCCGACTTCACTCGGAACCTCCTCTCCCCCCTGGGAGGACCCTCAACCTCCTTTTTCCTACCAGACTTGGCAGACTTCTTCTTTTCCTTTAAAAGGTTTTCTTTTTTTCTTGGGCAGCTCTCAATCTTGCCAACAAGACTCGAGCAACAGGTTTGGGATCCATTGCTTCACCTGCCTACCAAAGAGAAAAAGCAGTGTTAACAAAAAAATCAGTTGGCAAGTAACTGACGAGGAGAATTCTAAATAAGTCCTATCCCAAGATAAATATAGATCGTTGTCTTGAAGATTTCGAGGGGTCAGATATGTGTCAACAGGAATAGAAGAATATTTGCGAAACCTCTCGAGCATGGCGTTTTCCTCAGTATACAGTTTCTCTTTGCTCGTCACATGGGACCGAGGAGTTCCCCACTTAGTCGGAAAACCCAAATCTTCACTGCTCGAGACAAAGAAAAACTTACTCTTCCAATTCTTGATGGAAGAGGGAACTAAAAAATAGGAAATATCTTTTCGGCTGAGCATCGAAAAAATACCAATCGGTATTCGAGTCCTGGTTTAAGCTAAAAAAGAGATTAAACATGGGGACAATTGGAACAACGCCGCACTGAAGTGACACCATCACAAATCCGCACAACATTCTCCAAGAATTTAGAGATAGCTGAGAGGGGCATACCTCGAAATCTCGAAAGATATCTTGGAAAATTCGAGGAACAAGGCATCGTGATAAATAGCTATCTCCCCCTCCTTCGTAGAAGAACTGGCACGCTCAGTAGGAAGAGGAATCCTATCTTATAATTCTTCTCTATAGATTCAATCTTGACGGCCTTAAGGGTGTTCAGAAAGGAGTCAGAGCATGGCTTACGATCCCTAGAAGGTTTAGAACTGACCTTAGATGAAGGAAGAACAGTGGGAGAGGACTCTATGCCTTCGCTAGAAGAAAGACCTGGAACTCGAAGACACATAAGGAAGGGATGAAAACTCACACACAACTAGAGAAAACGATGGAATGAGGAAGGAGAAACAAGATCCTCTTTTGAAACAACAACCAAATTTGGTGCACGGTAACAGAATGACCAATATCTTTTTTGAGGCAAAAACTTAAATGGAGCCTGCTCCACTTATCTTTAGATGAAGCTAGCTCCATTTTGGCACTTATAAAATGTTTTAAGTATTTTCAACCATACGGATGGGAAGATCATCGAAAAATAAGCTAGCATGTCAATTTTCATATAATTTGGTGACTGTTTGATCCTCCCACTTAACGGTTGAAATTCTAAAATTCTGAACCGTTGAAATTTTTACAAAATTTTAACCATAAGTGGGAGGACCAAACGGTCACCAAATTATATGAAAATGGACATGCTAACTTATTTTTCGATAATCTTCCCATCCGTATGGTTGAAAATACTTAAAACATTTTCTAAGTATCAAAATGGAGCCGGCTCCATGCAAATTTTTCTCCTTTTTTGATGGCTTAGATTGATCTACAGAAAGGTGTAAAGTCACTGTGAGATACGTGACTTCTCATCAAACGGCTTGGCCTGGAACATAAAACAAAGTCGAGTAGATGCTCTCCGTGTGGACCGTTGGGAAATATGCTCACCATCGCCTGCATCCCCTTATATCACTTTTTTCCAAATGACGTCTTTGGGAAACCACGCCAATAAACAAAACGGGCACCAAGCATTGAATACCCACCTTAGAATTAAATTCTCATCCTACGTATGGGCCCCACAACCTGCAGGAATACCATCTCTAACCAAATGAATCTTGTAGCGCAAGACTTCCAAACCGTGACACTCGACAAATACTAGGCCTAGAGCGTATCTCCTTATTTATTCGGCTAACATTCAGCGAAAGTTACACTTCATAGATATGTTACTCGGTCTACTCTGACAAAATCTAGTTTGCCATACTGAGCATAAGTGATTTACGCACAGATATGCGTGATAATCTCCGGCAAGTATACAAGGTCGATTAAGTAGTAAAGTATCTAAAAATAGGGTAGTTGAATCCACGAGGACTGGATAGTAGTACTAATTATCCTTTATTACCTAGCCTAACCTAACAATGTGTGATAATTGGTGTGGTTAGATGTCTTAATTAAAAGACTAATGTGAACAATTGGGGATTAGGGTAGATCAGAGATGAGATATGGCACCTCAGATCACAATCCTCCTAGGATTCTCTTGCTAGTGATTGATTCCCTATTACTGGCTAATTACTAACAATTCCTGGATGAAGTAGCAAGTGTACTTCTCAGTGCAACACCCAATCTATCGTGATGCTCATGTACACTGTGACATCTATGTATGGCTATGACTTATCTAGATGGATCCCTGGGCTAGTGCAATATTCTAACCGCTCTGAATCATCCGCATAAACACCGAGGGTGCTGGATGCTCTATCCTACTAGGGTTGATGACTCAAGGCCTATGCATGGAAAACCTCTCAAGGAGATCAGAAAAGGTAACAACTCCTGGTTAATGTAATAATGATAACCATGCAATCATCCAAAGCAAAACATTATTACACTAATGTTATCCCATGAGGAGATAGATGACTAGGCTTATGCAAGTGAAACCACACAAAGTTGTAAACACAGACAATCAGGATGCTAATCCAAAATCATTAATAATGTAACACCTCGAAATTTCTAAATAAATTTTCGGATGATTTTCAAATAATTGATGAGGTTGATTAGCATTGGAAAATGATTTTATTATTTTAAACCTTATTTAAGAGAAAATCGAAAAATTAATGGGCTGGAAATCCAACTTTGCAACTATGGGCCAAGAGAAGGCCTTATTGGGCCAGACCACTTAGATTTGAAATAGTTGGAAGTGGATAGTTAGTGAAAGCCCGATTAATTAGATGATGGATTAATTAAGTGTTAATTACACTAGGTTAGATTGGTGAGGGAAACCAGACCAAAGTTAGAGTCCCGATAAAGTAGATCTGACCAAGTCAAAAGCCGGGAAAAACTGATTTGGGTCGAGAGTGGAGACAACCCGTGATGTTACAGTGAGCCTGTGACACTGGGGTCATCAGACCCGAAATTTTTGGATCTGGGTCGGGAAGGGGGACGAGTCCCATGGTCGATTCGTCACCCATGTGGTAGCGCAGTAAAAGGATAATATTAAGTAAATTAATTTGGAATTTAGTGGGGTGATAATTTAAAAGATAAGTTAACTAATTAAGTTTATAGATAACTTAATTTAAAGGATGAGGATGATATTTTGAGTAAAACATTATTAAAATAAATGTCCTTATAATATCTAGATGAATATAAGAGGGACTTGGGGCAGATGAAGAGGGAAATGAAATTGAAATCGATTGAGCCGTGATCGCGCCCTCCTCCTTCATCTCTTTCTCCTCCTTCTCTCGCGAGCTAACCGGCGGCCCACCTCCGGCGAGATCCCGACCAGGCCACCCGCGCTCGCGCCCGAGTCTCTCCTCTCTCCCGGCCAGAGCCCCCCCCCCCTCACGGCTGCACGCTGTCCGCCTCCGTGCGGCCAACTCCGGCGACCCGAGAAGCTGCGCCCCGCTCCGCCGCCTCCCTCTACTCGGCGGTCCGCAGCTCAGCCCCACCGGTCGGCTCCTCTGCTCGCCGCCCTGAGCCGCGGCCAGCTCCCTCCGCCCACGGACAGAACACCGGCGACCTTTCCTCTTTCCGGCGGGATCCCGGCCTCCTGCGAGGTTTCTTTGCCCCACTTACCACAAACCCAGGCTGGGAATTGAGTCGGTCTACCGCAAGGACAGTACTCCGGCGAGCAACTCTACTTTACCGGCGAACTTGCTTCAAGCTTAGAACCAATCATTGTGAGAGTCCCTAATTTTAATTTAGGATTATGAATGAACTTGGGGAATTGAGTGAGTGATGGGGGCATGCTAGATTCATTGATTGTCGAGAGGCTCCGAACCGGGGATTAAGATAAATTATATTTGTATGTTTTAAATTGATGTAAATGGCGAATGTTTGTATTGATTTCGGGGCCTTATAAACAGGAGATGTGCCGCCCAATTTTTCCTAGAAATTATGAGAGTTAAGGCCCTATTAATTCCTAGTTATCATGCTTACATGCTCACATGCTTTAGATAGTTAAATCTTGCTAAATACGCTTAGTTGAAGGCCGGTTTATTAACAAAATGGACAAACTTTAATTTTGTTAGTACAAATTTTATAAATACATGAACATTGACATATCCCTGAATGAATTTTGCAGTTATGTCTACACTTCCTAATCTTCTGGCTCTATGGTCGAAAAACACCCCCTTGCTAATGATGGGTCAAACTATTCCGATTGGATCCTCAAACTGAACATCGTGTTGCGCTTAGAGGATCTCTTACACATTCTGGATGGCAGTTGCTCAGAAGAGAAAGAGAAAGGCAAGTGAACTGATGAAGAAAAGGAGGAACAAAAGAAACGGAAAGACTAAGAATGAAGTTGTGCGTATTAATCCATCTTGGCCAAGATAGCGATCAGCTGCAAAGAAAGTTACTTGAAACTCCAGCCAAGGAAATTGTGGCACAACTGGAGAAGATGTTCACTGATAGTTCTCGCAAGGAGCGCTATAAGACCACCATTGCACTCACAAGGTGCAAGATGATGGAGGGTGAATCTGTCTCAGTGCACTTTCTCAAAGTGCAGGGTTATCTGGAGAAATTGGAGGAATTGAATTCTCCAATACCTGAGGGCATTGCTGAGGATATCATTCTTGGGTCTCTTCCATATTCCTTTAAGGATTTTATCATGCATTATCACATGCATGAAAAGAAGATGACATTGAATGAGCTCCACAATGCGCTTAAGACTGCTGAGGTTGACATGGGAAAGACAAAGGAGAAATCTGTCCTTGCCATCGCACCAAATAGCAAGAAGATTGCCAAGAATAAAGGCAAGACAAAGAGCAAGACAACTAAGGCGCATTCCTCGCTCAAGGGCAAGAGTGGAGGGGCTCATGCGAGCACCTCCAAGGGAAGCAAGAAAGGAAATGCTCCTAACTCCGATACGGAGTGCTTCTATTGCCACGAGAAGGGACATTTCAAAATGAATTGCCCCAAGTACAAGCGTGACTTGGATGAAGGCAAGGTTGAACGCAAGCGCCCTAAAGATATACTTGTTATTGAACAAAATTTAAATTTAGCCACAACTATCCAAGATTGGGTAATGGATATTGGATCATGTGCTCACTTAGTCTCTAATGTGCATGCACTAAGGGATAGGAGACCTCTCTCTAAAGGAGAGGTAGTGTTGAAGGTCGGAAATGGTGCAAGTGTTTCTGCGATTACTGTGGGCATCATTGATCTTCACTTACCTAGTGGTTTATGTTTAAGTTTAAAGGATGTTTATCATGTTCCTTCTGTATTTCGAAACATTATTTCTGTATCATGCTTGGATGCAGAAGGCTTTTGTTTTGTAATAGATAACTCACGTATGGTTATTAAGAAGGATGGTCTATTTTATGCAAATGCTTTCATTTCAAATGGATTATATTTGCTTGATTTAGATGAGGATAAACATGTATTGAACATTAGTAACAAGAGACTCAAGATGCCTCATACAAATGAGACACTCTTGTGGCACTATCGCCTTGGTCACATAAACGAGAAGCGCATAAAGAAATTGCAGCAAGCAAATCTTCTAGATTCGCTTGATGGTGAAGCAATTGGAACATGTGAATCTTGTTTAACTGGAAAAATGACCAAATCACCATTCAAGAAGAAAGGTGAAAGAGCGAGTGGCTTATTAGAATTGATACATTCCGATGTATGTGGCCCAATGAGTACGAGTGCAAGAGATGGTTATAGGTACTTCATTACCTTCATAGATGATTATAGTCGATATGGCTATGTGTATCTTAAGAAGAACAAAAGTGATTCCTTTGAGAAATTCAAAGAATACAGGAATGAAGTAGAGAACCAACTTGACAAGAGAATTAAGGCTCTACGAACTGATCGTGGAGGAGAATACTTGAGCAATGAGTTTAACACATACTTGAAAGAGTGTGGCATCATACCACAACTCACTCTACCCGGGACACCACAATGGAATGGTGTTTCCGAGAGGAGAAATCGAACCTTGCTTGATATGGTTCGTTCAATGATGTGTCAAGCAGAACTACCTTTATATTTTTGGGGTCATGCACTCCAAACTGCGGCTTACACACTAAACATTGTTCCATCAAAATCCGTTGAGAAAACTCCATATGAGTTGTGGATGGGCAACCACCCAACATATCTTTTCTCAAAGTTTGGGGTTGTGAGGCATACGTCAAGCGTATGATGTCAACAAAACTTGAACGCAAAGCGGATAAGTGCTTCTTTATAGGATACCCAAGAGAAACAAAAGGGTATAGCTTTTGGCACAAGTCAACGAATACTATATTCGTTAAGAAGGGTGCAACATTCTTAGAGAAGGAGTTTCTCGAAAGAATCAAAAGCAGTGGGAGTAGGGTGACACTTGAGGAAACTCAAGAGGACCTACTAGTGAGTGATCATGAGATGAATGATGACTTTCAAGATGATCATGAAATACCACACGAAGCTCCTTTAATCAGTGGGAGTACAAGCAGTCAGGCTTCAAAAGGAATTGTTGAAGAGACTCAGACTTCCCCATCGAGTGTTCGTTTAACTCGTGTTGAGCACGAACCTACTCCACAAGAAATTGCGGATGAGGTTCAGGAAGCTCAAGATGAATCACAAGAACAAAGAGAGCTTAGAAGGTCAACAAGGGAAAGGAGAAGACCCAAATTTTACATGGGTCTTCATGAGGTCTTGGTAATGAATACCGACGATCCCTTGACCTACGAAGAAGCAATGGAAAGAAAAGACTCCAAAGCATGGCAGGAGGCCATGGGATCCGAAATACAATCCATGTATGACAACCAAGTATGGAGCTTGGTAGATCTTCCTGAAGGATCGAAAGCCATTCGAAACAAATGGGTTTTCAAGAGGAAGATGGACATAAATAGTAACATACTAACATGACAACCTACAAGGCAAGACTTGTATCAAAAGGTTTTAGTCAAATCCAAGGGGTTGACTATGATGAAACCTTTTCACCAGTTGCTATGTTCAAGTCTATTCGGATTATGCTAGCTATTGCCGCATTTTATGATTATGAAATATGGCAATTGGATGTCAAAACGGCTTTCCTAAATGTGAAGCTGGATGGGGATGTACACATGGTACAACCTCAAAGTTTTGAAGTTCCGAAAAATAGCGGCAAAGTATGGAAGTTTCAGAGAGCCATTTATGGCTTGAAGTAAGCATCAAGGAGTTGGAACAAGCGCTTTGATGAAGAGGTTAAAACCCTTGGATTCATTCAAAGCAAGGAAGAACCTTGTGTATACAAGAAGGTCAGTGGGAGCCACATTATGTTCTTGGTCTTATATGTCGATGACATATTGCTAATAGGTAATGAAAGATCTTTGATGGAGCAAACAAAGAACTCATTAGAAACAATCTTTTCAATGAAAGACATAGGAGAGGCTCAATATGTCTTAGGGATTAAGATATATAGAGATAGGTCTCGTAGGCTCATTGGTCTAAGTCAAAATGTGTATATTGACAAAATCTTGGAAAGGTTCCATATGGAAAAGTCCAAGAAAGGAAATGTACCAATGAGTGTGTCTGTGCAACTTAGCAAGTCGCAGTGTGCTACAACACGCAAAGACATTGAATACATGAAGAATGTTCCCTATGCTTCAGCCATAGGTTCCATCATGTATGCTATGACTAGCACAAGACTCGATGTCGCGTATGCTCTGAGCATGACAAGTTGTCATCAAGCTTCACCTGGTCCTGATCATTGGACTGCGGTCAAGAATATTCTTAGGTACCTGAAAAGGACCAAGAACAAGTTTCTTGTCTATGGTGGTCAAAGAGAGCTCATTGTAAGGGGTTACACTGATTCTAGTTTTATGACTGACCCAGACGACAGAAGATCTCAGTCTAGGTACGTCTTTCTTCTGAATGGTGGAGCTGTGAGCTGGCGTAGTTGGAAGCAATCAACTACAGTTGACTCAACCACCACAGCAGAAGTCATGGCGGCCGCAGAGGCAAGCAAAGAGGGAGTCTAGATAAAGAAGTTCCTCGAGGAACTGGGCGTCGTTTCATCCAGTGTAGGTCCCTTGGAGCTATTTTGTGATAATAGTGCATCTATTTCGCAAATTAAGGAGCCAAAGTCACATCAAAAGACAAAGTACATGGACAGAAAGTACTTTGTAACTCATGACTTTATTGAAGCAGGCAAAATTTCATTGTTATGGGTTGACACCAACAGCAACACAGCTGATCCCTTCACTAAACCCTTATCGCAAGCCAAAAGCGAAATTCATTTCGAGTCCATGGGTCTACAAGACCATGGGGAGTGGCTTGAAGACTAAAGGGACTTCTAGTTTTAGAGTTTATGCATTTGTTATGAGAAACTTTAAAAACAAGTGGGAGACTGAAGGATGTGTGTTTTAAAAGTTATTCTTTTTATAAAGATTTATGTATTGTTCATAATTTAGAATATTATTATTCTTGTTCCTTGAGATTAACATGTTATATCTTGGAAGTGTTCAAGAAGATGCACTTAGTCTTGAACCATAGAACTCTTAAGATGAAAAACATGTAATCACAAAATGAGTTCACAATCGTGGTAATTAAGGAGGAACGTTAATTACCGTGAAAGATTGTCATGTCGATTAAAAGTACATTGTAGTTCTATGAATGTTGATAAGGGATTATCATTTAATAAAATATGTATTTTATATATTGAACATGACCTAACTAGATGGAACATTATATGGATTGTGTTTTGTGTCATTAATGTTTCCATTGTGTCTTTAGAATCTTAGATATGAGACGTGTAGGTTTTTCACTTGAGAAGTATATAAAGTGATTGCTATTTAAATACTATCTTATGATAGGAATGAAATAGTAGTTCTATGTATACAACTTGTGCGGGAGAAATCAATATGTTGATATTATCATTGTCCCTCGATTTTGAGTAATGATATTACTGGGCCCCTTGGTAAAGTGGAGTTATATCGCATGCAATATAACTAATGTAGTTATAATTATAACTCACTTGAGAGACCAAGAAAACCGATATAATACAAAAATGACATGATCCTATTTTACATATTATTCATGATATCATGTGACAAGGATAGACACGAAATTAGTGGATCGAGTAAATGATTACTGTGTCATTTGGATAACTATAATGTAGTGATAGAACCTCTTATAGTCAATAATATAAAGTTTTATATTATTGCCAAGATGACATAGATCCTCTATACCGTCACACCAACTGAAGAGAAACAACAAGTATTTTACATTTCATGATGATGTATAAGATAAAATACATGAGATGAGATGTTAAAATAAAATGTCATAAAAAAGACATGCTTAGACCATAAATAGATTTGTAAAGTGATGCAAATATTATTTGGTATAATGTTTAAATGCATTATAAGAATAATAGAGACATTATATAATAAAATAATATGACTAATATTATTTGCTCATAAATTAATTTATTAATCCAATCACAAGAAGAGATTAAAGAGAGTATGAGATGGCTAAACAAGGCTAGTGGCATTTGTGTAATTGATTCAAACTTTACACAAAGAGTTGCCCTAACCCTAGCCTATATAAAGGGACATGATTTAGGAAAAACAAGAAGTTTTTTATGAGCCTCCAACCCTAGCCAAAAATCTCCATTGAGAAGCCATGTTCCTTCTTGTCTCCTCTCTCATCTCTTCTTGCAAGGTGATTGGATCTAAGCTTTGAACTCTACATCCATCTATCTAAGAGGTGTGGTAGTTCGTTGTTTAGGTTCAAGGTGAACCAAGAGGTGCTTTGAAAGAAATGTGGTTTTTCAAGAGATCTAGAAGGGAAATCGACTTCCCTCTAAGCAAGAGATTTGACAATCTCTTTAGGTAAAGAAAATCTACTTTCTCACAAGTAATAGAATGAATGAGATTTGTTTGTTCTATTTAGTGCACATTAGGTGTTTGTTGAAATGCTTAATAGAAGATTTTGCTTGCTATTGTCATACAAATGAGGTCCTTTGTGTATAGAGCCAAGTGGTGATGGGAAAAATTTTAAATTCTCACCACATAGGCATACACATGAAATCCCAACACATCATCCCCATGAACGCTGCTGGCCCATTGGTCAATCCAAAGGGCATA
This sequence comes from Dioscorea zingiberensis, assembly GCA_026586065.1. Taxonomy (NCBI): domain Eukaryota; kingdom Viridiplantae; phylum Streptophyta; class Magnoliopsida; order Dioscoreales; family Dioscoreaceae; genus Dioscorea; species Dioscorea zingiberensis. The sequence goes on along the minus strand of CM048819.1, from coordinate 63,137,513 downwards.
ACTAGGAATTCAAAGTGTCCGTATCGATACCGAAAGGCTATCTTGGGGACATCTTCCTCCTTTACTCGTAGTTGATGGTACCCCGATTTCAAGTCAATCTTCGAGAAAACACACGCTCCCCGAAGTTGATCAAAAAGGTCGTCGATGCGGGGGATGGGATATCTGTTCTTGATGGTAACCTCATTCAGCTATCTGTAGTCAATACACATCCTTAAGGATCCATCATTCTTCTTCACAAACAGAACGGGTGTACCCCAGGGGGAGACACTAGGTCTGATGAACCCTTTCTCTAGAAGTTCATTCAATTGGGTCTTCAATTCCTTCAGCTCTACTCGGGCCATCCTGTAAAGTGCCCTGGAGACCGGTGTTGTACCTGGATGCAGTTCGATTGAAAACTCCACACCTCTATGTGGAGGTAACCCGAGTAGCGCCTGGAATACATCAGGATACTCACCCGCTACCGGTATCTCCTGCACTACCTTCTTGGGGGCTTCGACTTCCACTAGGTTCGCCAAGCAAGCTTCCTCCGTTTGGGCCCGCCTCCCATAGAAGCGGATCTCCTCTTCGCCGGGTCGTGAAAAATGCACCATCTTCAAATGACAGTCGATGATGGCGTGGTGGAAAGCCAACCAGTCCATACCTAAAATAGCGTCAAAGTCTATGATCCTCATAGGAATCAGATCAGCTTGCAGCAGAAGATCTTCTATCCTCAGATCACACCCTTCATACACTATTTTTACAATAATCGAGCTCCCAATAGGAGAGGATACTATCATAGGTTCAGCTAACTGAGTAGCATACACATCTATGGGAAGTGTGAATGTAGTGGCTATATAAGAGTGTGAGGAATCGGGGTCAATCAACACACATGGATCAAGGCCGAAAATCTGCATTACTCCTGATATAACCTCGGGGACACTCACTGCCTCCTGTTGTGTCAAGGCAAAGGCCTGGGCCTGTAGCTGGGATGGATCCCCACGGCCTCCTCTTTGAGACCCGCCACCAGTTGACCTTCTCGGGTATCTCCAGTATTAGTCTTATCCTCGCATGTTCCGAAATGATTATTGTCGCAACCAGAGCACTGTGGTTTCCCACTCGACGAGGAACTGCTGCTGTTGGTGCCCTTCTTATTAGGCCTCGGGTTAGCCCCTCCTTTGGAGCTTGGTTCACCTCTCTTGTTCCATTTCTTGAGTCTTTGCTTCTGTTTGTTTACACCCCTCTCAACTTGGAGTGCAGACTCAACCAACTCCATGAAATCATCAAATCCAGGAGCCATAACTGGGATCTTAATCTCATCCCATAATCCTTCTTCAAACTTCTTGCACCGGTCCCACGGATCCTCCACCATTTCTGGTGCGTAACGGCTCAGCGCTGTAAACTTGGCCTTATACTCGGCCACAATCGAATTCCCCTGAATCAGATAAACAAATTCTACTCTCCTTGCATCCCGATGAGCTTGAGGTGAGAACTCCCTTTAGAAAGCCTTCGTGAACTCCCGCCAGGACCACATCCCAGATCTGGGCCGACCCATACGAATAGACTACCACCATAGCAATACTTCTTGCCTCAAAAATAGCTGCACAGTTGTAACCTTCTCCTCTTCAGAAATCCTCATGGAATCGAACACCATCTCCACATATCTGATCCAAGCCTCAGCTTCGGTTGGATCCCGTGTCCCAAGAAAGTCATTCAGCCCCATCTGTCGGGCTTGAGTCACATAATTCGGATCTTCACCCCAAACTGGTTGATGGTATTGTGGCTGGAATTCTTGTGGCTGTGGTGGTGGTTGATACTGTTGTTGTTGAAAGTTTTGGAACGGCGCAAAGGACTGAGCCATCTGCTTGAAGAACTGCTTCATCCCCGGGTTGTATCCCGGGACAGGCCATGCATGCGTGGCATCCCCAAATCCTTCTAACTCCGCGGCGTCCACATGAGGTTCCCCTACAAGAGGCTCCTCCACTAGATCTTCATGGGGCACCCGCGGTGGCCTTCCACGTCGCTTTGGTGGCATTCTGCATTATCCAACAAATGTCAATTAACGACATTATTATTCTAGCACATTCCAACGCTATTTACCAAGTCTATCGACGCAGACTCCCACCCTAAGGTTCTGACTACCTCTAAACTCTAAGGTCGAGGAGCGAACTTACGCTCTGATACCACCTAATGTAACACCCCCTTTTTACAAGGGTCCAAGTGTCCACCAGCTGGGCAGGAAGTGCTCCCAACCCATAAGCTGTGAACCTAAAACCTGAAAATAAATAAATCTACCAAATAACATTGGGACAAAAACAAAACCAGTTACACACTGGTAGTCACATATCATCAGAGTCTTAAGGATACATATAAGGCCGGGCAACACGGCCCCAAATATAGCGAAATATAATTAAATAATCAGTCTAATACTAGACAATATATCAACATCTAGATCCGGTACGCCAGAGCCATCTAGTCTTCGATCCCTGCTCGCGCCACGAGCCGCTGTTCAGATCCCTGTCTAGACCTTGAAATGATAACAGAAACCGAGGGTCTGAGCTACACAAGCTCAGTGAGTACTAACAACTCCGCCAGGTATTATACATACCTGTCCCTCAACAAACCTTGTACTAAGTACTAGTACGAATTTGAAAACCAACAGAAATCATGGAATCATCATGGTCATCTTTAATCAAGATATTAGTGCCAATACAATCGGAAAACTCGCATAAACATCATATGCAGCTCACATATCAATATCAGTTCTAACAAACACCACATCTTCAAGTACATCCATGTGTACAGGAAATGTACCTACCTCAATCACATCCTGTGTGAGAGAGGCGGTGCTACCTACCCGCATCTCAATTACATCCTGTGTAAAGGAGATGCATCCCCCTCAGTTGCATCTTGTGCCAAGAGGGGGACCTATGTCGTGTCATGGCCGTTCGCGAACCCTAATTCAACAGACCAGAAAGAGCCAGCGATAGTCTTGCTCGTATCCGACCCAGGCACTCTAAAGAGTCGGGAAGGGGTTTTATTGAAAACTATTTCGCAAAATGTTTTATTTTTGAAATACACAGATTAAAACAAATCCCCTCCCTAGCCCGCAATCATGCACGCCCGACTCTGGGCTCTATCATGGAACCTTGCTGGTCAAACATCTATATCTATATAGGGTTCAGTCCACGGCACGATCATGCATAAATTTCCACCATTACAGGTTTCACTTTATATCAATCCTGCCATTACCATTTCATAGTATTCCACAAGCATAAAAACTATTAAGCATGCATAGCGATAAAATCTTCGGCATCCACAAACCGATATAAAACTCACGCGAATACGAGAATATGAAACACGATGAATACAAGAATAAACATAATATACGGAGAAGTTCCCTCACCTGAGTCTAGTGAATCTCTAAGCTCGATTCGGTACTTCGGCAGTGGCCGTATCTTGCCTCTGTCCTCGCTGGTTCCTAAAAGAAAGGAAATACGAAAATCGTAAATACGGACTCCGTATTCCTAACTTGCATTTGAATCTATGCTCAATGAATCACGGTAACTCTTTCGGCATGATCTCTCCTTAAAATCTATCATATGTTTCTAGCATACTCAGGAGTACGAATCATGCTCGTATTATTAAGACGCTCAACTAGCTCGAAACATGATTAAGAGCTATTATCATACTCTTAAATATTAATTAAGTGTTATAGATAGGTATGGGAGCATGAAGCTAGGGATTTAATAAATTCTATCTCCTATAGATTTTCATGAAAATTGGACAGCACCTCCCCTAATTATAGGGCCCCGAATGAATACAATCAAGCACATAATTGAACCATTAATTTAAACTAGCATTCATCCATATCCCTTCTAAGCATACAATTAGCCCCATTTCTATTTCAATTCATGCATCTAGTTATGGTTTTCTCCGAAATTGGAGTTGGGGTTTACTGTTCGTCGAATCTGAAAATAGGGCTGCAGATCTGGAGGGTTCCTCGCCCGTGGAAGCGGTGCCGCAGCCGGGCTTGGAGGGGACGGCCTGGTGGTCAGAATCGAGCAAAGACTACCAAAGCCGGGTGAACGAGGGCCGTCCCAGACTCTGAGAGGGGACGCCGCGGTGCTGGCGGAGGAGGGACGTAGGCGCCGGTTTGGCCGGCCTCATGCTGGCTGCGGTCGGGCCGGCAAATGTGGCCGCTGGCCAGCGGGGGTGATCAGTAGGTCGCAGGCTAGCCAATGCCGAGTGCGAGAGAGAGAGAGATGCAATTCTAATTTCTTTCCTTTCTCTCTCTCCTCTATTATTTATACAAGTTTCTTTATTTAATTAATGTAATTCTTTTATAATATTTAAATCCTATCTTTTAAATTATCTTAGTCTTTAAGTCACGTCGTTTGCTTTATGTCCCGTCGGCTTTAGTCGGTGTTATCCACTCAATCATTCATCGACACAGATCCGTGAATACCGGCTTTTGACCCGTCCGGTCTACTTTATCGGGACTCTCATTCTTATCCAGATTCTTTCAGTTACTAATTCAAGTTTAATTAACCATTAATTAATCCATCATCGATTTAATCGGGCTCTCTATAAATATCCACTTCCTACTCTTCCATTGTATAATATCCCTCATGCCATTTTAAACAAGACTTTATTTCAAAGATGGAAATTATGAAAACTCAGTGGGCATTCCCATCATGAGTACAATCTTCAGGGCTGAACAACAGCTCATTATTGATAAGATCAAAGGTGAACCTAGTAAAGTACTGTTGGTAAAGTCCCAAGATTGTTAGATGATCATTTGGCTTCATAGCGAAGCAGACGACATCATGCTCCTCATCAACGATGAAAAGTTCTGATGGAAAGATAATGAGGTTAGCACCTCTCAAATGCCAAATCATCAATGGCAAAATACTCATATCATGTTGTTGAATTCTATAGCATAGATCAAATGGCCATGGATGGGTTCCACTTTCAACAGGCTGCATACCGATAGAATTGAACAGGATGACTAATGCTCGTCGTACAATAGCATACACTGGTCTGATGAGCAAAGAATAGGTGAAGCCACTGTCGATGAAAACTTGCCCGAACATCCCGGGATTTATCCTCAGTCGCCGAGATTGTATAGTAATGCCCTCTAAGTTAAGGTTGAAGAACCTTTCTTGACCGGGCCTATTGGCGAACTGAGTGCGAAAAACTGGATTTTGCATTACTATGTCATTCCCGAACCTCAAGTAGCCGAGTTCTGCGGCATTAGGAGGAAAAAAACAGTGCGAGAAACGACCATTTGTTGCACGAGCCAGTTGCACTGCCAGTGATTCGGCGCTGCGGTCCATCCCCATGATACCTGCTGGTACGCCATTGAAGGCAGCTATATGACTGTTATATGTACATCCAAAGACTAAGTTCTGGTAGGCACCATTCATGAAGGTGATGGTGTCTGTTGAGACAACGCCGGCCACGGTGTTTTGGTTCATATACTGAATGTTATACATGCACTTATCACCTTGGTGATAAAATGGTTCTCTACATTTAGGGTTATTACTGGGGAGGAATCGATAGGTGGGGGATCGCCGAGGATCAAAAAGGGGTTGATGTTGTGGGAAACAAGGAGAGCATGAGACGCATTGTATCCAAGTGAGGCCACTACCAGTGTCTAACAGTAGGGGGTAGGTCAGTTGGCCATCCTGAGTGCCAATGGTAACAACTGCTATGAAGTATAATGCTTCTGAATAGAGTGGAGAGCTAATGGCATTAGTGTTGTACCCTTTGATGATTCTTGAGGTCAACTCATGAATGTAGGATTTAGTGGACTTTACTTGCCTGAGGAGACGTTGGGTGGTGGTGAGGTTGGTGAATAAGCTAGGGTTTTGGACAGCGTCTCTATGGAGTAGTTGTATACTAAAGCTTTTTTGGGAAGTGAGGGTTGTGTTGGTGGCTTGGGAAATAGTGAGATGGAAGAGGAGAGCAAGGAGGGTTGTGTTGAGTAGCAGAAGATGGCTTGTTTGTGCCATTGAGGAGCTTGGGGAGGATGACAGACAAGAGAGTGATTGTATGTATATTTATTGGTAGTGGTGGTGATGTATTAATGGCGAATGGATCTGAATTTATTGTGGTTATAATTTACATTTAGTGCTTCAATTTATTAGAGGTAGAGCAATTAGTTCCAAGTTTTAAAAGGTTTTCATGTTTATAATTTAAGTATTCCATCTGTAGACAATTAATAGTATTTTTTTTTTATAAATGTGGGCACATATTTCAACAGTGCTTCGAACTCTCAAATTTTTACCTACAAGAGGAAGTGAGGTAGTCAATTTTCATTATGAAATTTGTCAATTAATAGTGCAAGGCAATTACTATTATTATTGTTATTTTTGTTGTTATTATTGATGATAGAGGATGGAAGTGTAAAGCGATGAATGTATTAGGCCAAAGGCCCAACAATATATGAGTCTCTCGTAGAGAGAGAAGCTTTAGGGCTATTTTGAATTCTGGAGTTCACTAACGTGCATCTCAAGTCCCTCTAGGTGGTGGAGGAGTCATGGTCCCATGGGGTGTCACACCCCGACCCGAATCCCAGGACCTCGAGTACGTGTACAGACTTGTCGTACCCAAGTGGAGACTTGCCCCTCTCGGATACAAGGCCTAGTAATCATTGGACAGATAACATTATTTCTATTAATAACAAAGAGTTACACAGCGGAAATTTAAAATTTAAAAGTACACTATGGGCCCTACAAGGGTCCTAAAAATACATTGTCTCTCACTAAAATGTTTGAGGTCCTCGAACCTCAACGCGCAGCTCATGAGTCTGTAATCACTATTACTTTAATCCTTAAAAAAAAGAAGAAGAAGAATGAGCTTTCGAAAGGAAAGCTCAGTAAGTTCTCCACAAGGATCTCAACGAAGCCAGTCAATAAGCAAGATAAGCAATAAGCATTTAATAAATGCAAACATCCAGGACTACCCCCACACAATCAAGAACCTAGGAGTCTATCAAGATAAATCAAAGCAAGGACTCCTAGTCTTAAGCACTAGCCCTCAGGCCCGAAACGGAATTCCAAGAATCGATGACAGCAAACTTTCCCGGTCAGCCCCTAGCCTCTTCTGGAAATCGACCTCGGTTGATCATCGGTAGCGCCACCTCCCTTACGTGTCGACACCGTCAGTGTATCATCCCACAAACAGGTTGGACTGCCAGAGTATCCTCCCTTCGGCATGGAACTATCATTGACGCCAGGGTGTCCTCAGCCCTGAACGCTCCACTTTGAGCATTCGCTCCACTGAACCGAAAAACGAACAAACTCAATTGACTTGCACCTCCCAGCCAGCACACAAGACTATGTGCTCATGATCAAGTGTTGGCCCACAGGTGGGCATGTCCAAAAGAGTATTTCAATAAACAGTTAGTGAAACTTTACACTCCAATCCGGACGGAGCACAGGCTCATGTGTTTCTATGGCCACGTGCCGATCAACTGATCTTCGTGATCAGTAAACACTACCTCTAATGCTCAACCACACACATGTAAAGAAAGAAAGCAATAAAAGCAAACACGTGCATGCCACCAATAAACCGAGAACATCATGAAGGAAAACATGCTAACAAATTGCACTCAACCAAAACAAGAAAGCCCTAAGCAATGGGCAGGAAGTAGGCAAAGGTAACTTACCTCTATCAATGATTTACTTGAGATCCCACTTGGTGTGTCTCCACTATCTACGCCAAAATCTGGTAATAAAATCTATATTAACCATAGTACAAAAATTATTATATCTAGATGCATATGCCACTAATTGTCCGTAGATTAACCCTTATCCATAAGTTCATACTTATGTAGACAGGATCCTACCGTACTTCTAAACATGACACTACAGCCCAGTGGTTGGGAGGTTCCACTATTATTTTGGGTCTCTCGTTTTGATTAAAACTCCATGTTTGGGTATGCATGTGATGTGTTGATATGGTTGTGATCGCTGAATATGTCTACTCGTTGATCGGCACGTGGCTGTGGTAACACGTGAGCCAGTGGGATGACACTCTGGACGTCCTGTAGTCCTACCAAGGGGAGGACACTCTGGACGTCCTGTAGTCCTACCAAGAGGAGGAAACTCTAGATGTCCACCCGTCAGTGCGATGATACGCTGGCCGTGTACGTACATGTAGGAGAGCAACCGGACTCGAGGGTCCAAATGTGATTAAGATCGGCCTAGGTCGATAAATGCCGAGGAGATGACTCGATTGTTCCTCTTGTTTGATTGGACTCCTTGCTGTTTTCTTGTGCTCAGTGGATAGTGATCCTCTTGTGTTTGAACTTAGTCTTTTCTTATTGTGGTTGCTTTGTTTTGGATCAATGTTTCACTATTGTATCTTTTGACCTTATTGTATTCCTTGCTGGGGTACTTACTAAGCTTTCCATCCGAAAGCTCATTACACTTGCTTCTTTCTTTGTTTTCAGGTTTTGAGTAGTAGGTGGCTTGGGATCGAGAGCTGCACGAGGGATCGAGACACCTTAATGAAGATTCAAAGTCCTCGAAGTTTCTTATATGTGAGATTGTGTTTTTCCTTTGTAGGTTCCTTTTAGGGCCATTATTTTTTGTAGGGTGTCATCTTATATTTTAATTCCGCTGTAAAACTCTGAGTCATTATTGTTATTATTTGGATTTTTGTTATCTGTTCCTGTGTTACCTAGGACTTGTATCTGAGTGAGGTGCGCCTCTACTTGGGTACAGCCGGTCTGTGTACGTGCTCGAGACCCTCGAATCTAGGTCGGGGCGTGACAATATATATATATATATATATATATATATATATATATATATATATATATATATATATATAGGGCGCTGATAACATCAGGCCGACCGGATCACTGTGCAGATTTGGTCGGCCTTCCATGTTTGTCCTTGGAGCATGTTTGAAGGATTTCCAACCTTACAGATGGGAAGATCGTCGAAAAATAAGCTAGCATGTCCATTTTCATATAATTTGGTGACCGTTTGGTCCTCCCACTTACCAGATACCAGTGTGAAGGACTAGTGACTCACCAGAGAGAAGTTAGGAAGTTTTCAAGCTCCCGACTAAGGTAAGATACCTTGCCTTGTTTACACCCTTTATTTGGGATCCTTGTTTAGAATGCTATCTACTGAACATGTCTTATTTTCGTATTGATGCATACACATGATTGCTAGTTATTGCCTTCCTTCCTTATATGTATGTGATTGCTATGTAGAGATAGTGTTGCCACTATCTGTTGTTGGTATACTCTTTGGACTTACCCACCCGTGGGCCGACACTTGATCATGGGCACATGATCTTGTGTGCTGGCCGGGAGGTATGTGCCCTATGAGTTTCTTATGTCTGCTCGGTTCAGTGGAGTGTGGGGATTCCTTTAGCAAAACGTTCAGGGCCGGGGACACTCTGACATTTTGGCATTCCTCGCCAGAGGGGTTGTAATTCTCTGGTTGTCCAACCTGTCAGTGGGGTTGATTCGCTGACCATGTCGACATGCACGAGAGGTGGCGCTTAGTAAACACTTGCAAGTTCATGTCGGGTGGTTGTGTGATGTAGTTACAACAGTGGCTTCACACCAGTCTCTTAGTGAACACTCAAACTCTCACACAAGCACAAACAAAATAATGAAAAGCATTAAGAGAAAGGACTCAAAGGTTTGGTAACCAAGTTCGGCCAACAAACCTATGTCTGGGGGAGGCCATGTCTGGAGAAAACGATCGACTAAAAGATTGATGAAAATATGAGTATAACTCTCTTGTCACTCATCTCACAACATACAAACGCCCTCACTCAAGATTTGATCGACTACTACTCAACCTAACTTCCTTAAGTCTACTCTGGTAGCTCCATCTCAAATCTTCAGAGCTTGGCCTTTTATAGATGACTCCCCGTCTAAACATATCACTTGTCTCGTTTAGAATATATGAAATCTCGGTGAGAACTATTTTTGGACACCTTCCAAAATTAGCCGTTGCAATCCCTGTCCTATCCGAACTTGCAATGTTACTTGAATGTTGAACTGGCTAAGACTACAATGTACGTTGCACCCAACCTCACGACCTTCCAACCCTACTGGTCTATATCCGAGTCGACTCTTGCAACTGGCTGGACCTCTTCCACATCACTTTCACAGTCCTCTTCAACTCACACCTAGCCTAGGTGTACCATAGCCTTCCAAACTTAATCTCCATTCATCTAAGTTTGGGACACAAAATCTTCATCATACCAATGTTAGCTCATACCATAATTAGTTCTCAATCAACTCTAAATATGGTCTTCAAATCTTCAGTCAGATCTTTAATATCAGCTTCATTCAATTTTGCTCTCAAGTTGGATTTTGTTTCGAAATATATCTTGTATAAATCTTTCCAAACATATGTTGTGCCTTGGATACACTCTGCGATATAACCGCCTTCCAAACATATGTTCCACTAGCTAGCTGTGGGATCGAAAATACGCGTCTGGCATCGTGTCTGTGAAGAAGACACCAGATGGCACATCGAAGCACAAATATCATATTTTTATTATCGTGGGTTCTTCAATTCCTAATAGAGGCAAGCCTCTATTATTAATTACCCCAGACAGAGTCTTGGGAACCTCTGATTAAGGGCAAAAGTACAAGTAGAGAAACAATGAATAACACAATATGAAAAATGATTTTTATTCATCATAGCTTTCATTACATATGGATATCATCATGAGATGTTCGTACATATCATTTATGTGTTTATTGTTTATTTATTTATTTTATTATTTAGTATTGTCGCATTCCACCTCACCATCCCCTTTGAATTTATGTCATAGTATTGACGCGTCATAGTCGCCAACAGCCCATAAATCAGTCCGCAGCAATATGCTCTGCCCTGTAACTGAAATCTGTACCAACTGGGCAATCAATATATGCCATGTCATATATGGTTAGAAAGCCCTGGATGTCTAGTTTCCGATGCCGCAGATTTCATCTCGATCGGAGTTTTCTAGCGAAAGTTATCAACGCTTGAATGAGAGGTTATCGAGCTGGCTGAATCGCAGGAGCTGGTCTCTCTTTCCATCAAAATCTGTACCAACTGGGCTGCTGATAGGAAATGCACCATACATGATTGGAAATATCTGGAAATCTACTTTCCAATGCCGAAAATTTCGCTTCAATCAGAGCTTCCTATAAAAAGTTATCGGCTTTGAACGAAGGGTAGTCAAGCCGGCAAAACTGCAGAAATTTGGCTTCGGCAGTAGATTTCGAACTATGAATTCCCGTCTTTCTTTGTGAAGCTGTTGTTCCTTAATTTTCATCATTTGCTTTGTCTTCGGTGGCAATGGACAGCAGGGAGATTATTATATAATCTTTGCTTTCTTTGCCAGCGATAAGGGTAGTAGGGAGACTATTGTATAGTCTATGCTTTTCCTTGCCGGAATAGGGGCAGCAGGGAAGCTATTGTATAGCCTTTGCTTTGTTTACCGGTGATAAGGGCAGCATGGAGACTATTGTATAGTCTATGCTTTTCCTTGTCGGTATGAAAATAGCAGGGAGGCTATTGTATAGCATTTGCTTTATTTGTCGGCGATAAGGATAACAGGGAGACTATTGTATAGTCTATGCTTTTCCTTGTCGGAAGAGGAACAACACTTTTATTTGCTCACCGCTGGTAACGCTATGCGCTACTTGACTGCTAGCAGAGTTATTGAGCGCGAGCTAGAGCACGTTGTACGCGCTGTACGGGCTCGAGTGCGCGCTATGCACACGTTGGAGGTGTTGTTCGCGCATTGTGCGCGCATGGGGCTGCTGCGTAGGCTACCAGTGCGCGTGCTATCTTGGAGGTCAACGGCGCTGGCGTGTCTTTGGTCTGTATTTGGCCGCTGCTCCGCTTCGGCCGGTGGCGCTGGCCGCGGCGCGCGGAGGATGGTTGTCGCGTCTGTATGTGCGCAGCGCGTGGAGTGCGTCCGGCCGGCGGTGTGGGGCAGGCCGGCCGCAAGGCGCTGCTTCTTTGCCGTCTTGTATGCTAGCGCTGTCGCTTGTTGGCCGGCCGTGTGTGCCGTGGTAGCTAAGTGTGTGCTAGTGGCTAGGCGCCGCATGGGCCGGCCGGCTGCTGCGGTACGCTGATGGCGCGGCCGGGTTAGCCGGGCCGTGGCTGCACGCTACTTACGCTGATCGTTCGCGATGCGCTAAGCAGCGCTGGCGCCGGCCGGCTACATGCACGCTTGTGCGCATTTGGTACGGCTGGCGGCCGCGGCGCATGAGGCGCGCGGCCGGCCGCTGTGCCGCGCGCTGTAGCGCGCGTAATTTGGTATCTGCTGCTGCGTCTGTACCGCTGCTGCTGCTGTCTTGGCCGCTGCGCGCTGGGGCCTGGGCTGGCTGCCGTTGGGGGCACCGGGCCTCGCTGTGGTTTACGCTGCCGCTACTGGGTCGGGGCTACGCTGCACCGGCCGCACGCGGAGAGGGGCTTGAGCGCTTCAGCGCTGCGTCTTTGTGTTAGTCTTTGGGCTACTTGGCGCGGAGGGGTTGTGGTGAGGCGAAAAAAAAGCGATAAAAGGGTGGGGGGAACTAACTTCTTTTTGCTTCTTCCTTCTTTTTCTCTCCCTTTCTTCCTTCTTTTCTTCTTTTCTTCTTTTTTTCTGTTTTTTCTCCTGATCCCTCTTTATTTCCTTTTATTGTTTTGATTCCTTGATCTTTTTGTTTTGTTTTGATCCTATCCCTTTTTTGTTTTGATTTTTTGATCTTTTTGTTTTATTTTGATCCTATCTTTTTTTTTGTTTTGATTGTTTCATTCTATCTTTTTTTTTTATCCTTCTTCTTCTTTTTTTTTTTGATTTGGCATTATCCCTTCCCCCTTTTATTCTTTTTTATTTATTTATTATTATTTTTTAATTAATTAATTAATTAGTTAATTAATTAAAAAGATATTTCCTCGGGATCCGCATTCTTGATTTGCCTTGGGATCTGCATTTTAGGCATACCTCGAGATATGTTCTCGGATTATTTTAGGATCGCCTCGAGATACGCGTTTGGGCTATCCTAAGATTTGAGTTCGCCTCGAGATATGTATTCTCGGGGACAATTTTTGAATTTGAGGTTGCCTTGAGATATGTATTCTCAGGGGCAATTTTGGAATTTTGAGATTGCCTCGAGATATGTTCTCAGGGGCAATTTTGTAATTTGGGATTGCTTCGGGATGTGTCCCCAGGGGCGATTTTTTAATTTGGGATTGCCTTGGGATATGTGTTCCCAGTGGCAATTTTGTAATTTGGGATTGCCTCGCGATATGTGTTCCCAGGGGCAATTTTGTAATTTTTGAGATTGCCTCGGGATATGTGTTCTCAGGTGCAATTTTGTAATTTGCGAGATTGCCTCGGGATTTGTGTTCCTAAGCCACCTCAAGATTTAAAATTGCCTCGAGATTTGCTTTCGGACAATCTTGAATTCATACCCTCAACCCGCCTCGAGATATGTGTTTCTCGGCCCGCCTCGGGATTTGTATTCGATCAAGACATATCTAAATTTTAATATGTCTAGATTAGGATATATTTCAATTTTGATTCTAAATATATCAAAATTGTGACATGTTTGAATTAAGTTATAATTTGAGTTCTATTATGACAAATTTCCCCCTCATATTTTTCTTATATAAACAAATGCCCCCTTCATACTTTTCTCACGAAATTCTCTTTGGTGAGATTGAGTGAGAGAAGTAGGAACACTTATATTCCCTCGTTCATTATGGCTAAACATACTCATGGTGAGCCTTTTTGGGACATTGGCCAAGATCTTAATGAGTATCATTTGGGCCAAGACTCACTCACAACACACTTGTCTTTGGTCCGGGATCCGAGCCCGTGATTAGATATGAAGGAGAGAAGCACTCTGATTGGGTAAAGAAGTCCTCAACTTATGTAGCTACTGCCCGCTTAACTCTGAAGTGGTGTCGCGAAGATGGGAATATTCATGCAGCATATCTGAAGCCTGACGGAGACATGAAGGATCTGACTATCTTTCAGCCTCTTGGTCACAAGATTATTAACCACCATCCGTGATGGAAAGGCAAGAGTCCTATCCGAAACGAATCAATCAACTCTTCGCGTTACGCAGATTGTGCCAGGTATATTGTCAAAAATTACTCAAAGGAATTATCTCATGCAAAACTGATTGGAGGAATTATCCCTTCGGTTGGGCATTATGATTTAGATTCTAATTTTTATAAAGCGTTGGTGGAGTTATGGTGTCCAGACACCAATACTTTCCACATGCTATATGGAGAGGTTGGCATTTCACTATGGGATATTAGGAGGCTTGGAGGGCTTCCTATCAATGGTGACATGTACGACGAAGTCATACCTCATAATGATGTGCTTTGTCAGAGGAGCAGCTCCGAATTTCTTGTCTTGAAGAGCCTATTTGATGCTTTTCATTGGTTGACCAGGCAGAAATCCTCTAAACATGACACAGATGTGTCTTTTGAGGATTGGATAAACTTCATCAAAAAGCCAGGAAGAGCGGAGTTTGACTCCCAGCGCAACTCACAGTCTAGTCATCCTCCAAGTCCTATTCCAACTACATCTAAACATCCTCCAACTCCTGCTCCAACTGCTGATTTGGCTGCCTTTCTGGCTTTGTAGATTTTCTATTTGATCATGCTGGGCAGACGTAATGTAATTAGGCAAAGAGTTTTTGTAATGGCGTCTGAACTCGCACATGGGAAGAAGATTGCCTTTGCTCCGGCGGTTTTGGCGCGTATATATGTGGGGCTCAATACCATGGCTAACAATAAGAAAGGGCCCGGATCCTCCACAACAGTTTTCCCTTCTCACTTTCTGTTTGCATGGGTTGGTTGCCATTTCCGTAGAACACATCTTCGGCGTCCGATTGATGCAAATACATCTACTATCCCAGGTCTTTCGAGAATACCAGAGATGCTGCATTATATGAACGCTTCTGCCACTCCATTTGATTGTACTCCAGAAGTGCGACGATTCATTAGGAAGGAAGAGAACTTTAAGTGGCGCCCCTTCCCTTATTTGTATCGCAACGATGAAATAGTGCGAGATTCTAGAGTTTTTGCGGGGCCTGAGGTGTTGAACTCCTATACTACGGAGTATGTGAAGTCCCTTCGTTGTGGCGTTCTTCCTCTACGCTATGCCGGGAATTTTCATGCAGAGCCATACAATCCTCATAGGTTTGGGCTTCAATTTGGGTATTTCCAGCACTTTCCCAAATATATTAATGTCCCAAGGCAGGCTTCTTCCCTTGGGGTTCTCGGAGGCTACTGGCAACACTTCTCTCATAAGAAGACTTCTAGTTCATTCTATATTCCTAATCGTGATAGGGGTAGGAAAATTACAATTCTTTATGCTCGTAAGTGGTTCAAAATCGTCCAGGCCTTATTTAATCAGGACATTGACGCGTTAACTCAGAAGGACTTTGGTTACAAAAGAGCTGCTGCGAGGAATACAGATCGGAGGCAATCTTCGCGGGAGCCAATATTCCTCTACGAGGATTTCTTTCTTAGTCATAAACGGAATAGTTCCCCTGTGGATTCTCCTAATCCAACAAAGCGGCGGCAAACCCAAGGTGCGTCCCCCTTTTTTTTGAAAAATTTGGATATCAAAGTTTTTTTTTATTATTCCGAATTTCAGATTTTCTTTGAAAATTCAGATTTTTTTTATTCCGAAAATTCAGAAATTTTGGGAATTTTTCAGAAAAATTCAGACTTTTTATATTCTGAAAATTCAGAAATTTTGGGGATTTTTCTGAAAAATTCAGATTTTTTTTATTCCGAAAATTCAGAAATTTTGGGGATTTTTTTGAAAAATTCAGATTTTTATATTCCGAAAATTCAGAAATTTTGGGGATTTTTCTGAAAAATTCAGATTTTTTATATTCCAAAAATTCAGAAATTTTGGGGATTTTTCTGAAAAATTCAGATTCTTTTTTTATTTGACTCAAACTCTGAATTTCTGTTTGTAAAAGAATTAGGATTTTTTGTTTGGCTCAAACTCTGAGTTTTATTTGTAAAAGAATCAGGATTTTTTGTTTGGCTCAAACTCTGAATTTTTGTTTGACTCAAATTCTTTTGGTCAACAGGCATATGGATAGATGACACCTCATTGGTGACTGCAAGGGCTGCTCCCAATCCCCCGATTGGTAATTTTTTTCATTATATTTAATTGCCATATATATATATATATTGCTTCCCTTTACAATCTTTACCCCTTTTTTTAACATCCCCAAGGATTGATGATACACTCCCATCAGACTTAGGAATACCTCCCGGATCTCCTATTGGTAAGGAAACACACCTTGGCCAATTGCCTAAGCAACCATAGCATCCTTTCTCTCCCTTTTTTTTTGAAAAAAAACTTTTGACTTTAGCTCAAACAGGCCCGCAGGATCTTAATATTGTGGCCAAGGAAATTGTTGGAGCTGCAACAGTTTCCTCCAATCCACTACAAGGTATATTTCTTCTTCCTTTCTTTTCTTTTGTTTCTGAGCTTTAAATTTGAATGCACTCCCTTTATTTCAGCTACTCAAGATGATGACAGCTTTTCGTCTTTGGGACGAACCTATTCTGCGGACTTCATCAAATATGCTCCCACCTCTACAGAGAGTGATGGAGGCGATATTGGCGCGGATGTCGAAGTTACCTCTTCACTAAAGCAAATTGATGGCTCTAATATCAACCTTGGATCTTCATCAAAGCAACATAAGAAAGAGAAGTATCGTAAACTCATTTCAGAGCGTCATCAACTTCAATCCAAAGCTCAGGAAATTTCGAGTAGGATGAAAATTCTGAATGAAGAGATAGAAGCTTTGGGTAAAGAGATAGCTTGAAGAATATGGGGGAATCGAAGGACTTGCTTAACTTCATCCTTTATTTTAGTTTATTTTTCTAGCTTTCTCTTTTTTTTTTTCTTTTTCGGTAGTTGCTTTTAAGACATTCGTTATGAACATTAGATTTGAATAAACCTTAGTTCTTTTCTTCTCTCTTTTCTTCCCCTTTCTTTTTTTGCATGGAATACCTCAATACGTTTGCCTCAGGAAGCACATTAAATTATGCATGACCGGTCTGCCATTTACGGGAGCCAGACGTTCCGTCGTAGACAAACACATGTCTCTTTATTTAATTGAATGAGTTTTAGTACAAAAATGAGTTTAGTGCAAAAATACATGGAAATGAATATTTTGCCTCAAGAAGTACATTTAATTGTACATGACTAATCTACCCCTATAAGGGACCAGACGTTCCGTCATAGGCAAACATTTTTACATCAAGCATAGTACTTTTTCAGGAAACGACCGTTGATGGGTGGCATTGGTCTTTCTCCGTTGGCGTCGATGAGTTGATATGCGCCTCCTTCATAGACGATCTCCACAACATAGGGGCTTTCCCAATTTGCTTTGAACTTGCCCCCGGCCTTTTTGTTGGTGATAATAGGTCTTCTGAGGACAAGAACCATCTCTCCTTTACTAAAGGTCCGGAACCGAGCCAACTTGTTGTAGGCCTGAGACATCTTTGCTTTGTAGACTTCAAGATTCTGCTGCACTCCTAACCTTTTCTCGTCGAGAGAGTCCAACTCATCCAAGCGAAGCCGGACATTATCTTCATTTGAGATTTCATTCTGTACTGCCATTCTCAATGAGGGTATCTGGATTTCGAGGGATAAGACCGCTTCAGTTCCAAACACCAACGAGTACGGCGTGCATTGTGTTGGAGTCCTATAGGTGGTGCGATAAGCCCATAGCATCTCCGAGAGTCTTTCATGCCAATCATGTTTGTTCTTGGACACTGCTTTTTTCAACAACTTTGAGAGGGTCTTGTTGAATGCTTCTGCCAACCCATTCGCTCTAGCGTTATAGATAGAGGTATATCTCCAATCTATTTTATGGTGTTGTGCGAATCTCCCGACTTTGAAGCTTCTAAAGGCAGGGCCATTATCTGAAATAATTCTTCTTGGAGTTCCAAATCTGTATAAGATGTTCTCCCTGAAGAACTTGATGATATTCTCAGTCTTGACTTCTCTCAGCGGAATAGCTTCTGCCCACATAGAGAAGTAGTCTGTTGCATCCAATATGAATCGGTGTCCCAGTGATGATGGAGGTTCAATAGAACCGATTACATCTGTTCCCCATATCTCAAAGGGCCATGACGAGACTGTTGGGTGTAGAGGGTTCGGATATTGATGTATGAAATCTCCATATATCTGGCATAGATGGCATATTCTGGCATAATTGATGCAATCTCCAACCATGGTAGGCCAGTAATATCCCAAGCGCTTAATCTTGAGTAGCATCTTGGGTCTGGACTGGTGCGCACCACATATCCCCGAATGTACATCATACATGACTTCTTGGACTTCTTCATATGAAAGGCACCGCAGGAGTAGCTGATCATATGACCTGCGGTACAATATATCAATTATGAGGGTGAATCTTAGGGTTCTTCGCTTTATCCTTCCGATTTGTCCTCTGGGAGTTTATCATATTTCATATATGATATAAACGGTTGCCTCCAATCTTCCTCTTGCATTTCGAGGGTGAAGACTTCCGCTTTGCCCCCAGCACTTTCCTCTTCATCATCATCAAGGATCGTACTTGTGGGCCTTCTATTTCTTATGGTTATATGGATTTCTTCATAATTTGGATTCGCCAGCTCCTTCGCTACTTTCGCCATAGAATCAGCTTCTCCATTTTCTGACCTTAAAACCCTCCTCAGGTATATTTGGGGGATCTTCTTCATCAAATTTTTGACCTTCTTGTAATATTTAAGAAGTTCAGGTTTGTATATTTTGTAGTCTCCTTTGACTTGTTTGATTATGAGTTGTGAGTCTCCAGATATGTGTATGTCTTGGATTCCCATCTTGATTGCCAATTCCAAACCAGCAACGAGCGCTTCATATTTTGCCTCGTTGTTTGTGCATGGCTCCGTAAGGGAGAGAGCATATCTGAGGATTCCCCCTTCCGGTGTGACAAACACAAGTCCTATCCCAGCTTTGATTTGTGGAATCTGGGACCTAAGTGCCGGCTTTATAGATGACGCTCCATCAAAGTATAGTCGCCACCTTGCTTCTTCCAATGTTAATGTCTCTTCATCGGGGAGATCATAATTAAGTGGTGAATCATCGGGGAGAGGATGTGCCGCTAGAAAATCTGCCAACGCCTGCCCTTTAATAGTTTTCTATGGAGTGTATGTTATGTCAAATTCCATCAGAATCAGCGCCCATTTTGCGAGCCTTCCCGTAAGCAACAGCCTCGTCATAAGATATTTGAGTGGATTAATCTTTGATATGAGTATAACTTTATGTGCAAGCAAGTAGTGTCTCAACTTCTTAACCGCAAACACCAAAGCTAGGCAATGCTTTTCAATTGGTGTGTATTTACTCTCAGCTCCTATCAACATCCTGCTGAGGTAATACAGCGCATTTTCTTTCATTGTTCTGGGCCAACATAGCTCCCAATGACCCTTCCAATGCAGCAGTATATAAAATCAGTGGCTTTCCAAGGATCGGGGCTGCCAGTACTGGTAGATTCAGCAAGTACTGTTTGATATCTTCAAAAGCTTTCTGATATTCATCATCCCATTTGAAAGGCGCATTTTTCTTGACCAGCTTAGATAAGGGCTTGCATCTTCCAGAGAGGTTGGAGATGAATCTTCTGATGTATGCTAAACGCCCTTGGAAGGACCGCAGCTGCTTCAGTGTCGAGGAGGTGGCATTTCCAAGATCGCCTTTATCTTGGAGGGATCTATCTCTATTCCTCGATGCCTCACAATAAAGCCCAAGAATTTCCCAGAGAGGACTCCAAAAGCGCACTTCATGGGGTTCATCTTCAATTTGTACTTTCTGAGGCGTGTGAAGACTGTCCTCAAATCATCAAGATGCTTATCTTTGGAATTTGTCTTCACTACAAGATCGTCCACATAGCATTCGACGACTTTGTGAATTAGGTCGTCAAATATCCTGGTTATGGCCCTTTGATATGTTGCTCCAGCATTCTTCAATGCGAACGACATTACTCTATAACAGTAGATGCCCATGGGTGTTCGGAAGGCAGTATTCTTCTGATCATCTGGATGCATTTTGATTTGGTTGTATCCAGAATATCCATCCATAAAGGAGAACATCTCGTACCATGTGGTGTTATCGATCATGATCTCCATAATTTGAAGGGGAAAATCATCTTTTGGACATGCTTTGTTCAGGTCTCTGAAGTCCACACATATCCATATCTGCCTATTCTTCTTCTTCACCAGCACTATGTTAGCTACCCAGTCAGGGTATTTTTCTTCTCTGATGAAATTTGCTTCAATCAGCTTCTTTGTTTCTTTTATAACTCTTTCTTCCAGGTCAAACTTCATCTCTCTCGGTGCCTTCTTGATTGGAGTAGCATTAGGGTCAATGGCCAGTCTGTGAACAACTACCTCGTTATCCACCTCGGTATTGCATTATAATTCCAAGCAAAGCAGTCGATATGCTCCTTCAAAAGGGCCTTGAATGATACCTTTTCTTCTTCTGACAGCTGTGTACTTAGGATGGTTGGCCTCGGATTCTCATCGCTTCCCAAGTTGATTTCAACCAGCTCGTTGATTATCGCTTGCCCCCCGTCTTCTAGCTCGAGTGGCGCACTTTTCACCTTGATTTCTTCTTCCTCCTCCTGGGACGTTGTCATGTAACATGAATGCCTGGGAGACTCGAAGTAGCATATTCCTCTCTTATTCATATGTGCAGGATCCCATAATCGATGAAAGCTTTGATATGATTTCCTCAACCATTTAATCTTGCCCCCAAACCTCTCAACTATCGACCTGAGTTTATCGGGGTAATGGCAAGGGAAGTTTATGGGTTGAACTTCTCCATCTTCTACTTCTTCAATGTTTATAATGTCATCATTTGAAATGTTCTTGCTTTTGGCTTTATAGAAGAGGATGCCTCTCTCCTTTTCATGTCGAGCCTGCACATAGAATGTCTTCAGACCCTCAACAATGTTGACATTCAAATCATCCAAGGATTTGTAGAGCCTATCAGGAATCCTTGTGATATTCAAGGTGCTTTCTGGAGCAAGTCTTTCAGCTTGACTTTTGGCAGATCTTTTGGCTTGATCCTTGTTTTGGTAGATATCTGCATTGCTTTCATCTTCTGAAGACTCAGTGTCACTACCAAAGTGAGGCAACACTAACTCCTTCTTTTGGGGTGTGGGGGTAGACTTATGTATCTTCATCGAAGACTCTTCTTTTGGATTCAGCGACTTGCCCTCTTTGGATGACTTGCCTTCTTTGGGTGTGCTGCGGTAATATCTTGCGTCTTCGTAGTGTATTTCGTGGATGCCAAAAGGTTGAATCTCTCCATCAATTCTGAACTCTTCTCCATCCACCATATATTTCACACATTGATGAAGCGTTGAAGAGACCATTTGGTTTTCATGGATCCATGGCCTTCCTAGTAAGGCTTTTTATGAGGCATCGGTATCAATCACATGGAATTTCACATCAGATGTTATCTTTCCAAATTTGATTGGGAGAGTGATAGCCCCAATGCTTTTTGGCTATGCCGATTGAAGCCTTGAATGACGATCTTCTCCTAAAATAAGTGGCATATTTCAAGGGCCAATGCTCGGAGAGTGTTGAGAGTCATTAAGTTCACCGAAGACCCTGGGTCAATTAAGACTCGGCTGATCTTTACCCCATCACAAAAACCTATCATATACAACAGTCTATTATGTGCTGTAGTTCCGAGCAGCAGATCTTCATATGTGAAAGACACTGAAGGTGTGTGGAATGTATATAGAGCTTCCTTCATGTTGACTTCAGCGAAGTAGGCTTGATATTCCTCGGGGTTTTATAGAGCATGTATTAAAGATTCCCTGACTTCAGCTGACATCATCAATGCGTCGTACATGCTGAGGAGTGCTGGGACTTTCTTCAGATGAGCCAAAATATTATAATTTTGCTTCTTCGAGGGTTTCTTCGGGGAGATATTCTCTTCTTCAATTATTTTCCCTTTATTTCTGTCATTTAAGCTGGAAGCTTGTCTTGATTGAAGTGTCTTCCCAGTTCTGAGCTGCATCCGATGCACAGGCTGTGGTACCTCATCTTCTTCGACTGGGAAGTTCAATTCATCTTCAGAATCATCCAGAGAAGCTATGGTGCGATATTCACCTTTTTCCTCAATATAGTCATCTGTGAGTGTCAAATTCCCCATGGAAACATGTCTTTGCAGCCATTTTTGGAAATTGTGGCATTCCTCTATGGTGTGTCCTACGAGCCGGTGATATGGACAGTAGTTTGGGTGACTGTCAAGATGCATCAAGCATGGTCTTTTGGGTCTAGGCAATTCCAACCCCTTTTCTATAGCTTGATCAAAAAGCTCCTTTCTCTTGTCTTTCTTGATCTTGATGACCTGAGGGATGGATTTTCCCTTAGCGTTTATTGCTTCTGTAGGGGGTGCAGATTCCACAACCTCTGAAACAAAATTTTGGCCTAATGCTTCCGGAGGGTATCTTCCAGACTCGTCCCACTCGGCATCTTCAAAGTGTAGTTGTGACAACTATAAGCTGACTCTTCTGTTACCCTTTGAATGAAAGCAAGGATGTCTTCGGCAGGCATGACCTTTCTTAAGACCTTATATTTTGGGGTCTTAGGGGTGTAATATTGTTCCTTGGGCTTTGCTGGTTGGTATGGCTCTAAGAGCTTGGCGTTTGCCTTCTTCACTCTCTCCCTGAATGCCATCTTCTTTTTCTGCTTCTTGCGGATGTAAGGTAGGCCGTGTCGGTCATACGACTCTTCTGGATAAGAGAATCTATCATAATCATCATCATCATTGTCTGGGTTATACAAGGGGTATCCTCCTCAAGAGATAACTCTACAAGTTTCCACTTGCACATCTTCATCATTTTCATCAGTTTCTTCAGCTAATTCCCTGAGCAATTCTTCAACTTCTTGGGGAAAATAGTCTTTGAGAGTGATCAAGACCCTTTCCTCCTGCTCATATTCGTCAAGAGACTCGATATACTCCTCAATAATGGATTTCTTATGCTTTGACTGCTCGCGCTTCTTCTTCTTCTTGTTCTTCTTCTTCGTCAATTTTGTTTGGGGTCTTTTAGGAGGTTCTTGGGAACGTTTCCAAGTGATCCCTGGGAACTCAACCAATCTCTTCAACATCTTCATTGACTTTTTGGATATAAATACTTCCCACAACTCTTCTGGAACTGCAGGAGGCCTGTCGTCTGTGGCTGATGGAAGTATTACTTTATTACCCACTACTGTGACTTCCCCTTAGGATGATCCCTCTGAGTTTAGGGTTGTCACATAGCGAGTATGCTCGGCTGATTGCTCGGACATAATATTCTTCGAGAGTGTGATCTTACCCTCTTGATATTGTCACTCAACCCAATCTTTGAAAACATAACAGTCTTCGATTGTGTGTCCCAGCACTCTATGGTATGGACAGTAACTGGGATGGTCTTTCTTGTTTTGCTCCTCTGTTTTTTTACATTCAGGGAGTTGCAGACCTTCTTTCACAGCATCCTTGAAGATCTTTAGTACTTTGTCCCTTCTGAAAGAATCATTTCTTTCAAAGATGAAACAGGTTTTGATTCAGCACCTAGGCTAGGTGGTTTGACTTGCTCGGGTTTTTGGGTCTCCACAACACCTTTCCAATTATCAATATTGAAGATTGTAGCAGTGTACTTTACGCCTTCTGTTCTTCTGGATTTGTCTCTATCATTTCTTGAGGTGGTTTGGTAATTGGACAACACCTTTGGGTTGGTCCTCTCCAGCTTTTTGGCTTGTGATATCAGGTCCTGGAATGTAGCCATACCTGATGTACTTAAGAATGGTGACATCCAGATATCAATGTTCCGGAGCAGTAGACCCACTGCTTGTGGCTGGTCGAGTGGTTGTTCACATTTGATGCTGAGATTCCTCCATCTCATGATGTAATCTACCACTTTTTCATCTTTGTATTGGCGAGTGGTTGCGAGGTCAGCAATTATGATTTTATCACTTATGCCCCCGAACCATACCCGGAAGGCATCTTTCATTTGTTGCCATGTTTGGACCGACTCGGGTTGCAAGCTTGCATACCATTCAAATGCCACTCCTGCGAGACTTGCAGAGAATTGTCTGAGGAGGAGTGAGGGTTTCACACTTGTGTCCCCACATGCCGTCACAAAGTGAGCCAAGTGTTGATCGGGGTTGCCAATCCCAGTAAACTGCTTGAATTTGGGAACATTATATCCCTTAGGATAGGGTACCAAGTCATAGTAGCTGGGATAGGGCTTGTCTCCATCGGCCCTTGTCTCGCTTCCTTTAGCCTGTTTCAGTTCAGCAACAACCATTCGTTGTATCTCTTCTCGAGTCATCACGGCTGACTGTTCCTGGATCGGGATATATGAAGTTCCCTCACGCTCCACTGGCCTGAAGGTTTCTCTTGGCTCAGGGGTTGGACTCCTCGACCTCTGTGCTCGTCCAGGTTGATTCTCCAAAGGAAACAGTGGGGTTCCCCCTTGCTCAACTGGCCTAAGGGTTTCTTTTGGCCGTCGGGTTGGACTCCTCGACCTCTGTGTTCGTCCAGGTCGATTCTACATTGGAAATCGTGAGGTTTCCCCTTGCTCAACCCGCCTAAGAGTTTCTCTTGGCCATCGAATTGGACTCCTTGACCTCTCTACTTGTTCAGGTCGATTTTCCATCAGGGTGTTGATCTGCTTTTGCATTTGCAACATTGACTCCATTAACACCGCCATGTTGTCATTGAGTCTTCTATATTCAACATCTCAGTGTTCCTTTTGAGGAGCAAAGACAGGTTCATCCTCGTCATCATTATTTAGAGGATTTACTTCTTTATGCTTTCTAGGTATATGAAGTGGTGAGAGACTGGTCCCTACCCCCTGCCCTTCATGCGACATGTGGCTAGAACCTTCTTCTCCATTCAGGGAGTCTGCCATTCTTCTACGGGATCTTGTCATAGGACCCGGTTGTTCTTGCTCGGGCGCTGGATCTCCTCGCGCTTCCTTGACCATCCGGACAGTGTGTATCTCCATGTCCGCATCAGACATTTCGTCATCCTTCATTTCCCTCCTCCGTTGAAATTTAGAGCAGGAAGTATTAATTTGGGTTCTTGCAGGAGTTAGTCTGTCAAATACCGTCTTTCATGCATTCGAGACTAGCTGCTTCTTTTTCTTATAGAACTCTTTCGGTGTCATCTTTTTTGACAGCAGCTTCTTGGACGCCGTATAAGTCTTGTACAGAGTTTGGCTGAAAGACTCCTTGTGGTAGGACTTCAGAGGTCTACCACTTTTGTTTTCGTTCAGCTGGACACGTAAATCTACCGTGGTTGCATTCTTCTTCACCAGTTTAAGTTGTTCGAATGAGTTGTTGAAATAACCCATTTGACCATTCTTGTGTCCTTGGAATGACACAAACTCCAGCTTTTTCTTTGGAATCCTGATCTTCCTTGGCGTGAGACTTGAGAATACACTCCTCTTTTGGGTATCCTCATCAGATGATTGGAAGATCCCACTCTCCCGCCCTTTTGTGGTAACAGTGAAGGCAGGTTCGTCATCTTCATCATCCAGAGAGACTACCCTTTTGGGGTGGGATAGCCTCTTAAAAGCAGATATTCTCTATGGTTCTTCAGCAGC
The DNA here is from genome assembly GCA_026586065.1 of Dioscorea zingiberensis. Lineage (NCBI taxonomy): Eukaryota > Viridiplantae > Streptophyta > Magnoliopsida > Dioscoreales > Dioscoreaceae > Dioscorea > Dioscorea zingiberensis. The sequence continues at coordinate 63,111,898 of CM048819.1, read as the reverse complement.
AACATCTCCGCCAGTTGCAGGGATGATCAAGTTTGGACGACGCCCTCTAGATGGAAGACGCGGGACTGTCGGTTTCTCCTCCAAAGGTGCAGGTCTCTTCACGAATTGCACCGACTCAGAAATTGTGCCGAATCTCAGCTCAGCTCTGGCGGCTCCGGTGTTGAAGGTGCAGTTCGGTAATTGAACCTCAGCTCCTTCCCCGAGGAATATGGTGAGTCTCGGGCTTCCTGGTGCAGATGAACTCTTGAATGCCATTTCTTCTGCAATAAGAAAATCAACAACGTTAGTTTTCTTTTACAGGTTTTTTTCAAAAAATAGTATCTCTACTTGTATTTTTGCCTCAAAGATGGGAGGAGGAATATGTCACTACCGGGCGTGCCAGAATTTGTAGGATCGAAAATACGCCCCTGGTATCGTGTCTGTGAAGAAGACACCAGACGGCACATCGAACCATAAATATCATATTTTTATTATCGTGGGTTCTTCAATTCCTAATAGAGGAAAGCCTCTATTATTAATTACCCCAGACAGAGTCTTGGGAACCTCCGATTAAGGGCAAAAGTACAAGTAGAGAAACAATGAATAAAACAATATGAAAAATGATTTTTATTCATCATAGCTTTCATTACATATGGATATCATCATGAGATGTTCATACATATCATTTATTTGTTTATTTATTTATTTATTTATTTTATTATTTAGGAGTGCTGCATTCCGCCTCGCCATCCCCTTTGAATTTATATCGTAGTATTGACGCGTCATAGTCGCCAACAGCCCATAAATCAGTCCGCAGCAATATGCCATACTTTGTAACTAAAATCTGTACCAACTGGCCCATCAATATATGCCATGCCATATATGGTTAGAAAGCCTTGGATGTCTAGTTTCCGATGCCGCAGATTTCATCTCGATCGGAGTTTTCTAGCAAAAGTTATCAGCGCTTGAACGAGAGGTTGTCTAGCTGGCTGAATCGCAGGAGCTGGTCTCTCTTTCCATCGAAATCTGTACCAACTAGGCTGCTGATAGGAAATTCACCATACATGATTGGAAATATCTGGAAATCTACTTTCCAATGCCGGAAATTTCGCTTCAATCAAAGCTTCCTATAAAAAGTTATCACCTTTTGAACGAAGGGTAGTCAAGCCGGCAGAACTGTAGAAATTTGGCTTCGGCAGTAGATTTCAAACTATGACTTCAAGTCTTTCTTTGTGAAGCTGTTGTTCCTTTATTTTCATCATTTGCTTTATCTTCGGCGACAGTGGACAACAGGGAGATTATTATATAATCTTTGCTTTCTTTGCCAGCGATAAGGGTAGCAGGGAGACTATTGTATAGTCTATGCTTTTCCTTGCCGGAATAGGGGCAGCAGAGAAGCTATTGTATAGCCTTTGCTTTGTTTACCAGCGATAAGGGCAGCATGGAGACTATTGTATAGTCTATGCTTTTCCTTGTCGGTATAAAAAAAGCAGGGAGGCTATTGTATATAGCCTTTACTTTATTTGTCGGCGATAAGGATAGCAGAGAGATTATTGTATAGTCTATGCTTTTCCTTACCGGTAGAGGAACAACACTTTTATTTTCTCGCCGCTGATAACGCTATGCGCTACTTGACTGCTAGCAGAGTTATTGAGCGCGAGCTAAAGCACGTTGTACGCGTTGTCCGGGCTTGAGCGCCTGCGAACACGCTGAGGTGCTGCGCGCAGGCGCATACATGGGGCTACCGTAGGCCGCCGCAGACGCTCGCTATGCGCGCATTGGCCGGGTTGCCGCCGTGCTCGCTACCGGGTTAGTTATCAAGGCAAGCGCGCTTATACGCATCGGCCGTTGCTACGCTATGCGCGCGCTGCTGCCGCTGGCCGGTTGCCGGCCGCGAAGCGCCGCGTGGCGGCCGTTGCTTTTGTGCAAGACGCCAGGCGCTGTACTGGCCGGTTGCTGCTGCGCGCGCAAGGCGCGCTGGCCGGCCGGGTTTCGGCGCTGCGCTTGCACGCGGTCGGCCGCGCAAGGCGCAGCGCTGGGCCGGGAGCACGCGCTGCCGCGGTGCTGCTGGAGCGCTGCCGCTGGCTGGCCGGGCTGCCGCAGGCGCGGCGCGGCTGGCCGGCCGCGCTGCAGCGCTGCGGCGCAAATTTCGGCCGGCCGGATGCGCTGCTAGCCGGGCCGCTCAGCGCTGCAAGGTACACGCTGCCGGCCGGGCCGCTGCAGGCCGCTGCTGGCCGCTGCCGCGGAGCTGGCGCCGGCCGCGGGGGGCCGGGCGCTGCCGCTGGCGCTCAAGGCGCCGCAAGGCGCTGCGCTGGGCTAGGGCGCTCGCGACCGGCCGCACTCTGCGTGAGGGGTTTGAGCTCACACTGCAAGGCGCTGCGGCCGTTGGTGCCGGATCAAGCGCAGGCGTAGGGTTGTGGTGAGGCGAAAAAAATGCGATAAAAGGGGGGGGGGAGGGGAACTACCTTCTTCTTTTTATTCTTCCATCTTTTTCTCTCCCTTTCTTCCTTCTTCTCTTCTTTTCTTCCTTTTTTTCTGTTTTTTCTCTTGATCCCTCTTTATTTCCTTTTCTTGTTTTGATTCCTTGATCTTTTTGTTTTATTTTTATCCTATCCCTTTTCTGTTTTGATTCTTTGATCTTTTTGTTTTAATTTGATCCTATCTTTTTTTTGTTTTGATTGTTTCATTCTATCTTTTTTTTTATCCTTCTTATTTTTTTGATTTGGCATTATCCCTTCCCCCTTTTCTTCTTTTTTTTATTTACTATTATTTTTTAATTAATTAATTAATTAAAAAAATATTGCCTCAGGATCCGCATTCTTGATCTGCCTTGGGATCTGCATTTTAGGCATACCTCGAGATATGTTCTTGGATTATTTAAGGATTTCCTCAAGATACCGCTTTGGGCTATCCTGAGATTTGAGTTCGCCTCAAGATATGTATTCTCGGGGACAATTTTCGAATTTGAGGTTCCTCGAGATATGTATTCTCAGGGGCAATTTTGGAATTTTGAGATTGCCTCGAGATACGTTCGCATTCATTTTATTATAAAATCTTACAATTGCCTCACAATCGGTTCTGATTGTAAATTTTTTTCTAGATAAAATATGAATTCTGAAAGCATCTAAAGCATAATTAATAGCTAATAATTCGGCATTTATGCTACTGATATTCCCTTTTTCGTTGTATTTATCACTAGCATATCCACATATTTTTTCATCTATTTTATTTTTTTATTTATCTGCTTTTGCTATAAGAACTGTTCCCCATACGATATTTGAACTATCGGATTGTATTATAATATAATCAGTATCTAATGGTAAATTTAAGGGAGGTAGGTTTTTGACTAATGCTTTTATTTTTTTCTAGCAATTTTCTGTCTTCGATATTAAATGTTTTTTGTCCTTTTTGAGAAGTTTTTGCATATAATGGTCCAGCTATTCTTCCCAAATTTTTAATAAATCCTCTTGCATAATTTAATAAACCTAGAAAAGATTGTAATTTTTTAGTTTCTTGCAAACCATCGATTGGCATATCTAAAATTTTTGTAGTTATATGCTCTTGTAATTTGATGTTGCCATTTCTAATTTCTAGGCCCAAAAAGTTTAAATGGGTCTTTAAAAGTTCCATTTTCTTTTTACTGATTATTAATCCATACTTCATAAATTATGCAAATACTAATTGTAGATGTCCAAGATGTTCTTCTATTGATTTACTAAATACTAAAATATCATCTATATAAATTAATACAAATAAATCATCCATTTTTCTTAAAAATTTCATCCATTTTTCTTTGAAATACTGCTGGGGCATTTTTTAAACCAAAAGGCATTACTAACCATTAAAAATGTCCTTCAGGACATGTGAAGGCTGTCTATTCTATACTTTCTGGATGCATTTTAACTTGCCAAAATCAAGATTTACAATCAAATTTACTAAAAATCTTTTTATTCTGAATACTATTAATTAATTGTCCTTTATCTGGAATATCATAACTACCTTCTTTAGTATTATCGTTTAATCTCTTATAATTTATTACCATTCTAGATTTTCCTTTAACAATTTCAGCATGATTTTTAACAATAAAAGCAGTTGATCTATGCGGAGATACAGATTTTCTTATTAATTGTAGTTTTAATAAATCTTCTATATGTAATTTGAAATCTTCTCTGTCCACATTGGAATACTCGATTTTTGTTGTTTTAATGATATATTCTTGATTTAGTATATCCAGCTTATAATAAATTTTATTATTTTCTCAATATTTTAGTGGATTCTCTCCAATTATTTCTAATTGGTCTAATTTACTAATTAAATTGTCGATATCTTGTCTATTTTTTAATGTTATTAATTCGGTATAAAATTTATGACTATTTACAAAAGATATTTCAAAATATATAGATTCATTATCTAAATAATCATCATCTTCAATTTTTAACTCTGTTTGTAAATTATCTATATTTTCATTATTAACATGTTCTAAAGTTTTACACTTATTATTAATGTTTTCCAAAGTCTTACATTGTCCTTTTATTAGACATTTACATTTATCTAGATTATCTTTGTCATTGTCTTTTTTGGTTTTAAGGGTTCCACCAGGCTTCGACGCGAACTTTGATGAGGTAGAAAGAACCGAACAAGAAACAGTAGTGGGACTAAACTGAATAAAGTCCTTAGTAAGAGTTAACTTTCTATTAAGTGCAAAAATAAATTTTAAACCAAGAATAAAATGAACTTGTAAGTTTAAGCTTCGAACCCATGTTTGGGGTAAAGGCATATATGCTGAGAATGTATTACAAGTTGTATATAGACTAATTGATGTTTGGTCAATATATTCAGAATATCTATTAAAAGTACCATCCATTTGTTGACCATATGTTACTTTGTTTGTTTGCTGTATATATTTTTCAGGAATAATATCACGATTGAGTATGCATATAGTACTACCAGTGTCTAATAAAGCAACAAAATGAATCTCATACTCTTTTATAAGAAATAGCTTGATTGGAATTGTTAGACGAGAGATTTCATTTATATTACAGATTAGATCGTCTTGTATATAGGTGGTATTGGAAGAAGATGGGTCTGAGGGTCCAGGTTCTCGAACTGGCAATCGTAATTTTAATAATTTTATTTCATTTTCGAGAACATCCATTCGTTTTTCGAAAAGATGAAGTTGAAGCTTGTCTATATTACTTTCTCGAATTTGCGAAGAAAGAGATATATCAAATTGTTGTTGAATACAATTTATACACCCTTCACGATAACATAATAAACATTTTGCTCGTTTATCTTTGCTAGGATAAAATTGATAAATAAAACAAGGAATATTATATAAACCAGTTTCAACTTGCCATGTATGAAGACAATTAGTTTTGGATGCTTCTTCAAAATTCATAAGTTCTAAGTGTGATCGAGCGTCTATCCAATCATGATATTCATAGTCTTCAAATAAATATTTAAGATCTCTTTTGTTAGTCCAGTAATAATAACCTTCTTCACCAAATATGTAGTTTAACCAAGTTTGATAATGAGCAATATCTCGAGAATATTGTGGTGGGGTGATGATCATAGTCTGGTTTTTAATAAAGTAATAGTAATCCGGTGCGGATGCTATATTAAGTTGATGAATATGTTTTAATAAAATAGAGGGTACATTTGTGATCTGAATTAAAATGTTAAAGTATGTATTGTTTGAAAATATATTCAAGATACTTATAGTCGTGAGAAATAGACCATAAATCTGTAATACTCCATAATTGTGTTAAACATTCTTCTTGTAAGTGCCCTATATTCAAAGTACTAAATAAGTTTAAGGACATTTGTTGAGGATTAGGAGGGTCTATATTTATTAATTCAATCCCAAACTTAGATGGTTGAAAAGAAGATGTATGACAATCTGTCCAATAAGTCGTAGTAGAATTATAACGAGAAGGTTTATAGTTAGATGGTATTAGTTTACGTGCTAAAGGGAAATGAATCTGAGGGCTAATCCATGCTTTCTGTCTATATGTGTTAATAAATCCAGTTGATATTAGTCTGGATTTATAGTTAGTATGTTTTGAGTAAAAATATAACAAAGTTCATCTTTTGTAATAACCGTAATTTCATAAAGATGTTTTAGAAGAATTGTAGGAACATTGGATACTTGAATAAGTATATTTTTTAGATACTGCTTATAGACATAAACCAAGCAAGTGTAATTTCTTTGAATCTTCACTATCATTGATGTTTGTTGTAAAAGCTATAAACATTCTTTTTGTAGACTTTCTATATTAAGAGAAGTAAACAAATTTAATGTTGGTTCAGTTATATTAACTTCTTGATTCATATAATTTAGATCTAATTCCTTTGGTTGCCAAATTGGTTGCCAAGTTAGATCTTTTGGTTTTAAGTTACATATCTGATTTATAATGCCATCATTGCTCTCATTATAACTATGGCTATCACTTTCGATATTGGATTGCTTAAATGTTGTTGATACTATACTATATATGGATTCTGTATCGGATACTAGTTCATCTACTTCTATTAAATCTTCATGTATGTTCTCAATAAGCGTAGATCTCATATTATTCGTATTTATTCTTCTTGGACAACTATTACTAAGGTGGTCTTGAGCTCCGCAAGTAAAACATTTAAGTTTATTTCGATATGTTCTTGTTGGTTTGTATTTTCTAACATGTTTGTTTGGGTTTAAATAAGGTTTTTTATTATATGATTTTCTTATATAATATGTCTTTTTCTTAAAATGTTTATTGTTTTTGTTTTTATATTTCTTATAAGGTTTATGCTTATCTAATCCATAAGCTTGACTTGTATAAATCTTATTACAAAAACTATACTCACATTTCTTTAATTGTTGTTGAATTTGTATGTTGGTACATTTTTCTTTTAAAATGTCTAAAATAAAAGAAATGTAATGGCCGATTAAAGTAAATGGAGTAACTAGGTGTAGATTCCTTTTTTCAGTGATCCATTTTCCTAATGCTCTAGGTAATTTTCTCAATAATTTTAAACCTAATTCATGATTGAAAGCATTTCCAGAGATACAACAGTAATAAAAATAGTCTTGTACAAATTCTTTAATTTAATTCCAATCATGTAAGCTTAATTGTTCTAGTTGTAACATTGTGTCTTTCTAGAGATCTACAAATCCAGAATTGGGATCTTTTCCTGTAACTAAAAACTGTATTCTATTAACAAAATGATATGGATTTGGTCCTAAACTTAATAAGTGTTGAAACTCTTGCAGTCTTTCTCTTTTATTTGCTTCCCATAATGCTTTAACACTTTCACCAAGAAATGTTTCTAAGTATCTATACATTTCTTCTGCGCCTACTTCATTAAAATTATGTATACAGTCTGCTACTACTCGATTTTTCCATACATCAAGTATATTAATCCAGCTTTGAGGATCATCTGCTGTAAGGTTTAAAATTTTTCCTTTATTTTGACCCTAAAATTTAATAGGTTGTTCTAATGGTTTTCTTTTGCCTCTAGACTTAATCTTTTCAGGTACATGTATAGGGACTCGCGAGGGACTTCATGTGAGTGGACATCCCTGCTATATTTGTTTTATGCATGAATTCTTCGAGATGTGATTTATTGTATTCCCCGTGTTTTATATCTCTTTGTGGTTGCCGATGGATTTATAGTCGCTATCTTAGCATTGTGGTTTTCCATGCTTGATATATGCTATGAAACTAATATAGCATGATTAATTACAAAGTAAAACCTTAAATGGTTGAGATTGATAAACGACCGTGTCGTGGACTGCTCCCTAGGTAGACATAGACGATTGACCAGCGGGGCTCAGGATAGAGCCCATAAAGGATAGTAGATGATATCTGATTAGGGAAGGGATTTGTTTTAATCCGTTTTTCAAAAATAAAAATGTTTGGGAAATTGTTTTCTATAAAACCCCTTCCCGACTCTTTTGGGTGTCCGAATCGGATACGAGATACACGCGTGACGATTGATACAGTTTGGTTGATTATTCCACTGGTCGTCAGACCACGGGTACTAGATCGTATTATTTCGAAGTCTCCCGTTTGTCAAGGATCCGGTTATCTGGCTAATGATAGCTGGCTCTTTCAGAGTATTGAACTAGGGACTGCAGACTTACATGACATGAGGATGTTTCTTTTCTTTTACAAATTGATATGATTGAGATGTGATATTGATGATTGAACTGCATATGACTTTTATGCAAGTTTTTCTGATTGATCTGGCATTCTTATCATGATTTAAGATAACTATGATGACCTCATGTTTTCTATTTGATTACGAATTCGTACTAGTATATTGTACAGATATTGTTGAGGGACAAGTATGTATAATACCTGGCGGAGATGTAATTACTCACTGAGCTTGTGTAGCTCAGTCCCTCGGTTATCATTTTTCTTTTCAGGATCTAGACAAGGACCTGAGTAGCAGCTTGTGGCGCGAGCAGGGATTGAAGACTAAATGGCTCTAGCGTACCTGATCTAGACATTTAGATTTCTTGTCTTGTACTAGACATTATGTTTTATTTGTTTTTCGCTGTATTTGGGGCCGTAGTTGCCCAGACTTTATGTGTAATTCCTATAACTCTGATGTGATGCGACTACCGGTACGTAACCGGATTTGTTTATATCATATGGTTATTATCAGAATACTCCTTGTTATCAGGTTTAAGTTATACAGCTTATGGGTTGGGTGCACTCCCGACCCAGCTAGTGTGACATCGGTCTCGGTATAGAGATGGGTCATGTTACAAATAAAATAAAACCAAATCATATTAAAGAATCAATCAACAAGTTCATCATAGGGTTTATGTATTTGAAGCACCATGGAAGGTTTAGCCTCTCATGCTATAGAATACCATAACTAAGATACAAGAGGAGACCGTAAAGATAGACATGAAAAAGCTTCCTGGATTGTCTCCTCTGTCTTCAACTCCTCTATGGAACCCTAACCGCCGCAACGAGAATCGCTCCTAGACTGTTTCGCCAAAAGTTACTTTCTAGTGTTTACGCGATGACTATTTATAGAATCTTATCTGCGAAGCACGGCTAGGCTCATCTGAAGCATGCCCGTGTTGACTTGAGCACGACCGTGTTTAATCTAGAGCACACCCGTGCTCTTCATAACGGCATCACAGCTGACGAGTCTTCATCCAGAGAGTTGCACGGTCTTGAGTACGCCCGTGCTTGATAAGCACAGCCGTGTTTAATGAGAGCATAGTCATGCTCTTCTCTGCAAGTATGGTCTTTTGCTCCTTTCTCTTCGGTTCATCTTGTTTCTTATTCTCATCCTGGTTCCCTGTCTACCTGTCCAATCACAAGGGAATACCCACAGAAGTGCAAAAATAGAGAATTGTTGCCCGGAAATGGGATAAGTGTGTATAAATATAATAAGGAGAATATGTATAATGATATACTTATCAATAAGCTAATTGAAATTATTAAATTAAGGTCCATGCCTCATATTCGAAGCACACTCGCCCTATCCCGCCTCAAAGCAGCCCCTAGACCCCTTAATACAATTCAGAAGAGCCAAGATGAAACTCAGTACTCATCTTGAAAAAGTTCGCCCAATTGATCATATGTTTAGCTTTCTGAGCCAACAGATGACCGAAGACTATATGCTCATCACTCAGACTCAATGCAAGCATACTTGGGGAGGGGGGAAGGGGGGATAGGTGTAAAAGTGGGAAAACACATGGCATTCATCCAGCTGCCAAGTAAAAGAGCTACTGACCACCTTCCATTTGGATCCAGGTTAATTTCACTCGGATCCAGGTTAATTTCATTCTGATCCCCGCATCCTACTAAGACCCAAAAAGCTTCTACTCGGATCCATAGCCTCTCGACCTGTTATTCCACTATGCACAAGAGCAGAACTTCGAGAAGCTTCCAGACACTCTGTTGGCCTTCTAGAAGAACTTTCAACTATCACTCTGCCGATGGCTTAGCTAGAGCTCGACTGGCAGACTTGTTGGATCCTAGCTGGAACTGAGCTGCCGCCTACCTAGCACGCATGTGGACAAATAGGAAACTTGGGCACTAAGCAATTAGAACCTATAAAAGGGGAGAATGAGCGCCATTTGAGGGATGATCACTCTTTTTGCCAACTCTGGTGATTTCTCTGGTGATTTCCTCCCTCCTTGAGATTTCCCCACTCCCTATCTCCAGCTCCACTCTTTTGTAAAACTATTGATACATAGTGAATTTGCTCTTACTAAAGAGACCGTTATTTTTCCCTTATTTTAGGATTTTCCTCGTAAATTCGATGTCATTTTCTCTTTCGCTTGATTCCAAATCTTTTTCCTTACTGATCTAGTCTCGCAAATCAAACAAATTCAACCGTTAGATTTAGATTGGGATCAAAACCGATTTTCAACCTAACAAAAGACATCTATAATTGTTGATTTCAATCAATAGACTCCTTTGGATGACCACTGATTAACATCCTTTAATACAATTTCACTTAAATAAGGAGAGAAGACTATTAACTCCAAATCCCATCATCTCAGCATCCTAACGTGCTTAGTGGTCATTTGGGACAACACATCACATGGCTAATTTGTAAATAATAGATGAAATTGCTTTAATCATTTATAAATCCATAATAATTTCATAATCCAAATATGAAATTAATATAAAATCACTATTATTTACTATTATTGTAACTAAAATTTGAAGATCAAGTAATATCATTAATGGATTCTAATAATCCTTTAGCTACTGTGAATCAGACGATTCAAATTATATCAAAATTGAAAATTAACCTTATATTGGACCAAAATAAACATTATAATGACCTCCTTAAAATAGATCCCTGACATTAGATAAATTTTCAAGTATTCATTCATTATTCAATTTTATATTTCAAGAAAAAAGGAAAAAAATTACTACTTGAACAATTTTGCTTTCAAGTCCCTATAATTTTATTTCTTTAATTTTGTTTTAATAAGCTTGACTATTAATACTTTATGAACTTAATTTGGTCATTTAATTCAACTTTTTAAATGAATTAATAATTCTAACATTGACCAAATTGAGTTCTCCAAGATTCAAACTAAATTGAGGTCAAATCAATTGGTAAAATTTTGGTACACTCTAATATAAGCACTTGTGCTCTAATGTGTTTATATTTATATATATATAGTTCATTTACTAATGGGTTAAAGCCATTTTTGGTCCCTGAAAAAAGAGCCAATGTTCATTTCCATCCCAAAAATTTAAAATTTATTCAATACGGTCCACATCAGCATATACTGCCACTTATCACTCCTCATTAGCAAAATAACGACCTAAACATAATAATAAAAAAATTATATGCATTTCATTGGTATTTCACATGACCGTCATGTCAGCAATAGGGACCAAAGATGTCAAAATACGGAATATATAGGGATTCAAAATGTCAAAATATGCAATACATAGGGACCATATTGAACAAATTTTGAATTTTGGGATGGAAATGAACATTGGTCCCATTTTCAGGGACCAAAAATGACTTTAACCCTTTACTAATTGGGTAAAACTTCAATAATATTGTTTGATACCACATTCGGATCTTTATGCTATAATATAAAACAAATCAAAATAACCCAAAAACTCAAATATGAACCAAAATAAATATTAAAATTAATATTATATGTGAGTGCAAGAGCACTTAGGTTGGCATTATTTGATGATGGCATGACATAACAAATGAAGCTGCAACCTGGCACAAGCTCACATAACAGAAGATGACATGGCAAGAGATAACATAACAAAGGATAATGTTGCAAGGGCGGATATGACACAAGTGACAACATGGCAAAGTGATGACATGACAAAAGATATGAGGCAAAGAATGAGGATGATGTGGCAGAGCGTGACGTGATACTGTTGACAAGGCATAAGGTCAAAGCCTGGATGACATGGCGGTTAACTAAACATAAGGTAACGCGGTTGACAAGGTCAAAGCATTATGGAATTCACATGTGGGGGAGAATCTCTTTGGAAAGCCTTTGAAGATCACATGTGTTGTCTTTGGAAAGTAACTGGTGGTGCAAAGGGAGGAAAGATATTTCTGGAGCCATCATTAGAAGGGTAATATCTTTAGCAAGGAACTAAGTTAGGAAGGCTCTTGAAGTTTCTATTGAAGCGACCGTTGGAGAGGTGATATCTTTAGCAAGCGGCTAAAGGGTTGCAAGTAACTTGGAGAGCAAGCTTGGTGCAGACTGAATTAGGAAAGTGGTGCAACATATATGGTAACTCGACCCAACTTGGAGAGAAGATTTAAGCAAAGAGTTGATAAAGATTGTGCAGCCCAACTTGGAAGGCGATTACACCCAATATGGCAACAAGATCCAAGTAGAGCAAATAATATCTTGAAGGCTATATTTAGAAGGTTGGTGACTAAATATATCGCAACCCAAATTTGGTAAGAAGTTGTAGACTTGATTGAAGATCTAGTTGAAGATTTGATTGAAGACCATATTTAGATTGGAGGCTAAATTTGGTAAGGATTATTTTAATGAAGATTCTGAAGACTCAAACATGGGTGAATGAAGACTAAGTTTGGAAAGAGTTGGATTTGATGATGACGCGCTGGGAGGCACTACCCTTGCAAGGGAGGACTGTGGATGTGATGGAGAGGAGTCCAACCAGTTGTCGTAGTCGAGATCAGGAGGATCCGACAGAGTTCGACTCAGAAACAACCAGTTGGAGGGTCTTGAGGTCGTGGTGCAACGCAAAGCTGCAGCCTTAGTTAGCTCAGCAGTCTGAGACACGTTGGAAGATCTGGTGCGTCAGGATTTACAACAGTTATTTTTGGAAAGAGTCCAAAATAGTTCCCGCGGAGATATCGGAGATTCTAAAAGAAGAATGTGATATTTTAGGCTCATGGGGAGTCTATATAAGACCCGGCTCTGAGGGTAAGTATGAGCCACCGAAGAGAGACCTAAGAGTGTAGGTTAGAGTGGTCATCGGTCAATCTAGAGAGATGCTTACATTGTTGAGTGAGATGAGTGACAAGGGAATTGTACTCATATATTGTCTTCTCTTTTAGTGGGTTGTTTTCTCCGGGCTTTACCCCCGGACGTAGGCTTGTAAGCCGAACGGTGTTACCAATCTTGTGTGTCCCTTCTCTTGTTCTTTGCATTGTTTTTTGTTGTGTGAGTGTGTGTGATTGCATGTCCCTTTGAATGTTGATCTACCCCGAAATCATACACAAACACCCCGGCGGAACTAACATTATATACTTTAATTTGAAATAATAATTTCAATTCCAAAATCACCTTAAATCATATTGGATAAAATTCAACCTTAATTATTGAATGATCCTTTGATTTCATAAGATTAATTAATTGACTGTTTATTGTGATTAATTATGAATAATGATAAACAGAGGGGTTGCAGTTAGGGCTGGCAACGAGCCGAACCTGAACGAACTGAGCCCAACTCGAGTTCGGCTCTAATGCTTATAATTCAGCTCGAGTTCGGCTCGAGTTCGAAAAAAACTCAAAATGTTTAGATTCGAGTTCGGCTCGATATTATTATCGAAGTTTGAGTTCGGTTCGAAATAGTTAGAAATTACATAAAAAATTTTAAATTATAATAATTTTTTTGATTTTGGCGCTCTGTCTGGTGCTTGGGAGTTGGAAAACAATTTAAGTGGATTAGTGTTTGATATATTAACATTTTATACATAACCACAGAAATTATAACATAAATAATTGAAAAAAATCTCAACTAAAATTACATCTGGTTTAGAGAAAGGAAAGAGAAAATTCACAATAAAAAAATAAAATCAAGAATATATATGAAAAAACCAGCAACACTACATAGTATAAACATGAATCCAGGATACACAACCCTTGAAATGAAGTAAAAATCCAGTACAAACAATACATATATCAATCCATTAAAACTAATGAAAGAAGTATAAATTTAAGCACACAAACTTTGAATCATGAACTTGAAACCAAGTAAAAGTCAAATAGCACTAAAAATGAAGTAAGGATCTCAGGGAACCCATGGAGTCAAGGCTGGAGATCAAGATAGAGAGGGGGCAGTGGGCCAGCGGCTCTAGGAGAGAGAACGGTGAGGGTTATGGTGGGGTGCAGGAGAGAGAGAGAGAGAGAGAGAGAGAGAGAGAGAGAGAGAGAGAGAGAGAGAGGCGCCGTTTTGGGTGGGAGAGGGAGCAGCGGCTCCAGGTGGGGTGCTCGGGAGAGAGGGCCAGAGGGGAAGAGAGAGGCGGCTAGGGTTTGGGTGAATTAGGGTTAGAGAAGAGATGATTTTATATATAGATTTCACAGGCAAATGTGGGCCGTTGGATCATTTGATCTGAAGGTTAAGAATATAAATTTAAAAAAATGATTAGTTGAATTTAGATTTTCAAATGTTATTATTTTTAAATAATTTAAACCTAAAAAAATTATATATATATATATATATATATATATATATATATATATATATATATTCGAACTTCGAACTGAACTCGAGCGAGCTGACTCTGGCTTGAGTTCGACTCATTTATTTTTCGAGCTCAAATTTAAGTTCAAGTTCAGTTTGTTATTAAAATAATCGAATCGAACTCGAGCCAATATCGAACCGAACTCGAGTTGCTCACGAACAGTTTGATTGTTTGCTAGCCCTAGTTGCAGTGGAGGGTTCAACACAGGCTAATAACATAAGATTGCTGATCAAGGACTATCCATATGCAGTGGATGGGCTTGAGAGTTGGTTTACTATTAAAAGATGGGTTAGTGATTACTGCTTACTATGATAGTGATGGAGCTGTGCAAGGTGACACAGAGCTGCAACAATGGTGGAAGGAGGTGGTTGAGATTGGACACGGTGATAAGAAGGATGAAGAATGGTGGCCAAAGATGGAGAAGAAGAGTGAGCTTGTAGAAACTTGCACCACCATCATCTGGATGGCTTCAGCTCTGCATGCAGCAGTGAACTTTGGGCAGTACCCGTATGCCGGTTACCTCCCGAACCGGCCGACGATAAGCCGGAGGTTTATGCCAGAGGCAGGGAGCAAAGAGTATGAGGAACTGGAGAGGAATCCTGATGGTGTTTTCTTGAAGACAATCACAAGCCAGCTTCAGACAATACTTGGTGTTTCATTGATAGAGATACTGTCAAGGCATTCTTCAGATGAAGTGTATCTGGGACAAAGAGAGACAGCAGAGTGGACAAGTGATGGCAAAGCATTGGAAGCATTCAAGGAGTTTGGGGAGAGATTGGTGGAGATTGAGAACAGGATCATTAGCATGAATGAAGATGAGAGCTTGAAGAACAGGAAGGGACCAGTGGAGGTGCCTTATACTTTGCTCCATCCGAACACTTCTGATTTCACTAGAGTTGGTGGACTTACAGGGAGGGGAGTTCCCAACAGTGTTTCTATATGATTTAGTGCACCATTGGAGAACATTTATTATTATTAGTATATATATATATATATATATATATATATATAATAAGGTGATTACTTTATGTATTTAGGATCATTGATTGATAGTGTTGTTTGTATTTGACTTATTGGCATAGGTATCTCTCCTGTTTTGTTTTGTATCTTATTGGGTTGAGCTGGTGGTCAACCAGAAGAAGTTGGATTTTGAAATTTGAAAAGTCAACATTATTGTTCTTACTGTTAAATATCCAAAAATTAAAGATAATTTCTGATAAAGTTTGAATTGACATTGTTTTCAATTCAATGTTTAGGTTTCATTGAAACAGTCTTGTTTGCCTGACAGATCAAGAGATCAATTAGGTAGCAAAGTCAATCAAATAATCAAGTGACATTTAATATCAAACCTTGTAAAGTAGAAGATTTTGGAAATGATCAAACTTTCAGTTTTCGAATTAAAGGAGGTTACAGATTAACTGCATATTCATCAAGGATGCAAATCAAGTTCCCAGCAATGTGATTTTGTGTACAGTACTTGCTCTTAGTTGCAGGCAAGTCATGAGCAAAAATTAGCCCTTTAAACATAACATAAACTGGATGGCAAGACCATAATGTACACTCCCAGATCTTGCATTACTCCCTTGATGCAGGCATTAAGCGAAGCATTTCCTCGGATATAGGTTTCCCAGCCGCTCTTTCCTCCGACAGGAGTGACTGAAGGTCACTCCCATTTGCCAAGCTATTAAATTCGACTGACTTGGAAGGAAGTGCAGGGTATCGTCTCTGGCAGAGCGTCATTAGTCTCTTCACAGACTGCAGGTACTTGCGAGTGGTCTCATCGTTCATGATATGGGCAACACTGTTTGTGTAAATCTTCTCGCGAGCTGAACGCTCGTGGATGCCAACCATAGTAACACCAATAGGCCAGGGTGCATTACCAATCGCCATCTTGATGTACTGATCCATAGCAGCTAAGTAATCCCGTTTCATGCAGCACCGGACCACCACCATCAATGCTTGACGGATATCATCAGGAAGAACCTGTTAAATTATCATCATATATCAGCATTAACAATTGATATATTGATTGTCATAACTGTAAGAGTTGATCCAGATGTTTGTATATTGTTTGTTTGGCATTTGTAAATTAGTGCATACTGGATTCAAAGAATAAGTGCATTTGGCGCAAGAACAATGTAAATAAAATTATAACAAACAGGGAAAACGCTAGAACAGCAAGGAAACCCAATCTTATTTACACTTACAATTCAAAATAAAACAGATAATACTTTGCAAAGAATATAATTCCAATGCTGAGCTCTGGTTACTCATGTATTGCCCATTCTTTCCATAACAATTAAACAGAGGCTGGGGCTGCATGGGATACAATAAATGCTCCCAGTCAGAAGCCAATGCGAGGTCGCAATGTCTGTGCATCACATTGAGATGGCTGTGTTTCACCATGTCAACCCAACTTGAATGACAAATAGATAAAAAACTTCACCTATAAAAAAAAGGGCAGCCCAATGCTATGCGCAGGGTCCGGAGAAGGGTAAGACCACTCGAGTCTATTGTACGCAGTCTTACCTGCTTTTTTGCAAGAGGATGTTTCCACAACTCAAACCCGTGACTTCCAGGTCACATGGCGACAACTTTACCGTTGTGCCAAAACTCATAGAGATCTCTCACAAAAATTTTGTCCTTTTGGACAAAATTGACTAGTCGATGCTTGCTACCTAACCCAACGTTCTCTGTACACAGTATCATAGCAGAGAATTTCTTTAATCTAAAAGGAATAGCCTAAAATTATATAGAGTTTATTTCATGCAGAAAATATGCTATTTTAGTGGATCCATTCCTAGGCCATTATACGCACTTCTGATCCTAGACATTTCACTTTTTTGGCAAATCTATGTCGAGTTGAAATATGACACCTAGATGGAGGAGAAATAAAGAGGTATGCAAATAATTTCAATAGTCAATAATATGACATGCTACTAACCTCTCATAATGGACGAACTTCCATCATTTTGATTACTTGTCCTTCATTGATTTCTCCAAGGAAAAATTAATTTATCATGGATTTCATAATCATATTCTCCAAATATTTCTCACAGGTAAATATTGTTAGTTCAATTTGAAGTATTCAGAACGTAGATTACACAAGGAATTGCTCTCAAGCACCCATATTCCATCAGGTTAGCATAGCTACTAGATTCACGACCTCTACCAGGGTAACCACCAACAATGGCACCACTAGCTTCAAAATGTTCACTTGGGTTGAATATGTTCTGATTACAAATAAGAATGGTTAACAAACTAATTACACAAATGCCAAAAATGGCCTATCAGATTTCACACTTCAAAAGTTTTTTTCAGCTTTTGTCATTGAAATCCTTTGGCTTCACTGCCGACAAACTATAATCCACACTAAATGCCCTCCACATGATTCCAGAGATAAAAACCAAAACTACAGGGTAAAATCTCAGCACCTAAACTTTTCCTCTTGGTACAGCAATCAATCTAACATAAACCGTCCATTCAATTCAATCAATCACAGGCTCAACTTCAATTGAAGCACATAAATGTAAATCTAAATTCACATAGATGGAGAAGTTGATGCCAGTAATACAACCCACCTATGAAGAAACACCAAAAACATATAACACACCGAGGGTTTGATTGCAATGGTCATGATTTCTAAATTATAAACTGGATATATGTGGAGGAAAAAAAAACTCACCTTTTTCCTGCAAAACTTGAACAAAGGATTGAGGTACCGCGCACACTGCTTGAAAGTCGCAACCATCTGCTTGCCCTTCCCCGTCCTCTTGTCAGTCTCAGGCATCTCGTCCAACTCCTGGTGCCACTCGTTCAACAGCTTCTTAAAGAAAACAAGAATCTTATCTTCGTCGCACAACTCCTCAAAGTTTGACTTCATCCTCTTGATATCCTTATCGGCATCAAGCCCCGACGATCCCCCATCACCGCTCACATCCTTATCCCCATCATCATCGGCCCCATCACCCTCGCCATCGCCATCGTCCCGCTTGTGCTTGGCCCGATCATGGAGCAACGATCCGGCCTTCTGGCGCTTCCGGAGCTCGTAGATGTCTCGGAGGAAATCATTGGTCTGGCCCTCGGTCATATCGCTATCAACATCGAAAACCCCCGATTTGAGGGTGAGCTTGAGGCGGTCGAGCCGGGCATCATCGTCCTCGCCGAAGAGAGTGATGGGTTGTTTGAGGAAGCGGAGGCGGCGGATGACCTCGTGACGGGGGAGGACGAGGTCGTCGATGCGCTGCTCGTCCGATTGGGGCTCGGCGGCCTTCTTAGAGGCGGCGGCGGCGAGGGCTGGGGGGAGAGAGGAAGAGGAGGAGGATGAGGAGTTAGTGTTAGAGGTGGCGGAGGGGAGGGTATTGGATCGGGATTGGAGGTGTCGATGCTCCTCCTGGCGGAGCTTCTGGATCTCCTTCTGCTCGATTTCGGAGCGCTTGAGGAGCTTCTTTCCGCCAAAGTCCGCCGCGAGGCTCTGACGCTTCCGCTGGAGCTCCTGCTTCAGGAGATCCATCAATGGCGGTGATGGTGATCGAGGGTTTCAGTTCGAGGGATCGAGAGATCGAGGGATCGAAGGAGAGGGGAAAATTAAAGAGATCGAGGGTTAGCACGTGAGTCACACGTGCAGATGTAAAGAAGGAAGCTCCTAATCAGGCTTGAACTTGGATTAACTTTAAGTTTTAAAGTTTAAACATGATTAATAACAACGTGAAATAAATTATATATATATAGAGAGAGAAAAAATAAAATATTAAAAAATCTTCTATATTAGCGGGAGTAAATTGGTTAGGGATAACTTTGATTTTAAAATTTTAAAATTAAATTAAAAAATTAAATCTATACTTTCAAACTGAAGGTACATGTTACATCAGTTGAAGATGAGATAAGAGAAAAATACTTAAAATAGTTTGGACATGTGCGTTATAGACCTAGATGTACCGATTCGAAAATATGATAAGGTAGGCCTAGAATTAGGTGAGGTTGATAGAGTAACATTGAGACAAAGGACTCATATAGCCAACCCCATCTAATATGGAATTAAGGCTTAGTTGTTGTTGTTTCAAAATTTTAGAATTTTGGATTTTTTTTATTTATTTTAAAAATCATAACTACTACTTCAAACTAGAGCTATCAAATGATAAATTGTTCGTAAACAACTCAAGATTGGCTCAGGAAAACTCGAGCTTGGCTTTGAATTTTGAGACTTGAGCTTTAAATATATATATATATATATACCATATAGAAGTAGAAGTCTAGAAATATAGAAAAAATTAACTTATAAATAAATTTTTAATTTCCAGCTAAATCGAACCAAATTTAAGTTTTCAAAATTATAATCAAGCTCTTAACTTCGAGCTAAATTGAGGCGAACTCGAGCTTTCGAAATTAAAATTGAGCCGAGCTTGAGAAAATTTATTCAAGCTAATTTCAAGTTCAAGTCGAACTTAAGCTTAATCTAGGCATTTTGAGCTTGTGCTGGATCCGATCCGATCAAACTCGATATGTTTACAACTCTATTTGAAATGGCACGTTTTAAATTAGTGGTCACGTTTTGATAATTGTTAACTAACGCAAGTTATATTTAATATTTTTATGAGAAGGTATTTATTATTATATAATTATTACCATTTGTTTAATAGACCACACCAAATCATTTGCAAAAATTAAAAAAAAAAATCCAAAAAAAAAAGGGAAAGCCAAGAGAAAGAACTAAAGATCAAAATCACTTCATCTGATTGGGCAATCCTTCACCACCTTATCCAAATCCCATGCAGAACCACTCATCCCAAATCCAAATCTCATTGGCCCTTCATCCTCCTCATCTCCCCACACCATATCACCTGACCACCACCCTTCCATTTCCACCACTACAACCTCAACACTCAGACAACTCCATCCATGGCCGCCCAAGCAGCCGCCTCCCTCTTCTCCGGCGCCACCCTCACCGGCGCCACCCGCGCCACCAACCCCTTCAAACCCCTCAAACCCCTCACATTCACCCCCTCCACTCGCCCCAGCTTCAAACTCTCCGCCACCGAGGAGAAGACCGCCGAGGCTCCCGTCGGCTTCACCCCGCCGCAGCTCGACCCCAACACTCCTTCCCCCATCTTCGGCGGCAGCACCGGCGGCCTTCTCCGCAAAGCTCAGGTGGAGGAGTTCTACGTCATCACTTGGGAATCACCAAAAGAACAAGTCTTTGAGATGCCCACCGGCGGCGCCGCCATCATGAGAGAAGGGCCCAACCTCCTCAAGCTTGCTCGCAAGGAGCAGTGCTTGGCTCTGGGCACTCGCCTTCGTTCCAAGTACAAGATCAAGTATCAGTTTTACAGGGTGTTCCCTAATGGAGAGGTGCAGTATTTGCATCCAAAGGATGGTGTTTATCCTGAGAAGGTCAACCCTGGTCGCCAGGGAGTTGGTCTGAACTTCAGGTCAATTGGGAAGAATGTCAACCCTATTGAGGTGAAGTTCACTGGGAAGCAAGTCTATGATTTGTAAGCAATCTTATCAACATGTTGTTGTTGTTGGCTTGATTGTCAATGCTAGCTGTTGTGTTTGTATCTCAGTTCATGTCCTGTTGTTGTTTTTATATATGATGATTTCTTGTTATATATTTCTCTTCTGATCATGTCTTTGTATGTGTTGCAAGCTTGGATATATATATATATATAGTTCTTTGTCTGTGGAGTTCTCCAAGTTTTTCTGATGAAAAAACAGAGTAGAAGAACAGAAAGTTGGCAGTGAATCAAATGTTGTTGTTATCTAGTGATCATTTGTTGCTTAATGTTGCAACCTTGAAAACATTTGAAGTTTTACTGATGAAAAGTTGGTACTGAATGGAACATTGAAAAGAGAAAGCTACATTGAAGATTCAGAAGTACTAATAATACCACAAATGCATAAGTCCCTCTACTAAGCCAAAATTATCCATCACTCTGTGATCACTTGATAGCCGAATCTCCGGGTTTGTTCGGAGTTTAAGCCGGTGATGACTGGAACTTGTGACCAGCACCGTGACCGTAGATGAACTTCGCCGTCCCCTCCGTGTACACTTGAGTTTCCTTTGCTAGCCTGCCAATCAAAACATTCAAGCATTGAATCAAATCATGAACTCAAGATATATTTTTCAGTTTCGATGTTACTGACGATGCTCTCACGGCCTTGCTTAGCATTGAAGCCGATGCAAAGGTCTTGCCGTCGAGATATCTGTTCTCCCCTTTGATCCTCTGCCTGATTCTCAAATCCAATTCTTCGGCATCTTTGGTCAATGGAGAATCAGATGCCTGAAAAGAATCCATCCATCATCAGAAAAAGTTGGATCGCAATGGAATGCCATCAAATTAACTGTTAATCTCACCATGATCCAACCCCAAGTATCAGCATATGAAGGAATATGAGCAGAATAAGGCACCACAACTGCAAATACAAGCAATCAATGAACCAATGTGTCTAAAATGGATTATCCAAGTTCAAACAGATACTCAATTTTTTTTAAGTTTTCAAAGCCACACATTTGAACACTTGTCTGAGTGTGTTGTAGATGCAAGAGAACACCTCTGTATGCGAGAAAACTCCAGCAGGTCCTGCCTGTGAATCAAATAATACATTAGATTTTCATCACTTGTGATCCGAAATGAAGGTAGTAAAGAGATAAAGCAACACCTGTGTGACAAAAATGCCACCCTCACTGAGCCTAGGCTTGAGAGCAGACTCATAGAATGACTTAGTGTAGAGTTGATAACACGGCCCGCCTTCAATCGGATCAGCGAGGTCTCCGACGATCACATCATACCGCTCTTGGCTCTTTTCTAGCTCAGCTCTGTTCCACATACCCATTTAATTTTCGGTGAACTATATATAATGCACAGAGTTTGTCGCAATCTAGATTAATACCTTGCATCATTGATAACAAGCTCTAGTCTTGAATCAAAAAAAGCATCTCTGTTTGCAACCAGATAAGATTTGCAGAATTCCACCACTTCCTGATATCAATGCAGATACAATGAGGAAGCTAGAACATTTTTAAACTGTAAACATAAAGAAGAACAAACTAAACCTCATCAATGTCACACATGACCACCCTCTCAACAGTCCTATGCCTCAGTATCTCTCTTGCAGTGGATCCTTCTCCTCCTCCCATGATAAAAATGTTCTTAGGACTACAAAACATTAAACATTCAGTTAATCTAATTAATCTAATTAATCACAAGCAAGAAAAAAAAAAATCATACCCTGGATGATGAAGAAGAGCAGGGTGAACAAGTGATTCATGGTAGATAAACTCATCAATCTCAGCACTCTGAAGCTTGCCATCAATAACCAAAGCCTGCAGAGAAGATGAAACAATGAATCAATAAAGAATGAATCAGCATGAAACAACAAACTCCAAGCTGAGTTATATACCTTCCCAAAAGGCTTAGTGTCCAGCAATGCAATGTCTTGATACTGAGTAGCTCCAGTATGTAAAATGCTGCAGAGATATATATTACAGAGATTAGTGAATCAAAACACAACGAACAACAGTAATCTTTATTTGATATATATACCTATTGAGAGCAAAGCACCATCTCAAGTCCTGTTCAATCTCTTCTTCATACCAGCAGCTCTTCCTCCTGGCCTCAACATGGAGAACTCCATGGCCATTGGAAGCAGAGATATCAGCCATTGATATCTGTTGATCCTCTGAGAAAGAGAAGAAGTTGGAATGAGAGAAGAAGTAGGGAGAGATGGTGATTAAGTATTGGAGAAAAGGTGAGAAAGAGTGCACGGGTTGTGAGGATGATCCGGGGAAGCAGTGTAGCGCGCGTGACAGAGATTTTGATCCTGGGGACTGGGGAGTGAATCATGGGGAGAATCCACTCTCACACTCTCTCACTCTCCACTTTCATGCTAGATATCATCACTTCACTTCACACTTCACAGTTCCTACACACATACACTCAACTCAACTCACTCGCCACCTTGCATGCTTTTCCTTGTATCTATATTTTATTTAAGTATTGATGATGGTGATGAATAATCACCATGATGATTTTAAGAAATCTATGGAGAATCATATAGATATAAATATAGATATAGAGATAGATATAGAGGGAGAAGTGTGAAGCGTGCTGAAAGGACATCATCACGAAGCATGAGAACAAAAAACAGAGCACATTTTGTGTTTGGTTGGTTGTAACCCAAAAATAGATTAAAGCGTGCATGCCGGGAAGAATGGGCGAGCCCTCATCATCACCTTACTCTTCATCATAACCAAACAGACTAAAAAGTATTGCTTTTTATATCTATGGTTTAATCAACTCACTCCCAACCCAACTTACCATAAAAAAATAAAAAACAAAACTTTCCATATATAAAAATATTTATAAAATAAATTTTGCTACAAATGATCATATGACTATTTGTTATAGCAGCTATAACAACGGATGTCTTCAGTACCATGCTAACTAAAGTGGCAACTGCTAATATTTACAGTGGGCTAAGATGTGGAATGTGGGAGGAGGATCAAATTACCTCTCTACAATACGTTGATGACCTATTAGTCGTATGCTCAGGTGAAGCAGACCACTTGAGAACCCTTAAATTCATATTCTATATGAGGGCCACTCAGGCTTTAGTATCAACTACCACAAGAGCTCCCTCATACCAATAGGGCTGGAAGAGATGGAAGAAGAGTTGATGGCAAGCATAATGAATTGTGACGTGGAAAGGTTCCCCATCAAATACCTTGGCATCCCCATATCTGGTACAAAGCCAAGAAAAGAAGAATGGCTCCAACTAATTGACAAGGTCAGAATAAGAAATGACACTTGGAAAGGTCAGTTGCTCTCAATATGTGGTAGGATTACACTCATTAATTCTGTCATCTCGACAATACCTAACTACTAGCTATCGATCTATCAAATGTCAGATTGGGTCCTAAAGCACATCGATAACCTTAGAAGAGACCTCATATAGAGAGGGTCTGAAATACACGACAAGAAATACCGACTGGTTAATTGGAAGAGATTGTGTTGGCCTAAGAAACAGGGAGGTTGGGATATCATGTACCTCAAAAGCTTCAATATGGCAATGATTGGTAAATGGTGGTGAAGGCTTCTCACTAGGCAAGCTGGGGTCTACATTAAGATCATCAAGCAAAATTACTTCCGAAACTCCAATATATATTAACCCCACAAGAAGGCTCCTTACACCTCTGGAAAGGAATCTGGGCTCAATGGTGAACCTTTGAAATGGGTATCAATGTTAAGGCAGGAAAATGAGACACGGTCAACTTTTGGCATGACAAATGGATGGAAGGAAAAGCGCCAAGCACCCTGCTTCCTGCACTCTAAGATCTAATCAAGGATCACCACATGTCCCTTCAAGAGGCGAAGCTAGAACGACAGAGGGGGAAACCGATGCTAAAGCAGGGACCACTCACCAAAGAAGGAATGACAGAGGTTGCTTGCGGTATTGGAGGAAACGCCAAGGAATAGGGAGGATGAAAGAACATTGGTCTTAGGGGCTAATGTAAATTTCTCCACAAAAACCCTATATATCTTTATAGTGGATGGGGACATGTATAGTGGCTTTCCGAACAGCCTATGGACGCCGCATTTGTTAAGGAATTATCCGAGGGATAAAATTCATATTGCTTTCCTGGTTTGACATAGCAACTGTCACCAAAAAGCTGAAGCTAAGGCCGATAGAGTCCGTTATCCAACGAAGCTTGGTTTTTGACTCGGAAGTCATAATGGTTATGACATGGGAGGGGGGGATTTCAAGGATGCCACCCCTAGGGCACAAGAAAAGTAAGCAACAATGTAACTTTCTTTTTTGGGTTGGTAGCCGGGACACCCGGAAAATTAAAGAAGAGCGACGCTTTTCTCCTAATGTAACCATCAATATTAAGCATAAATAAATAAATATGATTTATCCACTTTATCAAAAAATATATGATTTATATCAATTCCAACTTCATTCATAGAAATTAATATTTTATTTTTTATATTTATTAGGTGTACTCTAAAAATATCAAATTATACATATACTTTTGAAAAAAATCATAATTACTTTATCTGGTAATGAACAAAAGACCCCTCAAACTTTCACATATCCACAAAAAGTCCTCCCAAGTTTGCAATATCCCAAACAGTCCCTCCTTTTTGAGACTTTGACTTTTTAAACCTTCCATCCACTAACACCATCTCTTTTCTTTTTACATGACCAAAATGCCCTTTGTGGATATCATGACCAAGCCCTCCCCCCAATGCATGAAAACAGCAAAGTGAAATGTCTGGAATGCCCTCAATTCAAAAAGCAACTGCAATGGGCGGTTGGAATCCCGAGACGACGCGACACACCGTCTTCTCCTTCAACCAGCCTCTCACGAAAACGGTTCGTCATACAGGCAGACTGCAGTCAGAGGTTTTTTTCCGACGCTGCACAACAGTCAAGGCACCACTGCCGGAGTACTCCCGCCGGTTGCTGCTGCTTCCCGGAGATCAAAATAAGAGGGTTTAGGCGAACTTAAAGCTGCTACGCTAAGGTACGAAGTATGATTGGGAAACCTGGGTGTCCATGATTTTTACCTTCTTTTCGCTTGTTTTTATTGGTTTGTATGCATTTGGGATGGAAGATTAAACATAATGGTGAGCGATTTTGGGTTGTTGTTCTCGTGGCTGGAACTTCGCAGCAAGAAATTTGGGGTTTAGGGTTTATTCTTTTTTTTTTTTTATGATTTAGGGTTTAGGGTTCGGGGTTTAGGGGATCAATTTGTTGTACATTCCTTACGAATGATGTCTACAAGTGTTACCAATGTTTCCATGTAAAATACATTGTTTCCGTTTATTCTCCAAAGTTTCCATTTAAACGTTCTACAACCTTTCGTAATAAATCTCTCTTGATGTAGGCTACGGGAAATATGTCGTCTAATCTAGTAAACGGTAGGTGCTACTTGGTGCTGGTCCACCAAACACTTATCGAATTGAAACCCCATATAACTGAGAGGCACTGGGAACTCATCAAGAGGACACCTTTGCCCCATTATTGGACATCGAACCTGTTATGCAAGAGAGAGGACTGTTGGATGCTCTGTTAAAGAGGTATGACGAGCGCACCAACAGATTTAGTATTGGAGAGAGCATGTTGGCATTCAGACCCCAGGATATTGCTATCATCTTTGGCCTTCGCTGCCATGGGGAAGCGGTGGTCTTCAAGAAGCAGAAAAAGCAATCAGCTTTTGAAGTGAAATACATGGGTAAAATATACGACAGGCACAAAGATGCCATAAAAAAAAATCTTCTCCAGCTTGTTCAGAAGAAAAAAGGGGAAGAAGAAAATTTTGTCAAACTGCTGGTGGTGTACCTCCTTGGAACGATGCTCTTCCCAAGCACCTCATGTGCGGTTCCTAACTGGATTGCAAACTACGCGGACAAGCTAGCTGTACTAAACCGCTACGCGTGGGCGCAGGCCACTCACAAGTGGCTTATGGATGACGTCCCGAAGATATCCGCACGCGTCCAGTCCAGGGAATCCGATGAGACTGTACAAACTGGATATCTAAGAGGGTGCGCTGTCGCCCTCAACATATGGTTCTATGAGGTCACTGGGACCGGGAAGAAGGTGCACTATGGGAGGACACCAAGGATCCTCAGCTATGGGGAGAACAGCTTCAGAAAGCAAGCCTCCCTTGGTCCCCTGCTAAAATCACTCGATGGAAAGGAGGTACTCCAGCTTTTTTCTTTAAATTTGAAAGTTCTCATGTAGGATGATATATTATCGTTTAATATAACCACTTCTCGTTTAACATAGTTTATTTTCACTTAACTTATTGAGTTTATGTTTAATATAGTATTTTTTCGTTTAATATAAGGAATTCCTATTTAATATGTAGCGTTCCCGTTTAACATTATTGGATTGGGGTTAATATCTAGAGTTATCGTTTAACATAATACACATTTTGGTTCTTTACAATTTTCCGAGCTTGTCCCCGTCACATCGGAGGAGGAAGAGAACGTAGGAGCCTTGAGGTGGGACGATCAAGGGCCCAGACCGGAAAAGAATGAAAAAGTTTCTACTGCGCCCCCATCCCGTGGCAAGGGTGCTAAGGGAGCGGTGGACAGTGAACGAAAAAGGGTCCTCGAACGCTCCAAGTCCAGCAGCCCCCCGCGTACTACTCGCCGTCGTCCTTCTACAGAAACTCCGACAAGGAGGCCAATAGAAGATGACACTGCAACACGCATTGAGAAGGCACTTAAGGTTCTTTCAAGAGATGTTGCCAGCATCAAGTCCCGACTTGACAAAATGGAGGGACAGAGGGGGGCTCCGAAGCCAGAGGTATCAGAGACAACGCAAGCGCCGGTATCGGACACGGCGGCGGCGCCAGTATCAGAGACTGCGGCGGCGCCGGTATCCGAGACGAAGGCGCCATCACTATCATCTCCAATTGCAGGGAAGCGGTTAAAGAAGGTCACATCCAGGCCCAGTCGTCGGTCTCGGAAGCTGGTAACCCGGTCTCAAACTGCAATGGCCCCTCTTCATGATGATAATATGTCGAAGAGGAAATCGGGCAAGGTAAAAAAAGCTGCAAATGTTAAGCGAAGTCCATCTGTGTCTGCCAATGTTGAAGATGACGACGATGACTACATGTTCACACTTGGCAGCGTAATTGAATCACTGACACAGATGAAGAACTTGACGCCCAGTGACCCAAACCCTGCATCTAGCGGCCATGACCGGCGACCGGCCAATGAACCGCCAACTTCTCAACCGGCCATCGCCACTCTTGAACCAATCACCGCCAAGATCTTGAACCACCCACTGATCATGCAGATAGTTTGGCACCAGCGACCGCCGACCAACGACCGTCGACAACCGTCACTGAATTACAAACCTCTGAACCACCCGCTGTCACCAATGAACCATCGGCCACCGCCCACCCTGTCACTGAACAACCTGCATCGACCACTGAGCCGGAGAGAAAAGACGCTATCATGGTGGAGGATTTAATGGCAAAGGAGAACACAATGCAAGTTAAGACAAACTTTATACCAAAAATTAAAAATCCTCCTGGTTTCATGCGGCTGACTAATCTGGAGAAAACAACAATTGGGATGTATCTCAACTGCAGAATCGATAAGTAAGTTTTCCATTTAATATACCGATTACTCGTTTCATATTTAGAGTTTTAGCTTAGAATAGTAATTTGTCGTTTAATATTACTAATTTCCATTTAGTATTCTCATTTGTCATTTAATAACTGGTTTTTTCGTTTAATATCTTGGTGTTTGCGTTTATTAAACTTGGTTCCCGTTTAATGTCACGCTTAATATTCAGTTTTTCACCATTCAGGACTATTGTTTGGAGGAATGAGTGGACGTACACCACTCGGGACCATCTGTATACATTTGTTGGGCGGATAAAGGCGATGGTCATTGACGATGTCATGGACGTATATGTGCTGATCATCCTTGAATCTATGGCCAAATCTCCCTACCCTTACAAGAAACGGGCCACAATAACGAGACTGTTGGCGCTTTTAATGACGAAGCAATTGGCTTCCGGAGATGTTGCCCTTACACTGATGAAGGATGCCGTCCATGCATACAACGAAGTGGAGTTGGTTATTTTGCCCATAATCCTAAATAAGCATTACCATCTCGTCGTTCTGGACAAGAAAAAGAAGCAGTATGTTCACTACACCTCATTGAGAAGCGCTATATACGAAGCAAACGCTCGGGAAATGGTAATACGATTAACTTTATTTTATTATTTTCTTTGGATTTTTCTAAATGGTCCTTATTCTTATATCAGCGGCGACTCTTCGACAACTGCATCCAAATCGAATTAGGAGATTGCGGAACGCAGGGGTACCCACTTATAACTGACCATGACTGCCCGCAACAGAAGGCAGGGACCGTTGACTGCCCAATCTATGTAATGTACTTCATAGAGCAAATCCTCAATGGCGAGAAACTCCACCTCCCCCACACCGACGTGCCGCTGTTTCGTTTGCGCTTCGTCACACAGATATTAATGGACAGCTTGAGGCGGAGCGGTAAGGAATCTGAAGCGGGCATTAAAGCTGATCAACAGGCGTGTTAAACTTAGATTTTCGTTTAACAAACATTAACGCTTCCAATGGACATGACTGTCATGCTGTTAGAAAGTATTGAAATTTATATTAAACGGGAACGTAAGATATTAAACGTAAATGTTACTTTTTAAATGGGAACATAATATATTAAATGAAAAAGTTACTTTTTGAATGGGAACATGCGATAGTAAACATAAAAGTGATATATTAAATGGAAACTAATTATCTTAAACGGGAGCATGACAATCGTAGTCGTTTAATCACAATCCACAAATGGGCATGAAGAAGAAAATATTATGACATTAATTAACGTTCAACTAAAACAAAACAAACAAAAAAGTGCAGATAACACCAACAAAACAAAAAGGATGAAAATTTAAACAAGACAAGAAGAAAAAGAAAAACATAATGAAGGGGGTCCATGACATGCAGCAGCAGCAACATTCTCTTCAATCAGTATCTTCTCCCGATGAACTGGGAGGGAGATACTGAAGGGCTTGGGTGAAATCTATCTGAGTCAAGTCGAGATCAGGATAACGACGAGAGATATCTTGGAAGATTTTGAATCCTTCCTCGACACCTTTTCGTCCCTCTACACAGACAAGACGATGGAAGTCGTCAGATTCTTTGAACTCATAGATTGCACGGGCGGCGATCTCGCGCTCGCGGGCCATGTTCTCGTCGGAAAGCTGGTAGTTTTCTACAGCTCGACGAATGTCGATGCGAAAGAGTGGCGACCGTTTGTATGAGGCTACGACGTCATCCCTTTGATCCTTTTCAAGGCGGAACGTTCGGCAGGTGGCTCCTCTTCCTTCGACGTCGTCTTTGACATCTCTTGGACTTCTGATGAGCTTGAGTCCGGTGGATGTCCTTTGACGATTTCTCTTAGAGATTTGCGAAGCCTGTGAGGATCCATTATTGTAGAGGGAAAGAGTGATGAGGTTGTGCCCATGTAGAGGGCTATTTAAAGAGCGAAGGAGGCCGCACGATGATCGAGGCGACGCGAGAGGATTGATGCGACGCGAAAGGATTGAGGCGACGCGAGAGGATTGAGGCAATTTTGCTTTGGGTAAAGTATCTCGGGGAGTTTGGTTATAATTTCGTCCGCCTACATTCAACCAATTGATGGAGGCGCCAGAGCCTCGAAAACGGAAAAGACATTGAAGAGAATTAAATTGATTCGACCCGAAGGGGGCCAAATCGTCGAAATATGGGAAAGGGCTTTGGGAGATTGAGATGGTCACCTCTTTCCCCAACCAATTGAAATATTAAACGGAAAGTCGTAATATTATACAGAAAGTCATAATATTAAACGAAAACCAGTATAATTAAACGAAAACGTATAATTCAGGCAGAAACAAGAAACGCACGAAATACAATAAATGTTAGAGTAATTACATATTAGTCAGCAATCGATGCATTACAAGATCTCCGGTTGTGACCAGCCTCATGGCAGCGACTACAGCGTAACTCACGCACGTCAGATTCCTGTGATTCTATTCTCTTCCGTCTTGGACGACCCAGCGGCCTCTTTGTGCATGGCGGTCGCAGAAGTAGTTCGCGGTTTGAATCAGTCGGCTTGTCATCATCTGGGACGGGAAAAATAGCTTCGGCATACGCCAACTGGTAAGCTTCAACCGTGAAGTAGTTGTCAACATATCGATGTACACTTGTGTCCGTTAGCATTATTGCAGCATATGCATGTTTGCATGGGAGGCCATATACCTGCCATCTTCGGCATGAACATGTCCTTGAGAGCAGACTGACGGCGTGGTTGTTCTCGTCGATAACCT
The DNA here is from genome assembly GCA_026586065.1 of Dioscorea zingiberensis. Taxonomy (NCBI): domain Eukaryota; kingdom Viridiplantae; phylum Streptophyta; class Magnoliopsida; order Dioscoreales; family Dioscoreaceae; genus Dioscorea; species Dioscorea zingiberensis. Next base: position 63,080,593 of record CM048819.1, on the reverse strand, counting down.
CGAAATGATCTCCGTCTGAACGGCCAACAAGTAGGTTGCGGCTTTCTTCAACAATTTCCTCCAACTTATTGTGTATTTCTGGGCATAAGTGGGTTTCCCATTTTTGAGAATTCTCACGGCGGTTGCAAAGCATGACCATGAGCTTGAACCTTTGTTGGACAAAATAAAGAAGTTACGAAGCAAAAAGAAAAGATATTAATTACAGACTTGTTATATTAAACGGAAAAGCTTGAAAATAAGTAGGAACAAATCATATTAAACGAAAATATGAAATATTAAATGAAAACAAATTATTTTAACTAGAAAAATGTTATAGTAAACGGTAAATTAATATATTGAACGGAAACTAAATAAATTAAACGATAAAGTGACTTACCTTATCGAATCGACCATGTTCGTTATGGGGAGATGGCGTGCCTCCTTAATCCAGACATTGAATGACTCTGCTACGATGTGCGTCAGCTGATATGGCAAGTAGGTCGTTCACTGCCTCATCGTATTCCTTTACGGTACATGCGTAAGCGATCCTGACAAATATGGACCAACACTCCTCTTTCAGAGATTTCCCAAGCCTAACATTTCCCTTCATGAAGTTCACTTCCAAGTGTCGTAAACAATATGCATGCGAGGCAGAAGGGAAAACATTTGCGACGGCGTTGATAAGGCCCTTCGACCTATCCGAAACGAATGTAATAATCTTGCCATAGTCGTCATCCCCGTAAATGGCATCGCCCAGTTTTGACAGGAACCACGTCCAGTTGGCGTCGGTTTCATTATCAACGACAGCGAACGCAACATGAAAGAAGCCCTCGTTCTCATCTTTGCCCGTCGCTCCCAACAACGTGCCCTAGTATTTTCCAAGCAAGTGAGTTCCATCAACGAAAAGTAATGGCCTGCAACCTCTCTTGAAACCGTCAACACATGCACGGAATGAGAAAAATGCACGTCTAAACAGCTCACCGTCCTCGTCAACAATGGCAATGCTACCAGGGTTTGTCTCCATCACCTTGTTTGCATACCATACTAACAAGTCATAGCTGGCCACCTCACTACCATGAAGAATACCCTTGGCCACCTTTTTCCCCAACCAAGCCTGCTTATACGGCAAATTGACACCATGATCTCGCAACATATCCCGCTGAATGTCAATAGCTCATGCAGGGTGGTCCTTGACCGCACGCACCACACGACCACTGACCCATTTCTTCGATGCTTTCGGATGCGACGTCGTACCGATACCGCCTCCACATGTATGTGTGGGATGCATCGTTTTGATTGTAAATGTTGTATGATTACCTTCTGTCGATGCGTGGACACGCCACTGGCAATCCACTGCGGCACATTGGACAGTCACTCTCTTCTTATCATTCTTTATGAAACTGAAGTCAAAATTTCGATTGATAGTGAAATTGCGAAGTGCGTCCTTGAAGTGGTCATTGTCCCTAAACCGGTCACCTACTATCAACGACTGAATTACAGTGCTATCCGGTTGAGTAGAAATGGCTAATGCCCCCGTAGGCCCTTGATGGAATGGATTTGTGCCTCGGCTAAACGATATGCTATCCGAGTTTGAATCCCTCCTGTTGGTGCATATATCACAAATGAGATTGGGATATATTATTCGGAAAGTGAAATGTTAAACGGAAACACACGATAATAAATGGAAACCCGTATTATTAAGCGGAAAGTGAAAATTTTAAACGAAAACTGACTATATTAAACGTAAACTCATGAGTTTAAGCGAAAACATGAAATGCACTGACTACAAGAAGGATTACGTCGACGCACTGACGGGTAGGTTGGTTCGACAATAAAAAAAGACATAGTATTTACGGTGGTAATGAGGAGCTTGAGGGCCCATCCACCGCATCTTCAACGGTATCGACAATAAGGTCGACGGCGGCGCTGTTGAACATGTGGTATATATGACACATACGCTGAAAGTCCACCTCCGTTTCAATTGGATCGCATCCGGTATGATAAACCGAACCTTTACGCGGAAAACTTCAAGACCCCATCGCTCACATATCTCATTTAGTATTGACGCCCATGAACTCAACACGGTAAACTGCAAAACTCGTCCCTCGCCCTTATATCTGGCGACTGCACAAAAGGTCTCCATTGCGACCTGCAGCGAGAGTACCTTATACACTGGCACAGTTTTAAACTGATACGGAAAACTCTTTTCGAAAAAATGAGAAAATGAATTCACGGCTTAAAGTGAATGTTTCTTCGACTCGCCTTGGGCGGTGACTCGCCGAGGAAGAGAAGGTCACTGAACTCGATGGTTCAGGGAGGAATGGAAACAAAATGGAACAAAAGAGAACAAAGGAGAACAAAGAAGAACAAAGGAAGAAGAAGCTCTGAAAAAGCTGGGCACGAAGTACAAAAAGTATGTGAGAAAAGATGGTAAAAAGTGGTGATTTGATGGCTTAAAGTGGTGTTTGAACTCTTCTCTTTTGATTTGGCGGGAAACAGAGCAGCTCAGTTGGGGGGCAAAATGGGTATTAATGGCCGGATTCACTGACGGAGTTATGCCCAGGGACTAAAAAGTAACTAAACCAAAAAGGAGGGATTGTCTGGGAAACTGTTTTGTCAGAGGGACTGTCTGGGAAGTTTGCAAACTTCCAGGGACTAAAAAATAATTTTCCCTTACTTTATCTAGTAATTAATTATAGGTCCTTTGAATAGTGCCCAAATTGTCTATTGGTCCTTGGGGGGTGGGGTGTAGGGGTGTAGTGTAATAGTGTTTTGGGTGTGTGTGTTTTGAGTGGGGAATAGTGTTAAATAGTATCAGGGACTAATTAGGAATTTCTTCTTACTTTATACTCTCAAGTTTCTAATTTTATTGCATAGATAACATGAGTGGTTCAAACTATAAAAAAAAATATTATACATTATATATATATTTTTAAAAATTTCAGTTGATTATAAATATATAAATACTTGAAAAATATTGATATTAAAAAAATTTAAAAAAAATATAAAAGATATATATTTTCCTCATGGTTTAGATTTTAGGTCAATAGCCATTAATAGATCTAAATAAACAACATGAGTATATACACAATTAAATAGAAAACTTGAGTTGTGTACTTGTAATTATGATTGCTCTATGAATATATGAGCAATTATAATAGTTTTGAGAGAGATATATATGTAATTTAAAAAAAACAATTATAAAATTTTATTTTATTTATAAAAATAATAAAAAAAATTATATTATTGTTGTTGAGATCTGTCTCTCCTGGAGATCTAGACTAATATTGATCAATTGGTGAAAGAACGAGAAATTAGGAAAAGATTCGTCTTGGCTGCAAGAGTCTTTTTCCTAGGCAACTATCTTCTTAGAGACTAGTTGTTAGAGATCACTCCTCATATTAGACAAGATTTGAGGAAACAGTGAACAAGGTGGAGGGCCTCGTGCTTAGAAATAATTCCAGTCAAAAAAGAGCATGAGGAAAAGAGAATACAAATGAGAGTTTTGAGTGGATGACACCATGCAAAAGGAGTTTGATCCTTTGGCGCCGTGCTCCTTCATTTCTTTTATAGCCTCGGGGAGCATTGATGCCGTCATTTCCACAAGATAGCAAGTGGTGACCTCGATCACTACTAATGATTGCCACTAACGCTGACGATAATTGTTGTTGTCATTGCGGTATGCAACGGATTTGTGATCTCGTGATCCCCACGATCTTGACGTCCGAGATTGGTTCACGTGTGGGCCGAAGATTTTACCATGTGTCCACAAATGAATTTAGAAAAATTATGAAAAAAATTAAAGGAATTAATCGGTATTACTATATAAACTATAAATCTACTTCTTGCAAATGTCGATCGGGCTTTTCAATGGCGAGTGGCAGCGGGGCGGGGATACCGTCCTCCTCCGGCGGCGGCGCCACCGCTACTCCGCCTTCATTCCGGCCCTACCGACTCCTCCGATCGCTGAACGGGCACCAACTCGCAGTCTCCTGCGTGAAGTTCTCCAACGATGGGCTGCTCTTCGCCTCCGCCTCACTCGACAAAACCCTAATCGTATGGTCTGCCCAGACACTGTACAAAATCGGTGTGCTCTCCGAGCACTCCGAGGGGATCTCGGATCTCGCCTGGTCCTCCGACTCGCACTACGTCTGCTCCGCCTCCGACGACCGGACCGTCCGCGTGTGGGACGTCCGGGCCCCCAAATTCGGGTGCGTCCGCGTCCTCCGCGGCCACTCCGACTTCGTCTTCTGCGTCAACTATAATCTCCAGTCCAATCTCATCGTCTCCGGCTCCTTCGACCGCACCATCCGCGTCTGGGACGTCATGACCGGCCGCTGCCTCCGCTCCATCGATGCTCACAGCCTGCCGGTCACCTCCGTGCACTTCGTCCGTGATGGATCCCTGATCGTGTCCGGGAGCCACGATGGGACGTGCAAGTGCTGGGATGCTAACACCGGGGCTTGTCTCAAGGTTTTAATTGATGATAAGGTCCCCGTCTCATTCGCCAAGTTCTCCCCCAATGGCAAGTTCATTCTTGTTGCTACCTTGGATGACACCCTGGTAAGTACCTTCATTCGGGATGATTGTATTTCATTTTTCTTACTGGATTTTCCTTTCTTTTAATGAACTAAAAAAAAAATGGGTTTTTTGCTTGATATGAAACATGATATACTCTGTCTTGGCAGTCATTTACTATGATTGGGGTGAGTAGTTTGTGACTTTTATGCATTCAATCATAGTTATCCTACATAGACCCAAAATTAGATTGCTAGGAATTCGAGCCACTGGTGTGAGTTTTTTAGACGGTAGTATGCTGAAGCCAATGAGAAATTAAGTAACACCATGTTGTTATTGGTTATTTGAAAAAACACTTCTGGAAAATGAGAGATGTGGTGTGAGAATGTTGATATTGATATCTGGCATATTTAGTGTGTGTAAACACATCTGGGAGATTACCACTGCAATGTGCAAGCCATCTTTGAACAATTTTAATCCAAATGGTGCAGAACAGAACTTACATCGGCTTCTTTTGTTGGCCTGCTTATATGGTTTTAACTGTATACTACTCTTAAGTGTATGTCTAAATCTAAATTATACTAAAGACAAATATGGGCATTTCAGTCTAATTTGTGCTTAGACCAGTTATATGATAAAAGAATTACCCTCTGTCTGATAATTTGCGTTTGTGTTGCCTTGTAAGTTGGATAGAACTTTCTAAGCAAAGTCATTCCACCTCTTTCTTCTTGCTCATAACAGAACCGGAGGAACATGCAAGCTCTCTTTGTTTTTTTTCTTTTTTTTTTTTAACTTGAGTAGAAAGATGATTCTCACGGAAGTTTTGCTTGCTTTTTCACTAATATTTGTGTTGGAGCTGTTTGATCAATTTATAACAGCTGGTGCTTCACTTATTTATTTATTATTTTTTTTGTTGCAAAAGTTTTATAGAGCTAAAGTAATCCCACTTCATCTCTCATCATGCCAATTTCTCTTAGGACCGTGTTATATATTATCTTCTGCTCATAGAAAACGGCCTTATCTTCTTAACAATTGCTAAATGAATGAGCAAGCCCCTGAAAAACCTAAACCTTATGCTAAAACTTGGAACATCAAATCCCGGTTGTGTTTGGTTGGGAGTTATCCCCACTTGGGATTAGGAATAAGTTTTGAAAAATTTTGAAATTTTTGGAGGGAAATTTTAAAGTAAAGGTATTAATGATAAGATAGTGATGTGTTGACTATATATTGGTGGGTTATATTTTTAAATCTTAATTAAGGATTTTGGCGGGAAAAACTTTTTCATTGGAAACTGTGTTGGGGTGGGTGCTAGTTTGTCCAATAAGTGGGCATTGACACTTGGCACCAAAACAAATTTAAAATATGGAGATTGTTTTGTCCAATAACTGGGTATGCCAAGAGATTGTTTTGTTACAACAGAGTCTCAACTCTAAAGGACATTGTCTTGTCCAATAACTGGATGTGCCAAGAGATTGTTTTGTCGCAGCAAAGAGTACTAACACTGAAGGAGAAGTGGGGAAAAACATGTAATGCAGCGCCCCTGTGTATGTTTTTACTAGTCATTGTTAATTATCCCATTGTCCTTCTCAAGGTTGTTGTTCTGATTGTGCTCTAATATTTGTGATTGTTGATCAAATCCTGATGCTTTAAGTGTTGTGTTACTTGTTGGTAATGGTTTGATGATGTTGATTGCACTAATCATTGCCAATTAATAACTATTGTATTACACTTTCCAAGCGTTCAAAGGTGGTTGATCATATGCTATTGCAATCTGGTTGACAAAATCCTGATGCTCTGCTCTGGATTTTTTTTTGTTACTTGTTGGTTGTACTTAGATATGTTATGCATTACTTCAGTACTTCTTGCTGGAGCTTTATTTATTTATTTATTTATTTATTTATTTATGTGGTTACCTGCTTAGATTTATACTTTTATCACCTTGCAGAAACTGTGGAACTATTCATCAGGGAAGTTCTTGAAAGTATACACAGGGCATGCCAACCGAACATACTGCATCACATCCACCTTTTCTGTTACAAATGGTAAATACATTGTTAGTGGGTCAGAGGACAATTGTATATACATTTGGGATCTCCAAGGTAAAAATATGGTTCAGAAACTGGAAGGTCACAAGGATACTGTAATCTCTGTATCATGCCATCCGACGGAGAACAAAATTGTTTCTGCTGCCCTTGATGGGGATAGATCTATAAAAATTTGGGTTCAAACCTAGGAAACAAGCATTTGCTGATATATATGGTTTTTTTTCTCTCTCTCTTTGTGGGGAGGTGGGTTTATAAGGATACAATTATTTGCTTGGTGAAAGCTAAAATGTTGAACCGTCGATTTGTTGTGAAACTTGTGTAACCGTTGTCATTCAAATGGCTGACCAGGCTGTTGCATTTCATGTTGCAGTCCAAGTATTCAACTGTTAATCTTTGCTCATGTATTCCTTGATGTGTAGAGATAAAAATTTGGCGTAAGCTTTTCCAGTTTGCTGCTTGTCTTGGTGATCATGGAAGGAAGACAAATGCTACCCTCTCATTGACAAGGTACCTTATGCGTTCATATGAAGGTTTTGTTAAGCACATGACTATATGTAGGTTTAAAAACTTAGTATAATCAGAAATCACCGAGAGTTGGCAGATACTTTATTATGCTTCAGTTTTATTGTACAGAATAAGTGTTTTCATAGCACAATTTCCAGCATTTGGCATTATTATTTAGAATTTGAGCATCTCTTAGCATGATAGAAAACAAGGGTCTTTTTCCTTTTTATTTGAACATCTGAACATACGTAACCATGTTGATGAAATGCCATGTTTTTTCTATGATCTGTGGGTGCAGTTGGGCCAATTTGTCTGCTTGAACGGCCGCGTCTTGATCAGTGGATTACTCTCAAAGAAGTTGGAAGGTCGAAGTTCAAATCCACCAGTCAAAATCGGCATCAAAGGGAAATCTTCTTGATAAGGTATGTGATGGAAACCCACTGTGTACCAGACCACAATATCTGCATTCTTTATCAACCTATTCCTGCATCAAATATATTATCAATCATTCAACAAGTGTTAGCCACCAAACACAAACTACATGCATTCTTTACCAACCTGTTTTGACATTAGTAGGTCATACCTTTGGCTCCAAACTGCTAGGTTGTCATCACCCCTGCTCTGGTCTACATACAGCCCCGCCGCCCACTGCTCAGACTTATTATAAGCCGTCACCCAAACTTGTTTCTTGCTATAACTCGCCCTTATCTGAGGATAGTCATCATCTGACAAGAGAGAAGCCGCAGTCGCCCCATGGCTAATGATCTGATACCCGACATCATTCCCGACCTTAGTCTTTTTATTAGTATTCACAACCAGCAAGTTAGCTGGCTCCGATCCGAGCTCAACCCTCCCATCGGCTTCAGTCTCGGCTGTCTCCTTAACCACTGTCCAGTGGCTCTTCCTGGGGGAGCTGCCATCAGTGACCCTCATAGTCTTTATCTTGGCCTGGACAAAGGAATTCTTATTGCCATCAATGTCCAGGTCCAAGTAGTAAGTTAGGAAATGGTCATGGTACACTCCTATGGTGTTCTCAGCCAGCAATGTTCCATACAAGTCCTCGTCTTTCTTCACTTGTCCTGCATTAGTGTAGGTTGTGCCCTTCACTGCAAGGATACCAGTCAATGATACCTGAGAATCGCCATCAAACATTAGTATTTCATAGCAATAGTCATTGTTATTAATATATATTAAACATTGTGATTGAGAATCTCACCAAGACTTTAATTGAACCAGAGGTTTTGAACTCCCAGTTAGTTATGTAGTCATAGTTGCCACACTGGACACCATCCTCACCACCAGACTGATCTTAGGTCGAACTTCAGTGACCTGTATTCCCATACAGATTAGCATAGATGTTCAATGACAAGAAGTTGGTATCTATAGTATACTGACCACTTGTCCAGGTATTCCCGTCTCTGTATGTCGCCACGAAGAATCACCGGAGTATCTCTCAAATACACACAACACATTCTTGATCTTCACCGGAGTTCCGTCTTGGTTGGCATAGTACCCATCCATAAACTCTGCATTGGTCGGGCAATCAGTGAGAGGCTGGAGAGATGACGCGTAGAGGCCGAAGCCATACTCTCCGGTATCAAAGTAGGTCCTATAGTACCAATCCTCTGTAGGGTCCTGATATGGCACAAACAGCTCTGATAGAAAGCCTTTATACAGTACTTGCCGATACAATCCCTTCTCAACTTCTCGGACAGAGGCCAAAGAAATGATTGCACCAGCTCGGACATCATAACCAAGATGGAAACGCCAGTTTGCCCAGCTAATCATTAAGTGTTACGGTTAGATTACAGTTTTAATAGTCTCACATCAGTTAATTTAGTAAAATCTCCGAACCTGATAAAATGACCATCGATGACAAACCCCTTCCCTTCTGGTTGCACTACTGTCACCGGCTTCCCTTGGCGTCCATACGGCAGACTTTGCTTGGCGCTTCGGTAATCTGTCCCTTTGGCCTTTGGCACTGGAACAACAAATCGGTCCTTATAATCCACAATCTTCATCACATCAAGGTCCACAACAATGGTTATGCCTTCAAGAGGTCTCATATAGAAATTCACAGTATCACCAGTAACATAACATATCAACTTCACCACCCTCTTTGTCTTCAGCACCTCTCCAAACCACCCCACAGATGCCGCCAAGCACACAACATCACTTAACTTCATCCCTCTCTTCTTTACAGACTCCATGAATGGACTGTACTTCAAGGGAAGAGTTGAAGCTCTTGTTTGTTCTTCTAAGTTGAATGTAGGGTAGCCAAAGCCTGTGTAGATCTTGTTCGATACAATAGACTTGGTACTTATATCAACGTAAATCTCATGCGTTTGTCCTCGGCCAAATCTTTAGAAAATGATCAATAAAGAGAAATATTTTAGAACATATTTGATATTATAGATATGCATTGTAGATTATATCCACCATGTTTGTGGAAGATTTATTGATAATTGTGAACAGTCATTAGAAACATGCAAGTGATGCGATTTGAATCCTCAATTTCTCCTTATAAGAGGGAATGGGTTGGTCAACTTTTACAAAGAAAGTTGGTCAAAAGATTTAATTAAACATATTTTTTTAAGTTATTAAATAAAGAAGATACGGACAAAATTTGGTTCAACCTTCCAACAACAAACCTACCTTAGAATAACGAAAGCCATGCGGGGTGGTGGCGGGGAGTGGGAATCATCGGCGTGCCAAGAGAGAAGGGCCGACTTGTCAGGCTTGGCGAGACCGACATAATGGAAATTGAGTGGTGTTGATGAGTTTAAGCCATTGGAGGTTTTGATGGTTTGTTGGATGATGGAGAGCTCAGAGGGAGTGAGGGGGTCCAAGGGATGAGAGTTGCATGAAAGTAAGGAGGGGAGGAAGAAGAAAAGGATGAGAATCATGATGAGGATTTGATGGAAGATATGAAAGGTGGCCTTCTTATTTATAGAGCTTCAAGCTTTAACTACATGCTTACATGGCTATCAAAATCTTCTTTTGTACTTCTTGTGAGCTAGGAATTTGGTGGGGTTTTCTCATCTGTATCTGTTTCTGTGGACTTTTTTCTTTTAAATTTAGTTAGAAAGATTGAATTTCATTGATGGAGGAGATAATAAAGTGTTTATTTTGGAGAACAAGGTTGAAGATGAGCAAGCCCACCAATTTTAGTTTGATTCGTTCTCGAACCAACTTACACTACACATTGACTTACCATGTTTAGATTCAAATCATATCCTTTATGTGACGCGCCACTATATAACATATCCCCATTTATAACACAACACACACAAGAAATGGACTTCTATTTAATCTACCAAATAAATGTTTTTTATAATAGTTTTTGAGATGTGTATCTGTATTTGTTTTTTTAATAAAAATTTAGATTATATAAAATAAATAAATGTTATCCAAATTTCACCAAATTAATGGCTCTCTTATTAATTAATTTATATTCAAGGGACATATTGAAACCATAGTATAATTAAACATTCTTATGAATACTTAAATATTCAACTAAGAAGAAACTCTTGAAATTTTATTTTATTTATAAATCATTTTCTAATTCTTAATATATTTTAAAAATATGTTTAGATCCAACTCTAAACATATAATTATAAGTTATGAACTAGTAACTTAGTTAGCCCAAATTACAATTTTATTAATACCAAATATATCATTCAAATAACAAAATTTTGGAAATTTTCCAATATTTGGAAACAAATCACAACAAAGAAAATTAGACCTCTTTATTTTATCCCCATATATAATGAATCTTATGGGTTATGGGTACAATTGAGCCAAGCTGTTCTCTTGAATGGCCTTGTGTTGATCAATGGATCACTCTCAAAGAAATTGGAAGGCCTTAGTTCAAATCCACTACTCAAAGTTGGCATCAAAGGGAAATCTTCTTCGTAGGGTGTGTGATGGAATCTCACTAGTCTTAGGTCTAGTTCATTGCTTGATGTTTAATCTTAGCTCATGTATTCCTTGATGTGCAGAGATAAAAAAATTAGCGTAAGCTTTTCCAGTTTACTGCTTGTTTCAGTGATCATGGAATGAAGACAAATGTTACCCTCTCATTGACAATGTACCTTATGAGTTCATATGAAGGTTTTGCTGTCACAAGCACATAACTATATGTAGGTTTAATAACTTAGTATAATCTGAAATCACCGAGAGTTGGCAGATACTTCATTATGCTTCAGTTTTATTGTACAGAATAAGTTTTTTCATAGCACAATTGCCAGTATTTGGCATTATTATTTAGAATTTGAGTATCTCTTAGCATGATAGGAAACAAGGAGTTTTTCTCCTTTTTATTTGAACATCTGAACATACGTAACCATGTTGATGAAATGCCATGTTTTTTCTATGATCTGTGGGTGCAGTTGGGCCAATTTGTCTGCTTGAACGGCCGCGTCTTGATCAGTGGATTACTCTCAAAGAAGTTGGAAGGTCGAAGTTCAAATCCACCAGTCAAAATCGGCATCAAAGGGAAATCTTCTTGATAAGGTATGTGATGGAAACCCACTGTGTACCAGACCACAATATCTGCATTCTTTATCAACCTATTCCTGCATCAAATATATTATCAATCATTCAACAAGTGTTAGCTACCAAACACAAACTACATGCATTCTTGACCAACATGTTTTGACATTAGTTGGTCATACCTTTGGCTCCAAACTGCTAGGTTGTCATCACCCCTGCTCTGGTCTACATACAGCCCCGCCGCCCACTGCTCAGACTTATTATAAGCCGTCACCCAAACTTGTTTCTTGCTATAACTCGCCCTTATTTGAGGATAGTCATCATCTGACAAGAGAGAAGCCGCAGTCGCCCCATGGCTAATGATCTGATACCCGACATCATTCCCGACCTTAGTCTTTTTATTAGTATTCACAACCAGCAAGTTAGCTGGCTCCGATCCGAGCTCAACCTTCCCATCGGCTTCAGTCTCGGCTGTCTCCTTAACCACTGTCCAGTGGCTCTTCCTGGGGGAGCTGCCATCAGTGACCCTCATAGTCTTTATCTTGGCCTGGACAAAGGAATTCTTATTGCCATCAATGTCCATGTCCAAGTAGTAAGTTACGAAATGGTCATGATACACTCCTATGGTGTTCTCAACCAGCAATGTTCCATATAAGTCCTCGTCTTTCTTCACTTGTCCTACATTAGTGTAGGTTGTGCCCTTCACTGCAAGGATACCAGTCAATGATACCTGAGAATCACCATCAAACATTAGTATTTCATAATAATAGTCATTGTTATAAATATATATTAGACATTGTGATTAAGAATCTCACCCAGACTTTAATTGAACCAGAGGTCTTGAACTCCCAGTCAGTTATGTAGTCATAGTTGCCAACACTGGACACCATCCTCACCACCAGACTGATCTCAGGACGAACTTCAGTGACCTGCATTCCTATAGAGATTAGCAAAGATGTTCAATAACAAGTAAGTCAACATCTATAGTATACTGACCACTTGTCCGGGTATTCCCGTCTCCGTATGTCGCCACGAAGAATCACCGGAGTATCTCTCAAATACACAGAACACATTCTTGATCTTCACTGGAGTCCCGTCTTGGTTGGCATAGTATCCATCCATAAACTCGGCATTGGCCGGGCAGTCAATGAGAGGCTGGAGGGATGCTGCGGAGAGGCCTAAGCCGTACTCTCCGGCATCAAAGTAGGTCCTATAGTACCACTCCTCTGTAGGGTCCTGGTACGGCACAAACAGCTCTGATACAAAGCCTTTATACAGTACTTGCCGATACACTCCCTTCTCAACTTCTTGGACAGAGGCCAAAGAAATGACTGCACCAGCTCGGACATCATAACCAAGATGGAAACGCCAGTTTGCCCAGCTAGCCATCAAGCATTACTAATGGTTAGATTACAGTTTTAATAGTCTCACATCAGTTAATTTAGTTAAATCTCCGAACCTGATAAAATGATCCTCGATGACAAACCCCTTCCCTTCAGGTTGCACTACTGTCACCGGCTTCCCCTGGGGTCCATACGGCGGCCTTTGCTTGGCACTCCGGTAATCTGTCCCTTCGGCCTTCGGCACCGGAACAACAAACCGGTCCTTATAATCCACAATCTTCATCACATCAAGGTCCACAACAATGGTGATACCTTCAAGAGGTCTCATATAGAAATTCACAGTATCACCAGTAACATAACAATTCAACTTCACCACCCTCTTTGTCTTCTGCACCTCTCCAAACCACCCCACAGAAGAGGCCGCGCACACAACATCACTCAATTTCATCCCTCTCTTCTTTACAGATGCCATGAATGGACGGTACTTCAAGGGAAGAGCTGCAGCACTTGTTCGTTCTTCTAAGGTGAATCTAGGGTAGCCGAAACCAGTGTAGATCTTGTTCGATTCAATAGACTTGGTACTTATATCAACGTAGATCTCATGCGTTTGCCCTCGGCCGGATCTTGAGACATATCGATAAAGGGGAATATTTTAGAATATGTTTGATATTATAGATATGTATAGTAAATTACATCCATTATGTTCGCAGAAGATTTAATTGAACACATCATTTTAAATTATTAAAGGTATGATATCCAAATTAGTTTCTCTATTATACTGAATCGATTTTTCCGATCCATCTATTATAATTTGAGTCCCGGGGTCCCTATTTTTTTTATGAATTTTCTCAATCGTGAAAGTATTGGGACCTCAGGGCTCAAATTATAATAGAGAGACCAAAATGGTTGATTTGGTATAATAGAGGAACTAATTTGGATATTACACTATTATTAAATAAACATTTATAATTAGATACATAAAAGGGCAATTCAATGCTATACAGCTCCCACACTATGTGGGGTCCAAGGAAGGATTAGAGCACTTGGGTCTATTGTACGTAGTTTTACCTTGTTTTTAAAACAAGAGATTATTTTCATAACTAGAACTTGTGACCTTCAGATCACAAGGTAACAATTTTATTGTTGAGCCAAGGCTTCTCTTCATATAATTAGATACATGTAAAAAAAAAATTTGGTTCAACCTCCATCAACAAACAACAAACCTTAGAATGACGAAAGCCCTGCGAGGTGGTGGATGGGAGCGGGAATCATCGGCGTGCCATGAGAGAAGGGCCGACTTGTCAGGCTCTGCGAGACCGACATAATGGAAATTGAGTGGTGTTGATGATTTTAAGGCATTGGAGGTTTTGATGGTTTGTTGGATGATGGAGAGCTCATAGGAAGTTAGGGGGTCTAAGGGATGAGAGTTGCATGAAAGTAAGGAGGAGAGGAAGAAGAAAAGGATGAGAATCATGGTGAGGAATTTTGGAGAGGATATATGATGGGAAGATATGAAAGTTGGCCCTCTTTTTTATAGAGCTTCAAGCCTTGAACTCCATGCATGCATGGCTTATTGGCTTTCGAAGTCTTCTTTTGTACTTCTTATGAGCTAGGAATTTGGTGGGGTTTTCTCATCTGTATCTGTGGACTTTTTCTTTTGAGTCAGGAGATAGTTAAGTGTTTTTTTTTTATTGGAGAATAAGTTTGAAGTCACACAAGCCCACCAACATTAGTTTGGTTGTCCTCGAACCAACTTACACCACACATTGTCTCACATAGACATGGGCACAGGCTGGTTCCAAGTCTGACCTGCCAGTTTCGAGTTGGTCAAAGGCAAACCCGCAATTGACCCGTGTTATAGTTCCGGCTCGATGCGTAAGGTTGACCCAACGGACTCATCGGGGTATGGGTCACCTTCGGGTGACCCAGATCTAGCCCTGGCCATCCCCCAAAATCGATGGGCCGGACTGTAATCCACATGTTTTTAAATTTATTTTTTATTTTTTAAGATATAATTTAATGAAAAAAAAATCCAACAGCTTTAAAGCCGTTGGATGTCAATGGCTTTAAACTTGTTGGAATCCAACCCTCTGGATCAACTTGGGTCACGGGTTGGGATTCCCAACCTGTAATCGACCCATTACTGTAGCTGGCTGGTTATGATTTTCCGGCCCAGCCCACCAGGTCCGTTGATCCAATGAGTTTTGTCGGGCCGGGTTAAAACCGGGCCCGACCCTCCCTCTAGCCTCATATATTAAGATCCAAATCATGCATTTTTAGATTTTTCTCTACCCTTATTCAATGTGACACTATTTAACCCATCCCATTTATAACACAACAGAACAAAAATGAAATGGACGGTTAAAATCTATTTAATCCATTAAATAAATGTTTATATATATATATATATATATATATATATATATATTGAAAAAAATGAATAACTCACGTTTATTAATAATATGGTCAATTATAACAGACTCAACAGATACAAAAGTCAATTAGGTGTTGCTCTCCGGCAGAGTTGGTAGTGCCCCAGGTCCTCCCTCGATCCGCTGTTGGAAAATTTTATCATTACCAAATATATCATTCAAATAACAAACTCTTGTAAAATTTCCAATATTTGGAAATAAATCACAACAAAGAAAATTAGACCTCTTTATTTTATTCCCATATATAATGAATCTCATGGGTTATGGGTACAATTTAGCCAATGTGTTCTCTTGAACGGCCTTGTCTTGATCAATGGATTATTCTCAAAGAAATTGGAAGGCCTTAGTTCAAATCCACTACTCAAAGTTGGCATCAAAGGGAAATCTTCTTGGTAGGGTGTGTGATGAAACCCCACTGTGTACCATAATACAATATCCTTGTTCTTTATCACTCTATTCCTGCATCAATCCAAAACTTTTATATTCATACCGATATTTATTTAATTAATCAAAGGTTAAAAAAAAAAAATCGTCATACCTCTCGCTCCAAACCGATAAAGTATCATCGCCTCTGCTCTGGTCTATATAAAGCCCGGCCGCCCATTTCTCTGACTTGTTGTAAGCAGTCACCCATAATTGCTTTTTACTATAACCAGCTCGTATCTGAGGATAGTCATCATCGGACAAAAGAGAACCCGCTGGTGCACCATGATTGATGAGTCGATAACCTACATTGTTCCCCATTTTAGTCTTTTTATTAGTGTTCACAAATAACAAGTCAGCCGGTGGTCCTGAGTTGAGATCAACTCTTGCATCCGCTTCTGTCTCGGCAATTTCTTTGACCACGGTCCAATAACTTTTTCTCAAGGAGCTGCCATCAGTGATTTTGACAGTCTTCAGTTTGGCCTTGACAAATGAGTTGTTGTATCCATCAATGTCCAAATCCAAGTAGTAAGTGATGAAATGGTCATGGTTCACACCAATGGTGTTCTTAGCCAATAGTGAACCATACAAGTCCTCATCTTTCTCTACTTGTCCTAAGTTGGTGTATGATGTGCCCTTGACTTCCAGGAGCCCAGACAATGAAACCTGAGAATTCAAACAAATATATGCATTCAATCGTCATAAAGCTCAACAATGGCGGCTTTTCTTATTTTAATTTGACAAGTCTTCAATCTTGTTAATTTTCATCTTAAGTAATAAAACTTAGATGGGTTAGATGGATTCCAGTTAGATATAAACTGGCTCAAAATTAAAAGGGCAACCTAATGTTATAAAGCTTCCGTTATGCACAGGATCCGGAAAAAAGTCGGACCACTTGGGTCTATAGTATGTAATCTTACATTTTTTTTTATAAGAGATTGTTTTCAACGACTTGAATCTGTAACCTTCAAGTTTCATGACGACACCTAAATTATGTCACTAGGTCTCCTTGATATAAACAAACTTGAAATAGATTTATTAAAAAAAATAATTTTTTTATGTTTTATTTCGATGTTTCTCTTATAAGTATTTTTAAGAGATTTTTGTCAAAAAAAAGATACATGACTCCTAATTTTATAATTTTTTTATTAATCATGATCAAATTTAGTATTATTGTTTTTCAAAACCTTATTAAAGACATAACATGAAGTGTATGAATAATAAGAAATCTCACCGTAAATTTGATAGCACCATTAGTCTTGAACTCCCAATCGACAATATAGTCATAGTTACCGATAGTAGAAACCATCCTTACAACAAGACTAATCTCCGGTTGAACTTCAGTAATCTGGAAAATAAATAAAAAAAACAAAAATAACATCACTAACAAAAAATCAAGAAATTAAATTATATATAAAAAAATATATGTCATATAATCATAATTAAACATAAATTGATCTAAAAATCTTAATTATTAAGAAATCTACGTACCACTTGTCCAGGTATTCCAATCTCTGTATGTCGCCAAGCAGAATCACCGGAATACCTTTCAAACAAACAAAACACATTCTTGATCTTCACCGGGGACCCGTCCTGACTAGCATAGTACCCGTCAAGGAACTCGGCATTCGTCGGGCAATCAGTGAGAGGTTGAAGAGATATCGCTGATAGACCGAAGCCAAACTCTCCGGCATCAAAAAATGTCTTATAATACCACTCTTCTGTAGGATCTTGATATGGAACAAATAGTTCTGATACAAAACCCTTGTAGAGTACTGGCCTGTACATTGTGTGCTCAAGTTCTTGAACTGACGCCAGAGAGATCACTGCACCAGCCCGGACATCAAAACCAAGATGAAATTTCCAGTTTGCCCAACTGTTCATCATCATGTCAATAGATGTTAATGTTATGCAGTAGTATGCTAGATTAAGGAATTGTTTTATTTATCTATTTGAAAATAATAATGGTATATAATAAATGAAAAATAGGTTTTATTTTTTGCCCGCATATTATGGAAAAATGTCGATGATATGTCTTATATATTTGAAAATAAAAATGTTGATGATATGTACATACCTTTGGAAAAATCATAATTACAAATATGACCTTAGATTTCTTGTTTTGTTATATATATACTCGATCAATTTCAAGTGTAAAAATGTTGATGATATGTACATATCTTTGAAAAAAATCATAATTGCATATATAACCTTAGGTTTCTTATTTTGTTATATATATACTTTCGATCAATTTCAAGTGTTCTACCGTACCATTATATTCTTTATTATTTATATCTGAAAATTATATTTAACTATAAATTTAAAAATTATTTTTAAAATATAAATTTAAAATAATTAAAATATAGAGATATAAAAGGTATTTCCTTAGGCTATAGTTTATAATTAACTATAATTAAAATTTTTGGATTGACAACCATTTTTAAGAACATAATTATATACACAATCAAATGAAAAATTTAGGTATATCTATTATTATAATTTTTCATTTTTATGGTTACGTAAATTATTTAAAAAAACAATTAATAATTATAGATATAACCCTAGGTTTTCTATATATATATATATATATATATATATATATATATATATATCCTTAGGTTAACATCAAGTGTTCAACCATTATCTTAACTCTATCAAAATAGCATTATACTCTTTGTAAATATATATCTGAAAAATTTATTTCACTATAAATTTTAAATATATAAAATTTAAAATATTGAAATATCTTAGAGGTATCTATAATTTATAACTAATTATAATTAAAAAATTTCGATTGACAGCTTTTTTTCAAGAACATAGATATATACATGATTAAATGAGAAATTTGAGGTATATCTACTTTTATAATTTTCATTTTAATGGTTACACAAATTATTTAAAAAAAATCATCAAACATTAATAAGCAAAGATGATTTTGTCTGCTGTGGTCAGAATTTGATTGATAAGAGTCCAAAGGTCACATGCAGATGACAGTACTTAAATTTAGATTATATTTTTTTAATTATTAATAATTTTCTAGTATTATATAAGTTAATTAAATTTTATATATATATATATATATATATATATATATATATATATATACATATACTAATTTTATATTAGTTGTCAATCTATCATAACCCTCTTTTTTTTGGATTTGAAACCGGCTATGCGAGTTATATATCCGAAAAAAAAGAGGGTTATGATAGATTGACAACCAATATAAAATTAGTATATATATATATATATATAATATATATATACCATTTGTAAAGTTTAGATTAAATCTAAAATGATTTTATAACCTAAAAACACATGCACCATAAACTAATCTCATTTATGAACAAGATTTATTTTTATTTTTATTTTTAATTTGAGATAATTTCCTATAGGTCCCTATACTATGCATACACTATTTACCTTTTGAAAACACTCACCCAAAATCCTATTTACACTAAGTCCCTACCCAAGGACCCTAGGGGGATGAATAGTTACTATTGAGTAGGAAATAAGTTTACTATTGAGGGATGAATAGTTATTTACCTATTATTTTTATTTATTTTGTTTTTTTTTTAATCTATGTGTGCTATGTATGACTAAAAAAACAAAAACCTGAAAACACCATCAAACCTACAATTCAAAGTTCTAAGTTCAAACCAAGACCAACCTGCAAATAACTTTCTAAAGAGAAAGAGGAAGAGAACAAGAACATCAAACCTAATGGAATGTCCATCAATGGTGACACCCTTTCCCTCCGGTTGCACCACCTCCACCGGCATCCCCCTCGGTCCAAATGGCGGCCTCTGTTTAGAGCTCCGGTAATCCGTCCCTCCGGCCACCGGCACCGGCACCACAAACCTATCCTTATAACCCACAATCTCCATGACGTCAAGGTCCACAACAATGGTTATCCCTTCCACAGGCCTCATGTAAAGATTCACACTATTTCCGGTCAAGAAACACAAGATGTTCAACAACCTCTTTGTCTTCTCCACCTCTCCAAACCATCCAACTGAGAAGGTGGTGCACACTACTTCACTCAACTTGATTCTTCTCTTCTTGATGGAGTTCAAGAATGGAGTGTAGTTGAAGGGGAGGTTGGAGGCTGCTGTTTGTTCTTCGAAGTTGAACATAGGGAAGCCGAAACCGGTGTAGACCGTGTTCGATATAATTGTTTTGGTGGTTATGTCGAGGATGATTTCATGTGTTGTGTGGCCGGACCTTGCGATGATGAAGGCCTGGCGAGGTGGTGGTGGGGAGTTGTGACGGTCGGAAAGGCTGTTGAGGATGTCGGTCTTGTCCGGATCGGCGAGACCGATGTATTGGAAGGATGGGGGAGGGGAGGAGGAGAAGAGATGGGATGTTTTGAGGGTGTGTTGGATGGTGGAGAACTCTGAGGGAGTGAGAGGGTCTAGAGGATGAGAGGTGTTGCATGGGAGGAAGGAGATGAGGAGGAGGAAGAAGAGGAGGAGCATGGTGGTTGGTTGGGGTCCAGAGGATGAGTAGGGGTGATGATGCTATCCTGTTTGTTTGTGCATGTTTTATAATGACTCATGGTGTTTGTTTGTTATTTGCGGTCTATTTGCATGTGTTTGATTTTTTGCTTCAAAGTATTTTATTTAATATAATATGTTATGGGGAAATAACCAAAGGCATATTGTATGATCATAAGCTCCAAGATGAAAATCTAACTATTAACCACTTGGTCATTTAAGATGCTGAAAGTTGATAGATAATGGTCTCTGGACTGTAAAAAGATGTTCTTGGCTCACGAAGAAGGTAACTTAAACCGGGAAACTTGAATTCATTATAGACTCCACTGAAATTGAGTGTTAATCTAAGCATTTCTCTCTTTGGATACTCTATGAGTTCTTTATCTCTTTCTTTCCTCTCCTTTTCGAGCCTCTGACTTGAATGTCGGAGATTAGCTCCTCCCCGAACATGAGCTCTTCTTTCTCCACAATTCATTTTCCCTGTGAGGTTCGATCTCCAGAGACCTATCTGTAGAGTAGAAGGAACGAAGTAGAGGACTCGTTAATCACAATCGATTTATCTCTCAAAATCACCTGAAGCAATATTCCAACATTCACCGACTACTTTCATCCTTTGCTCTGATCTCCATGAGGAGTGAATCGTTGACATTTATATTCATGTACATTAATGCGAACTAGGGGACACCAAACTTATCAAAATTACACTTTTATATATCATTCCTCCCTTGTGTTCTCTTACTTCATAACAAATGAATAACCAAACTAAAGAAAGTTAACTTTGATAACTGTGAGAAGATGAGCCCATACGGGGCCCCATACGGGCCGTATGGGGCTACCACAGGCCGTATAAAGCAGCCAGGGAAGTGTACGGGCCCATATACGGGCCGTACAGACAATACGGGCTTGTATACGGGCCGTATATGGGCCCGTATGAGGTGACCAGCAGGGCATATGGGCATGTATATGGCCCGTATATTAGACCGTATAGAGGGACCTGAGGAGTATACGGGACCGCATACGGGCCGTCTACGGGCCCATATAGCGTAAGTATAAAAGTGTTCCTGTTGCGGCTGAAGACCTAATCCGAAATCATCTCAAATTTGGGGCTAGAGCTAAGGGCTTGGAGGGCTTGTAGAGAAGAGGAGACACTTGAAGAAGCATCAATCGACAAGGGAGAAGGTGGAGATCAACTTGAAAGCTCAAGGAGAGTGCATAGTGAGTTGTTCTTGTATTTCCTTTGGTGTTGCATCTTTGTATGAGTGTTGTTTCTTCTTGAGACGAGCTTGAGTCTTGTTCAAGCCTCGGAGGTACTCATATCTAGTGGATTCCCTGTTCCCCGCCCCCGTGGAGACGTAGGCAAGGTGCCGAACTCCACGTATATCTTGTGTAGTTGTGTGTGATTGTTTTCTCTATCTTGCCCTAGTTGTGCATGTGTGTTTGGAGATATTCTTTGACAGGGTGTTCGAGCTTGGTTATGTGCGTGATTGGACTTCCGCAGAGGGTTGAATTGCAGGTTCTTCCCCAACAATAACTTCTCTTGCTACTTCTGCTGAAATGAACATCTCTATTTTATTAAAAACTTTTTTTTATATATAATTTGTCTTACCTAAATATTTTTACTAATATTTGTAATCACAGCTCTTAGAAGTATTATCTCTTAGACATCATAACAATATATTTCATTAAGATCTCAACTGTCTTAAAATACTCCTCAAACTGTAAAAATCTTTAGTAAATAGCTATTTTTTTTTTTTTGGAAAAATAAGGATAAAGAGTATATGCTAGAAGTAGATGATCAATGAAGCCCTCCCAAAGGCCTCTCATGTGCTTTGAATTGCTATAAAAATATTAATTGTGGCCTTGCACATCGTAGGAAGCTTTTAAGTACTTGTTTGACTACTTGCTTTTCATATATGACACAAACCAATGTTTATCTCTCTGGATGGTAACATTAAAAATATATATTGAATGCATGTGGATGTAACCCTCCATTTTTTTTTTCAAGGATTTGATTCTATAAAAAGAATTGTGAAATACCACATAAACAAAAATAGTCCAATCTTTAATTCACTAACCACCAATATCTACTAGGACAATCAAAATAAAACAAATAATTATTAAAAACAAGGGGAGAAAGACAAATAGATTTATGTGATTCGATAGATTGTTTATGTCCACGAACGAGGGTGTAAAGATCAATCAACTATAATCAATATAAGGTACCAGATTATTTTTGAATTCACACCGAAGACAATATAAAATGATAAATAACGAATCAATGATGTAATGAATGTTAATGAGTAGTGAGTCCCTTGATTTCTAAGACTTTAGGAATTGGTAATAAGCTTGAAGTTCTGACCATATAAAAAAAAAACAAAGGATCAGTTGGTGTTAAGTCAATAACTAAATGATTATATTAATCTCATTATGTTATTAAATAAGCTAAAAGTACACTTACTTTGAATATTCAAAGTACTTGGGATTAGAGTAGAGCATGGCTTAAGTTAAAGCCGTCTCTATATTAAATCGTTATTTTGTATATATTTACATTATAACGTAGAGGTGACTCTTTTTTTAAAAATAAAATAAAATAAAATTAGTTTACATTTCTTTATTTACAATACAATGGAATGGATAATAAATAAAATAATCTTTATTTTATGTCTCGTTATCGTGGATCTATTTCAAAAATATACATCGTCTGGGGCTTTATCATCGGGAATAACTAGGGGTGTATTCGAGCCGAGCTGAGCCCAGCTTTCGTGTGTTCAGGCTCGGCTCGTGACTAAACGAAGGAGCTCAAGCTCGGTTCGTGGCTCGAATCGAGCCTAATATATTGTTCGAGCTTGGCTCATTTGAAGAATTACAGAAGTCGAGCTCGGCTTGAGCTCAGCTCAGAAAAGCTTGTTTATTTGTTCGTTCGAGCTCGAGTTCGTTTATACGCCGTTTGAGCTCGAGTTCGCTAAATGCTCGTTTAAAAGCTTGTTTGAGGCTTTTTTGAAACTCGTTTATAAAGCTCGTTTACAAAGCTCACCTAGAAATAAATTATCAATTACAAATATGAAATGATCTAAAATAAACAACAGAATAAGAGCAAAACATAGTCTTGAAATAAACAATAGAAGGTTATCCAATACAAGTCATGAAACAACAACAAAAACATCATTGGTCCATATTGAAATAACAAGTATCTTGCACATAATCAAATAATAACAAGCATAAAAACACTTGAGTCTTCCAACTCCTCATTCCTTCTAAGCAATAATAAAGCAAACTCCTCAATGTCCTCATGGTCCAGACTCCAAACAAACTCACAAGTCCAAGGCTCCAAGCACATTCACAAAAGCATAATTATCTAAAAACAAAAGACACAATTATAAGATAACTTTCTTCAGTTCAGTGTACCAGCTTCCACATCATGCTGCAGCCTGCAGAGAAAGCAAAGATGATAAATAAGATTCCACATTGATCAATGGAAACATCCAAAGAAGACTTGGCAAAATGGTCAAACCCATTTTAGTTCTACTTATTATAGGAATCTATTTATTATAGGATAGCCATTGTCAAAGAGATGGCAGTTAACACTATGAAGAGTACAGATTTTGCAAATCTCTGGGATGTAGTGTCCCACAATCTGATCTCAGAGTAGCATCTGCTTTAAGTAGAAATTTTTTATATAACAATCTATCTATTTTAGTGAAGAGTATGTCCTTCTTGAGAATAATAACCATCAACAAACCATATAATTACCAAATATTCTGATAGAACAAGTTTAGGGAAATAAAAAAAAAACTAGGAAAGGATTAATCCTTGTTTTGTGTTGCATTTCAAATAAAACATCAATGAGCAATATAGAAGAACAAAAGAAAACATATAACAGGCATATCAAACCTAAATTTACATATAGCAATGTGAAAAATGATAATGATAATTAAAAAAAACTGATTTTATATTGTCAAAAATGAAAGATTCACCAAAAAAAAATAGACCAAATGCAACCATTTGATAAAAGCATATAGGACACATCCTTGTCAAAAAAAAAAAAAAATGTCGTACTCTTACCAATATTGGTTGGTTACTAATTTCTTCTTGTCAAAGATGGTTTCATTTCAAAAAAAATTCAAGGACTTCCTTCTTCTCCTACGAAATGCAAATAACATTAAAAATGGTCTTACATATAATAAACTTCAAAAATAGAAAAACATAAATTAATTTTACTTACTTTTGCTTTTCTTTGAATCCCATAATAAGCTCTCAACCAATCTCCACCACACATTAATGCTTCAACCGTAGTTGGTGCTAATGAAGCACGATTCGACTCAATAACTCTTTTAGCTATACTAAAAGCAGACTCAAAAGGTACTGTGGTTATTGGTATGGATAGAACATCACAAGCCATCTTTGACAAAACCCGAAACTTCAAATGATTAGCTTTCCACCACTCCAAGACATCAAACGGAGGGTCAATGCTCTCATTGTGTATGTGAACTCCTTCTTCCAACTACGCATCTAATTCTAACTTTACTATTTGAAAAGAACCCACATTTCTAATGAAATTATCAAATTCAGCCCTTCCTCTAGATTTACCAACAGTAAGTGTGGATGAAGACATTGAAGAGGAAGTTGTAGGGGCAGAAAGTTGACTTTGAGTTTCTATGACATTCTTGGCCTTGAAAGCTTCCACATACTCATTATAAAGCTTGTAAAGTGATGATTGAACAAATCTCATCCTATTTGGAACATCCTCTGTTGAATAGAAATAGGGGAAAGCCCATTCAACCAAAGACATCTTGTTCCTTGAATCTAAAATAGTTGCAATTGATATCAACAAATTATTGTCACCCCAATATTTATCAAACTTTCTAATCATTCTTGCTGCCATTTGCCTCATAAAATCATCATCACTTTCCACATTTTTAGACAAAGCTTTCTTCACAGTGGTAAGTTCGAGGAGAAACAAATTGGAAGTAGGATACTCAAAACCTGAAATAACATTTGTAACATAATGAAATTCTTCAAGAAATGTGCAAATAGTTTGGACTTTACTCCAATCTTCCTCACATGGCAAGTGATGGTAGTTTGAATCTCTTAGTTGATATCTAGGAAAGGCCAACTTCAAATCCAAAGCAGCTGCAAGCATGTAATATGTAGCATTACATCTTGTGCAAACATCAAGAATGAGCTTCTTATTTGGCAGATTCGATTGCTTAGCAATATCACTAAACATAGTAAGACGAGACACACTTTTACTGATATACTTCATACTTTCACGCACATTGTGAACTACATCACTAATTTCACCAAGCCCATCTTGAACCAAGAGATTCAAAATATGTGCACAACACCTCACATGAAATAATTTTCCATCAAGTACAAGTGCATTCTGATTGCTCAAATTCAGATTATATTTCAACAAATTCACAAAGAAGATCATTATAACTAGCATTATCAACTCCACACACTCATCAACTTTTTCAAGACCCC
The DNA here is from genome assembly GCA_026586065.1 of Dioscorea zingiberensis. Taxonomy (NCBI): domain Eukaryota; kingdom Viridiplantae; phylum Streptophyta; class Magnoliopsida; order Dioscoreales; family Dioscoreaceae; genus Dioscorea; species Dioscorea zingiberensis. Next base: position 63,054,875 of record CM048819.1, on the reverse strand, counting down.
AATCATTTATACATCTTTGTAACTCATCACAAACAAAGAACACCGATTAAGGTGTGGAGAGACAATAGAACGAAAGCATAACATACGTTTTTGCAATTTCCACTCAGGATCCACAAAATGACAAGTAACAACCATATATTCTAAATCTTGCACCGAAGATGTCCACAAATCAGTAGTGACACTAACTCGATTAACTTCTTTCAACAATGACACTACTCTTTTTCTCTCAATGTCATAAGCATATATACAATCTTTTTTTGAAATCCCTCTACTTATTCTTTCCCAATTAGGGCTAATAGTTCTCATAAAATGATTAAAAACTTCATTCTCGGCAAATGAAAATGTCAAGTCATGTACTAAAACCATATGAGAATAGACTTGTCGCACCTTTGCTTGGTCATACTTCCAAGTATGAATGGCATTTACATTTTCAGATTTTGCCAAATTTGATGAGTAAGTCAGCTATTTTTGTCCCTTCAACACCAATTGTCGTCTCGCATATTTTCAAATGCCGAATAAACTGAGTTGTTGTGCCCGACTTCAATAGGCCAAGTTGATGCCTATAATGAATGCACTCTGCCTTCTTTGTTCCATCCGAGAAGATAACTTCTTTGAATTTATCCCAAACTTTAGAGGTCCTCTTTCTCTTTTTGGTTGCAAATGGATTCTCTTCTACTTCATCATCTTCAACATTGATGGGAGAATCATTAACTTCAACATGATTATCCTCATTAACAGCATCATCCAAATCCACACTACAAATGGGACTAGCAGATCGAGACGATTCATCAATTGATGTAGGAGTAGACATTCTGATTTCTGAGACACTAACCCTGGCATCAACCAACCAAAAAAATGGGCCCAAAAACACAAAAACCCACATCAAAACCCTAGCCGCCACTCCGCAGGCGCCAACTTCCTCTCCGAGTCTGGCAGGTGGCCTTCTCTCTTATTCCTATCTCTCGATCTTGATTTTGAATGGGCTTCTCTTTGATTTGTGGAAACCCATTTTGTGATATCTTTTTGAGAAAACCCTTTGTTCTGTTTGGTTTTTTTTTAATTTTTGGTTTGATGTTCTAGGGCTTGATTTTGGGGAAAATTTAGTGAAATGGAATGAGATTGATCTGTTGTACTTAATCATGCTTTGATTTTGTCCTCGTTGATCTTATGGCTTTTCGGCATTCACAGTCTCTTGCCATGTGGCCCTAATAGCTCTAATTCTCCATTTTTACAGTTTATGCTTAAAAGTTAAATTTTGATTCATGTTGTCCATACTTTACTTGATATGTTACATAGAAATAGATATCTAGAACAACAGGAAAGTTCATATGAAGAACTCAAGGGAACTGAAGTGGATCATAAATGGGAAGGGTGGAAGGTACTTTGGAAATTGAATATAGCTCCTAAAATCCATTATTTCCTTTGGAAAATATTTCATAGAAAATTACCAACAAAGTATCATCTATACAGTATGAGCATTAGCTTAGAAAAGCTATGCCCAATGTGCATCTTAACAACAAAAACAATTAACATCTATTTTTTGAGTGCAGGTGGCCAAGACATGTTTGGGAGGAAATTGAAGAATTAATTGTAGCAATGAGTCACAAGATCTCTGGATGAGTAATAGAAAGATTGGAAACCATAGGTTGCTAGCAGAGGAGTTTGGCATAATATTTATTATTTACACACTTTGGCTGATATGGAAATCTCAGTGTAATCTTATCTTCAAGGGGCATGCTTTTGATCCTAGAATAACAATAAAGAATAGCGTGACACCGGCATCAGAAGACAATAAAAAACAACCATACTAGATACAACTAGGGCAAGGAGAATTATAAACATATAATGTTCATTGATGTCTCATGGGTAGCAGTATTCTAGATTAAGGAATTGTTTTATTTAGGGTAAATTATCTTTTAGTCCCCGGCACTATTTGATACTATTCCCCACCCAAAACACACATACTCAAAATACTATTACACTAAACCCCTATACACACCCCAAGGGACCTATAAACAATTTGGGCACTATTCAAGAGACTAAAAGTTAAATAACTATATTAAAAAAGGATCAGTTGGTGTTAAGTCAATAACTAAATGATTATATTAATCTCGTTATGTTATTACTTAAGCTTAGAGTACACTAACTTTGAATATTCAAAGTACTTGGGATTAGAGTAGAACATGGCTCAAGTTAAAGTAGTCCCTATATTAAATCATTATTTTTGTGTATTTATATTATGACTGAGAGGTGACTTTTGATATAATTTGGATTGGCTTTTTTTTGCCCCAGAAGTGCTTCTGGAGTAAGTTAAGCCCTTCTGGGGAAAAGAAAGGTACACCATGCTTAAACCTTTTTAAACCTATTTTGAATAGGGTCAATTATCAAAATACCATTATTACTATTTTAATTATTTATTTTTATTATAAAAGCACTTCTGGATTAACATATCCAAACATAAAAATAACAAAAAACGCTTAACGTACTCTCAGAAGTCCATTTTTCAGAAGTTTTTCTAACAAACTTAAAAAAAAATCTTTTTTTCAAAAGCCAATCCAAACACCCCTTAGTTTATATTTCTTTATTTGCAATACAATAGATTAGTAGAGTAATTCAACTTCAGATTGGAGGAAAATAGAGAAGAAAAAAAGCGCGAAGAGAAATTGATTTTTTTTAAAATAAAATTAACTGAACAATAAACTTTGAGGCCTTGTTTGGATAGACTTTTTTTTTCTTTTTTTTACCAAGAAGTGCTTCTAGAATAAGTTAAGCACTTCTGGGGAAAAGAAAGGTGTTTGGATGTGTTTTTCATAAAAGCAGAAGCACTAAGGGGATGTTTGGATTGGCTTTTGAAAAAAGGATTTTTTTCGAGTTTACTAGAAGGACTTTTAAAAAAAGGACTTCTGAGAGTAAGCTAAGCGCTTCTGTTATTTTTATGTTTGGGTGTGTTAATCCAGAAGTATTTTTATAATAATAAAAAATAATAAAAATAAATAATAAAAATAGTAATAATGGTATTTTGGTAATTGATCTTGTTCAAAATAGGTTTAAAAAAGTTTCAAAAGGGTGTTTTGGTAATTAATATTTTCTAAAACAACTTTTACAAAACGGCTTTTTTCAGAAGCACCAAACCACTAGCTTCTGGAAAAAACACTTCTGGAGCTTTTTTTAGTGCTTCTACTTTTTTAAAAACCCATCTAAACACCTTTTTTTCTCCAGAAGTGCTTAACTTACTCCAGAAGCACTTCTGGAGGAAAAAAAGCCAATCCAAACACCCCCTAAAAAAAAGCTATAGAAGTGTTTTTCTCATAAGCTAGTGGTTTGGGGTGCTTCCAAAAAACAGCCCTTTTGTAGAAACAATTTTAGAAAGTGTTAATTACCAAAACATCCTTTTTAATCATTTTTAAACCTATTTTGAAAAGTGCCAATTACCAAAATACCATTATTACTATTATTATTTATTTTTATTATTTATTATTATTATAAAAGTACTTTTAGATTAATATATCCCAACATAAAAATAAGGGTTAATTTTTTTTAACCCACCTGAACTAAGTTACTTTTTCGATTCGGCACCCCAACTTTTTTAAGTCTCTCAGAAAGCCTGAACTTTTTTTAAGTTTTAAATCGGCACCTCTGTCACCCCCAAACCGACGGACGTCAGGTTAAGTCATTAATTTAGGAATTAGCTTCAAACTAATTATATTTTAACATTAACCTTATGTGAATAGATCTTGTTCGCGAGGACATACGCCTCCCAGAGGCCACGATCGAAACGCCCGGCCGAGAAGCGTTTGGGAGAGATCATCGTGGTCGCGGAGGTCCACAGGGGAGTCAGCGGGGAGGGAACCGACATAGAGAACCTCCATATCGTCGGGAAGCCCGTCACGGAGCTGGAGACGAAGCGACTCCTCATCCCAAGATAGCGACCACCTGCGGCCATCGTGAGCGTCGGGCGCGGACGGGAAGGCTGGTTGGAGACGATGATGATCCGGTCTGCGCGAGCGAGGAGGGTACATCGGAGGAGACGCTATTGGCGGGGTCGTCCTCGTCGAGGTCAGACATGATACCGGGGACCGTCATGACGCGGGGGAGGCGCCTCGGCCGCGGGTTGCCGCTGAGGCTGATGGCGGAGAAGTTGTCGGCGGCGAGATCGAGGAGGTTGGTGTACGATCTGGACATCATCTTGTTCGTGCCGTTGTGGCGATCTAGGGATTCCGGGCACGATGCGTGCTGGAGGACAGAGAGCACGTCGGCGAGCGAGCCCCGGAGGTAGGCCGCGTCCAGTGTCATCGCGATGTGCACCGTCGGGGCGGCGATGCAGCTCCTGCCATTCCGGAACGCCGGGGCCTCTCGGAAAGAAGAGAGCTCAAGGCGGTGAGCATCCTCGGCGGTGAGCATCCCCGGCGGTGACCAGAAGCACGACCGGGAGACAACGAGTAGCATTGGGAGTGGGGATGTGGGCGTGGGACGGGACGCAGCCGCGGAGCCGAGGAGATGGGTTGAATAATAATAAGAATCAATTAGGTTTAAGGTTAATGTTAAAATACAATTAGTTTAAAGCTAATTACTAAATTAATGATTTAACCTGACGTCCGTCGGTTTGGGGATGACAGAGGTGCCGATTTAAAACTTAAAAAAAGTTCAGGCTTTCTGAGAGACTTAAAAAAGTTGGGGTGCTGGATCGAAAAAGTAACTTAGTTCAGGTGGGTTAAAAAAAATTAACCCTAAAAATAACATAACGCTTAACTTACTCTCATGAGCATAATTATCAAAACCGGACCGGATCGGCTGTTGGACCGGTTGAACCGGCCATGGAATCGGTCCGGTTCTGTTATTGGACCGGAATTGCATTCGAACCGGTGTAAACCGGCTTGAACCGCCGGTTTGAATATTAAACCGCTGAACCGCCCGGTTTTTAATGAACCGGACGGTTTAATTTTTATTTGGCGGCCAACACGGGCAGCTTCTTTCCCGAGCCTTCTCCGTGGGGCTCATCGTCCTGCTCACGCTCCCCGTGGCTATTCAGATCTATCTCTGGTTCCAGGAGGCGAGATCAAGAGTGAACAGCACCCCGGATCTCGATCTGGAGGTGCGACTCAAGGAGCTATTGCTCTATCTGGGGCTTGGGGGGGCCATTGGAGACGAGGGAGTTCAATTTTGTTTTCGTTTTTTGAGTTCTTGGCTTCTTTCCTCTCTGAAAACAAAGAGCTGAACATAAAATCGTTTAAAAAAATCGAAAGAGACACACAGATGGAGAAGGAGAGGTGTTTCTCATCTAAGTGAACGGCTTAGATTAAGCCACACAAAATACATCGGACGGTGTAGAGAAATCCAAACTCATCACACTGATTGCTCTCGTGGATCGAGATGAGCCCGAGCACTTTACTCTCTCGTCTTTTTTAGTGATACTTCAACACCATGAAATTGATAACCGCCACTCAAATTTACACTTATTTACATACTTACCTTATTTGTTTTTTTTTTTTTGAATAAGTTGGAGGTGGGAGGGCATAGAGGTCTTTTGGTGTACATTTGGATGTTGCTTCACAACATTTGCATGGGTTTAGAAAGATATTTTTTAGTTTTTTTATTTTTTAAATATTAAATTATTTAAAATAATATTTTATTATTTATCTATAATATAATAATTTATTATTAATATTTATATTGACCACCCAATTGACCCGGCGGTTGAATCCAAGGAACCTGACTTCGAATCTGCCTAACGTCCTGGTCGATAACTATGCTCATAAATCTTTTTTTCAAAAATCCTTTTAACAAACTCAAAAAATTTCATTTTTTCATAAGCCAATCCAAACACACCCTGAATGTTAAAAAAAACTTTAAAACAAGCTTTTCTCAGCTACATGTTAATGTTGCCAAAAGATAATACGATTTTGTTTGGATTGGTTTTTTTCCCCAAACACGTTTCCAAAGTTAAGCTCTTATGGGAAAAAATAATATGTTTGGATAAGCTTTTTTAGAAAAGCAGAAGCTGTAAAAAAGTTGAAAACTGTTTATTTCATAAGCTTGTGATTTGTAGCTTTTGGAAAAAACTGTTTTGTAGAAGTTGTTTTAGAAAGTGTCAATTACCAAAAAATTGATGGGATGTATCCGAAAGAATAAATTAAATAAATTTATTATAATTCTTGTAAAATAAATGAAGTAACTAATATAGAAAAAAAAATCATAACAAAACCCACAGACATTCAAAAATGTTAAAGTGAACAACTAAATAAATGCATACAAAATCATATATATATATATATATATATATATATATATATATATATATGATTTTAGATATTTTAAAAATGCCCAAATATGGGAGAAAACTAATTTTATCAATACCAAGGATATCATTCAAATAACAAAATCTTGGAAATTTCCAATATTTAGAAACAAATCACAACAAAGAAAATTAGCCCTCTTTATTTTATCCCCATATATAATGAATTCTTATGGGTTATGAGTACAATTGAGCCATTCTGTTCTCTTGAATGGCCTTGTCTTGATCAATGGATTACTCTCAAAGAAATTGGAAGGCCTTAGTTCAAAGCCACTACTCAAAGTTGGCATCAAAGGGAAATCTTCTTGGTAGGGTGTGTGATGAAACCCCACTGTGTACCATAACACAATATCCTTGTTCTTTATCACTCTATTCCTGCATCAAACCAAAACTTATATATTCATACCAATATTTATTCAATTAATCAAAGTAAAAAAAAAAAAATCATCATCATACCTCTCGCTCCAAACTGATAAAGTGTTATCACCTCTGCTCTGGTCTGTATAAAGCCCGGCCGCCCATTTCTCCGACTTGTTGTAAGCAGTCACCCATAATTGCTTTTTACTATAACCCGCTCGTATCTGAGGATAGTCATCATCGGACAAGAGAGAAGCCACGGGTGCACCGTGGTTGATAAGTCGATAACCCACATTGTTCCCCATTTTAGTCTTTTTATTAGTGTTCACAAATAACAAGTCGGTGGGTGGTTCTGAGTTGAGATTGATTCTCGCATCCGCTTCTGTCTTGGCAATTTCTTTGATCACGGTCCAATAACTTTTTCTTAAGGAGCTGCCATCAGTGATTTTGACAGTCTTCATTTTGGCCTTGACAAATGAGTTGTTGTAGCCATCAATGTCCAAATCCAAGTAGTAAGTGATGAAATGGTCATGGTTCACACCAATGGTGTTCTTAGCCAATAGGGAACCATACAAGTCTTCATCTTTCTCTACTTGTCCTAAGTTGGTGTATGATGTGCCCTTGACTTCCAGGAGACCAGACAATGAAACCTGAGAATACAAACAAATATATGCATTCAATCTTCATAAACCTCAACAATGGCGGCTTTTCTTATTTTTGACAAGTCTTTAATCTTGTTAATTTTCATCTTAAGTAATAAAAAATATTTGTTAAGTTTTATTTCAATGTTTCTCTTACAAGTATTTTTAAGAGTAAGCTAAGCAATTTTCTATAAAAGCGAGAACATTTTTATCAAAAAATTATATGACTCCTATTAATTTTATAACTTTTTATTAATCATGATCGAATTTAGTATTATTGTTTTTCAAAACCATATAATTAAAGACAGAAGATGAAGTGTATGCATAAAAAGAAAGCTGACCATAAACTTAATAGCACCATTAGTCTTGAACTCCCAATCAACAATATAGTCATAGTTACCGATGGTAGAAACCATCCTCACAACAAGACTAATCTCCCGACGAACTTCAGTAATCTAAAAAATAAAAAATAAAGAAATTAAATTATTAAAAAAATCAAGTCATATAAAAATATATTAAAAAACTATTATTTAATCATAATTATACATAAATAGATCTAAAAATCTTAATTATTAAGTAATCTACTTACCACTCGTCCAGGTATTCCAATCTCTGTATGTCGCCATGCAAAATCACCAGAATACTTTTCAAACAAACAGAACACATTCTTGATTTTCATCGGAGACCCGTCTTGACTAGCATAGTACCCGTCAAAGAACTCAGCATTTTCCGGACAATCAGTTAGAGGTTGAAGAGACACCGCCGATAGACCGAAGCCTAACTCTCCGGCATCAAACAATGTCTTATAATACCACTCTTCTGTAGGATCTTGATATGGGACAAATAGCTCTGATACAAAACCCTTGTATAGTACTTGCCTGTACATTGTATGCTCGAGTTCTTGAACTGAGGCCAGAGAGATGACTGCACCAGCTCGGACATCAAAACCAAGATGAAATTTCCAATTTGCCCAGCTGATCATCATCATGTTAATATGTTAATGTTATGTAGCCGTATGCTAGATTAAGGAATTGTTTTATTTATCTGCTTTAAAATAATAGTGATATAGAATAAATGGAAGAAAAAAAAAAGATTCGTTGAAAATGTTGATGATGTGTATATAATTGATGAAAAAAAGGTTCAAAGAAATGCAATAACTAGACTTGTGTGCATATGGATTTACAAAAACCCCATTGTGGGTAGAAACTAAAAAAACAAAAAAAAAAGAGTTCTGATGATTCATTTGATTCAATAAAAAATTTTAGTTAGTTCCACCCGAGATGGATTTTGGTAATAAAATATAAAATAATAATGATATAGAATAAATTATATCCCTCTAAAGGTGATTTAAACTCTCAACCTCTCTTTGTGAGAGGGCATGAGTTACCAATTTTACTTATGAAGATTATTATTTAAAAAATATTTTTAAAAATATGAAATTTAAAATAATTGAAATATTTTAGAAATAGAAGTGGTATTTTCTTAGTCTATAGTTTATAATTAATTATAATTAAAAAAATTAAATTAACAACCGTTTTCAAGAGCATAGGTATATATACAATCAAATAAAAAAATTTGAGATATATCTACTATTATAATTTTTCATTTTAATGGTTACACAAATTATTTTAAAAAAAAATCATCAACAATTAATAAGCAAAGCAAATAGGATTTTGTCTGCCGTGGTCAGAATTTTATTGATAATACTGGAATTTATATAAGATTTTTTTTATTAATAAGTTTCTATTGTTCTGGAAGTTACAAGAAAACATTTTCTTTTTGTTTTTTTCTGCGTGTTTGACTAGAAAAAAAAAAAAATTCAAACCTACAACTCAAAGTTCAAACCAAAACTAAAAGTAAGATTTTGGGTTGTGTCGGCCTGAGCATGGTTCGGCCCAGCAAGAATCGGGTCGTACTCGACACTGCTTGAAATGAACAATATTCGGACCGTGTCAGATATGATTTGGCTTCGTGGCCATGCCGAGTCGAACCACCACAGCCATGTGCTGGCTCGGCAGGGCCCTAAATGATGCCATGTGGCAGAACTATATGTTACCACGTGGCAGATTAAAGTTTAAAATATATAATATATGCCACCACGTGACCGCTGAGAGCCATGTCATTTAAACTTATATAATCTTATAAGCACTTCTCTTGTTCATTTAATTAAGGGACTGTTTGGTTACCTGTAAGTAGCCGTGAAGTAACTTGTTTTACATGTAAATTTTACTTTTGGGTGTTTGGTTTTTCTTTGTAAAAGTACTACGTATAGCTTCGTTTTACATCTGGCTTTTTCTTTCATTTCAACTCACTGGCCAAATTGGTAGTAAGTTGAAATCTGATACTTATTTGGTTAAAATAACACCTCAATTTATCAAATTTATTATAGGGGTTTTTTTTGCAAAATTGCCGAACGTTGTAATTTTTTTTACAAAAAAACCAAAAAAATAAAAATAATATTTATTTTTTGAAGGGTGTATGAACTTTTCAAAATTGATGTCATTTTGCAAAAAAAACCCTCAATTTATCAAAATTATTATAAGGGCCTTTAAGCAAAATTACAGAACTTTGTGTTTTTTTTTTACCAAAAATTTCTAAAATCCAAGTGTCTTTTGCATAAAACCCCTATATTTACCAATATATATAAAAAATGGATAATAGGGGTAACCTCACCACTTACTTTACTAGAAAAACTTACATTAAACCAAACAGTGAAAAATTAAATACATCATTTTCATTTACAGGAAACCAAACAACTTTGATCTGAGTTAAAATACTGATAATTTAAGTTACATTGTAATTACACTTTACAGTAATTTGAAATACAAGTAAACCAAAATTTTAAGAGATTAATCACTCACTTCACCAACAGTTTCTTGACCTATTGATATCGGGTCTTTTATATCGGGCTTCGTTGATTGAGATAACACCGTATTCAAACCCCACTATTATAAAATAAGGGTGTGTGCAGGAAACGAGTTGCCCACCCCTATAACTTTGAGGTGGTGCTTGTCGCCTTTGAAACTAATAATAATAATAATAATAATAAAAACTAATCCCTCACTCCCACTCTCCGAGCAGCCGCCATGGATCCCAGCAAGAAGCTCCACCTCCTCTTTTTTCCCCTAATGAGCCCAGACACTTCATCCCAATGATCAAACCTGCAAATAACTTTCTAGAGAGAGAGAGAGAGAGCATGATCAAACCTAATGGAATGTCCATCAATGGCGACTCCCTTTCCCTCCGGTTGCACCACCTCCACCGGCTTCCCCCTCGGTCCAAACGGCGGCCTCTGTTTCGAGCTCCGGTAATCAGTCCCTCCGGCCACGGGCACCGGCACCACCAACCTATCCTTATAATCCACAATCTCCATGACATCAAGGTCCACAACAATGGTTATCCCCTCCACAGGCCTCATGTAAAGATTTACAGTATCTCCAGTCAAGAAACACAATATCTTCAACACCCTCTTTGTTGTCTTCTCCACCTCTCCAAACCATCCAACTGAGAAGGTGGTGCACACTACTTCACTCAACTTGATTCTTCTCTTCTTGATGGACTTCAAGAATGGAGTGTAATTGAAGGGGAGGTTGGAGGCTGCCGTTTGTTCTTCGAAGTTGAACATAGGGAAGCCAAAGCCGGTGTAGACCGTGTTCGATACGATTGTTTTGGTGGTTATGTCGAGGATGACTTCATGTGTTTTGTGGCCGGACCTTAAGATGATGAAAGCCCGGCGAGGTGGTGGAGGGGAGTTGTGATGGTCGGAAAGGGTATAGAGGATGTCGGTCTTGTCGGGATCAGCGAGACCGACGTATTGGAAAGATGGGGGAGGGGAGGAGGAGAAGAGATGGGAGGTTTTGAGGGTGTGTTGGATGGTGGAGAACTCTGAGGGAGTGAGAGGGTCTAGAGGATGAGAGGTGTTGCATGGGAGGAAGGAGGTGAGGAGGAGGAAGAAGAGGAGGAGCATGGTGGTTGGTTGGTGTTTAGAGGTATAGTGGGGGAGGTGATGTTATACTGTTTGTTTGTGCATGTTTTATAGTGACTCATGGTGTTTGATTGTTATTTGAGGTCTACTTGCATGTGTTTGGTTTTTTGTTTTAAGGTACTTTATTTATTTGATGTAATAGGTTAGGCCTAAAAATAATTAAAGATAGGTGGTATGGTCATAAGCGCCAAGATAAAAACCAAATTGTTAATCACTTGGTCAACCAAGATACTGACAATTGACAAATAATGGTCTATGTGCTATTAATGGAGATCTTTGGCTCACAAAAATATCTTAAACTGGAAAATTTTAATTCATTCTGGACTTCATTAAAATTGAGCGCTAGTTTGGGCATTTCTCTCTCAGAATCTTTTCTGAGTTCTTTTTCTCTTTCTCTCTTTTTCTCTCATCTTTTTTTTCGAGTCCCTGACTGAAAGGCCCTCCTCGAAAGCACGGCCTGGATTCCTCTACCTGTGAACTTTGATCTTGCTGATCTCGAACGGAGGTATCTCTCAAAATCACATGAAACACTTCAATCTTCATTGACCACTTTCACCTGTTGATCAAGATCGCTTTGATCCCAAGAGGAGCTGATCGTTGACATTTATATTCATGTACATTGAAGTGAGAGAACATCAAAGTTAAACTTTGATATGTCTTTCTCTGACTTAAGGACAAATGAATAACCAAACTAAGGGAAACTCAATTCACTTTAATAACTTCCGTGTCACTTTTGGTGAAATGAACTATCATATTTCATTAAGATCTCAACTATCTTAAAATATTCCTCAAACTGTAAAAATATTTAGTAAATAGCTAAAAAGTTTTTTGAAAAATAAGGATAAAGAGTACATGCTAGAAGTAGATGATCATTGAAGCCCTCCCAAAAGCCTCTCATGTGCTTTGCATTGCTATAAAAATATTAATTGTGGCCTTGCACATAAATAGTTGGAATCTTTTAATTACTTTGTTTGTTTGTTGACTTGTTGCTTTTCATATATGACACAAACCAAATGCTAACATTAAAAATCAATATTGAATGCATGTGGATTTAACATTGAAAAGGACCCCCAATTTGTACACAAGAGATGACTGTGTTTGTCTGTTTTTTCTCAAATGTGGATCAGTGTTAATGAAGCTCTAATGAAGACAATAGAAAATGGCAAATAATGAGCCATTGATGTAATTAATGTTAATGAATAGTGAGTAACTTGATTTCTAAGACTTTGAGGAATTGGTGATAAGCTTGAAGTTTTCATCACATAAAAAAGAGGATCAGTTGGTGTTAAGTCAATAACACCAACTTTGAATCTCGTTATGTGATTAAATAAGCTAAAAGTACACTTACTTTGAATATTAAATCATTATTTGTATATTTAAATTATAACTTAGAGGTAACTCTTTTATTTATATATAATTTAGTTTATATTTCTTTATTTACAATACAATGGATTAGTAGAGTAATTCAACTTCGGATTGGAGGAAAATAGAGAAGAAAAGAAAACACCAAGGGAAATTGATTTTTTTAAGTAAAATTAATTGGACAATAAGACTTTGAATGTTATATATAAAACTTTAAAACAAGGGAAACGTCACCAAAATATTATACATGACTGTAACTACTGGGATTAAAGGTGATAAATCACATTTTCAGTCCTTCAATTATTCAAAACATGCTCAATAAACAGGTGAACCAAAATATGAAGAATAACATATGGAAATGGATACTTGGAACAACAGGAAAGTCCCTCAAAACTGCAATCTATGAGGAATTTAAGGGAATTGAAGAGGTTCATAAATGGAAAGGCCGGAAGGTACTTTGGAAATTGAATGTGACTCCTAAAATCCAATATTTCCTTTGAAAATATTCCATAGAAAATTACCAACAAAGGATCATTTGTACAGGATGAGCATTGGCCCAAAAGAGCCATGCCCAGTGTGCAATTTAACAGTAGAAACAACTAACCATCTACTTGTTGAGTGAAGGTGGGTAATACAGGTTTGGAAGAAAGTTAAATTGAAGGGTTACTTGCATTGGATGGGTGAGAGGAGGGTTGGAAGCCATAGGTTGCTAGCAGAGGAGGTTGGCATAATATCTTATACACTTTGATAAATCTGGAAATCTCAATGTAATCTCATCTTCAAGAGATGGGCTTTTGATCCCCTAAAATAACATCAAAAAATAGCATGGTACTGGTCATTGGACACAGTCGAAGCAAGGAGAATTACAAACATACAATGTTCATTGATGCCTCATGGGTAGAGGGATGCAACACGGCAAGCATTTCTTATATCATTTTGACTAACAAGGGCAAATTTTGCATTGCAAGGTCGAGAACATGTATGGCAGAATCGGTTTTTGAAGTGGAGATGAAAGCTGTAAAAGAAGGTCTGGAACAACTTACGCATATAAAAGATTCTACAAGAGGGAGGAAGAGACCAAAATTGTCAAACTAAGAATATTACAAAAGTATGCCGAGCTTTGCTAACACGTATCAGAGATTGAGAGAGAAAGTATATCCCAAAAGAGATGAACAATATAACTGATGAGATGGCTAAATTAGCCAGATGGACAGGTCACAGGACATCTAAAAACATTTAAAACATATATGCAATGTAATTATTACTTCGAAAACTTTACAATACTTTTGTAACCTCCAAGAACCCTTTAATGAGTAGCAAGTCCAATGGGATTCCATTAACCAAAACAAGAAAAAAAAGAAAGATAATACATGAATTAAATTTGTTACATCCATATAATAATAACTTATGTGTTAAAAAATGAATGGAAAGAGAGATCACTATTCGACATGAAACTACTGCGCATTTATTCAAGGTGTTGAGAACTTCATTGCTCAGATATTACAAAATTTAGGTACAGAATGGTAAAGCGATCAATCAGAATCATCAAGGGCAATGTTTGCCTTATGATGTCTCTGAGATGGGTCAGTATTTATGTTAATATTGTCAATAGAGATGGAGCATTGCCGGAATTGCATTTCGGTTGTGTTCCAGAGTAAACCCAGCTTCGCTGAAAGATCCTGTAACTTGTTAAGGTCTCCTGTGCTTTAAGGCTTCGTATTCAATTCCGATTTAGACCCTTGAGCAAAAATATTCCCAGTCCGCCGACTGCCAACAAAACAATGAGCGAGTTCCCGATAGAGTCTGCATCAAAGATCCTGATTTGGGAATCTGTTCTTCCAGGGCGGCTCTGCAAAGCCAGATGCTCATGAAGCAAGTTTGATAGGTTGTCTAATTGATGCATGACTTGCCGCTGTCCTCGTCCGATTGCCACTACCTGCTTATAAAGTTACAACAATAGAAGCGATCAGAATCTTGGAATTGAACTAATGGATCATATGCTGTTGTACTTGTCACAAACTTCTATTCTTCACTTGCAAAAACGATCTCAAACCATTAGAATCATATATCGATTCCTCAATCATTTGTATATATGGCCTGACAAATATGTATGAGACAATATGATACCAAGATGAGCGAATACATAAATCATGTGAGCACAGGAGAATAGGTGCTGAGTAAACCTTGGTCTTCACCCTCACTATATCCATAGCTGAAGGCCTGAGTCAAGGAAGAAAAAGAGTCTCTTCTGCATTCAAAGTAGTCTAAAAATTCTTTGAACTGTAATGTCTATGGCATCGCTCATTTATAGCCAGAATCCTTTAATAATTTGAGGTCCTTTCTACTTTCTTTTGACAAAGGTGACAAGCACCCCCCAAAGGAAGTCAAGGATGGGCAGCAGGTGCGGAACCTGTTCAATGCAACTGTGCCCAAGAGGAGGGGCTTGATCCCGGGACCAGCCCATGAAGATCGAGGCCCACCTCTTAGCAAGGGAATCCAGTACCAATAGGCCATCATGGCCGTTCCTTTCTACTTTCAATCAATGAAAAATATACACAAAATGTCTAAGTGTGATCAGAGAGGCAATTGGAATAGATTTGTTGCTATAGATAGTGACTGAATTGAACCCGCTGAAATTTTTACTTCGGGAACTACATCTCAAATAATTCAACAAATCCAGATACAATGTTTTAATTTATAGTCTTAGATCTAGTTCATTGCTTGATGTTTATGACACTTGCACATGTATATATAACATATAGAGGGAATTTTTTTTTCTTATTCCTCATAATTTCTGCTGTTTCTAGTGTTCATCATATAACCCAGAAAATTCAATAAAGATATGTTCATCTCACCCTAATTCATATTTCTCAACTAGCTGAACAATAACGAATCCCGATCTTGACTATGTAGAGAAGGTGCAAAATTGAAATTATTAGCATATGTTCCTAGTAAAAGAATATCTAAAATGTTAATTCATTTTATTTAGGAGAAGGTGTACCATATCATGATAGAAATATCTATAACATCTTGGGAAGAAATTCAGAACATATGGTGAGGAAAACTTTTAAAAAAGTAAGAACTTCTCAAGAAGAAAAACACTAGCATACCTCTTCCATTAGAGAAAAATCTTTAGTTAATTGGGAAGAAGATGATGAATTTGGTAACAAAGTACCATTGCCCAATCCAGACATGAATAGAGATGTAGGCCCTGAACCGTTGCAGGCATCAGCTTGGAGAGCCAAGTTCTGTTGGCTCATGGTAGGCTTTCTCACACTAAACTTGGAGTTTATTTCTTCAATCCGGTTGGTGAATTCATCCATTCTCTCATTCAAAGTTGATATCTGTTCTGAAAGTTGTGTAATAACACCCTAAAAAAGGTGGAATAGACAAAGTGGGCAACAAACATTGTCAGACATGCATAGACATTAAAAGAATATTTACAACATTATGGAAACAGAGAGTTGATAATTGTAAATTTACCAGGTTGATTGAAGGTGATTCAGCGGCACGGCCTTCAAATTTGTTGTTCCCTACTGTAAGTCTGGTAAGCTTAGCTAAATGCTTGTCTCTGTGTGTTGAATAAGAGTGAGCCATGCCACTGTTGGAATGTGCCACCAAACTATCATGATCAGTAATCTGCCTTTCTAATGAGATCAATTTGGTAGATGAAATCAAAGACATTGTGCAAAACCAATTTTGACCAAAGATGAAAAAAAGAAAACGGAAAATACCTGGGGAAAAGATATGTTTAACTATATTAAGCAAAGAGTATATGGATACTTCATATACCAGTTGCACATGTCATGTCAGCTTAATAGTCTCATTTTGTTCATTGTTGTAAGATTCGATAATCAATATATAATTATTATAAATGCTTGCAGCAGAGATATAACAATCAAATGGATGCCCACATTTACCAAAGGGGCCCCAAAAACAATTTCATCATGTTGAAGTTAAAGCAAAAGGTAATTTACTTTACTATCTTTCAGTTGATACTGAGATACTGATGAAACTTCCTATATTTTGTTGGTTATCAACACAAGTGTGCAATTAGTTGTAACAAACAAGTCTAACAAGCTAGAATATAGTAATTCCCCACTGGCATTAAAATTTCTTTGCCAAAACAAGAGGTTTGAAGTTCAAAGAGTTTAAACATCCTGAACTCCCACTACAATTAAATCATAAAAATATTATTCATCCAAGAAAGAAGACAGTATTATAGCTTCCTTGATAGAAGAAAAAAGTGGTGGCATACGTGAGTACATATCTTATAACCTTTTATTAATCTAATTTATAGTGTATTAAGTCAATTCCATGAAACTTATATTTCCGCACTAAGTCAAACAAGAGCTATTGACAGAAAGTGGAATTTGCTTGAACTCCAACTCTTCAACATGGCAAAGCCAAATGAATTTTCAGAACCAAGCACTAAAGCTTAAATGTATCTTCAAGACATATAATAAAAGCATATCTCTTATGCAAGTATATTTCACATCATTAAAGAGAAATATATTTATATTATGTTCGAAAACAAATCCTACAGAATGGAAACAGCTAAATAGAACCTCTTTAGATGCTTGTTTCTCATGGCAACTCTATCAGCAGAGGCACGAGAAAGTGCTTCTTTTGGGCTTGATACCATGTCATCATCAATGCTAAGCTTGGTCTTCAAATCATCTGGCAATGCCTGCACATTAAAAAAATTAAAGTAAGAGACACCTCAAAAAAAACAACAAAAGAGCCACACTTACAAGATTGTTCAAGTAAAATATCATACTATAACTTCATTCACAAGCTTTTCAAGTTGAATTTGCTCTATGTAAGTCCGTGCAATATAAGAACCCTCCAAACCCAACTGCTCTGCAACATTTCTGACAACTATACGATCTCTTCCTTGAACCTTGAGCAATACAAAACCAGAAGAAAATCCAAGTTAAATCTCAAACTCAAAAAGTTGATGACCACCATAACAGAAAAAAGAAAAAGAAAGCCAATAGTGCATGTATTACAGAAGTCAGATTGCATACAAAGAGAAAAGCTTCCCTCTCCATGAACAGCTGGTCCTCATTAGAGTGAAATGTAATTGAAGTCCCAAAAGAGTGATAAGAAAGTATGAGTTTCAGACTTCTTAGTAGAGGTCAATCCAATTGTTTCATATTCTTCAAATCCTTAAAGTTGTACCAATATTTTAGATTCACCTCATTAGTTTCAGCTTGTTTCATATGTTTCAAAGGGATTTGTATCCTTATTCAATCAAAACAAGAAATAGGAGTCCATTATGGTTTGGTTTTAACCTTATGATGAAATTGTTTTAGTTGAATGGTTTCAATTCCAACATATCTTTACCTCGACAAACTATTGCAATCTAAAAGTAATTTTACTTTACCAAACTAAATCAAATAAAATGGATAAATTAATTGTGTAGTTTCAATTCACAAGACAGGAGAGGAAAGGAGAGGGGAGATGGAGGGCAGATCTGCAAAGGTGAATCAACAGCACTTCTCTCAACAATTTACCAAGATTTTTAAAAATTCAAATAAATTATGAGTATTACCTGGACATAATGTCTATTCAACTGTTCTAACCAATCAATTTTTACAGTCACCCTTTCATCAGAAAATACATGGCTGCTTCTTTTCAAGATGGCTGCAATTGTATACCCTAAGGCCATTAAACCACCAAGAAGACGCACACTGACTTCAAAAGTGATCCTTGGTGATATGATGAAGGGAATATCCGTCACCCATTCCTGAAAATCAAACATCCATGTAAATCAAAATAAGTTGATTTAACTAGAAATAATTGTTGATCATACAAGTCAAGGTCTCTCACATACAACCAGTAATCAAAGAAAAAAATCAAAATGCTTTATTTTCCAATAAGAAAACTATGTAGAAGATAATATGGACAGTTAAGTCCAGAAATAATGGCGACAAAAAAGATGATTTTAGCAAAACTAAAAGCTAGAATCTGTTGCCAAAAAAACTTGCCTCAAACATGAGGTTGTACTTTCCATCCCTGTTTCGCATCCGAAGATAAGATTGGCATGCCTCTGGATCTTCACCTGGTGGCAGGAGATATATATCATAAGTCTCCTCCCTACTTTCTGTGTGGTCATTGGAAATGACAGCCTTGATTTGATCATCTGACAAAGTCTTTGGTGACTACAATCATAGAATTAACAGAAAGATTATATTAACTGATTCAGCAGCCCATAAACTTAAAAAGAAAATGGAGAGAAAGTAACCTTAAGAATGTAAGTGGGATTCTGGAAGCCTGAGAATGGATTGAACTTGTTAATTATTTTTATGTGTGCAGTTTGCAGGTCTGGTTCAATAAAAGCCTTATACATCGGATATACCTATATAACAATGCGATTGCACATCAGAACCAGAAAACATACTGTTCATGAAGAATGTTATAAACAGGCAAATAAAAAATGAAAGGGATTTGAAATGATAAAAATTAGAAGCTATAAAATTATTCTTAATGCACATGAAAACAATTTGAATGGTAGTACTGACCACATAGATCTAGAGAAAATATTCAAAATAGAAGAGTAACAACCGTTTCAGATATCTGATGAATTATTTCTTCTGGTTCCTGACCAGCTCGTTGTATATCCCTTAAAACTCTTTTCACAAGGTCAAAATGCACACCACCTGTCACAGAAACCCTCAAGTCTAATAAAGGCCTCAATCTTTCACTCAAAGCATAAATGCCTTCAAGTACAACAATCCGAGAGCTAGGGACTTCCACTGTCCTGTCACCAGTACAAGAAATAGATGAGTCTGGCATGAAGTTTATACGAGACTAGTCAAATTTAACTATAATTCATAGATCACTGAATATGGATGTTACAGAGCTGTCTTGCCTGTATCCTATACGGCAGCTTGATTTGAAATCATATATGGGCACTTGGACAGGCTTCCCCTCTTTCAAACCATGAACATTTTCCAGCAAAGTGTCATAGTCTGTCAGCCGTGGGTCTGTTCAGATATGGCAAATGTTTGAGTTTTGCAATCAATCATACTTTCTCCCCAGTTAACTATTGCAATGGTTGAAAGACAGTTTTGGAAGTAAAATTTACATGAAGAAATATTAAATACCAAAGCAAAAAACAAGAGATGTAAATTCTGGGAAAAAATACTCAGCAAAAACATAGTTTTCCATAAAAGCATAGTATCCTCACAATCAGATGGATGTGATTATTGCAGTTATACCTTGGGCAAAACAACAAACACTATACAATATACATAACCAAATTCATAAAACAATGTAGTTATAAGTTGACAAGTGAAAGAGGCCAAAATTAGCACTGGAAAAGCAGACTTAAGCATACCCTGCTACATGTAAATTTCACCCATTCACCACAGGAGTATAACTGGGATCAACTAAATTTCTAAAAGGTGTAACAGGTACAAATGTCATACATCAAAAGTCCATTTGTTTTTATTACTTCAAAAAGGAATTTATATAGAGTTGTATAAAAACTAAAACCGGCCAGATATCCTATTAGATTGAAAAGTTGGCAATAATGCAACTAAAGTTACCAGATAAAATACTTTATCATCTCCAATAATGAGTTAATTGAGAGATGGACATCAGTTATCATAGCTGAGGTGATAAAGGCCATCATGGAGGCTGGTCACACACACCACCATAAGGATAGCCAATGTACTGATGGTGGATGGTAATCATTGCTTAGGTGGCCAGATTGAATATTATCCAATGGGCATACCACTCAGAGTGTTGGGAAGGCCATTGCTTAAAATGATACCAAAAAGGTTTCCAGGTCACCAGACAAAGTGGGCCTACCATCACCAATGATAAAACACAACCATCCCAAGTTTTGTTGGGTCTTGACTCTTGTCACCATATAATGCATTCCACTTGTTCTAGTGACTACAAACAATTGCAGGCAGGGTGAAGGTACAACTAACTTGGGCATAGATTTTACTAGAGTGAATCAAGTACCAATATAAGGCTACAAACCATCATGTAGTGAATACAACCCATAAGAAAAATGTTGCATGCCCCCTATACATGCCACTTGTTGCAAAAACTTCAGCCAATCTGGCCATAAACTTTGAAAAGATTTGTGAGTGTTTATAAGAGAAAGCAGAAAAATATGGCTAGAACAAGCACGCACATGCACACACAAAAACAGAAAAATTAAGAACTTAATAGTCAACAACTCATGAGAAAGTCTGGAATTACCATCAAAGTTGCCATCGATAATACGACTAGAATCATTATAGTTGTCCATAGAAATGAGAGCAATACTCGGCATGAAATTGAGAACTTTCTCTGTGAATACAGTCTTTCCAGCCCCAGAAGGACCAGCTACTCCAACAAAAATAATCCCTTCATTTTTCTGGGCCAACAACTGGCAAGCACGAATAACTATGAAGAAACCTTTCTCGAATGAAAGTGATTCTTGGATAGGCACTATTTCATAGCGATCACAATCCTTTCTTTTGACCAATTGAACCTGATCTCTTAAAAGGCCTTGCCTCCGACGAGGTGAATCCACAATAGGGCCATCTTGAGCCATGTACAAGAAGGTATATAAAGCGATCTTCTACAACAAACAAAAGATGAACACAATTACAAGTTATCATCAAAGCTACAAATCCTATCATCATACATGAAGAAAGATTTGTGACTGAACAAATGACAGATGTTCATAGAAGCTAAGAACAATGTTTAACAGTAAATTCAGCCTTTTCAAGGAAGTGAATCAAATGTTACATGTCCACACTTCTTGTTATCCTCAATAATAATAATTATGTTGTTCTTGGTTGATTTTATTTTGTAAAAATATATTTTCAGAATGCCTGGTGTGAGATTGCATGAAAAAACCAGTGAGTCTTGTTTTTATCCTTGTTTTTAGAGATTATGAACCATTGGTTTTTCAAGATTTGTTTTCTCATAGCTCACCCCAAACAAAATTAAAAAATAAAAATAAAAAAACTTTTAATGGCCAAGTGAAGTACTGCTGGACTAGCTTACTCTTGCTAGGAATACTGAGATTAAAAACAATTAATTTTTCAGAAAAAAAAAGGAGACTGAGACCATGTTTCTTCATCAGATACATCAACCGCCTTTCAAAATCTGATTACGCAATGATTGTCAGTTCCAAAAGAGAAGGCTCATGTGGTGAAATATACTATAATAATCAAGAAAATAGATTTCCAGGTTTGGCAATACTATTAATAGGAATTCAAACACCACAGTGATCATATCTCAAATTCAAGCATAAAAAAACATTTTGAAACTTAAACAGAACTAAATCGAACTCACTAGGGATACAACATAGAACTAAATCAACCCACCACATTCCCAACCACACGAAAAACAACAAACACAACAAGAAACGGAAATCAAAACCACGAATTTAACTCATTCCACATATGAAATCAATCCATACCTAAGAAAATTAGATTGAGATCGTAAGACAGCAATGGCACGAGGCCGCACGAGGTAATAGAACAATGTATCGGCGATCGACGGCGTGACGCGAGGAACTGATACAAGAGAGAAAGAGAGGATGAGAAGGGATTGAGAGGAGCGTTCCGAGATGAAGGCGAGAAGGAGAGCGGGCGCTCTCCGGCGTTTGGAGAAGGATTGAGAGAAAAGGGTTGCGGGAATGCGCTTTCAATGCAATGGTGGGATGGTGGGATATTGGTTCTCGATGGGGCTGTGATCGCGCCCGTTAAGGGCTCCTAACGGGCTTGTTCAAGCCCGGAATAGACCCGTTTTTACTTATCGGATCTTGATTCGGATCCAGGTTTGGATCCGACTTGAAATATATATATAATATTTAAAGATATATCTTTATGGTCAAAAATCAATTGATTTTTTTAAAAAAAATAAAATATTATTTTAACCTCACTTGGATCAAATCTCAACGTCAAATCTTGTAAAACTTTATTTTATTTAAAAAAATGGTTGACTTTTACCAAAAATATATTTAAGAATTAGTGTTTACCAAATATTCAAAGTGAAATATATTTAAGTTTTGTGATTAATTGAATCAAATATTAAATTTTAAAATAATTTTGAATGAATGTTTTTCTTGGGTTTTTTTAAGGGGGAGAACGTCAAATCTTGTAAAACTTTATTTTTATAAAAATATTGGTTGACTTTTACCAAAAAATATATTAAAAAATTAGTGTTTGTGGGGGCAAATATTCAAAGTGAAATATATTTAAGTTTTGTGATTAATTGAATCAAATATTAAATTTTTTTATGAATGTTTTTCTTGGGTTTTTTTTAAGGGGAGAACATTATCTATAGAGCAAGTTTTTTGGACTTGTTTATTAGAGATGTTTCCAGAAAGTTGAAAAGCAAAGTCAAAAGATTTTACTAAAAAATAGAAAAATGTCTCAAAGAAAATGGTAATGGGTTATGTTACAAGATAGTTTTGTCATTCAAAAGGAACAAACAAAGTTAAAGCTTGCTATGTTTTTGTCTTTTGTCCTTGAGTGTGGAATGAATCTAACCTGGGCAAACTTTTTTTAAAAAAATAATAATAATAATAAATAATTATCTATCTATATTATTAAGCGGGAGTAAATTGATTATAAATAATTTTAAATTTAAAATTTATAAAAAAAAATATTTAAAAAATTAGATTTATATTTCCATTTTTTTGAATTTAATATTTTTTTAATTTTAAAAATCATAATAACTACTTGAACGACACATTTTAAACCAATAATCATGTTCTTGTAGTTGTTAACTGAAGCAAGTTATGATTATCATATATAACTTTTATTTTTATGAAAGTTATTAAAGGCATTTGCTATTATATAATTATTATATTATTTTTTAAAAAACCAACAGCATAAGGGGTCTATTGGTACCGAATTACTCTACTAGAGGTTCCACTTTCCTGATAAGAACTTGAGATCGAGCCCCTCATCCCCCCACTAGCAAAAGTGGGAACTCAATCGAATTGAGAGTGCCTTTGTTAAGTAAAACTATTATTTTTAAAAGAGTCTGAGTTATTTACTAGTATTTTTTAATTAACTAATAAGATTAGATTCACATATTAAAATTAAAATTATGACAATTAGTTATTAGTATAATTGATTGTAAAATTATTAAGGTTTTATACAAATCTCCATAGATATATTTTTTTTTCATATGAGGACTTGAATTACAAATGTTTTAAATATTCAAAATAATAGAATCAGTTATAAAAAAATAAAACTCCATTTTAAGGTTTTTAAGATTAATTGTTAATGGCAAGAACTAATTTTTATTTATGGTTTTTTTAAAATTAAGACAATAAAATTTTGTTTTACAAATCATTTGAAACACTAGCTCCATATTTAATAAATAAATAAATAAATAAGGTTTTAAAAAAAGATATTTCATTGTTTTTAGGTATTTTTCCTTCTCATTGTTATATATTTTTAGTTATTTCAAATTTTATATTTGTTTTATATTTTTTTAGTATTTTTTCAGGATGATGTCACGAAGATGTGACCCATGAAATCCAAACATAATGATTTAAATGGAGAAATGTTACAGAAGTGTTATTTAATAAAAAAATACCCAATAAAGTGAAGAGCATTTAAACCAACAATGCTATACGAGAGCAAGTATTGAGCAACAAAAATTTAACATATTCATAAAAGAGTAAATTATATAGGAGGTCTCTTGACTATACTCTCCCTCTCACTTTGATCCCTCATCTTCACTTTCTAACCAGAAAGTCCTCCAACTTTTAAACCGTTAACTTAATAGTCCCCAAGGCTGGTTACTGGTTAGAGAGAAGGTGACATGGTGGTGATGAGGCCGACTCACTTCAACTTATGGATTATTTTTACATAAAAATAAGTTTTATGATTATTTTATGATTATTCCCCCATCTCTTTCCTTTCCATTTCCCTCGCCGTCGAATCCCTCACCGGCGTCCCTTCCATCTCCACCGCCTTTTCCTTTCCTCCCATTGCCTCCTCCCCTCCTTCTCCTCGAAACCGACCCTTTTTCGTGTTTCGTTTTACACGCGCTTCATTCTTTTTTCCCTCCCGATCAGTCCCCAAATCCTCTGCTTTCATGCTCTAGGGTTTTTGTTTTGATCCTTGATTAAGCCCCATTCCCCCAAATTTTTCATTGTTTTGGTGTTAATTTTTGGTTTTTTGGGTGGATTTTTGAGTCTAAGATCCAGGGAGGAGAAGATGGCAATAAAGGCAGGAAGGGTCTCCTCACTGGCAAGATGACGGTGGTGAACAAGGATAAGGACAAGAAGAAGTTGTCGGTATCCCGATCTTCATGCGCTGGTCTCCAAGAAGTAGAAATCCTAGCATATCTCTTGGGTACTCGATGGATCTTGTCTTGATTTGATCCATGCACTAGAGGTGTTGGAGCTGGCGGGGAACGCGAGCAAGGATCTGAAGGTGAAGCGTATCACGCCAAGACACCTTTAGCTGACGGAGAGGCGGTGGGAGGAGAGGAAAAGGCGTTGGAGATGGGAAAGGACGTCGGTGAAGGATTCAACGACAAGGGAGAAAGAGCGGAAGGAGATGGGGAATAACTTATTTTTATTTAAAAATAATCATAAAATAATTCATAAGTTTAAGTGAGTCAGTCACATCATCGCCACATCACATTCTCTTTAACTAGCAACCAACCCGAGGGACAATTAAGTTGTCGGTTTTAAAGTTAGAGGACTTTTTGGTTACAAAGTGAAGATGAGGGGGGTGATTGGGAAGGTGCCTAAGTTGAGGGACCTCTTGTGTAATTTACCCTTCATAAAGATGAATGTGGCAAAAGTGAGGATGTTTAGGTGGATGGGTCGTCACCCAATATTAGAAATGAACACATTCGATACTAATTGAAGATAAAATAAGATAATGGCGTTTAAGATTGTTTAGACACGTGAGTTGTAGACCCAGGTGCCCCGATTCGAAAATGTGATAATTTAGTAATAGAAGGTAAGAAGAAGAATAAAGTTAAGCCTATGATTACATGTGGAAAGAGATAATGTCTAAAAACTTATTTATATTATATAGGATTAAAGCCATTTTTGGTCACTGTACTTTAACCAAATGTTCATTTTCGACTTTGTACTTTAAAAATGTTCTATATGGTCCTTGTATTTTGGGGTTTTTGTTCAAATTCATCTCTAGTGTTGACGTGGTAGCACACATGGTATACGAACTCAATATGGTTAATTTTTTTATTCTAGATGGCATGACATGTCAGCATGCCACATTATCATTCTAAAAAAATAATTTATTCGAAATTCATTATGTTATGCCATGTCAGCATACCACGTCATCCTAACCTTGCTACATGTTCTCCACGTAAATATTAGTACAATCTTAAATGTATGCCGTATTAGGGATGAATTTGAACAAAAACCCCAAAATATAGGAACCATATCGAATATTTTTAAAATATAGGGATGAAAATAAATATTAGGCGGACAAAAAAAGACTTTAATCCTATTATATATTAAGTCTGATTTTGCTTTTGGACAAAATAATATGTTGAAGAATTCATATAGCGGACCCTTCTATTATGGATTCTTGTTGTATTGTTATATATTTTTAAATCAATAATAAAAAAAAGAGAAAATCTTATTCAAGATCCAAAGGTTCAGATCCACTGAACTCCAACATTCATAATTCTCTCTGATTTCTTGCCAAAAAAAAGGAAAGATAATTCTCATGTATCTCTCTTTCTCGTCTCATTGATCGATCTGGTTCCTCTTCGTTCTCTGCTTCAATGGAAGCAGCGGCGACCTTATCCTCGTTTTCGATCCTCTTCTCTCGCCCTCCTGTTCGCTTCTTGGCTTCCGTTTCTCTCCCCCTCCTCTCAAACCCTCGCGCTGTTGCTCCTCGATTCCGCAACCTCTGCCGCTCGGTGATCACTTCTTGCTCCGCTGATCGAGTCGTGGCGCGGCCATCTTCGGAGCTTAGGAGAAAGCATTCCGTTTCTGGGCCTGAGGATGAGAAGCTCCGAGCACTCCGGGAGTTGTTCTCGAGGCCGGGAATCGGGATCGATGCTTATATCATACCCTCGCAGGATGCTCACCAGGTAAAAAGTTTTTGTTTTTTCGGCTTACAGTGTGAATTTCTTGAGTTTTAGAGACTAATGTGCGGGATTTCGATTGATTGGATTGGAAGAAGCTATCTATCTATGTTTCTTGGTTTATCATAGAAGTTTTCCGTAGCTTGGTGCTAATTATAGCTCGAGAAAACTGTAGCTAATCGAAAAATCAGATTTTGGAAATAATTTTGAGTGTAATCTCCTTCCTGCTCTTCTGCACAGGGAGAGTAAGTTTTGGCACAAGTCCTATTTCAACAATTTTGTATTTTGTTTTGTTTATCACCTTATCTGTTATCTTATTCTGTTTTGTGAATTATTTTTGGTGTACATACAAGAAGATTTAGTGTACTATGGAACTCATGTGTGGAATTAAGTTCAGCTAAAGTTTGTGATGAAATAAATTATGTTTGGCCACAACTAAACCAAAAAAGGGTATAATTCTTTAGTGAATTCAGTATATAGTTATGTAATTTATGTATTTATGTATTTTTTTTTTAGAGTGAGTTCATTGCTGAGTGTTTCATGCGAAGAGCCTATATATCTGGCTTCACTGGCAGTGCTGGGACTGCAATTGTAACCAAAGACAAGGCTGCGCTTTGGACTGATGGCCGCTATTTTCTTCAGGTTTCACATATTCATTCCAGACTTTGAAAATTAAGTACCGAGTATTTGGTTGTTAGAAACTATACAATACTTATATTTTTATCCTTGATGCTTAGGCCGAGAAGGAGTTAGGTCCTGACTGGATTCTTATGCGAAGTGGGAACCCTGGTGTTCCTACAACTATTGAGTGGCTCAATGATGTGTTGACTCCTGGCTGCAGGATTGGCATAGATCCTGTGAGTTTTCACTAATCCCATGTTGGTTTACAATATTAATATATTAGTTTTGAAGAGTTCATCGGTAAAAAGTCTGCTATGAAAAGTTGATCAATTATTTGAAGCAGAATAATTATGATTCCTGTCTCATGCTCATGATATATAAATTTCATTTTTAATGCTGCTCTAAATGTAGGATGTGAACGTGTATCTGCATTTAAAAATTTTAGTAATTTGGAATTGTGTAAAAATTCTTTTAATAAGGTTTTCTTTCATTATTCAAGCTCAAGCTGTCATGAAAATTTCATTCTTTAATTATCTCTAATTCTAATGGCTCTCCTACTTTGATTGTTTGAAGGGAGCAGTTCCTTTTCTCTTCGGATGCTACTGATGAACTGGACGAAGCAATTTCCAAGAAAAATCTTGAATTAGTTTTTTTGTATGATATGAATCTCGTGGATGAGATATGGGGAGAATCTAGACCAAAGCCTCCAACAAAACCTGTCAGAGTTCATAACATCAAGTATGCTGGTGTTGATGTCTCATCAAAACTATCTTCCTTAAGATCTGAACTTCTTGAAGCTGGCTGCACTGCTATTGTTATATCCATGCTTGATGAAGTTGCTTGGCTGTTAAACCTGGTAAACCTTTGAACAAACTACGTTCCTTTAACTAAAGCTGTGAACAGTTTTTTAATTCATTTCTTGTGAGTGAGTCACTTTCTTGCATGAATCAAATGCAGGCCTATGCATGTGACAATTTATTTTTTATTTTTTAAAAAAAAAGCTAATGAGAGGTCCTGATATCAAGTACAATTTAACTTGATTCTTTGTTAATGCTTCATGTTTTTTTTGTTTGTTAAGTCTACCTATTAAATATTGACGTTTTTGCTTTGTTACTGTACTTATGGATGCATCTGTATTCTCTATCTTCTTGAGCAGAGAGGAAATGATGTTCCACATTCACCTGTGTTCTATTCATATTTGATCGTTGACACTGCTGGTGCTAAATTGTTTGTTGATAACAGTAAAGTCACTAACCAGGTGATTGCTCACCTGAAAACTGCTGGAGTTGAATTGAGGCCATATGAAACCATTCTTTCTGAACTTGAGAGGTAGTCTTGCTAACTTCAATATATTCCTTACAAGATGTTTGCATTATCCAATTACATTGTTTCTTGGCCAAGACTCATATATCCATGAGAGTTAGATTTTATTGCCATTATGCATGATTTACTTTCAATGTTTATTATCATGCATACCGTGTGGTGTTGGTTTCAGAAAATTTGTCTTGGCAATGTAATGGAAAACTACCAAATATAAGTACCTGATTTTGAAGAAGGAATTAGATACAAAATAGCTGATTCTTTTATTATGCTGTGATGCTTCTTAAGTATTTTACCACTTGATCCTTGTTAAAAGAATGAGTTAATTTATTATTATTATTTTCAAAATTTTTGACTATTTACTTTATAGTCAATTTACTACCTGTAATGTTCCTGCAAACCGAGATTTTAATGCAATGAGTAAATGAGTATGGTTCCATCTGTTTTTTTAAGTAAAGGTAACCCTTTCTACCTTCACACTCGACGCTCCCACATTTGATAAAACATAAGAAGATTGCATTCAAGTTGGTTTCTCTTCCAATTTAAGTATAAGTAACCTTAATATCATTTTCCAAGTCCAGTTATCAAGTTGGATCACATCCCATACTTTGTCACAGTGGTTAATTGCATTCAAATTCGATTGTTTTCAATTGAGAATGGCCTCTCATGGAAAGGATTTTGAGTTTGTTTTGTTGATTCTCTTAATATTATGAATTCATGTTTCCTCTAATGTGCGAGCAGCATGTCCATCATGGACGAATGCAATATTTTTCTATGAAGCCTACTTCAGTACTTTGTGGCACAAAACTACAAATGGCTTTTCAGATTTGCTGAGAGTAATTGCCCTATCTTTTGCTCATGTGAGCGTGAATTAATTATTATAGCACCATGCAGATTTGGTAAATGTCTTAATGGAGAGAATATAAACATTGTAAACTAAATCTTATGGTGTATCCTATAATCCTAAGCGTAATTACCATCTTCCAGTTTGGCTGCAGAAGGAGGAAAACTCTGGTTGGATTCATCAACTGTGAATGCTGCAGTTGTGAGCATATATAAATCTGCTTGCAATAAACATGGAAGATCTGGAGAAAAGGTAAGCAGGAGACAGACCAAATACCATCTCCAAGTATGTCAAAATATGAAAATCATAATGCTTGGTCACAGGGTCCTGCTGCACTGTTCAAGGCTTCACCTATTTCCATTGCCAAAGCTGTGAAAAATGAGGCAGAGCTTGAGGGAATGCGCAATTCACATTTGAGGTAAGTAGCTTGATACTGTTTTGTTCAATTTTCATTTGCTTGAGTTTCTTGAAATAAGAATGCATGTGTAATGTATATATGCAGGATAGCTTGTTCTTGTATTTATTGCATTCATACATTTGAGCTCCTCGACAAAAATACAGACACATTTCCCAATTTTATGTTAATTTGGGGGAAAAGCAAATGTACCCTCTAAAACATGCACACACACACTTAAATATTTTGTAAAAGCTTTAATTAAAAAAAATTTCAGGGATGCAGCAGCTTTAGCAGAGTTTTGGGTATGGCTGGAAGAAGAAATTAGTAGGAATGCACGACTAACAGAAGTAGAAGTTGCTGACAAACTACTTGAATTTCGTGGAAAGCAGGCTGGTTTTTTGGAGACAAGCTTCGAAACTATTAGTGGTATTGCTTTCTCTGTGGTCCTTTACGCCAGCTTTATGTAATTTGCTGAAGTCCAAAAACTTATAAATGGCAAATATGTATCTTGTAGTTTCTAGGATATTATTGGTTCAAATCGCACAATTATGTTTATTTGTGCCAGATTTATCTTTGGCCTATTTATTTCAAGTATCTTCATTTTCTCAACTCCCAGAACCAGATTCAAGTTTGCCCTAGCAAACTTGCCTAATCACCTGAGCTTTTGCAGAAGAAAATCTCTTGGTCATGCATATTTTGAATTGGTTTTCCTTCTAGGTTTTATGCTTGGATTTGGATGGTCTAGCTTTTCCTTTTTATTGTGTGGTTTTAGTAATTTTCGATTAACTGTTTCAGGATATGGTGCAAATGGTGCTATCATACATTATAGGCCAGACCCAGAGAGCTGCAGTATTGTTGGCACCAAGAACCTTTTCCTATTAGATAGTGGTGGTCAGTATGTTGATGGGACTACTGATATAACCAGGACTGTACATTTTGGTGAACCTTCTTCACGTCAAAAAGAGTGTTTTACTAGAGTGCTGAAGGTATTCTGCCCAAACATGAACTTGTGCATGAAAAACTTATTTAATAGATCCTTGAATGATCTCGCCTCCTGCATTGCTTTTATCCCATGCAACAATATCTTGTAATGTGCAAGTGGAATGGTGAGAGGGTTTTCTTTTCATATATTCTCTAATGGTGTTCAGTTACTTTTAAAAACAGGGTCATATAGCTTTAGATCAGGCAGTATTCCCTGAAAATACTCCTGGTTTTGTCCTTGATGTACTAGCTCGTTCTTCCTTGTGGAAAGTTGGGCTTGATTATCGTCATGGTAAATTTTGCATTCCTTCACACTTACTTTTGGGAGCATCTGCATATTCCTCATTTTTTTTATTGGTCTTGTAGTAGCCATTGAGTATATTGTTTTGCTTTTTGTTTATGATTAAGGGACTGGTCATGGGGTTGGAGCTGCTTTAAATGTCCATGAAGGCCCTCAGGGTATAAGCTTCCGATATGGAAATTTGACTACCTTGCAGGAGGGTATGATAGTCAGCAATGAACCAGGTTATTATGAAGACCATTCATTTGGCATTAGGATTGAGGTACTTCTTCCCTATACTCGTTCATTATGCCACTTCTCTCACTGTGTTCATGCAGTTTCATCAGTATATTTGTTTCTTGTAAATGCATCAATAGAGCCGTTTACTAACCTGGTGCTTCTTACAGTTTTTGACATCTCCATTTGAAACCCAGGTTGATGGTGTAGATGTTCTATACTTCGTCCTGTAACTTAATACTAAGTAAATTTATTATTATTATTATTATTATTATTATTATTATTATTATTATTATTATTATTATTATTTTCTTTTGTTGATATAGTAATATAGGAGTTTTTAGTTAAGTTGAACAAAAACAAAAAGCATCAGCGAAGCCTATCTAGTTATTGATGTAAAATATAATTTGAACAAAGTTTTTGGCTCTTCTTTTCCTATATACTTCAGAACTGGTATGTATTGTCGGCTCTTTCTTATCAGAAGAGGATCCACACTTGTAACATGTTGTAATCAGTGGTTGTGGAGTCACTGGTTTATTTGCTTAGTACTATCTCTTTATCATTTATCTTCTAGCGATTGATATACATATTATAAAAGTGGCGCAAACTCTTTAGTGTAATGTGTTTGGTTTCTTGCTGGACTGAAATCTCACTATTCTAAGACATCTTTTGCAGAATCTTCTTTATGTGAAAGAGGCTAACCTGCCAAATTCCTATGGAGGAATTCGATATCTGGGTTTTGAAAAGCTTACATTCGTTCCAATACAGGTAAGCTGAAGATTCTCTTGGATTATGAATGTGGTTCGTCTTAAACACATCTTATAGTACATGGGATGATAGGTTGCCTGTTTTTTATATCTTGATTCAGGTTTGCCCTAGTTCAGGTGTTCTCTAAGGGCTATTAATCATTCTATTCTTCTTCTATTTCAAGCCTTTCAAGTGCAATATTTGGTGTTCTGCTTCTATTTCAAGCTTTTCACATCCAGTATTCCGTGTCTTATTTAACCTGTGTGGGCCTTTTGCATTTCATGCTAGTCATTATGAGCGGTTTGATTTAAGCTCTTTTATTTTTAGCTAATGTAACCCAAAAGTTGATCATTTCAAATATTTTACTTTGCCAGATTTAATAGCTGGGCATATAGGAAATTTGAGTTGGTTTGCAGAGTCCAGCCCTAGTCAAAGTTCCTGTGGCTTGTTGGAAAGTTTTCACTCAATAAAGACATTATCAAAGCATATCCTTAAATCCTACATTTTGTTGACTATTTTGCAGAGCAAGCTAGTTGAACTGTCTCTCATGACTCCTGGGGAGATCAATTGGCTCAATGAATATCACTCACAAGTTTGGGAAAAGGTCAGTTTCTTGAGATCTTGAAAATCAAACTGCCTTTTGCTTTCCATCATATTGACATATTTTCATCACCAGTTGGAAAACAGAATGAGAATTACCTTAGTAGGAAAACTAGGAACCAGTAACACTTTCAACTTCAAACTGCCTTAAATAATTGACATAGCTATTTACAGCAATCTTTTGGGTTTAAAATGTGCTTCCTGTATGAACCATGATACAAATTATTTTCGTCGCATTTGCAGGTCTCACCTTTGCTAAATGGCTCTGCTCGCGAATGGCTTTGGAATAACACCAGGCCTCTTCCACATTAACTGTATGCATCATCCATTCAAATTTAGATGATTTGTTGTAAGTTAATTTTCATATTTTAAAGCAATGCGAACGTAATAATTTACAAGATTAATTGATGGTATCTGTTCTTTGTTGTCAGCAGCATAATCTATACATCACCATTTATGTACAGTGGCAGGATGATTTGAATAGAAAAATTACAATGTCTTTGTATTTTATATTTTTTTAAGGATAAACCCCAGGTTTGGTTCTTATATTTTGACCCAATGTTCATTTTCGTTCTTGTATTTTAAAAATCTTCGATACGGTCCTGTATTTTTAAGTTTTTGTTTGAATATGTCCCTAGTGCTGATGTGATAGTACATGTGGTATTTTTGACGTGGTGGCTTACGTGGCAAGATTAAGATATTGTGGCATGCTGATATGACATGACAAAATAGATTTTAAATAAATTAATTTTTTTAATGATAACGTGGCATACTGATGTGGTATGTCATCTGGAATAAAAAAAATTAACAGTATTCAGTTCGTATGCCACATGTGCTGCTACGTTAGTATCATGGACGTATTTGAACAACCCTAAAGTACATGGATCATATCGAAGATTTTTAAAGTACAAGGACGAAAATGAGCATTGGGTCAAAGTGCAAGGACCAAAAATGATTAAATTTTTTTTAATGGATAAATCATATTTTACTAGAATGATAAGGGTTCTTAGTTGAACCGAGCGTTACATGCAACAGTAGTAGGAAGGGTCACGACTCACGAGACCACATCCGGGCCTTGTGTTATAAGGTCGGTGTTTCAGCGGCCCTAGGGATTTTGCCTTGTTCCTCATCAAAGTCTATCTTTGTATTCTGTTTAACTATTTATTTATGAAGATGGAAGCCAAAATCCCTTATTTTCCTTTTTCATTCAACATGAATACATATGATTGTAAGAAAGAATTGCTAACTTATTAAATAGTGTTCTGATTTATTATTTAAGATTATATTTGAAGGCAATTAGTTTGTCTTGTGAAAAATGTTTTGAACTTTTTCTTTTATTGTGGATGTAACCTAAATTAAATATTCCTTGAGATGATTTAGTTTTTGATTTTAAGCTAAATTTTTAATCTTGATGTTCTTTAAATCTTATTTATTGAATTTTTTTAATGCTGATATAATATATCTGAAAACCATATATTTTTATAATTTTCTACAAATTATTAGAAAGAATCAATGATAGTACACACTTTACTGCTTGAGTTTAGTACAGTGATAGTAGTACATGAGAAGAACATTAAAATGAGAACACCTTGAGAGCAGAAGAGCAATGGCAGCTGAATAGATTGCCTAGAGATCCGTGCCATCACCTATCACGAGACGCATGGATGGCTTGGATCCTAACTCAACCTCTCTCAAGGTGCATGTTTTTCTTCTCTCTTCCTCTTTTCTTCATAAATTAAAATTTTAATTAGAAAAACTTGTTTTGATAATCAAAATAGAGAAACCATAACCATGAATTCTTCATTTTGTTTCCATGTTTTCCCCTTTTACTTGGTTCATTGATAACCAATTTTTATCAATAGTAAAATTTAGAGTAAGGTGGTGTTTGGCTCTTAATTAGAATTCAAATCATTTCACCCTCTTATTCTCTATTTAAAAATATTTTTTATTTTTATTTTATTTGCAAATTATATAACAAGTGAAATAGTTTTTAATAATTAAAACATTTTAACAAAAAATCAAAGAAAACTAAATTCTAGAATCAAGATATGCCAAGAATAAACTAAAATAAAAGCTCAATTAAAAAAATAAGAGCTTTATTCTACCATATTTCATTTATTCTCGGACTAAAAACTTTTATATCTTAATTGTTTTAAACAAAATATATAAAAGAGGTTTTTTTTTAGATAAAATGAATAAACCACATTCATTGATGTAAGTTAAATGGTGTTACAAAAGCAAGAGAATGCCTAGATACAATGGATGTGATAAGTAGCATATCAAGTACATAGGCCTTTATAGAAAACCACTCCTCACTCCTGTGTGTCTTCAAAGTTCGCCCTTGAGGGCCGAGGTGATAGCTTCTCTCGCGTTCAAACTCTTTAAGATAGATTCTATAATGATTAGCTTCGGCTTTTTCGATGCATGTGCTGCATCAAACTAGGAAAGAGTTAGGAAATCAATGTCACGGGTTGTTTTCATGAAAATACGTTGTTTATCATGAAAACAATTTCTATTTCACTCCAACCACATATTCCAAGGTATGGCCATGGTGAGGAGGGCTCATCATTTCTGAACTTCCTTTAGCAGGAAGTGAGTCATGGCATTGTTTCCCTAGAGATCTTATATTTTTTTTGGGGGGGTAAAAGTTGTGACAAATGTTGTCATACACTTGTCATATAGCGGTAATGGATGAGAAGGTGTTCTACCGTCTCCTTCTCCTTCTCACAGAGGTAGCACAAGGTGTGAGTCCGACTCCATCCACACTTCCTTAAGTTGTTTAGGATGAGAATTTTGTTATCCTCTGCGAGCTATACAAATATTTTGACTTTAGTGGGGCACTACTTTTTTCAGAATTGGGTCTGGTTCCTCCATCTGATAAGAATCGATAAAGTGATTTTACTGTATAGACTCATGTAGGTATGAGCTTCCTCCTCCTTATGTCTCTTCCCTCCCTTTGCCTTAATTTTCACGAGAAAAGTTTGGCAACCCCATAAAAAACAGTTTTTATATATAATATAATATAATATAATATAATATAACCCATGAAAAGTTTTTAATAATTAATTTTTTTTATAAAAAAACATAAAACAAACCTCAAAGTCCAACAGCAAGATTAAAAAAAGGGGAGAAACACCAATGATTTTCATGGCCCCTCTCCATCAAACTACAAACCACCCATGATTTTCACATACCCTTTTCTTAAACTTAAGAGAAAAGGAATATAGGTGGTTAGGTCAGCCCTACTCAATTACACCACAAGGCTGAAAGCCCACACCCACCATCTGATCTCCATCCAATGGTCCAAAATCAATCATCCTTTGCTAGTGTGCAAGCTAGGAATCCAAACAAAAGCAAAGGTGGTGGTTTGGTGGTGGCCTTGTGGAGTTGGGAATATATATAAATGTCTTTATAAAGAGCCAAAAGAGTGGAAGAGGAGAACCATAGAAGAAGAAGAACCAAAGCTCATTCTTTAATTCCTCTCTTCTTCTTCTTCTTCTTCTTCTTCTTCTTCTTCTTCTCTTCTCTTATTCTCATCAATTAATCAACCATGGCTTCTTCTTCTACTCTCTCTGTTTTGGCTCTGTTTCTCTTTGTAGGTTCATCCATGAGTGAGGTTTATAAGGTGGGAGACTCTGATGGTTGGACTATCATTGGCAATGTTAATTACACTGCTTGGTCTTCATCAAAGAAGTTCAAAGTTGGAGACATCATTTGTTAGTATTTCTCTCTTTTTTTTTCTTTCTTTCTTTTTTTCTTTTTTTTTTCTTTTTAAAAATTTTCTAATCTTTTTTCTCCAAAAGTTTTCAAGTTACAACCTCATGAATTGCTTGTTTTTTTCCCCCCTAAAAAATGTTTGTTTTTTATACAGTGTAATTAAGATTCCAATACAAAGATAAGTATATATCAAGAGATTTACAAGAAATAATAGTTTTTCACTTTTTATTTAATATTATATCAAATAAATATTAATCCGAAATATATTCATGTGAGTATGAGCTCAACGTTTTTCAAGATGTTTTGGTTCCAAAAATAATAATAATTTGTCATCTGTTTTCTATATATGGAGTATATAGGTAATTATGTTTTTTTCAAAGATATACATACAATTTTAATATTTTTCGGGAGTACACCTGCAAAAACCCCTTTTCTTATATGTATATATATATAATTGTTGGAGACATACATGGTGAAAAAAATTAAAATACAAATAAATAAAATACACTCTGTTTTTTATTTTATTTTATAGGAGTTAAAATTAAAATACAAATCGATAAATTTTATAAATTTAAAATTATTTTGACGTATTTCAACCCATATAACATTATAGGCTAACATGTCTAATTTTTTTGAAACATTAAAATTTATAGTGTTTGTTTACAATAATAATAATTTGTCATATTTTTCCTTTATATGTTCATGCGAGGATGAGCTTAATGTTTTTCAAGATGTTTTTGTGCCAATAATAATAATAATTTATCATATTTTTCTATATATATATATATAATAATTGTCCGAGACATACATGTTAGTGTATGTAAAATATAAAATATAAAATAAATAAAAATACACTCGGGTTTTGATTTTATAGGAGTTAAAATTAAAATACAAATCGATAAATTTTATAAATTTAAAATTATTTTGACGTATTTCAACCCATATAACATTATAGGCTAACATGTCTAATTTTTTTGAAACATTAAAATTTATAGTGTTTGAGTACAATAATAATAATTTGTCATATTTTTCCTTTATATGTTCATGCGAGGATGAGCTTAATGTTTTTCAAGATGTTTTTGTGCCAATAATAATAATAATTTATCATATTTTTCTATATATATATATATATATATATATATATATATATATATATATATAATAATTGTCCGAGACATACATGTTAGTGTATGTAAAATATAAAATATAAAATAAATAAAAATACACTCGGGTTTTGATTTTATAGGAGTTAAAATTAAAATACAAATCGATAAATTTTATAAATTTAAAACTATTTTGATGTATTTCAACCCATATAACATTGTAGTCTAACAAGTCTATTTTTTTATATTTTTGAAATTGGTAGTGTTTGAGTACAATAGCAAGTTTCATAACGTGATGGAAGTGAGCAAAGATGACTACCATGCATGCAACGCCGCCGCGCCGCGCGCTACCTACACCACCGGTAATGACTCCATAACCATCAAACGAAGAGGCCACCATTTCTTTCTTTGTGGCTTCCCCGGCCATTGCCAAGCCGGCCAAAAAGTCGACATTAGGATCCCTAAACTCGCCTCCGCCGCCACTTCTCCGGCGGCCACCACTCTTTCTCCGGAATCTCCTACGGTCATTCCTCTTGCTCCTCCCGCCTCTTCCGTCGTTGGCACCACTTCCGCTCCCTCGCCTCATCCGAGCACTGCTACATCCATCTCTTCGCTTGGTCTGATGATCACTACTACTCTTGTGGTTTCTGTTGTTAGCTTTTGTTATCTTAGTTACTGATTGTTTTGATCACTTGTATCTTTGTTTTGAAACTTTGTTATGTGATAAAAGTTTTGTTTGTTCCGATTTTGATTATAAATGTGATCGGTTGTGTTTATATTGTTCGTATGTATGATTTGAAATTGAACATTGATTGTGATACTTATATTATTTATAATGTTAATGGAAGAAAAAAAAAAGCTAGTCTGATGCTATAAAACTCCCGCTATGCTTAAGATCCGGGGAAGGATTGAACTATTTGACTCTATTATATGTTGTTTCACGTTGTTTTTTTTTCTTTTTTTTTTTTTTTGATTTTTTGATAAGAGGTTGTTTTCATAATTTGAATCCATAACTTTTAGGTCACATAACGACAACTATCGTTAAACATAACGTTAATGCTAATAATAATAAAATTTGTATGATTTGAAACTCAACATTGATATGGATTAAGACGTGTGGATTTTGAGGGGAAAGCATGGGATTT
This sequence comes from Dioscorea zingiberensis, assembly GCA_026586065.1. Taxonomy (NCBI): domain Eukaryota; kingdom Viridiplantae; phylum Streptophyta; class Magnoliopsida; order Dioscoreales; family Dioscoreaceae; genus Dioscorea; species Dioscorea zingiberensis. The sequence continues at coordinate 63,016,191 of CM048819.1, read as the reverse complement.
GTGGGGACATGAGCAAAGCACACAAAGCCTCCTCTGTCAAGCTCTTGGTTGAAAAGAGAGCTCAAAGCTCTGGTGGGGGAGTTTTTTTGTGGGTAGGTTTCATGATGCATTGTTGAAATTAAAAGAGTTGAATGTTATTTTGAGGGTGTTGTGAAATGGAAGCAAAATCAAGGAGATTGACAAGTGTGTGTTCATTTCATTTCCACTATACAACTCTTTGCATCATGTGTGGCTATCCATTCCATTTCCACTATACAACTCTTGCATCATGTCTTATGTCATGCCAACATCATCATTCTCCTAGGAGGGGTGAATTGTTATTTTGATTATTCATTAAAAATGGATTAAAATTTTAAAATTATATATATATTTTATTTTTAATCACATTTTTTTTTAATTAAAACAACATTTCAAATGTGTATATTGTTGATACAACAATCACTCCTCTTGGAGATCATACAAGATCTTGATCAACTAGAGAAGTGGTTAGTAAAAGTTGGAATACTTCATGTGATTTTGAGAAAGAGATCGGTTGTGATAGATGACTCTTATGTTCCGTTCCTTCAGCTTCGCAGGATTAATGCCTCCTTCTAAAATCGACCTCTAGGGATTTGAACTTTGTAGAAATAAGAAATTGTGGAGAAAGAATATCCGAGGGCTCGTGCTCGTAAAGCCTCTTATGCTTAAGTCAAGGAGTTGATATGGAGGGGAGAGAAAGAAAGAGAGGGATAAAGAACTATCCAAAGAGAGATATGATCAGATTAGTGAAATCCAGATTATCTTATTCGTGAGCTGAGGATCCCTTATTATAGCACTCTTGTCTGCCAGTTTTCAATGTGGAATTCATGCTCATGCGGTTATTTTGACAGTTGGGTTTTTATCTTAGCGCTTGTGAATATCAAACAAAGCTCTAAAAACACTTAACAATCTTCGACTTTAAATTTTAATAAAAATTAAATAGACAAAGTTGTGCTTTTGATTTCGAATTATGGGTCAATTTATATTAGCTTATGAAAAAAAAGTTTTTTTTTCAGTTTATAGAATGACCTTTTTTATAATAACTTATCAGCTAAGAGTTTCTAATTATTTTTGTGTTTGAATATATTAATTCAAAAGTGATTTTTTAGTTGAGAAGTTGTTTAATGTTCATTCTCAAAAGTGCAATCCTTAGATTGATTAGAGAGTTGATCCGAATAACATTCATTTTTTGTAACATCTTGCCCATTTTTATGCCATGCAGTGACTAGCAAGAATGGATGAAAATAATATCTCCTAAGCCTCATGTAATGTTAAGTTAGATTTACAAAGAGCTTTTAATTTATATAAGAGTATTTTCATAATTAAAAAAACTTCAAAACTTCTCAAAATGATTTTTTTTCTTCAAAAGCTTTAACCACAACTCTTGTAAAAAATCATTTTTCTCATTTTCTAACTTTTTATTCTTTAAAAAAGTCCATCCAAATATATATAAAACCCACATAATCCCTTAACTCATGAGAAGTCAACCCAAACAGATCATATATTTCAATTTTCAACTAAATAAATAAATAAATAAATTTTAACTTTTCACTGAAATGACAGTTTTTCTTTTTTCTTTTTTTTTGGTTTCATAAGCAAAATGAATATACTATAATCTTGTTTGTTTTTTATTTACTTAATTTGTAAATAAATATCAAATTAGAAGGTGATTTGTGTGATCTTCACATACAAATGCATTTGATTAATTAATTATCTATCAAGTAAAAAATAATGACAAAAAAGGAATTTAACTGAGAGATTAATTAGATATTTATTTTAATTATGAAGCAATTAAGAAAACCTCTGGGGGGTTCTTTCAAAATACGGAAGATTTTGCAAGAAAAGCCATTAAAAATATAAATAAGGGGTTATATGCAAAAAAACCCTTGAGATAAAGTACAAATGGGCGTGAAGTCGGAACCCTCGTTGGTCGCCGGAATGACGACGGAGGCCATCCCGGTGGTGGATCTCCGGCTGCTCTCCCAATCGGAGTTGTCATCTCTTGCTCGCTCGGATCCCTCCGCCTTCGACCTCCGCCGCTGCGACGATGTCGTCGTCCCACGCATCGACCGCTCCGTCTTCAATGAGAGCGCCGGAAGCCGCAAGCAGACGTACTCCCGGCTCCGCCTCGCCTCTCGCGCCACCGACCCCTCCCACACCCCGCAACCCCCTTCTCTCCGAGACCCCGATCACGACCTCATCCTCTCCTCCCTCCGCGCCCTCTTCGCTGACGAGGCCTCATCGCAACCCCTAGCCATAGCCGCGCTGCCTCCTCCTCCGCCGCGATCCTTAGAGAAGGATCGGGAGGTTTTGAATGCGAAGGGGGTGGCTGTGGATTTGGTGGCGCTGGGGGAGAAGGTGGATCCGTTTGGGGAGGAGATGAGGCGGCGGACGGAGGGACTTTTGACGGTGGAGGGGCTGCTAGGGTTTCTGACGGGGCTCGACGGGCAGTGGGGGAGTCAGAGGAAGAAGAAGAAGGTCGTCGATGCGGCGGGGTTTGGGGACCATTTGCCAAGAGGATGGAGGATTTCCATCGGCATCAAGAGAAGAGAGGTGGTTCCCAGGTTGTTTTGCCGGCGATACATCAGGTTCAAGCTCTGATTCTTCATTTTCTTTGTTATTTCTCATTTTTGATACACAAGTAAAGATTTACTTTTTGTTTGTTCTATAGATTCAAAACTATGTACTGGTTCTCTGACACGTTCATGATTCTCATCATCCATAAAAGTTCTTGAATTTTCTTGTTTCTGTAGATTCAAAACTATGTACTGATTCTCTGACAAATTTATGACTCTTATCATCAATTGAAATTCTTGAATTTTTAGATTTTTTACATGAGAAACTCTGGTTGGAGGTTAATGAATATATTTTTTTCCTGGTTGTGAACAAGTTATCCAGCAGTGTTTATTTTCATGATGAGATTGATTGGAGGCAAATGAAAGGATCTGGTGCCCTCCATTATGTGTATAACAATGATAAGTGGAAGTGCACATGTCCTCTTGAGTTTGTTTTCAAATTTCCTTCATTTTGAGGAGCTGACACTTGGTGATTGTTGTTTTTAGTCTATTTTGGCATCCAACTTAATCCAGAAATCTAATGTTGTTTTCTTCCGTATTTATGACATCTTGTGTGAGTTTTTGGATTATAATATCTTTGGAAATACAAATTTGCAAATTTCCATCTCCATGATGGCCCTGATACCCATTGAACTTAAAGATCAACGAACCAAATCCTATTTAAGACCTTATTTTGCTTTAGCCAACCTGACTTGAAACTAGATATTTTGATGTTAGCTTTTGTGCTCCATTTTCTAGATGAATCTTGAGGTCTTAGTGCTAGGCTTCTGTAATCGGTTATTAGCACTGCATACTTTAGCCAGTAGTTAGTCTAGCATATAAAAATTAAATGAGTTCTGTTTTTTGATACTTGAGTGTAGATCCACATGCTGTTTAATCTCTATCAACCCTATGTTGCAATCATATTCTTGTGTTAAAACCTGATATTGTAAGATAAATATAACTATGTACTGAACTGATCCTGCCCCTTTTTTTTTCTTATTATTATTTTTTTTATAGTTAGCTCATACTTTTGGAGGGTTCTCTTTATTTTATATCTAAGCAATTAATAGTGGTAAACATGCCCGGACTCCCCTTGCCTTTATCCATCTCTTTTTGGAACTCAGTTGTTTTATTCATATTATTTTTTGATGTAATACTTTTATATGTCCCAGCCCTTGTGGAAAACGGTTCAAGTCTTGCAAGGAGGTTTCTTCTTATATACTTTCTTTGATTGGATCTCCAGTTGCTAGCCAGCCCATTTTACAACAAAATAGTGAAATCCACTCTAGGCATGGAAGATTGACCCATGAATACAATGTAAGTACACCTTCACTTTTATTTATTTGCCTTCTTTTCACTTCACTCTTAAGGCATGGCATGTCCAACAGGCTGCTGGCTGTTCTTACCAGTATGAAACTACAAAGCAAATATCTACATATTCTTCTATAGGGGACATACCACATGGTTCTACTGATCACCAGAAGCAAATTGTCCTCTATACACCTGGTGAGCAGGGAAATGCCAAACCTAACCGCATATTGGAATGTGATAAATGCAACCTTAGTTTTAGCGGCGATGAAGAGTATCTGCAGCACCTAGTAACCTTTCACCAGAGGAGTGCAAAGAGGCGTAAGCTTATCAAAACTGTTGGGGATGGTGTGATTATAAAAGATGGAATTTTTGAATGCCAATTTTGTCATAAGACTTTCACTGAAAGGCGGCGGTATAATGGTCATGTTGGGTCTCATGTGAGATATCAAGGTGTGAGTTCTGGAGCATTGCCAGATGATATTATCACAAAACAGATTATCAATCCATCTTCTTTGACTACGGTGCCTTGTGTTTGGTCTGATGTTGATGTTTCTACTATCAGAATTGGAAATCATTCTGAATTAGAATCTTCTGCACCCAAACGTGTGAGTGAACCGCATACCACTTCTTCAAATTGTGAGTTGGAAACAGGAAATGACCAAAACTACTATACAACTCAAAGTACTCAAGAACCCTGCCCAAGCAAATCTGTTGATCATAAGTATGATCATAATGAGCCTCAATTTAGATCGGACAAAACTTTTGACACATGTAATGGCAATACAAATTCTACTTTAGTATCTCCCATTCCTATTGATGTGAGCAATCTGACAGAAAATCTCTTACCTAAATGTACTACTGAGGACTGCACAAGTGGGTTAGTTGATGTTCAGATTGATGGTTGTGATATGCTCACTGTTAAATCAGAAGCAGTTGTTAAGGCTACTGTTGTGAAGGCCACAGAACCTGGCACATGCCTGAGCTCTGTATCTCCTCTCACTGATGTGCTTGATTCAACCTGTGAAAATAGTAACAAGGGGAATGTTCCATCTTTCACAGGTTCATCCGTCAATGCTCTCAATTATGGCTTTGATATCACTGGTTGTCAATCTGAAGTGCCGGTAGAGACTACTAAAATTTTAGTTGTTAAAACTGATGGTGATACATGTGCTGATAACTTACCTCAGTTCCTTACCAATATGGAAACTGAAACCTGCAAGATTCAGAATGACCAGGATTTTTCTTCTTCAGACTTGATTTCTGAAACTGGGAAACTTGGTACAGACCGGAAGGTAGATTCTGGAGGTAATTTGATTAACCTATCCACTAACGGATCAAGTGATGATGTTGGAACATATGAAGATCATGGATTTACTCAAAGGATTGGGAAACCAGTTTCTATTGAAATGGATACGTCTAATTTGGGAAGTGATTTTGGAAATATCCATGTTTTAACTGATAAAGTTGCTGATCTGGACACTATGCATGGCAATCTTCATGCCAGCAGTGAGCAGGGAATAAATCTTAATAGTTCTGTACCTTCTTCATTCTGTGATGTACCTGACCAAGGTGTTGGGCCTGCTTTAGATTTTTCATTCCATGATGACAGAATCGAATCTGTTGTCAAGGAAACAGATAAACTTGGTGCTGACCTAGAAATCTGTTTCCAAAGAAATGGTGAATATGGTGAAGATGCTGTATGTGATGATGGTGACAATGATAATCTAAGAATTGACTTGCAGCTTAATGTTGCTAATATGCCATCTTCATGGTTGCCATCATCTTCTGAAATTCCCATCCTCGATTTGATCCCAAATCAGGTAAAACTCTTTGAGGCTAATATGATGTTTTAGGAGTAAAGCATGATGTTTGCAGTGATAAAGAAATCGCCCTGTTGCATTATCTACTGGGGTGAATACACTGTTGACAACAGTAAAAATTTGGGTCTCCAAAAAATAACTTTTTGATTATTTGCCATGCTGTTCACTCCTGAATAATATGGTTGTTCCTTAACTAATTTATTCATGATCAAATAAAGTCATTCATCTTCCAATGATGATTTAATTATTTATCAACTGTTAGTTTGCGTTCCTGGAAAAAATGATTTTTTTCTTACTAAGTTTTCATTTGTGATCTGTTATAAGAAAATGATTGTTAAGAATGAGTTTTTTGCTTAGTAATTTTTCAAGGTAGCATGACAGAAATCAATTGTTTCATATAATGAAATGGTTCATTTAACATTCCTTAGTTTCTATATTAATAAGAAAATGATAGTATATTGTCTTTATCACATCATATGATTATGAATAATTCAAAATCACATGGGCTGTAACAATTCTTATATTATGTACAGAGATCATCTTATATTATGGTTCCTGATATTCTTGCTCTAAAGGAGCTGTTTTTTTCTGTCCAGGGTGAAGTTTCATGTGCTGGAGAGAAGAATGGGAACATTTTAGGTTTCGAAGCGCTGAGATTGGGCAGAATTGAACCTCCAGATTTTGTTCTTCTGACTGGACAAGAATCAATGCCTTCACCTGAGTCAACGATGGAATTAGATTATATTTCAGGACTCGAAGATAAGCGGGGCCCTCCCATCCAGCTACAATGGAATGAACCACTGCAATCTGATGTTCCCGACTGTAAGTTTACATCTGAATGTGTTTGGTGCAACAGAGAGTTCAAGGTTGAAGGCAATGTTGCTGATCTACAGTCAGATACACTCGGTTTTATGTGCCCGGTGTGTAAAGACAGGCTTCCAGGGTAACCTAAAATGCCAATATTTGGCTGTAAACTTCCCGAAATGCCTTTTTTTTTAATATCCTTTTCATATGACTCTGGTATGGATAAGCCAAATTGGCCGCAGACAAAATTGAGTAATTTCATTGTAATGGTTTTCATTTCCTTATAAAAGGCCTAATTGGTGCCTGATTTGCTTCATATTTTGGTGTCACATCTTGAGTTTGAATGGAATCCCTGTATGTTTTTATGCTGAAGAGAATGTCAGGTTCTTTTGTTTTTTATTTCCTGTATATGCAATGTGGTGATTCCTTACAATGGAATTCAGTATCTGTTCTTAGTACCAATCCAAGGTTTATTGATATTGTTGAAAGCTTCTATAATTAAACTTTGTTCAACCAAGCTAACATTATCTGCAAGTTTTTCAAAGAAAACAATGGATAATCACACAATCTAACAAAGAAAATGAACTAATGTTTGATAGAAAGCTCAAATTCACTGTCATTATCCACACAATCTCATGAACTCAACAAAGAAAATAAACTAATGTTTTATGGAAGAAGTCTTTTGGACAAACACACACATGGAAAGATAAGCAAAAAAGTCAACACTTAACTCTAATCTCATGCACCAAAGTTTCCTTTGTCAACCTTAGAAAGCTCACTTTGATTGCCATCATCATCCATGAATCTCTTCCAGTACTTGTGCTGCTTCCAAACTCTCTCCGTCATCTCATCGATCGGAATGCCTTTTGTCTCCGGCAATAGGTAGACGGTGAAGAGTGCCATGATGACAATCCACACTGCGAAGAAGAAGAAGATGCCGGCCTTCATGTGGCACAACATTGACAGAAAAGCCTGAGCAATGAGGAAGGTCATGAACATGTTTGAGCTGACCGCGAAAGCATAACCTGCCGTCCTAGTCTCGAGCGGGAAGGTTTCGCTTGGTATCAACCAGCCGAGTGGCCCCCAAGACCACGCAAAGCCGGAGACATAGATGCAGACTAACACCACCACTGCAAGAGCCCATCCCCTATCCAATGAGTTAAGATCATGCAACTTAGCAGCCAGAATTCCTCCTATGATTGTCTGCATTGTTGATCAGAAATCAAGTTCAATCACTTAGTCTGCATTTTGATATGAATCAATCACAAAATCAATCACAAGACTAACCTGTGCGAAGAGCATTTGGACACAAGCTTGAAGCAGTAACACTCTCCTACCAACCTTGTCAACAAGAACAACAGAAACAATGGTGGAGAAGACATTAACAAGACCGGTAATGACAGCAGATAACAATGAAGCATCATTCTTGAATCCCATTGTTTGGAAGAGCACTGGAGAGTAGAACATGATGGCATTGATCCCTGTGAACTGCTGGAATATTTGCAACACTATGGCGATGATCAGCTGAGGCCTGCTGTTCCTCTTCATGAGATTCCTGAAAGGGTGTTTAACTTTGCTTGCCATTTCACAAGCATGAACAAGTTCGTCAAATTCAGCATTCACGTTGTTGATACCCCGGATTTTCTTCAGTGTCTGTAGGCCTTCGTTCTGTTTCTGCCGCTCGATGAGGCTGGTTGGTGTCTCAGTGATGAGTAAAGAACCGATGCAAAGAATGCTGGCCGGAACTCCAGCCAGGCCCAGGGACAGTCTCCATCCCCATGGGTGTATGTTGGATGTGAAGTAGTTCACTATGTTCGCTATGAAGATCCCAATTGTTACTTGCAGCTGGAAGAGTATGTTTAGTCCTCCTCGGATTCTCACCGGCGCAATTTCTGATAAGAACACTGGAACTGCCTGCACAAGTTTTTTTTTTTATCAATTAAATTAAAAACAACTGAAAAATTTCAGAAATCAATACATTAACTGAATTTTGAAACAATAAACAAGGAACAGAGAGAAATTTCAGATGAGATTTGAAGATACATTCACATACATACACACACAATCAAAGACCGATCTATCATGAACATAAGGAGGATAACAATTGAGTGATGTTAGCTCACATGGTTTGCGAATCCAACTCCCATGCCGAGAAAAATCCTTCCAATGATGAGCATGGGGAGATTCATTGCGGCAGCATCAAGGACAACACCAAGAAGAAAGAAAAGAGAAGCTGATCGCATTGTGAATCTCCTGCCATAATTTGTGCAGACCTTGGAAGCAAAGAAGGTGGCAACAATGGCTGCCAGGTAAAGTGATGAAGTGAAAAGCTGAAGACCCTGGTTATCATATTTGCAGTAATTGCTCTCCTTCACTTCATGTTTTTTCACATAAACTTCATGAAAGAATTTTTCCAAGAAATCATCCATTGCTGTTACTCCTCCTGCATCCAAAATATATCAAACACCAATACATCATCATCTTTTTTTTTCTTTTTGATAAAGGTGACAAACGCCCCTGTATAAAAGTCAGGGGCGGGCAACGCGGCTCCCTGCACGCACGCCCTCACCTTATGGTCATGGGGGTTCGATACTGGGTTCTTCCCAACCATCTACACCCTACACAAGGGATCTGGTACCAATAGGCCAAGAGGCCGTTGGTACCAATACATCATCATCATCTTCAAGAAAAGTAGATCATAAACACAAACCCTAACCCTAACACTAATGCATCCACTGAATTGAATATGCATTTTTATCAGCAAAACTACTGTTTCAAAACCTAACAGTACTTAAAAATGGATCAAAACTAACAAATATAGCTTTTTATAAACATAAATCTCATCCATTGAACATCATTTTTTGCATTAAAGTCAATAAAAACAAGATTTCATCAACCAAACATATGACTAGTTTTCATTAACACAGAATTTTTACTGTTGCATTAGAAAACATGCATCAACGTACGTACCTGATATTCCAATATCATAACCGAACATGAGGCCTCCTGTGGCGGCGACAATGGCACACAACACGACATACCTTGTGATCTTCCCTTCAAACTCAACATGGCCGCCATTATTGCCGCCGGTGCTTCCAAAGCCTCCCATCCTATGAACACAACAATGAATATGTGTTTGGTCAAAAGACAAAGATGAATGTGGATGATGATCAGTACTGTAATTTTGAGTTTATGAATGAATGGAAATTGTGTTTGTACTGTCAGTGCTGGCAAGGATATTGAGTTTGTGATTGGATAGGATTTGAAAAGAGATTTTGTGAATTTATTTCTAATTATGATGATTGATGATAAATAAAAAACAGAAAAAATTTTGTATAGATATGGAAATCTGATTTGTTTTAACAATCTTTTTTCTGTTCTTCCACGTTGCATCATGTCAGTGTTTATCAATTCGGATAGAAAGATATTTTTATGGCTGAAAATTTAACTAATAAAAGTATATAAAAATATAATATGACCAAATTGATAAAAGCCCGTTTGAATGGGCAAAAAGGCTTTTTCTTAGTTTGATAAAAAAGATTTTTGAAAAAAATATTGTTTCTTGTTTCTGCTTCTGTTATTTTTGTATTTAGATATATTAATCTATAATAATAATAATAATAATAATAATAATGGTGTTTTAGTAATCAACACTTTTCAAAAATAGCTTCTTTAGAAAGACTTTTTTCAGAAACTACAAATCATTAGTTTAAAAAAACTATTTTTTAGTTTTTATTTTTATTTTTTACAGTTTCTGCTTCTCTGGAAAATCCAACACATGTTTTTTGTTCCCGTAAAAAATGTTTTTGGGCTTCCAAAAACTGATCCAAATAAGCCCAAAAGAGATTTTAAGTAAATTTAAATTATTTAAAAATATTAAATACAAAAATACTTTTTAATTATATATATATATATATATATATATATATATATACTTTTTTTTGTTAACCAGTTATCCTGTTGGGCCACGTACGTGAATAGTCATGGTCTCGGTAAACTGATATCTTCTTGGAAGGAAGACTAAGTTGTGGGTATTTTCTTCTTGAGTTCACCTGAAATGGGGACAAAGGAAAACAAACCAATGAGTGGGGGTGGGGCTATGTTGCCCATGCCCGCTCCGATGGTTAAGTCAGTGACTTGTCTCCAGAGGAAGGAGAAGTGGAAAAATCCTTTGAGCTTAGATTGCTTACCTTCTCTTCAAGCCCTCCTTCTCTATGTATTCAGCTGTGCTCCTTGGGACTCGATCCTCGGCTTGTCAGCCATCATGAGAGTATGGTGTACTTCCCTGACACCTTTCCCTTTGGGTAAGTTTGTCTATGGAGAAGGGGTGATGGCTCTTGGGAATCACACCCTATTATATGATTCAGAAAGCTGGGTGATGACACACGATTGGTTAGATTCCCCCAAATTAAAAAAAAAAAAAATTTCCTGAGGTCTTAATGACCTCAGGTTGAGTTCGGGGTTTGGGTGAGTGCTTCCAAGTGTAGGAATCGTGGCTCTTCGCCTTGTCGAGGAGCAATGCAGAAGCATTTAGCTAGTAATGCGTGTCGCGGATTGAAGGTTTACACTCCGATGCCTCCGGGGTTAAAATGGATAGCCATTTTGATGGCTGGGTGTGTCTTCTCGTGTTTCGAGAAGTTCTTCATCTGAGGGTTGCTAAGTATTACAACGGGCAGTAAATCCACATGTCTTCCTTTCGACGGATCGATTTCTTCCGGAATGATTTAGGCAAAGTATATTGGGCTATTCTCCTCTTGTGTTGCTTAGATGATAGGTTGTGATGTTTCCACATGTTCAATTCAACTTACGGGAGGCTATGTATATTGTCAATTTTACCCCTATCACCAAACATAAAAAAAATAACAAAAAAAGTCCATGCAGATATATTTATTCTCACCTTATTATTATTTTTTATTTTATTTTATTTTTTTAATAAAAATAAATAAATCACATTCTTTTATTGAATGATAAGAGTAAATCTCACCTTATTGGAAGTGGAATCTTTATTTTATGTTTTGAAAATTAAATCTTGGTGAGTTAACATAGTTGCTGAGTGACTTGTAGTTTCACTTTAGTCTTGCTTCTTGATTGAAACTGTCTTCTTTGCTTTAGTCTTACTTAACCCTTAATTTCTGTTGTTTCATAAATTTGGTTAAAGATAATGGTCGTTAGTTTGTTGCTCAATTCTCTGTCCTTTTTCTGTTTCTTTTTTCTTTGGTACCAATTTGTTATACCTTGGCTTTTATAAATATTTTTGAAACCATCAAAAGTTTGAAAGTGGTGCAGTGCTTATAATGCTACTAAATCATTCTTACTCACTCGCTAGGAGATCAAAGAGTGATTAAACTTCTTGTCAACCTTGTGTCCCAAGTATTATTTTTGCAATTAATTATTTTTGAAGACTATATATAGTAGTTGAAATTATAGACTTTCTATTTACTTAATCACTGAATTTGTTTTCTATTATTACCTATAATAGATGAACTACTTTTTGTTATACAATGTTCAGTACTGATTGCCAAACTAATGAATTATGAGATCCTGGGAGCAAATTACTGATCATTTGTTCATGTGTATCATACAACATGTACTGCCATGCATGCTTGGTTATTTTTTAGTCTTGTCAAAGAAGAACGTTATATATTTGATGCATAAAAGGATAATTTTTCCATACAATGGACAGGTTTAAATGAAGTAGCACCAAAGCACAAGGAAACAGTACTGGCATGACATGGCTCATTGTGCCAGCAACTCACTGTTGTTTTTTGGAAACCAACAGTACTGATCATTTGGTTGAAAATAGTACTTAGGGCCGCTTTTACTCAGTCATTGGAGATAACATCATCAAGTTTTCCTTGATGTGAAATTATCTCTTAAGAAAGCTGATTCTCAACCTTAGAAAGCTCAGTTTGATTGCCATCATCATCCATGAATCTCTTCCAGTACTTGTGCTGCTTCCAAACTCTCTCGGTCATCTCATCGATCGGAACGCCTTTCGTCTCCGGCAATAGGAAGAGGGTGAAGAGTGCCATGATGACAATCCACACCGCGAAGAAGAAGAAGATGCCGGCCTTCATGTGGCACAACGTAGACAGAAAAGCCTGAGCAATGAGGAAGGTCATGAACATGTTTGAGCTGACCGCGAAAGCATAACCTGCCGTCCTAGTCTCGAGCGGGAAGGTTTCGCTTGGTATCAACCAGCCGAGTGGCCCCCAAGACCACGCAAAGCCGGAGACATAGATGCAGACTAACACCACCACTGCAAGAGCCCATCCCCTATCCAATGAGTTAAGATCATGCAACTTAGCAGCCAGAATTCCTCCTATGATTGTCTGCATTGTTGATCAGAAATCTCAAGTTCAATCACTTTGTCTGCATTAATTTGAGTGTATATATATATGATATGAATCATTATTCACAAAATCAATCACAAGACTAACCTGTGCGATGAGCATTTGGGCACAAGCTTGAAGCAGTAACACTCTCCTACCAACCTTGTCAACAAGAACAACAGCAACAATGGTGGAGAAGACATTAACGAGACCGGTAATGACAGCAGATAACAATGAAGCATCATTCTTGAATCCCATTGTTTGGAAGAGCACTGGAGAGTAGAACATGATGGCATTGATCCCTGTGAACTGCTGGAACACTTGCATCGCTATGGCGATGATCAGCTGAGGCCTGCTGTTTCTCTTCATGAGATTCCTGAAAGGGCGTTTAACTTGGCTTGCCATTTCACTAGCATGAACAAGTTCCTCAAATTCAGCATTCACGTTGTCAATACCCCGGATTTTCTTCAGTGTCTCTAGGCCTTCATCCTTTTTCTGCCGTTCGATGAGGCTGGTGGGTGTCTCAGTGATGAGTAAAGAACCTATGCAAAGAATGCTCGCCGGCACTCCGGCCAGGCCAAGGGACAGTCTCCATCCCCAAGGGTGTAAGTTGGATGTGAAGTAGTTCACTATGTTTGCTATGAAGATCCCAATTGTTACTTGCAGCTGGAAGAGTATGTTCAGTCCTCCTCGGATTCTCACCGGCGCAATTTCTGATAAGAACAATGGAACCGCCTGCGTACAAGTTTTGATCAATTAAAAACAACAGACTCAAAAATTTTCAGAAATCAAGACATTAGCTGAATTTTGAATCAATATAAACAAGAAACAGATTTAAATATTTTCAGATGAGATTTGAACATTTATCTGATGAACATGCAAGGAGGATAACAATTGAGTGATATGTTAGCTCACATGGTTTGCGAATCCGACTCCCATGCCGAGAAGAATCCTTCCAATGATGAGCATGGGGAGATTCATTGCGCCAGCATCAAGGGCAACACCAAGAAGAAAGAAAAGAGAAGCTGATCGCATTGTGAATCTCCTTCCATAATTTGTGCAGACCTTGGAAGCAAAGAAGCTGGCAACAATGGCTGCCAGGTAAAGTGATGAAGTGAAAAGCTGAAGACCCTGGTTATCATATTTGCAGTAGTTGCTCTCCTTCACTTCATGCTTTTTCACATAAACTTCATGGAAGAATTTTTCCAAGAAATCATCCATTGCTGTTACTCCTCCTGCATCCAAAATATAGCTTTTAATAAACATAAATCTCATCCACTGAACATCATTTTTCGCATTAAAGTCAATAAAACAAGATTTCATCAACCAAACATACTAGTTCTACATACCTGATATTCCGATATCATAGCCGAACATGAGACCTCCAGTGGCGGCGACAATGGAACACAACACGACATACCTTGTGATCTTTCCTTCAAACTCAACATGGCCGGCAGTCGTGGATGTTCCAAAGCCTCCCATCCTATGAAACACAACAATGAATGTGGATAATTTTTGAGTTTTTGAATGAATGAAAATACATAGAAATTACTAATAGCCGAGAGAGAGATCTCACTTCCTTCACCCCTCGAGCTAGAGAGGGGACAATTCTAATTCCTCCTCTTTGCTATCCCTCTCCATTGAGACTCCTCTCCTTTTATAACGAACTCTCGGTATATTTTTAGCTTTCCTTTGGTTTCTTCCCGCCATCCCGGGCTGGATCTGTTATCAACCCTCGCTATCCCGCAATCCATGTGTCCCTCTATATGTGGTGTGGAATGGTCCCTTGACCGCCACCATAAGATGAATCATAACAGGATAATAATAAAAAATAATAGGTCTCTTTATTATAATTTAAATATGTTTTTTTCATATATTTACACGATTGAGAATTTTTAAGTCCCTTCACTTTAACGGTCATAGGAGCTTGTCAGGGACTAAAAAATCTCAAGTGTGAAAAATACAAGGATTAAAAAAATAAATTATAATAGAGAGACTTAAAGAGGGACTAAATTGGATATTAGATCATAGATAAGTAAATTTAACTAAGTAATTAGTTTTTTAATTATCTTTATTTTTTTGAAAGAGTGAATAAATCATATTTATTTATTAAGATTTAATTATCTTTATTTTCAATATTGTTTTATAAATTTTTGAAATATGGATAAACCTTTTATCCATGCATCTGATTTTCCATTTAAATAATGTCTAGTAGTCTAGGTCTGCAGGTGTACCCCTATAAAAAATTTAAATTTGTGTATATCCATGAAAAAACCATAATTGCAAGTGTTTGCGTTTACTTGGGGGTAAGTGCTTAGGGAAGTAAATAGTGATCCACTTATAGTTCTTTCATATAGTGGACTTCTACCACTTATGAAGTCTACTTTTTTGAAATATGGATAAACCTTTTATCCATGGGCATTATTATTATTATTATTATTATTATTATTATTATTATTTAGAGTAGTCTAGGTCTGCAGGTGCCTTCACTTCTATAAAAACACCAATTACTTTAACTCACTTCGAGAACTAGAACTTTAGTCCACTTAATTGCAGGTGTTTAACTGTAAGTTTAAGAAACTGTAACTATGTGAAAAGACCATTAATATATACCGAAAAAGTTAAATTGATATGAAATTTATAAAGAATAAAAGTTATTTATTTATGAATTTAATTTAACCATAGTTAAAGCCTTTCGGTTGATAACAGTTAATAAATTTTATAATTAAATAGAAAATTTAAGGGTATATTTGCAATAATTTTCTCGTAATTAAGGTAATTTTGAGAGATATATAAATCATTTTTTTATTATTAGGTTCTATGAGAGAAACTTAAAAGTAATTTGTTGAAATAATATTTTAAATTTACAATTAATTTAATTTTGGACTATTATGTTTAGGTTGAATTTATTTAGATAATTTTTTTCCTCCAACCCACATGTGACACAATCTTAAACATCCAAGCAAATCATGGAACTTTTGTCACGGTGACAGTCGTTACTATTCGGGTGAGATCACCACGAGCCATCTCGTGGTAATAATCACAATCAGCGCCAATCTCTCTGAAGACTATAGAAGGAACGAAAAATACTACATCAACAGATTGATTTCTTTCTGCATGGTACTTTGCATGAGGCTCGCCTCCTTGCTCACCGTCTTTACGATTTCTGTCAGTAAATGAGGAATGAAATTATTTATTAAGTTAATTATTTGATAATAAAATGAAATAATTTTATTATTTATCAAAGTAATGATGTTATATTTAATATAAATTCTCATTTAGTTTTTACTAAATATAACATCATGTTTTTTTTATTTAAGACTTAGTTGGAATTCTGAAAATAAGTGGAAAACAGTTTAAACATTTTAAATTATGTTTTTATTAAAAAAATAAAATAAAAACTCATTCCCCCAAAAGACAGTAGTAAGGGGTTTTTCACCCCTCCTTCAAATTAGTGTATTTGATCAAGATCAATCCAAATCTTTAGGAAAAGTGACCGATGACCGCATCAACATTCTATGTCAGTCCGTTTATATCGATATGGAAGGATCAATAAATCGTTATAACCCAATCTTTGTAAACAAAATATTTTCAAATGAAAACATTAATTTCTCAGGGGTGCAGATGCAAACTAATATGGATCTAAAATATAATTAATTAATTCTAGGGACCTTTGTGAAAGTTTTCCAACAAGACACCTCTGCACAACGGACAATAACCGTTGATCTATAAATAACGTCTTCACAGTGACCCCAGTCTTCTCACACACACACACAGAGAGAGAGAGTGATCGGAAGCAATGGCGGTGGATCGGTCGGAGACGGTGATCTTGAAGCCCCGGACGGACAAGCGGGAGTATCGCAGGATCGTCCTTCCAAACTCCCTCGAAGCGCTTCTCATCAGCGATCCCGAAACCGATAAGGTCTCAGTCTGATCATTCTTTCTTTCTTTCAATTCTTTCATGGATGATCTCCAATTCCATCTGAAAACCGATCGATGTCTGTTTATTCAAGGCTGCGGCGTCGATGAATGTTTCCGTTGGACATTTTAGCGACCCTGAAGGACTTGAGGGTTTGGCCCACTTTCTTGGTCCGTGATCATTCCCTTTCCGTTTTTCACCATCCTTTTTGATTCTTCCTTTCAATATTTGTTAGATCTCGAGGGTTTTTGATTGTTCTCTTTGATTTTCTTTTTGTTTACCCACAGAGCACATGCTGTTTTATGCTAGCGAGAAGTATCCTGTTGAAGATAGTTACTCGAAATTCATAACTGAGGTAATTATGATTCGATTTACTTGGTTTTTTCTTCATATTTTAATTTTTCGCACATTTTTTTTGGTTATTTTCAACCTTGACGTAGATAGATCCCACTATTTGCGATAATTTATTTAATGTATTGCCTGCTAGTTCAGTTGGTTTCAATTTCTTCTTCTCCCACAAGCTGCCAGGGTTGTGTAGACCTAGACTTTGTGGCATCCACGCTGTTTTCTGAATAATTTTTCCCAGTTATTGGCCTTGCTTTACTTGAACAACAGTGATTGAAGTTGTATGCATGTGATGAGATTTGTGATTTTCTCTCTCTATACATATGCAAAAGTACCTATATTTTTATACACAGATAGAGACATATTGGTTGCTGTATAAATTATCCTGAATCCTTGTATTTTTTGAAATCATTCCAGATTGTATGAAGAATAATAAGCTATCATGTAGTAGCAGTATATAATGATTTTGCTAGTACAGTTTTATAGTATCCCCCAACCATTTACTTAACTAGTATCTGAGTGAAGCTTGGAATGCCATATACAGGAAGATAATGATCTGATCCTTGGTATGGATTCCTTAAATGTCCCCATGGAAAGGAGCTTGATTATCATAAAACAGTGTAATATGCTTGATTCCTTAGGTATTGAGTGACTGAATTTTTACTCTGTTGTTTATTTCCATAAGTTACTTTTTCTTCTGATGTTAAAATACATTTACTATCAGATTATCATTCTATTTTTGAAAGGAACTAACTTAATTGAAGGATGACATCTTAATTGCTTCTTTCCACGCTCTTGCCTCAACTTTTCTTTCATTTCATTTTCTTTCTGGTAGATGGGCTAATCTTTTTCCATAGGGATGATGTGACTTTTATTTACTTTTGAAGTCAATGCCTTGATTGATTACTGCTTAAAGTCACTCTATACATTGTTGATGTTTCTGCTATTGATGTTTTTTCTTTTTTCTTTTTACCTATGTCATTGGTATTATTCTTGTGGGTCCATCAGCATGGGGGTTCCACAAATGCATACACATCATCCGAGCATACAAACTTTTATTTTGACATTAATTCAGACTCCCTCGAAGAGGCTCTGGACCGGTAAGCCTCTTTTAACTTTTTCTTGTCTAGCTGCTCATTCTCTTTGTATCTCTTTTACTAGTTCTTTAGATCATGCTTAGTTTGTCATATTTTGTTCAGATTTGCGCAGTTCTTTACCAGACCATTAATGTCTCCAGATGCCACTCTTAGAGAAATAAAAGCTGTTGATTCTGGTAGGCTCTTGCTTTAATGCTTTTTTCCATTCAATCCGATAGTTTCAGCCAAGAATTATGCATTTTCTTTTCTTTCCTCAATCCAGAGAATCAAAAGAATCTGTTATCTGATGGTTGGCGAATGCATCAGGTATGCAATTTTTTTCCTATGTTTCTACATTTCTTAACTAATGGCAAATGACATATTAAAAAAAATGATGTATATTTGATTGCATCAAACACTAATTGCTGAGCAACCAAAATCTTATTAGAAAGTAATTAGTTTTTAGCTATTGTTCTATTTTTGTAAGGTTCAGTTTCGTAAAAATAATATCTTTAAAATCAAAATGCCTGAGAACCTTTCTTATAAAGTTTTGAAAATAGTCATATCTCGATTTCCTCTTTCGCCCTACTTGACTACCCTGGTCTAATAATTTCTTGATAAAAAAGTGGAGATGAACTTGGTGACTCTTCAATTATCAACTTATGGCAGCCAAGGGATTCCTGATTGTTCTGCATTAAATGAATTGGATCCAGTAAAGGCTGCATCTCTATGTTTGTAGTATTTAGTGTGAGCATAAAATTAGCTGGTGGCGAAATGAATTATGAATTTGTTCCTAATAGGTGTAGTTTAACATGATTTGGCAAGTGAAAACTCTTTCCACATCAGGAATTCATTTGTGTGTGTGTGCACTTTGGTGAATGGGCTCTGTGAAAATATACAATGAAACAGAATGGCCCATTACTTTCCTGGTACATTAATTCGTTTATGTAGTTTTTCATGCATGTGTGCACCAATTTTCTCTGAATCTACGAAATGTGAGAATGACTTCTTTTATGTGTGTGCGTGCGCTGGTCAATGGGCTAATATATACAATGAAAGAATGGGCCATTACTTTCCTGGTACATTAAGTGGCTTCTGTAGTTATTCATGTAGAACTACATTTTTTTTCTGAGTCCTTGAAATTAAAGAGAATAACTTCATTAATTATCTCTTCTTCTGAACCCATTGTTTATTTATTTATTTATTTTTGTTGTTGTTGTTGTTGATGTTGTTGCTATTGATGAAGTACTTTTGTCCGAGTTAGAAAAGTTCTTCCATGGGGAGAAATTCATGAGATCTTCCTATGTAATCATCATTATTTTCTACTGTTTCTTTTTAAATGCTTTACCATGCAAGGTTCAACTGCCCTCTGCATTTATTCTTTTCAGCTTCAAAAGAATCTCTCCTCAAAGGATCATCCTTATCATAAATTCAATACAGGTATACAATCAGTTATTCAGCTTCTCTTATATTGGTCAATTAAGTTGATTTTAATTTAATTTATTTTGTATTTGATAATGTTCTCTAGATTATCATTTTTGTCATTGTTTGCCATCTCTACTTTGATGTATTATTTGCTTTATGGGTCATCATTTAAACTTCATTTAAATTTTACTATTCTTTTGTTTGCATTTACCATTCAATTGTTTGAGTACTTTAAAAGTATGGTGGATGCCTTTCGAAATAGGGCATGATAGTTTGTAATATCATCTCAGATGTTTATTGGATGGTTTAAATTGAGTACATCAACTTGCATTTTCTGTGGCTTTTTTATGAGGGTATCTTATCTCTAAATGGCTGTTGTAGGTTTGGGATGTGAGTCAGGTGATTTTTAGTCTTATCAGTTTCAAAATTGAAAAATTAATTCTGTTCAAGTTGATATAGACCATTTTACATATCTAGAAAGGAAATTTCTATATTTGAGGTCTCTTGGTGATAAAGTGGACTGTGTTTCAGATCAAATCACCTGGATGTGTCTTACTAAGACTTCCATCATCAGATTCATAGGCATATTTCAGTTGTTTGGAACTCTTATTGCGCTTTCTTTAACTGGTGTCTTATAAGTTTTTCATTTTCATTTAAATAGTATTTCTGTGTTTTCTAAATTTTTAACCATGTAACCTTTCAGGGAATTGGGATACTTTGGAAGTTGCACCAAAGGCTAAAGGACTAGATACCAGACTTGAGCTAATTAAATTTTATAAACAAAATTACTCTGCAAATCTAATGCAACTTGTTGTTTATGGAAAAGGTACGAATTCAATCTCAACTTGATCCTTGACTTTATTTCTTATTCCTGAAATGTTTCTTCCTTGATTAAATCAGAGAGTCTTGATAAACTTGAAAACCTGGTTGAGAGTAATTTCAAAGATATTCTAAACAATGACCGAGTCAAACCCTGTTTTCCTGGACAGCCATGCTCCTCAGAACATCTCCAGGTATTTTTTGCTCTCTTTGTTTGTGGGGAATACTTTTCAGCTTCTAACATTCCAATCTCTCATAGAATTATTTATTTATTTTTATTGGCACAACGGTAAAGTTGTTGTCATGTGACCAGGAGGTCACGGGTTCGAGTCGTGGAAATGTACCTCTTGCAAAAAGCGAGGGTAAAATTTGCATAATAGACCCAAGTGGTCCGACCCTTCCCCGGACCCCGCGCGCATGCGGGAGCTTTGTTGCACCGGTCTGCCCTTTTTTTATTTTTCATTTTATTTCAGTTGATTTTATTTTATTTTATTTTATTTTACTTCATATTTGAGAGCGACATGGAGACAGAAAATCCATATAGCCGACCCCATCTAGTAGGATTAAGGCTTAGTTGTTGTTGTTGTTGTTGTTTCCCTATACCTGTGAAATTTTTGGTGATTGTTGGATGTCTAAATTTACCTTCTCTATCAACTTTGAATGATTGTTTGATTTCAACGCCTTGTCATGATGTTTGAGCTTTTCCTTCTTGATTTAACTTTCTTTCATATTAGTGCAGATTCTTGTTAAAGCTGTCCCAATAAAGCAAGGTCACATGTTGAGAATCACATGGCCAGTTACTCCTAACATACGAAATTACAAAGAAGGTCCATGTAGATATATTTCTCACCTTATTGGACATGAAGGAGTGGGATCTTTATTTTACGTTTTGAAAAACCTTGGTGAGTTAACATGGTAGCTGATTGACGTGTTTCACTTTAGTCTTGCTTCTTGATTGAAACTGTCTTCTTTGCTTTAGTCTTAACCCTTTCTGCTGTTTCATAAACTTGTTTAATGGTAATCGTCATTAGTTTGTTGCTCAATTCTCTGTCCTTTTCTTTTTTTTTTCTTTGGTACCAATTTGTTATACCTTGGCTTTTATAAATATTTTTGAAACCATCAAAAGTTTGAAAGTGGAGCAGTGTTTATGCTACTAAATCATTCTTACTCACTAGGAGATGAGTGATTAAACTTCTGGTCAACCTTGTTTCCCAAGTATTTTTGCAATCAATTTTGAAGACTATAGTTGTTGAAATTACAGGCTTTCTATTTACTTAATCACTAAATTTGTTTTCTATTATTACCAATAGATGAACGACTTTTTGTTATGCAATGTTCAGTGATTGCCAAACTAATGAATGAGGGAAGTCTCAAGCATGACTTGTGCTAAGAAATGCCAACATTAATTATGAGATCCTGGGAGCAAATTACCTATAGTAAGATATTGTTCAATGTGATCATTTGTTCATGTGGGAACAATGTTAGCTCTGAGCCCACATTTAGTATATCTGGTTCAGGATGATTACATCTTTTGATTTCTATTATATATTCTCTTCTATATTGGGCATTCTTTGGGAAATCAGGAAGCCATGAGTCACCAAGATATCCAACCATACCTGGTTTGAACAGTCTCAATTTGGGTATCCCTTGGGAATCAGGAAGCCATAATTTGTGTATTCTTTGTGAAAAACAGTCTCAGTTACTTTTGCCATACCTTCTTCCAACTGATTAATCCTTGATGGAATTAATATATACTTAGCTTGATTTATCAGGAGATTATAAGGATTTTCATTCTTGAAAAGTACTGGTAAGACATTTAGCATTTAGTACTTCACTTAAGCGGTCGGAGGCTTTGGTTGGCTGTATATCTCACCTTGTAATAATTACTCTTAATTTTTTAGACAGGTAATTACCAACAAATTTTAAATATTGTAGGATGGGTGATGAGCCTTAGTGCTGGCGAAGGTGAATGGAGTTATGAGTTCTCATTTTTCTGTGTCAACATTGAACTCACTGATTCTGGCCATGGTTAGTTCCTGTCCACCCAAAAAAGTCTTATTTTTCAATTTATTATTTACCAACTACTGCTACTTTTCATGTTTCCCACAAAATAACTTTCCTGTGTGGTTGAAACTTTTGACTATGCGGTCCAGTTTGATGCTTTCAAAATGTATGGCAGAGCATGTAGAAGATATTGTCGGGTTATTGTTCAAATATATTGCACTTTTACGGAATTCTGGCATCCATAAATGGATTTTTGATGAGGTGATACTTTATTTTCAAATACTTGTGGAAGCTTTCTAGAATGAATCTTACAGTTGTTACATAGCTTCATGGGTTAAATAGATTAATACTTACTGAACTTTTTTTTTTATCTATTTCTTAGTTTGCAAGATTGTTTTAGACAGTTGTGTGGTCATCATGTTTCTTGCTAGGTCATAAGTGAATTAGGCAGATGTTTTCTTCTCTCTGTGATTTGCACCCTTTTCCCAATCTTGTATGTTCATGCATATAATTCTCATCATGATCATGAATTAAGTATTTTGCGCACAAAATGTGCTTGAAAATGGATTAGATTATTGAATATAAAAACTTTACCGCCAAAAGGCCTTTCTAATTACTGAAAAATGTGCTGGCTTTGTCACTATATGTGTCCTGATTCTCTCTTTCTCAAAAGCATTCATAATGATTTATGGTCCTGATGTGTATCATACAACATATACTGCCATGCTTGGTTATTTTTCAGACTTGTCAAAGAAGAACATTATATATTTGATGCATAAAAGGATAAATTTTTCATTGCAAAATTATCATACTATTATTAATATAAGTTGTCATACAACCATTCTTTTGATATATTACATACAACGTTGACCTCTGGACATGTTTAAATGAAGTAGCACCAAAGCACAAGGAAACACTAGCATGACATGGCTCATTGTGTCAGCAACTCACTGTTGTAGTTCAATTAGTACTGCTACCATACCACTGTACTGTACTGATTGGCCTGAAGACCATCATACTGCAATATTGTATAATAACTTGTTGGTCACAATGGGGTCCTAGCAAACATAATTTGGTTGAAAATAACACTTAGGACCGTTTTTACTCAGTCATTGGATAACATCAAGTTTTCCTTGATGTGAAATAATCTCCTAAGAATGCTGATTTTCCATTGCATGTCCATTCTCATTGGTTTATATTATTTCAGTAAGGTTCTCTCTACAATAGGTTATCAAAATATGGACATTCACATTAAGGCACACTCCAAATCCTCAGTGGGAGCCGAAAACATCTCATGCTGTGCTGCATGGGTTGTAAATTCTTGAATCTTGATTATTCTTGCTAGAAACTGTATAATTACTCCAAAAATATTTGATTATGTATCATGTAAAACAAAGCAAGATATGAAAGTTTTTTATTTTCCAGTTTGTTAATAATCTGTAATGTGGAATTGGTTTCAGATATTTCATTGTCTTTAGATGTATTTGTTTGATTGAGTCCTTACATTTTGCTTGGTTCTTAAGCTGGTGACAATATGTGAGACTGACTTCCATTACAAAGACAAAATCCCACCTATCAACTATGCTGCTAATATTTCATCAAATATGCAGGTAAGACCATGTTTGGTTTCTCATTGTACTTATAAATGTTACTCCTAATTTCCTACTTCTGATTTATTATGCTATGAAGTCTTAGTTTTTCATATTTATGTGTTTATATAGTTTTATGTTAAATAATTTTGGTTGTAAGTTTCTATCAATTTGGGCAATCTTGCAAATGCAATGGTACTGGCATGAGAGGATGTAAGAAATGGCTTTGGGTGTGTTCGGTCTATATAGTGGTCAATATGGCTTTATCTCAACTCCCAAGAACTTATGCCTTCAACTTCCATCATAAATGTGGCCGCGCCAATTCATTTGACTGATATTCCTTGTGATATTTAATTTGAACCATTTATAGGATTCTTGTTATCTTTCAAATTACTTTTAGTATTTTATTTAGGTTTATTACTCTTAGTTCCTTTGACTTCTGATGCAGGACGATCTGAGCCATACTTCATAATTCATAAACTTCCAACTCTGAATTTCGAACTGGCAGCTGCTAAAGTTGTCATAATTCATAAACTGGTTGATAACTTGATATTATGATTATGCATGCTGTAAGATCTTATTTAATTTTGTCATGACAAATATGCTCCTCTACTTAGCGCATAAACACCAGTTTAATGTGTCGGTATTTTATTAATGTTCATCACTTCGCCTTTTAGAGGAAATGAACATTTAGAGTCTACAAATGTGACAATTCTGATTGTTTCTTTCCTGATTTTTCTTTATACATGACAGTTATTTCCCCCGGAGGATTGGCTTTGTGGATCATCATTGCCTTCAAGATTTTGTCCAAGCATTCTAAACATGATGTTGGATGAGTTGACTCCAAAAAATGTTAGGTAATTTTGTATTTTTTGCATTTAAAATTTTTAATGCATTACCTTCAATAGTTGATCGGATTTTTGCTCCATCAGTTGGAAGATCATTTCATTATGGCCGATCCTATGTATAAAAATATAAGGTCATGGAAATATACCAATGCTTGCTGAAACAGAACTGAAACATCAAAAAATGATACTTTTCTATTCTATATCATTTTCTTCTGAGTTTGTGTTGGCTGATAAACAATGATTTGTTATGATAGTGATGCCTATTTTCTTATCCATATTAGACAATTTTGTTACTTCAGTTTGTGTTGGTTTCTATTGATCCATTCTATCAGTTCTGTAGATGTTGCTTAGACTACCTTGTTTTCATGGGAAAGATGGGCAAGTTTTAGCACTCCCCTGACCTACCAAAGTATATACATCAGTTTTTAATTTGGTTAATAATAGAAAATTAAGATGCGGATCATCTAACTAAACTTTTAGTTTTTTTTTTTTGAACTAATTAATTTATCAGTTTTATGCCATTTAAAAAGCTTTGTAATTGTCATCCATGCTTCAAACTAAATAATTGTTCATTTCTACAGAATTTTCTGGGAATCCCAGAAGTTTGAAGGATGCACAGACTCACTGGAACCATGGTATAAAACTGCATATATAATTGAAAAATTAACTGCTTCTTCCATACAGGTTTGCTCCTTTCTTCTTTATGTGTATGTGTGTAGCCAATGCTTCTATAGCTTAATATTTTAAACAGTTTTGCTAGTATTCTGTTCTTGGATTTTCCATCTGTCTCCTGTACAGAGTTGTGATCCTAGTGATTTTTATATTTTAACTACTTAGTTGATTTTTTGTAGAAATGGGTTGATAAAGCTCCTAATGAACATCTACATCTTCCTGCACCGAATATATTTATTCCAGCTGATTTGACACTAAGGCAGGTTGAAGAGAAGGTATACTCATCAAGACAGGTTTCATTTTCTTTTTGTATGTCTTCATCTTATTTT
Organism: Dioscorea zingiberensis; assembly: GCA_026586065.1. NCBI lineage: Eukaryota > Viridiplantae > Streptophyta > Magnoliopsida > Dioscoreales > Dioscoreaceae > Dioscorea > Dioscorea zingiberensis. The sequence continues at coordinate 62,990,322 of CM048819.1, read as the reverse complement.
ATATTTTATGATCCTTGAAAACTGTTACCAGGTTCAATTTCCTGTTCTACGGAGGAAAACATTGTTTTCAAAATTGTGGTATAAACCTGATACCACATTCTTCACACCTAAAGCATACGTGACAATAGATTTCAATTGTCCACTGTCAAACTTCTCGCCGGAGGCAGCTGTTCTTACTGACATTTTCACCCGATTACTAACTGATTATCTTAATGAATACGGTAACTACTGAAGCATCATTCTAATTCTGAAACTTTATCCTGTAAACATTCTTATTTCTTTTTTTCAAATTTTCTCATACATATATATATGGATGATAAAGGTAAAGTCAGCCGAAAACACTGTTCATTTGCGGTCGTCTCCCATTTGGCCACCTGGAGCATGTTTGAAGGATTTCTAACCGTATGGATGGAAATAACATCGAAGAATTTCCAACCGTATGCATGTCAATTTTCATACAATTTGGGAACTTGTAGGGTCTTCATTTTAACGAGTGAAAATTTATAGAAATCTTATCGGTTCAAAATTTCACCCGTTAAGAGGAAGACCCTACAAGTTCCCAAATTGTATAATAATTGACATGCTAGCTTATTTTTCGATGTTCTTTCCATCCATACGGTAAGATTTCCTCAAAATATAAGTGTGCCAAAAAGAGGCTTAATGACTTCTGATAGTAGGCATAATATCAGTGTATATATATATATATATATATATATATATATATATGGGAGTGATACAATGGGGCCGGCCGCAAGTGCGGTCTCCCAATTGTATCACCCCTAAATCATATTATATATATAATATATATATTTTATATTTTTTATATGTTATATATGATTTGTAGGATATATGTAATGTATTATCTTTAATATTATCTATTATATAATATATAATATAATATCTAATCTAATATATATCATATAAGTTGTGCTATAATGGATAATATTAAAGATAATATATTACATATATCCTATAAATCAAATATAACATATAAAAAATATAAAATATATATTATATATATATAATATGATTTAGGGGTGATACAATGGGGCAACCACACTTGTGGCCGGCCCATTGTATCACTCTCCTATATTTTATATATATATATATAGGTAGATGGATACTTACTTTTTCAGAACTGGGTTGGTTTCGTTGCAAGTCTGATATAATTTGACAATAGCAGTTTGGTTTTGATCAAGATTTCTAACCCTGGACAAATTTCATTGTCCATTGACCATCATCAGCTTTGATTTGAGATCATAGTCAATGACAATGTATTATTAGCTTCGTTACAATTTCTATTTCAAGCGTTTGCAACAAATGAGGCATCTTTTTGGCCAATCCATCCTGCGTGAACATTGAATCTATTTTATCGCCTAAACCTTGGCATGGATTGTGAAGGTTCAGGCACACAAGTTTGATTGAAAGCTATCGTGTTTCCTTTTCTCTCCCTATGCCTAAGTCAGGGGACCAATGACCATAAACCAAGGATTGAGCATTGAAGCCACTTTGGTTATGTTTGGCTCAGATACTAGAATGCAAGAAATAAATATATGAATTTTGTGCAAATAAGAATAGATCATGAATTAGGAGACATCTGGTGGGAAGTTTGGGTACGTATTAAGCTGTTCTTCTCAGGTGAAGGATATGCCCATAATATTCTATTTCCTGTGAATAAGTTAGTTAGTTTCCTTCAATTTAATACCTGCATTGATATGGTAGGCTGGGTTAGAAATGCAAAGTAACTTATTTAGAAGTTTGTTTTGAATTTTGTAATCATGTGAGGGTTTTGTTAGTTAGTCTGATTTGGACCTCCAGGATTTTCAAATCATCATTTTCAATTGTTTGGTTGCATGATATGAATATCCCTGAATTCAAAAATCATAAAAATCTTGGATTTCAACCTATGCCCCGGGTTAGGCATAAGTTGAAATCCGGAGGCAACTACACGTTGGCTTTTTTAAATCCTTTGTTCTTGCGTGTAGAATTGTTTGACGTTGAATGATTTTCTTCATTCAAATTAGTTAAATGAATTCTTTTTGCCTACTCTCAAATCCTATGTGTTTTTTTTGTAGTATTAGATTATTGGATTAGGTAATATAATTATTTGTTTGTTTATAATGGGAGGTTCAAAGATCGGTTTTGTGATTTTTACAGTATATTTATGTGAATCTTTTAAACTTTTAAGTCCAATTTAAAACTCTGTCTCTTCTTTTACATTCCAAATCTGGAAATACCTCTAAGCAAACACAAAATAAAGAATCTGAATTTTTAAATTCACATACCAAGCTCACTATGTATTGTATTGTCTATTGTCTATCGAAATACAAAGGATATCTAACTCCTCTTGAACAAACAGACCTTAATTATCGATGTACATCACTTTCTTTTATTTATCGTATTGAGTTAGTATAAAAGCAAATACATTTACCACCAAGTATTCTGGCCTCTCAAAAGTTTCTATACTTCATTTCATGGATGATGCCCATAATATGTAATCCAGCTTTGGGATCATAACCCAGTCGAGTTATGAACAGTTGAATGTTGAAACAAAGTTCATATCTTGGCTTCTCAAGGCATATGGAAGCTGGTTTTATTTTAAGTTTTCAACAATAAATTTTTAGTGAGAGGATGTTTTCTCAGAAGAGCTTGGGGATTTCATAGTGGATGCATATGAATTATCCATGGTGAAGGAATCAGCTTCTGTCTTATTACCTAGTGATTTTATCACTTCAAACTCTTAAATTTAAGCATTGTTAGAAGATGAGATCAATCCATACTCCCAAAGTCATTTTTGAAACTTCTACTAAGGCTTGTTGTTTCTCATCTTTCCAATTTTATTGAAATTTCTATATTCAGAAGTCAATTTTCACTTTGCTATTTTTCGATATTATTGATAACAACGGGTTCGTTTTATCTATTTGCATTGGGGGTTTCTGTTCAGCTTTCTACTTTCCTTTTCAATCACTTAGAATACCAGTTTTGCTTGGCATATTGACTTGACATGACATCTTACTGAACCTATGGTTCATCTGCTTGAACTTATTTTACATGTAAATTTTATTTATTTCCTTTACTGTTTAGTATGCTTTCAACATTGAGCTAACTTGGTTAAGATTTCAGCATATGATGCTCAAGTTGCTGGCCTTTACTATTCAATACGATGCAGCAATGCTGGTTTTGAGGTCAATTGCTCTGCTGTATTCTTTTTCTTATATGACATATTTTGTTACTTGATCAAATGGATTTTACTGCATTTCAATAAAGGGCACTCATTCTTTTTTAACCGCAAAAACATTAGACAGAATAAAAAATAGTAACCAAAGGAGAAATATGATGGTTGTGCATGTCAGTTAAGTCAGGGGTGTTTTTTGTGGGGATTATTTAATAAAACCTTTGGATTGAGAAACATATGGATCCCAAATTTTTCCAAACTTAATAAATCTTAGGGGAAATTTCACTAAATTTTTCTATATCATTTCGGGGCTTGTGGTTTGACTTGTGACAATTTAGTATCCTATGGTAGAATTCGTGAGCATATTAGTGCCAAAACACATAACTCCGTCAACACTTGCTAATGTGGCAAGAAAAGACATGAAATGACCTTTCTACCTTTATATAAAAAGGTCATTTTATGTCTTTTTTTTATGCTACATCAACAAGTATCCTCACGGATTCTACCACAGGGTACTAAATTATCACAAGTCAAACCACAAGCCTGGTTATGTGTTTTGGCACCAGTATGCTCACGGATTCTACCACAGGGTACTAAATTATCACAAGTCAAACCACACGCCCCGAAATGATATATAGGCATACCATAGGGTAGTTTAGTGAAATTTCCCCTAAATTTTATCTTCTATATATTTACCTTTATAGTGAACTAGAATTTTCTATCTTTAATGGCAGTTATTTACTTTTATTTTAGGTGAAGGTGGTTGGTTATAATCACAAGTTGAGAATATTGCTAGAGACAATAATCAGTAAAATCAAGCAGTTTGAAGTGAAATCTGACCGTTTTTCTGTGATTAAGGTAATTATATTGTTCCTAAATTCTCAATAGCTTGATATATTATTATTTGTTCATTTATTTTAATTAATTTCTTTTGCTATGCTAATTAGGAAACAACTATGAAAGACTACCAAAATTTTAAGTTCCAACAACCATACCATCAGGCCATGTACTATTGCTCATTATTACTAGAAGAGCACAGATGGCCCTTGACTGAGCAACTTGAAATCCTCCCTTTTCTTGAGGCTGATCATCTTACAAAATTTTATCGAGACCTTCTCTCAAGAACCTTTCTGGAGTGTTACATAGCAGGTTAGAATAAGGGTATCATTCTAACTATTTCATATATGCACCATGTGAAGCTGATTAATATTTATTTTTTCCAATATGACCTTTCTGTAAATGGTTTGTAGGAAATATTGGTTCAACTGAAGCAGAATCAATTATAGTGCATGTTGAAGATACTCTCTTTAAATCTTCCCAACCTACTTCCAAACCTTTACTTCCATCTGAGCACCTGACAAAGAGAATCGTGAAGCTTGAAAGTGGCCTTGGGTTCTACTATCCTGTGGAGGGCCTAAATCAGACTGATGAGAATTCTGCACTTGTCCATTATATTCAGGTTCTATTTATAATCTTGTTTTTTCTTTTTCTTTTTCTTTTTTCTTTGGATAGAATATACAGTGGTTTCCTTTTCTTAATTTGTATAATTTAAATCTTTTAGTTTGAATTTTTTTTTCAACTTAATTGAACTTATTTTCTTTCTTGAATTATTCTCTACTGATTAGTTTCTACATGCTAGTGATACACACACACACACACACACTTATCACTGTGGGAGAAGCTTTTATTGGATATGTAGATATACACTTTTATTTCACCTCAAGTTACTGCATTTGAGCTATAAATTCATTTGGATGTGTTATTTTCTTGTTAAATATAGCTTGCAGAGGAGGAAGGTAGATATCATGAAGCTGGAAGTATTGAAATTATTGATGATAATTTGCCATTTTTTCCGAACTTATATAATGCTGGATGAACCTGATTGTAATATAATCTCTGTGGAGTGATTGCTATAGAGATGTCCAGGATAATTTTCGGATCAAACTTAACGGTACATGATAACTCATGTATTTTCACTAATTCCTAGATTCCATTTTATTTGTGTAGATTCATCAAGATAATATCAAGTTAAATGTAAAGCTTCAATTATTTGCTCTTCTTGCAAAACAACCGGCTTTCCATCAACTTCGGTCAGTTGAACAACTTGGCTACATAACCGTACTCATGCAGAGGTTGGTGATTAAGTTAATTCCCTCCTGTTATGAAACAATTCAATTTTGAAGTGATGCACGACAAAGCTTGAAAATATCCTACATGCAGAAATGACTCAGGGGTTCGGGGACTTCAGTTCATCATCCAATCCACAGTGAAGGTACTCATGTTGGAGCTTGTTTCTCTAATCTTGTCTTAATAGTTGTTATTTTATTATTATTATGATTACTACTCTCTTTCAATACTCTTGTATTGAGCTTCACAGGACCCCGCACAGCTTGATGCTAGAGTTGAAGCTTTTCTGAAGACATTTGAAAATAAACTTTATGAAATGACTGACGAAGAATTCAAGGTGTGAAATATTTTATTTTAGTAGTTAAACCCCCTCCAATGCACCCATGTGCAACACACACACAACCTGGTGCTAGAGTTGAAGCTTTTCTGAAGACATTTGAAAATAAACTTTATGAAATGACTCACGATGAATTTCACATCTTAAGATATTTTTTATTCATCATCAATGTCAGTCATATGTCCTTACTGACTAACGTAATGCCTGATAATAGAGCAACATCAATGCACTGATTGCTATGAAGCTGGAGAAATACAAGAACTTAAAGGAGGAATCCGGTTTCTACTGGAAAGAAATTGTTGATGGTACTCTCAGGTTTGATCGGAAAGAGTCCGAGGTAATTGATTTTGTCTTTTGTATTGGGAAACCAGAACTCATCCCATATTAGAAATTCAATATTTTCAAATTTCCATTGAACTAACTGTATTTGAATTTCATCCACTTTTTGTTGATCGTCTGAATCACATTTCGGCTGTGATGCAATTGCAGGTGGCAGCACTTAGGGAACTGACACGCCAAGAATTGATCAACTTCTTTGACTCCTACATCAAAGTCGGCACTCCTCAGAGAAAAACTCTCAGTGTTCAAGTCTACGGGGCTCTACATTCGGCTGCGTTCCAAAGTTTGATCGGTGATTCAAGTCAACCCCAAAACACTCAAATTAGAGACATATTCAGCTTCAAAAGATCAAGACCTTTGTTTGGTTCCTTCAAAGGAGGCTTGGGCTTGATGAAACTGTGAATTCTCTCTTATCTCAAGCTCTGTAGCATATTGTCCCGGATGTTGTTTACCTGGTATGATTGATTGGTTTCATCTCAGACTACCATTCTTTCTCCATCCATTTAAGACAAGGCCAATAAGTGAAGGAATGATGCCTTTGTTTCACTGTAACATTTACTGTTGATTGTTTTGTTTATGAAAATCACACCATACTTCCATAAAGGCCAACTGCTTCTTTTCAGGCATTTACTATAAAGCATATATATATATATTTATATATATAATTTTCCTTTTTCTAAGTATAAATCGTGTTTAAAAATAAAAAGAAAACAATAAAATATTAATAAGTAATTAAACACTGGAAAGTCTGGAAATATCAGTCAAGTCAAATTAACTTTTTTTAAGAATTACAGGTGTCGGTCTCTGATTGGTCCAGAATCATAGGTTAAGAGATCACCGAAATCCCCTCCACCGATCCGAGACAAACGATGGAGAAGCCGGGCGCCTACGCAACGCCTCTGCTACAGCCGCCACCGCCGCCTCCGGCGGCACCGGTGGAACCCTACTACGGCATCCCGGCGCCGTTCCAGAACCCCTCGCCTCCCACCTACGTCCTTCTCACGGCCTTCCCCCGTCGCAGGCGCCGACCGTGCCGCTGCTGCGGCTCGCTTCTCTCCTCCTCTTGTCTCCTCTCGCTCGCCTTCCTATCTGCTCTCCTCGCCGCCTCCTTCTTCTTCCTCTGGCCCTCCGACCCCGAGATCTCCGTCGCCCGTCTCCGCCTCCACCGCATCCACATCGCCCCCGAGCCCATCGTTTCCCTCGACATCTCCATCGGCCTCGAGATTAAGGTTCGGAATCGGGATTTCTTCTCTCTCGATTACGATAGAGTCGTCTCGGCGATCGGGTACCGGGGGAAGAGACTCGGATCGGTGACCTCGAGGGGCGGGCATGTGAAGCCGCGCGGAGTGTCGTACGTCGATGCGGAGCTCCATCTCGATGGGATTCGTGTTTTGGATGATGTCTTTTATCTCATCGAGGACCTCGCCAGAGGTTCCATCCCTCTGGATACTGTTACTGAGATTGATGGCCAGCTTCACCTCTTCTCCCTTGATATCCCGATTCAGGTATGCATTCACAGAAGAGCTTGCTTGCGTCTTCTATTGTCTTTGTGTTTCCTTTTACTTGGTGATTGCTACTTTGCTTCATTTGATCTTCATGTTAAGCACAGCTATAGATCCATACCATGAACTCTGTATATAATGAACCGATGAATGAATTGATAGAAGAAATTTATCATTTTTAACATATATTTTGGAGATAACCAAGTAATGAAAGTGTTCATGCATTAGTCCTTACCAATCCATCAGTCCAATTGCTCCCAAGAGTCAGCACTGATGATGAATATCAGGTCTATTTATTTCTCTTCTTCAAATTGTAGTATGCCATGCTAATTAAAACGCCAGTAAATGAAATCCAGTGGGAGGCGACAATTTATTTAGTTTCATATGCTAATCAAAGATTGTTACTTTGCCATCGTTAATCTTCATCTTAGATCCATAGCATAAACTCTGCATACATAATGAAGTAACTGATGCATGAGATTTGATAGAAGAAATCTATAGTTTTTAGTATACACTCTGGAAAAAGCCAATCTATCAGTCCAGTTGTTCCTAAGATTTCTAGTTGAGGATGAATATCAGGGTTTAGTTCTCTTTGTCACATCGTAGTATACTATGCTAATTAAAATGCCAAGATAACTTTATGTAAGATTTTTGTGGTAATCTTAGTGTTGCGCTGTGCTTCTCATGCCACAAGAAAGTTGGCTTGCCAAAGCTACAATCCAATTTGTGATTTGAGTTAATCTTCTCATGGATGTAATTGCAATCTCTGGTAGGGTCTCTGTTTTGGCCATTGTTCATCAACTTATTTTCTAGATTTTCTGTGTATGACTAACATAGCTTTGTTGGACATATAGTCTAGTTTATCGTCTGAACCAAATCCTGTGATTTTCCTCATGTATTATTGCCATCTCTGAATAATACCACTCTTATATCTATTCTAAGCAGGACAATAATGTTAACTTTTTATTGCTGGCAATAGATTTTATTAGTATGGGAACATGTAGATGTCATGGATTCAGACTCCTATAAATCCTTGGTTTGCTTATAAGATTTAATTTATTATCTGGATACTATGATTCTTCTATTGTGTGTTCTTGTCCTATCAGAGAAATAACGCTTTTATGCATTGTAAGTAAGATTGTAAGTGTTTGTTTATTTGTAAGAGAACATGATACAGATCATGGCTTGTACAGCCTCTTATCACAATTGGTGGATGTTAGCATGGTGTAATGTAACCTTGGATTATTATGACCAATAGATTTTTACTTGTTTTTTCCCTGTCTCTAATTTTTATGTTTGTTTCATAACCCATTTTATTAATACTCAGTGCTTCAATTTTGGTAATTCAGCTTTGGCTCAACTACATGCTTGCCTACATGCCACACATGATTTATTTCATAAGAATAGATGTATACAAACATTATTTTTTTTTTTTAATTCTTCCTCGTTATCACAAATACATTGATTCTTTTTCCAGGGAAGAATGTCTTGTGTGGTACACATAAACCCCGAAAATCAAACTATCATCCGTCAGGGTTGTTATCCTGAGGTTTGTAATTTCACTCGCTGCTACCAATCTTTGCTTTTCCTTTTTTTTCCTTCTAAGGTTAACCATTTTTATATTTATTTGTTTATTTATTGTTATTATTATTATTTTTGCAGTGATGATAGTTCATGTCGACAATTGCTGCATCCATTCCTGGGCTGCTTATTAGTTCAAACATTATATGTAAATTTGATGTGTGAAGTGGTTATAAACTTGAGTTTATCTGTGTAATTTTGAAAGACAAAGCCACTAAATAACTATTATTTGTAAATTACCACTAGTTTCCTCATCATGTATTAATTTGATTGATCTATCATGCATTTATCATCAGCCTTAATAAGGGCTTCTGGATATTTTTTTATTATTTAGATATGTTAATTCAGATGTGTTTTTATAGTTGAGAAGTTGTTTAGAGGTTCATTCCAAAAGAGTTTTTTCAGTGATAAATTATTAAAATGGGTATATTTCAGCATCCCAAAATCTATAATTGCCATAGGTTCAAAATATATATCCCATTTCATTGAAGGATGAGCAGAGGTGATGACCATTAGTGAGCAACAAGAAAGATGAAAAATTATCTTTCAAGCCTCACATGATGTTAAGTCAAATTTAAAAAGTCATTCTTTAATTTATATAGGTGTTTTCGTAATTGAAATATAGGTGTTTTTGTAATTGAATAATCCTGAAATTCGTCAAAAGAGTTTTTTCGAAGCTTCAACCACTAACTTATGAAAAAAATATTTTCTTCTTTTCTGATAGTTTCTCTTTCTTCAAAAAAATTCGTGGAGACACATATAAAACCTACATATAAAGAAAAAAAAACTCTTTTTGGCTCGCTAGAAGCCAATCCAAATTGGGCATAAATCTTAATCCAATTTTATTAGATATATTTGGATTTTGGTTCATGTTAAAATCATAAATCTATAATTTCACCCAAATATATATATATGTATTTTCTCTAATTTCTATAAAATAAAATAGATAATATTACGATATTCTTTACCTTCAAATAAATTTTAAAAAGAAAAATACCAAAATATAAAATTTTCAACCAGACAACAATAATAAAATAACGCAGAGAATCAAAGGTCGCAGCGTAAAAAGAAAAAGCTATGAAGCTTATAAACCTGCCACGTGTCCTACGAACTTATACTCACCACGCAGACGAAACCCACCCCCCTCCTCGCTCGCAAAAATCCAAACGATAAATCAAATCCAACAAACCCTTCAATTCTCCTTCTCCTTCTCCCCCGAATCGATCAAACCCTAAGCATGTGCAACCCTACGCGTCCCTCTCTCCACTACGGTCCACCGCACCGGCTCCCGCCTCCTCGTCTCGACGCACCGCCTCCTCCACCGGCACCGTCGGAGAAGAAGCGGTGTCTCTGTTCCCCGACGGATCATCCCCGCTCCTTTCGCTGCCGACTTCATCATCGGGACTACGATTGGGGCTCCACTGGATCAAAACCCAAGAACACCACCACCGCCACCTCTTCTTCATTGGTGATCAGTTAGATTGCTTGATTTCGTCTCTCTTTCTTTCTTTCTTTCTTTCTTTCTTTTTCTCCGAGTTTTATTTAATTAGTTTCTCCTCTTTCTTTCCATACTGTAAATCTGATAGATTAATGTTTATAGAATACAATTGCTGAATTTGATTTACTTCTTTGTGGCTTTGCAAATTGCATGGCCTTCTTGCTTTTTTCCATCCTATTTCTTCCTATTTACTATCTATTTTTCTAAATTAATTATTATATGGACTTTGTTTTCCATATAATTTTTTTTAATCCAAAAAAGAGGATTAAAATGATCGGAATTGACCATCAAGCTTATTGGTATCCGAGTCTTTTGTTAAGATGGGGATTCTACTATGAATTACTCGGGATCAAACCCCCCATTCTTAACAGTCAGGTGTGATAATGTTCTCTTATGGACTAACCTGAGATTGAGTTGTTATGTTCTTGATTTCCCTGGTAAAAAAAATATATTAGAATTAGGTTAGTGCCAGACAAAATATATGTATTTGTAAAATTTAGTTATGATTTTTCTTATTTTTTATTTTATCTTGGATTGAAATTTAATGGTATTTAGTGAATTTTATGAAATTAATAAAAGCATTAGTAATGGTTTACAAAAATTATGGAGATTCTTATAGTTTCTTATCTCTTGATTAGAATTTAAAAACTCTACTAATAATTGGAAATTTGACTCTTTGATTAACTTGATAAAATCAATCTAGAAATTCCATTAATTTTTTATTTAATCTAGTTTTTTATATAAAATAAATAAAATTTGTAAGAGACTTTTATTTCAAAATTAGTCATTTTCTTAATTTTTTAGTCAATTTTGAAATAAAAAGTTAGTTGGTCAATTTTTAATTTTTTATATTTTTTTAAAATTAATATTCTTTCCCATTCTCCAATGATGTGTTGATACATGGAGGCTTTTTAACAGTATTGCATTGGATCACATCACTATTAATAAATAATATTATCCCTATGATTGTCATGATCTTATAGTTTAAACTTCAAATTGGAACCAAGCTATGTTTTATATATACTATGTATTAATTAAGGTTAATACGTGTTTCAGAATAGCTTCTTAAGAATATAATCCCACATTATTTAAATAAAAAACTATGTTTCATTAATAATATATAATTTAGCTTACAGACTATTCTAGGTTTTCTTATTTGCTAACACCTTAGCTCCGAAGTTAAGGCCTAGTGAGAAATACTATTAAATATAAAACATCAAGTTTACTCAACTTTCACACTATTAATTACTTTCTAATAAATTTGTTTTAGAAATTAAAAAGAAATTTTAACCTGTAAATCAAATTAGAAGTAATTTTTTTAAAAAAATAAATTGTACAATTCTAATTATCAATTTCATTGGTGTTTTTTATTTTTTTGAAAAAATATTTCATCGGTTCTTTGGTAGTATAGATTATAGCTCATGTTACAAACAACATTAGGGATACCACTCTGCTAGTGTTATATAATCAAACATTTTTTTAAAAATATTTACTAATAGAACCATTTTTTTTTTCTTCAAAATAGTATTTTAGATACATTATATGAATCTTATTTTTAGTATTATTTATTATTGAGAAATAATTTTTATAGATGGTAGTAATAAATTATTATAAATTTACTATGGTTAGAAATAGTTCAATTTATATAAAAATGGATCTAGTATTTTTTAGGGTAAATTTTTTTATAAAAAAACCAAGTTTCACAGATTTGCATAATAGGGAATGTGGTTTTTTTTTGAAAAAATTTTGTGGTTTCTCCAGTTAACAAAAAAAAAGAAAAACCGTTAACTTTCATTAACGGTGTTAACTTATGCTTAGTTGGCAGAGGCATTTTTGTCCATTTTTTGGTTTCGATCTCTCAAACCGATGGAGTTAATCCGATTTAAGGCAATTTTCATATAATTTTCGGCATCTATTTTATAAAATTTGATAAAAATACCCCTATCAACTTAACATCGTTAGTGGGAGTTAACGGATTTTCCCTTTTTTGTTAATTGGAGAAACCACAAGGTTTTTTTTGAAAAAAAAAAACACATTCCCTATTATGCAAATGAAACCATATGGATTTTTTTTAAAAATTTACCCTACGTTTTAAGGTTGTGGAGTTTTGGTTATAATATGTATATTAATTTTAATATATAGTATTTAAATAAAATAATTTTATTATTATTATTATTTTCACTTAAACAATGTTTTCTAAATATATCTTTTTTCACCAATAAAAAAGGATATATATGTGTGTGAGTGAAAAATCACATTATCGGTGGTGGTGGTGTTATTCTGACCAATAATTTATTAAATACAAGGTATTACATATTATAACTGAAATAATGATAATTGAACATAGGTGGTGTTGTTATATAAGGTCGACTTCTCAAAGTCATTGTTATCAGTGGACCCAAATATTGTTGTTATATAAGGTCGACTACTCAAAGTCATTGTTATCGATAGAAATGTTTGCCGAGACTAATGTGATTCTCATGAATAAATGCCAAACTCATTTTGACAAGCGATCCCGCTCAAACATAATATCAGTAATCAAAACTTAAACATCCTTTTTATTACATTTTTTAAAATAAATAAACCATATTTTATTTAAGGGTTAATTTTATTTTAGACACCTGAACTTTACTCTTTTTGCACTTTGGCACCTCAACTTTTTTAAGAATGTAAGATACCCCACAACTTTTTTTAAGTGCCTAAATGGCACCTATGGCTAATTTTGTTAACTAACAACTATTTAACCGAGTTAATTAAAACTTAATGAAAACCCTAATTTCTAAAATCCTCTTTTTCCCAAAATACCCTTCTTTCTTCCTCCTTGGCTCCGGTGGAAACCAAAATTTTATTAAAAGTCTGTGCCTCTCCACCTAGCTCCTCCATGTCGCCCCAGAGCCTAAGATAAGTATAAATCAACCCTCCCACTACCACCCGCCTCTTCCTCACCTCCTCGCCTAAAACCACCTCACTCCTCTGCGGTGGAGCTATCTTCATCCTTGGTCCCAAGCCGTCCATGAGGGAAGGAGGAAGATGGGAGGGGTATTTTGGGAAACAGAGGATTTTAGAAATTAGGGTTTTTATTAAGATTTAATTAACTCAGTTAAACAACTGTTAGTTAGCAAAATCAGTCATAGGTGCCATTTAGGTACTTAAAAAAAATTGTGGGGTATCTTACATTCTTAAAAAAGTTGAGGTGCCAAAGTGCAAAAAGAGTAAAATTCAGGTGTGTAAAATAAAATTAACCCTTTATTTAAATGATAGTAAAATTGTCCTTAGTCAGACTAGATTACATATCGCATGACCTTAGGCAAGCCGGGGAGAAGCTATGAGTTACATCGGATGGTAGATAGGGCCTTTCCCTTCTCATCCCTGCTCGGGTGGAGCCTCGTCTTCGAAATCTAAAGGGCTTCCCTTCTCATTCCTTCTTATTACTTTTCATCCCATCTAACAAACACTACTATTTCATCCGAAGTGATGAAGAACAATCTAAACAAAGTAGGGCACAATTATTAGATAAATTTCATTCAATGTTTTCCCATTACACACAATAATAAAGTGATTCTAATATCATGTCAAATGATTTCTATTAAGAAAAAAAAAAGAAATTTAAAGTTACATAAAATGAATCATTTCACACCTGAGTCTTGATTTATATAATGCAAATTAATGATCTCCTATCACGGCGTGAAGTATGTCCTTTTTGTGTTTGAACTGTGACCCAATAGCATGTGCACCGACTTCTAAGCGCACATGCACCATCGAATCATTCCTTTGTTCCTTTCTTATTTGAAACCTTTTTTTTTAAAGCATTCGGAAGTTACAAAATACATAGGATACAGTCCCACCTGAGGTGTCCCGATTGAGGTCCAGTCGTTAAAATCGGCTTCTGGGTTTACTTTCTGAGGATGCTGTGTGTGAGGAGTTCTTTAAACAAATATGCTATATATTTATTTTAAAGTAGAGGATAAAAATTAAACTATAGTACATGGACTAATATAGTGTATTTAGGTCTAAAATGAATCATTTCACACCTTAGTCGTGATTTATATAATGCAAATTAATGATCTTCTATCACGGCGTGAAGTATGTTCCTTTGTGTTTGAGCAGTGACCCAATAGCATGTGCACCGACTTCCAAACAATCAAAGCAGGCGCACATGCACCATCGAATCATTCCTTTGTTCCTTTCTTATTTGAAACTTTTGATCTTAAACCAAAGACCAACATCTCCAAAACATCACCTTTTACACTCTTCTATCCTTGAACTCCTCTAAAATGAGACAATGAATGCAAGTTACTTGAAATAATTCACATTAATTGAAAACAAACTTGATTAAAAAACATATAAAGTTGGTTTTTTTACTCATGTTTTGCCAAAAAAAATCCAAAAAGAAGACCAGGAGAAATGGCACTGTTTTCATGGCATTCAAAGGCTTCAGTTACTGACCATGATCAACTACTGCAGCTCAACGTGATTTCTGGAAACTATACATAATATATTCTTTTCTGTTAAGATGCACCTCTGGACCATGAAAACATTTGAAAAGCTACACCTTTGGAGATACAATGTTGGAAAATGTTCTTGGTGTTCAAATTTGAAGTTTGAGTTCCATGTCTTAAGATAGAGTGTTCTGCAGGAGCTTTGGACCATCAACTTTGTAATAAATTAAGGTTGGCAGTGCCCCCTCTTTATCTCAGAGTGGCAGCATTTGCTCCTTCCTGCTTTTAGTCTTGTCTGAGTTATGGCTTGTGTACCTCTCTTGTTTTTTTGCACCTTGTTCATCATCTCTTCCAACCATGCCCTAGCAGCTTCTTCTGGAGGCCTTGATGGTAATGTTCTTGTGTTTTTTCTTTCTGTTTATCTACATGTTTTGTTTGGTTGATGAGCAATGCAGCTCACCAGTTCTGCTGGTTTTGTTTTGAGCTCCATCATGTCTTTTGTTTTTCTAGAAAAGAAACTTCTTGCCAAGGATTTGGCTTCAGGGTTTAGTGTTTGAGAGGGTTTACCTTTGTAGCTTGTTTATCTACATGTTTTGTTTGGTTGATGAGCAATGCAGCTCACCAGTTCTACTGGTTTTGTTTTGAGCTCCATCATGTCTTTTGTTTTTTCTAAAAAAGAAATTTCTTGCCAAGGATTTGGCTTCAGGGTTTAGTGTTTGAGAGGGTTTTGCTTTGTAGCTTGTTACTTCTCCCATTCTAAGAATTTACAAGTAGATGCCTTTCATTCTTTCATTACCTCTCTGATTTGTTCTTCAAATATAGCATTTGTTATGCTTCTTGTACTATGCCACTTTTTTTCTTCTCTTGAAAATGTACATGTAGATGCTCTGATATGCTATTAGATATGCAGCATTTATCATGCATTTTATTGGCAGAATAAGTTCATCCATTCTTCTTGTCCACTTACTGATTGATGCTTTAATCCTGTTTATGTTCACCTTGCCAACTCTAAATTTTCTTGTTCTTTCTAATGGTTTCAATTTTATTTGCAAAATAAGTTATTTCTTGAGTTTCTTCTCTGCAAAATGCACAAGTAGATGCTCTGATTTACCATTAAAGATATTATAACAGTCATCATGCACATTGTTTTTCCAATTACCAAAGCTTGAATCATATCTACATCTGCCCTTTTTTCCCCTGTATTTGAATGTCAACAGGTCTTCTTGCTAATGGGAACTTTGAAGTGAGTCCCAAGTCCAGTAATATCAACAAAACACTTATTGTAGGCAAGCATTCCCTTCCCAACTGGGTCATCCATGGCCATGTTGAATATATCTCCGGTGGCCCTCAACCGGGCGGCATGTTCTTCGCTGTGGCACACGGTGTTCATGCCGTAAGGCTTGGCAGTCATGCCTCTATCTCCCAAAACATTACTGTCAAGCTAGGCAAACTCTATGCACTCACATTTGGTGCATCAAGAACTTGTCCGCAGGATGAGAAGTTGAGAGTCTCAGTGCCACCTCTCTCCGGTGATCTCCCTCTCCAGACTCTGTACAGTAGTAATGGAGGCGATACTTATGCTTGGGCTTTCAGTGTCTCTGTCCCTAAGTCCACTGGATCTAATGTGACTACTGTCCCAGTTATCTTCCTTAATACAGGGATTCAAGAGGACTCATCTTGTGGACCTCTCTTGGACATCGTCGCTATTAAAGAACTCTTACCTCCATTCCCCACAAGAGGTAATATATTTGTGCTTTGATTTACTTGACAAGTCATCAATATATGTTCTTGTGGTTGCATTATTATTCAATTGTTTAAGATGAAGAATCACTTGAAAATTGTGTTCTTTACTAGTACTATTCCTTGCATTGTTGTTAATTTACTTGCCAAGTTATTGACATTCATAGAATTACTTGTAGTGTTGTTGATTACTTGAAAAATCATCGATAAATGGTTAAAGATCATTCAGGATTTTACAATGTTGCAACAGAATCTAGTGGCTTATGACTCAAAAAGGAAACAAAACTATTTATGTTCATGTCCATTAGAACATTCATTTCAAATCATGTCATTCTCTAGAATGTAGCTTATAAATAACTCCACGCAAATCATTGTACTGAAATTCACTTGTGATCAATTGTTTTCATTCTATAGATAACCTTGTGAAAAATGGAGACTTCGAGGAGGGACCGCATGTATTCAAGAACTCAACATCTGGTGTCCTCCTCCCTCCAAGGCAAGAAGACGCAATATCCCCATTGCCCGGTTGGATCATCGAATCCCTCAAGGCTGTTCGGTTCATTGATTCAGCTCATTTCTCCGTCCCTTACGGGCAGTATGCAGTAGAGCTTGTCGCAGGGAGGGAGAGTGCAATTGCGCAAGTCATCAGGACTGTTGACGGTAAACCATACAACCTCACTTTTGTGATCGGTGATGGGAAAAACGGCTGCCACGGTAAAATGTTAGTCGAAGCATTTGCAGCGAATGCCACAGTGAAGGTGCCGTTTGAGTCTCATGGCAAAGGGAGGTTTGTGGCAGGGAGTTTGAAATTCAATGCAATTGGATCAAGAACCAGGATCACATTCTTCAGTTCATTCTATCACACTAAAGATCATGATGTTGGTTCTCTTTGTGGACCTGTCTTGGATCAAGTCAGAGTCTATCCAGTCTCTTAAGTGTTCTTGCTGCAATGTTTAATCTTCATGTTTTCAGAAAAAAACTTGATGCTTTTACTGCATGTTGGATTTGGGTTCCATGTACCTGAAGAACACTGATGTGATCTGAATCAATAGATTTTGATGAATGTTAGTACTAAGACATGGGAGTCAGATGATAAGCAAACCAATGTTTGATTATATAATTATATATGTTTATATAATTAATGTCAGATAGATATTTAAGCATCTAGGAGATGCCCAAAACATCAAATCTTAGATAACACTAAAGCATTATTAAAGTAGATTCCTCTTGTAATCTTTTTTAGTCAAAGCATTGTTGTACCTGTTTCTATTTGGCTAGCACTCATAATAATATAATATATTTTTATCATCTAATTTCTAGTATTTTTTTATATTTTGATTTTTGTATATTTATATTTTTAATTTGCAAATAATATGAAAAAATGACTAGTTTGTATTTTTTTATTTATTAAAGTGTATAAATCACATTCATTAGCATCTTTTTTTCTCTCTAAATAAATGTGTTCCCCTGTTAAGATCATTTGGTAATGCTGCTAACAAATCATTAGGATCTTTGTCTCCCTCTAAATGCCATAACCTAGAATAAAATTGAATAAATTCTTGCTCAATTCCTTCCTAATCCAAGATAGTTTAGTTTGAAGAGGTTCTAATTTGATTAATTCTCATATATGCTCTATGTTTCCAGTTACTTGATGAAAAATCTAGAGTTATGATCACCATCTTGTAGCCATTTCAATTTTGCCCTCTGTGACCATATTGTTGTGTTTTATCTCAGGAGCCATTTCTCTGTTATCTATAGAATCACTGTGACCAAGTTCAATATGAAGGATTTCGTCTTCTTTATGCTTGATTGTACTATCTAGACCTTGTTCCATTTTACTACTTTTTTTAATAGGTCTTTTTAAAGGTTGTAATACTTATGACTAAGATCATGCATAGGATCACCATTTGTTCTCAGCTTCCAAATTTTCTTAACATAACACTATCATGGCTTGTTGTTGAATGCATTCAATTGTTTGCAAATCTGAAAGTTCTATTTTTCTTCTTTTAAATTTATTAAAGTTGCTTTGTAAAAGCATTAGATAATGGTCAGATTGACATCTAAACAGGTTTTTAGCATGATAATAAAATATAGATTCATTCCATAGGTTAGTTACCAACAATCTATTTAAAGTTGTTCACAGTTTAGCTTGTCCTCCTGAGTTGACCTCACGACCAGTAGCGCCATCGTTGCTCGAGTTTCGACCACCACGATTGTTGGGGCCCCTACCCCGTCCTTGTCCCTTGTGAACAACCAGCCAAGGGTCATAATCTTGCTCCTCACCCTTCCTGTTCAAAGGCTTTTAAGATACTGACACTGCATGTGGCGGAGCTTCTATATTCTAAAAACTGTCAACAAACTCCATCTGATACTTCTTCCCACCATGCCCTATAACACCACACCTGTAACAAAAAGCAGTAGTTTTTCATATAATATAGCTACGAAGACCTCGGAGGATGAGTTTCTCACCTATGCGCCTTGCGTAAGTGAATTGTCTAGATCCAGTTCTACACACCCTAGCGAACTGAGCTCGATTCATCGGCAAGGTTGTTTCATCTATTTTCACAACCCGACCGAACATGACCGAAGAATGAAGCAATCGTCTAGCCATTAGTTAGTAGGGTTTCCATCATGAACAAATTATTTTACTAGAAAAAAAAAAGTCATATCCATAACGGTGAACTCACCCAAGATATACCACACCTGAGAAAGATTATCTCTTGTGACTTCCAGAGAATGAGGTTTTCAGAGGACTTTATCATAAAGACAAAACCACATTAGATTCCTGTGTTATGGTGACGAAGTCGTTCTCCAGCATGATGGAATATTCTTTTTTTTTAATGAAGTGGATAAACCATAATTATTTATTAATGTTAATGAAAGTTCAACTTACAAAAATTCAGTCAGAATATCATAAGAATACAATAATAATTCAGTTTTGTGCATCTGACTGAGTTGAGGGGTGTCTCAAGTCACTTGATCCACTTGATACATTGTCGTGCCATCCTCGAAGGCCTCGTCGCCCCCTACAGTCCGTGCCGGCATGTTGCTGAAGAACTCGAGACTCCTCTTCACCAAATCGTGGGCCGCCTCCAGCTTCGGTTTTTTTGATGTCAGGGCCAGGAGAGTATAAGGAAGGAGATGTCGCGAATGAGTGTTGAGAAAACACGTTGTTTTTCCTGGAAATATTGCGTATTTTACACACACCCATAAACTCCAAGTGATTGCTATAGCTGTGAGTTCCCAACCTGCTCACAAGTTGTTGTGCACTCTGGGAAAGTTGTCTCCGGGTCCCCATATTTGTTGTGTGTTGCTTGGCTCCCTTCCTACCCCGAATAGGTTGCAAAAGTGGCTCCATATGTGTATTGCATATGTGCAAGTGAAGAGAAGATGAGTCACTTATCCATCCTCTAGGTTACCTGTAGCAACTTGTATGGTCTCCCTGCCACTTTCTCTTGTGTAGATTATCTAGTGTAAGGATCTTCTTCTCCATAGCTAGCTATGTGAAGAGTTTTGTTTTAAGAGGACATAGTTGCTTCCAAAGCTCTTTTGTAGATCGGTTTTGTTTCCTCCATCTGCTCAGAGGGTGTATAAAGATTTAACTATGAAAGCTTTGTTCGATGTGAGTTTCCATTCATGTGTGTCGGGCGTTTGGTTGTCCTCCCTTAGATCTAGGAGTGCCTAAAGCAGGGCGGAATGTCCTTTCATTTCCTTCAACAATAAGGGGCTTAAGAATAGGAGTGGCTTGCCTTGTTGGGCCATGATACAGGCCTCGTGGATGTTGATTGATTTCTTGATGAAAAGCGGTTACAATTCTGGGAGCTTACCTTCGCAGAAAACCCTTTTCCCGCCAATTATCCTTCCAAAGGTTTATAGAGTGCCCCGCACCGGCTTAACTGAGATGTTTTTGAGGGTAGTCATTCTCTCTCTCTCTCTCCCTAAACCTTTCCAAAAGGGGGATGCACGTCCGAGAGTTGGTTTGTGGGGATCAAAGAAACCTCACCTGGAGTATGCCTATTTGAAGATTTTGAAGCATATTTCGGCATTTCCTTCAAGGATTTGCTATCACCATTTACTTAGGAAGGCCCCATTGAACTTCCGGAGGTTTAGTATACCCCATCTTCTATTTTCTTTGGGGTGACATAATCTGTCCCAATTAATGAGGTGATAAGTATGAGCTTCAGCATGATGGAATCTTCAGTTGAAGCCTTCAGTGGTTTCAGAACTTGGCCAAGCACGAGAATCATCTCCATTGGGGAGATCGTCTGCTTCTCCTACACCACATGAGACCAGGTTCGACATCCTACTACTCCGGTGACAGAGGTTCCTCCCTAATGTTTCTGTGAAGAAAAAAAATGAGTTTTTTGGATGGCTGGCAACACCTCGGATTCCATCAGAGCCTTTTAACTCTTCCCCCCACCCACCATGGCAAGTGGAGGGAGGGACAGTCTCTCGTTTGGAGCGAGCATCTCTCCCATACCTTTTTCCACACATTGGCAGAATAAAATATTCTTTTCTGCTAAAAGATGCACATCTGGACCATGAAACATTTGAAAGGCTACACCTTTGGATATACACAGTGTTGGAAAATGTTCTTGGTGTTCAAATTTGAAGTTTGAGTTTCATGTCTTAAGATAGAGTGTTCTGCAGAACCTTTGGATCATCAACTTTGTAATAAATAAAGGTTGGCAGTGTGCCCCTCTTTATCTCAGAGTGGCAGCGTTTACTCCTTTCCTGCTGCTTTTAGTCTTGTGTCTGAGTTATGGCTTGTGTACTTCTGTTGTTTTTTTGCTCCCTGTTCATCATCTCTTCCAACTATGCTCTGGCAGTGTCACGCCCCGACCCCAAAACCCCGGGCTTCGGGCACGTGAGCAGACCGGCCGTACCCAAACAGAGACGGGCCCCGCTCGAATACAAGGCCTAAGTGATCGCTTCAACAAATAAATAAAAAGTGCGGATAATAATAAAAGTCGGATGACATACATCGCAGTATATAATGTCACGAAGATAAGCACCCAGGTACATGTGCACCCTAATAGTCAAATACAAGTCCGACTCCTATACCGCACACATATAATGTTTTCTCACACAAGATCGAACAACATGAGGTTGCCAACCTCAATCACAAATCCGCCCCACGCACGGCTCTATCACCAAACATCCTCGGATCCAAAAGAGATGAAATCAAGTGTGAGCTCTGGAAAGAAAGCCCGCAAGCACCTCAAGGTGGGTGAGCAAGTCATGAACATCGTGAGATAAGCAAAATAGCAAATCAAGAAACATGCCTAAATAAGCACATGGGCTATACTCAAGACAACCAACCATCTAGAGACCCCAGACAAGCAATAAAAGGGCTCCTAATGTCAACTAAGGCCTCAACGCCTGAAAGATCATCCAACAGAAAGCCTCTCAAAGTATCCCCACAACGCCCATCACTTCGCTACCGAATCGTCCCTGCGGATCGGGAATTTGGCAAACGCTACCCTTCTATGTCGCCGATCTGGCCAAGGTATCGTCCCACCGGCAAGGGCAAGGCCGACGGACAGTATCGCCCCTCCGCCGTGATAACGTGAACGCCAGTGGTGTCCTCGCCCTAGACGCCCAAGTTGGAGCACCCACACCTAATCGATCCGCGGAAAAGATAGTACAGAACAACATCCAACATGCCAACAACCAAAACATACCAATGCACATAAATATAGAAACAATAATTCAAATGAACCAAAATGTAAACATAGCATATCATCAAGGTAAAATAGATTGATATCAAGTGAAACACATGCTAGAACAAGATAAGAAACCACTCTATCAATGAGTGGGGAGATATGATAAGCCAAAGCACTCAAGGTACCTAGCATGTACTCAAAATCTATAATATGCCAATAAAGCCCTAAGAAGGGCTAAACTAGGCAAGATGACTTACCTCTATTCGCCTCAATCACCGTCCAATCGTCCCATAAGACTCCACGTTCCTCGCCTCGATATCTGACAAGTACAAGTCCATTCTTAATACACGTGCGGGTGTCTAAATTCAATTATGTCTACTATGCATGTATGGCTACCGACCCATCCTGATCTCTTCGACTTACTCTTAGTTATAAATGAATTAATTCTTCTTGTTAACCTAATTGATTAAGGCCAGGCCCATTACATGGGTCCGGCCCATCTACCCCTCCATTATAATTCAGGCCAAGTCAAGCCGTGAGTTCTTTAGCAACCCTACAACTTATGACAATGAGATAACATGCCTCCTAGCCTTGCATGTCCTCCTTTCAAATCCCTGGGGATTTACCTAGCTTGCAGGCACCTGCCCTTCTGGACCCCCTTTATGTATGCCTCCCTCTTTCTCTAACCCTTTTTATACCAGCCTTATTCTCACCCTCTCTCTTAGCGTGCTTGCCCTCACCATACTTTCCCGAGAGTGACCATATATGCAGGTGTACATGTGTTCATCCATTCACCTTCTCCAAACCCAAGCATGCACCCTCTCTTCCTCTAACCGCCATGCATGTGATTAACTAGACGCAAGAGTTCATGCTGTAGTAATGAGGAAGATGGGAGGCTTACCAAGTGAGTAGTGTCTCACGGCGTCACTAAGACACTGCTTCGATGAGTGCCGTTGTCGAGGTGGGCGGCAGTTCGTCTAGAAATCCTCTCTGATAGCTGGCGGCATAGTGAGGGTTAGCATAAGGAGATTCATAGGGTATGCAGCGAGGGAGGACCTGCGATTGTGCTCACCGCTGTCCGACAAGTGGTCGTTCGTTTCCACGTGATGACTTCCTTACTTCGTCACCTTTCAGGGTCGGGCCACCGACGAGGGAGGGTGGCAACTGGGTCTCTCTCGTGCCTTGGTTCTGACCGACGAGTATGGCGTTCGCGACAGAAGGAGGAAGTCCGGGAATCCCCACAGGATTCCTGAGAACTGGTGGCGCTCGTCCCTCTTCAAAGGCGTGAGGGTTGGTGTGTAGCTCCCACTTCTTATCATGGTCGAAGGACAAGGTTGTGGGCTCGAGGGCATGGCGACAGGACAAGCCGCTGCTGCGCCCATTCTTATCGCACAGTAAATCTGGCGAGCAGAGATAGGAGGTACGGCGTATCCTCCCTCGCGGTTGATGAGGCTGATGGGGCGGTCGTCCGATCGTTGTTGCCCACCCATCCAGACCGTCCCCTTCCCATCACTGGCCAAATTCAGTGCAGCCGCCACGCTCTCATACGCCTCTCCCGGGCCTGCCACACGTCCCTTCGTAGCCATCGGATACCTCTTATCCTTGCGTGGACCCTCTCCCACCATCGGATTTCAAAGAGTGAGAGAGACTGAGCGGGAGCCCTTCTCATTGCCCTGGCCTATTTGCAGAGAAGCCCCTGTTCTTTCAAGATCGTGCATGCAGGTCCTTGCATGCTTCCTTCGTGAGTGAGCCCTTCGTGCATGCAAGTCCCTGGTTTCACCTGTCCTTTCCGCTAGGTCCTTCACTGAGTTTATTATTATTATTATTTTCTTTTTATTTATTTATTTATTTATTTATTTATTTATTCCTCCATTCATCTATTTATTTATTTAAAGGAAAGCAGTGGTTTCGCACTTGGCTCCCCGTTCCTTTCAATAATTACTCTCCTTATTATGATCTAAATTTTGGGCAACCCAATCAAAGAGATAGTTATGCATTTCCTTGATTTGGGGAGAAAAGACACGATCTTTACAACCCTCCCCCCTTACAGGAATTTCGTCCTCGAAATTGCCCCACTTACATCATTCATTAACAAACAGTTCGGGGTAGCGTCCTTTCATGTCTTCTTCTCGTTCCCAAGTGGCTTCTCGTTCCGAATGATTGCCCCATCTTACCTTGACAAAGGGAATCGCTCGGCTCCTCAATCGACGCTCCTCGCGACCCAATATCTCCACGGGTCGCTCCTCATAAGTCATGTCCTCATGAATCTCCACTGGGACATGCTGAATCACATGTGAAGGGTCGGGGATATACCTTCTCAACATCGAAATGTGAAATACGTTATGGACTTGGGCCAAGTCCGGGGGTAGAGCCAACCTGTAGGCAACTGCTCCAACCTTCTCCAAGATTTCAAAGGGTCCAATGTAGCGTGGACTGAGCTTCCCACGCTTCCCAAACCGCATAACTCCCTTCATTGGGGATACTTTCAGGAGCACTCCATCGCCCACCTGAAATTCCACATGAGAGCGCTTCGGATCGGCATAACTCTTCTTCACCACTTTGAGCAATTTCGCCCTTCCCCCAATCATCCTGACCGCCTCGGCCTGCTGGATAAATTCCGCCTCTCAAGCTTCCGCTCGCCTACTCTCCCCAACAGACGGGTTCCCGCACTTCCCTCCCATACAACGCCTCATAGGGTGCCATCCGAATGCTCGCCTAACTATTGTTGTAGCGTAATTACCTCCTAGACGTGAGACGCTTATCCCATGCCTCCTTGAAGTCTAGGCACATGCTCTCAACATGTCCTCCAAGATTCAATGGTCCTCTCCTCCGGACGCCCATCCGGCTCAGGATGAAATGCCGCACTGTGCCGTGACGGGTACCCAAGGCCTCATGTAGGCTCTCCTGCGTAATCTCAAACAAACCGAGTGTCGCTGACCAAGTGATCGACACCGCACTCCATGTAGTCGCATTCACTTCACCCAATATACAACCATGCAAGTTGTTCCTGTGGTAGCACCTACCCTCGAGGTATGAAATGTACCGATTTCGTCACGATCCACTATCACCCATACGACTCATGCCCCTCCGGTAACCTGGGTAGTCCACAAAGTCCATATTGATGTGCTCCCCATTTCCATACCGAATGGGTAAAGGCCGCTTCCCCGGCCGCTTCTTATGTTCTCGCTTCTCCTCACGACAAGTCGACATCGCAACAAATCTTGCGATTTGCTTCTTCATGCCGTTTCCACCAATAGTGATCCTTCGATCCCTTGCAGACATCTTGTCCCTCCAGTGGTGGATCACGTGAGCTCGAGTAGTGAGCTTCTTCCAAAATATCCCCCTTCAACTGTGGACATTGGGCACACACACCCATCCCCAAACTTAAGCTGCGTCTCTTTGTCGATACGGAATCAGGTTTTACTCACCCTTTCTTAACTCGATCCCAGATCTCCCGTGAATCCTCCGGATCTTGCAATCGCTTCTTCCGAATCCTTTTTCCAACAAGGCTCTCGCCGAATGCAATGACTAGCCATACTCACTCCATCTCCCGGCAAACTACCTCCGTGTCCATATCCTCCTCATGTCCTCCAACAAGGGCCTCCAGACGCCGCAACCCAGCACTCCACGACCGACTTCCTACTTCAAGGCATCACCACCACGCTGGCTTCCCGTGGTACCGCACGCTCACATAGCGTCTTTAATTAGCTCCAACCACCGGCCACCGCCTCATGTTCAAATTCCCTTCACGCGAAAATGTACTTCGAGGCTCTTGTGGTCGTGTAGATGTCGCAAGGTACAATCGTAGAGGAAATGTCGCCGTATCTTCACGCAAATACGACGCCGCAAGCTCTAGGATCGTGTGTGGGTAGTTCTCCTCATACGCTTCGCCATTGTCTTTGAAGCATAAGCAATAACCTTCCCATCCCCGTGCATCGTAATCACACCCCAAGCCTGCCTCAGCGTGCCGCTATTAATCGTGATATAACCCTTTCCGCATGGCGGCCAGGACCGCGCGACACCAATTCAGGCTTCACCAGGAAACTCCTCACCGCAGCTCCTCATTGGCCCATACAAACTTCTCCCCTTTCCCCGGCCGGCCTGCCATAGAGCTGCCAAGCCGAGAAACCTCCACAAATCTCCGATAGTGCCACCCCCCAAAAGCTACGACCCCCGGACCGTGGTCTGCCTCCTCCAATCCACAATCACGCCTTCGGGATCTTCTTGGGGTCAACCGACACTCCAAAGACTACTCACTAATAACATGTCCCAAGAAGGCCACACTATCCAAATGTAACTCACACTTGAGAACTTCGTGATACAAATTGATCGCCTCAAAGTCTCCAACACCACCTCAAGTGCTCCACATGCGCCCGACGACTGAATAGATCAAGATGTCGCCAATAAAGACAACTACTTAACCGGTCCAAATACCTCCAAATACTCGCTCATCGTGTCCATGAATACGCCGGGCATTGGTGAGCCCAAACGCATCACTAAGAACTCATAGTGCCCATATCTAGACCCAAAGGCACTCTTCGACGCCCTCCCCCAGATCCGCACCGTGGTACCCGGATCTCAAATCAATCTTCGAGAACACTTGTGCCCCCCGAGTTGATCCATAAGATCATCAATCCTCGGAATGGGTACTTATTTTTGACCGCCACCTTGTTCAGCCTCTATAATCGATGCAGCTTCCCTCAAGGACCCATCCTTCTTTCTTGACAAATAACACCGGGCTCCCCTACGCGACATATACCGAATAAAACCTTTCTCCAACAACAGCTTCTTCCAACTCGCTTTCTTCAAATTCTTCTGCTTCTGCGGTGCCATCCTCAGACGGGGCCCTAGATACGGAGCCGCATTTCAGAATCAACTCGATAGAGAATTCCAACTCTCTCTCCGGGGTACGCCCCGTGAAATCATCGTGGAATACATCGGGTACTCTGCACTACGGAACATCTCGAATGGCGGGACTACCTCTCACGAGCCTCGGAAATTGAAGCCGATACCCCACACACCCACCATCAAGAAGCCTCCGGAAGCCCGAACGGCGGAAATTTCCTCACCAACGCAGCAATCCCTCGCCGCGGAAGGTGAACTCCTCATCGTAAGGGCATCCTCAAATGCACTCTCTTCTTGGCGCAATCCACCACCGCGATACAATGTAGAGAGCCAATCCATCCCCGTGATAACATCATAGTCTTCGCATCCATCACATGTAGATTAGCCGGTAGCTCCTGCCTTCAATCACCACGATACATGACGGCGCCATCTTGTTCACCATTATTCTCGCCGTACCACAGGGGTGTCTACACTCACCGGTATCGTAATGTCTCCACCGGTAGAGAATGTCTCCGCGTAAATAGTGTGGAAATAAACGAGCGCCAGTAGCACCCGGACGTCAACAAGGTACAAGCATAGAAGGAGCTAATCATGATAGTACTCGCGATTTACGCCGGGGACGCCGCCTCCTGCGGGTGAGATGATGCACACCCATGGGTCGCTTCGGCCAGGTGGTCGGGCCGACTAGAGGGGAAGGCGGCCGCTGCCTTCCCCTTCGTGCATCTCCTCCCGGGGCCTCTCGCCTGCACTGCACCGCCTCTTTGAGGCCCCCCGGATGACCTTCCTCGCGCGGAGTTCCGCTCCTCCATCCGCCTCCGTCCTGACCGGGTTCAGCGCACCGTGCCTCCTCGTGCTCAGGCCGCCATTAGCGTGAAGTAAACCTCCCGGCGCGGATACTCGACATCGAAGCTTTCTTGTGTGGCCCCTACAAGTGAAGCACTTAATTGGGCCGATGCACCGCCAGATGAGCCTCTACTCCGTGAGGCGCATCGATGATCCCGAGGATCTATCAGATGGTCGCGGATCGATACTCTACCTTGACCGCCCCTGCATTTGCCGCATGAATGGTTGTTGCTTGTTCCTGCATTCTTGTCCTTCTTCTTCTCCTTCGCGCCTTCGTGGATCCCCCGACTAGAAGCATCAATATACTTGGCCTCAAGCCACGCCGTGCAGTAATCGGGTGCACATAAATCCGCATTATCATCTTTTTGAGCTTACTCACGGCCCTATTCCACAAATCTCCTCGCACTCGAGCTTCTGGCCTAAGCACCATGCTCGGAACAAAACGAGCTAGGCGGTCAAACTCCGCCTCAGACGCCTCCACCGGCCATCCCACCCCTAATGAGATGAGTAAACCGCCGCCTCCATCTCTGCATCACCGGCCCTTGAGAAAAATACTTTGCATAAGGCCGCTTGAACTCTTCCCATGTCTTGAAGGTTCCTTCCTTCCTGCTTCTCGTATCTCACCGAGGTACTAGCCTCATACCGCCTCAGAAGTAGGCGGGTATAGCGGTTCTAACCTTCTCGGCCTCATCCCGTCAATGTAGTCGAAAGCCTTCTCCAGCCTCATCCAAAGCTCACGCCTCGGGTCAAGCACTTTAAATGGTCGGGGAGACGGCCTCCCCGATCTCCCCAAGTAAAACCCCTACCCGCCGGGTGCACTGGTGTAGTAGGAGGGGTGGCACCCCATGTTGCCTTCGCTCGATGAGGGCGGCATCTCCCTCATCAATTCAAGCATGGTGATGGGGGTACCTCCCCTGCCCCGGGGCCTCCCGCCTGGGCCCTCAAGGACGCTGGGATTGAGCAGTCGCTCCTCGCCAACCTCCATCTCCTCGTGGGTGGAATCACCTCCTCACCGGAGGCGGGGTACCTGACTCCGGGCCGGGTCGCCCCCGTCCCCGTCGTCCTCTGCCTCTCATCATGTTTTCTGCAGACATTCGTGAAGTTAAGTTTCAAAGAGACAAACATGCAACAAAAGTCAATGCATCACATTAAGTAATATAGGATTTGCATACATGAATAGTTCATACAACACACAGGGTTATATGACTACAAGTACATCCAAAATAAATGTTGTCATCAGCACTATACTACTAGCACCTCCTAAGCTAATACTAATGCGACAGCGGGCTGTAAGTTGCCTGTGACTCGTCGTCCCCCGCGGATAACCATCCTCGCCCTGGCGCTACGCATTACCGTAATCAAACAGCTCGGATCATATCTCAGACTCCTCCCATGTGTGTCCAGAGTCTCGCAGCTGGGGCATCTCTCAACCATACACCGCGCTTCACTGTGGGGTCCTCGTGACCGAGGGCATCTCTACTCCACGATCGGTGCCGCGCAAGTGGGGCTACTCTGCTCCACGCCCCCGCTTGAGCCAGCGAGCCTCTACGTATACTCCCGTGGCTCGCATGGTTCGCCGGGACCTCTCGTGATTCTGGCCACCGCCTCCCCGAGATCTAATTCCCAACTCACGCCACGCGCCCGAGGCGCCGTGGATCTCCCCTAGAGTCCTCATAATCTCAGCCCTCCGTGTTCTCAGAGCCCCAACCGGCGCCGACTGCCGGGACTCCGGCATTCTGCCGACTCCCCGATCCTCGGGCATGTGGGCGCCATCCTCTTCGAGCTCTCCCTCCTCCTCCGGAGGATGTCTCGAGGCGTACGCATGTAATGGCCGCAGACACAATCATCTAAGCATATCCGGCCAAGCGAGATAATAACTTATCGCTTATTATCGCATCGACTGTATTGGTCAAAACCGATATGAAACAAAAATACAATTCATTACTTCAAGAGAAATTTCCCATAATACATAGAGTTCATAATGACTACTACATTGCCTCTAGATAGGTGTCCCTACAATGTCTTGATCCTCGCCTTTAGCTCATCTCCAAGGCCATCGATCGCATCTATTCCTCTTGGTCTTCCTGAGAGGGTGTGCACGGCTCCTCCCAGCTTGTCCTCGTGAGGATACATATAGTTCCTCCTCACTTTCTAGAGATTCGCCTGGGACCCTTCCTCTTCTTTCCTCGGTTCCACTCAAGTGTCCTTTGGGTGATGCCCACTCGCAGCCTAGGGCACCTCACAGGTGAGTCACTACTACACTCAGTGTCCTGTCCGAAATCTCCAGCCGAAGGCACCACACCGCCTCTACACTGTGTTCAAGTCATGAAGTCCTCCCACGTGGCTGCATTTGATCTTCCCGCTTACTCCTAGGCATAATTGTTACCGCCCGAGATGGTAGACGGAGCAAAGGGTCCACGTGATACCGCGTCGCCTCAGGCCGTGGTAACCTCAAGTCGCTATCCTTCTTGATTCGCCTCCCATAGCATCATTCCACCACTCTTCGTGATAAACCGCTCCTCACCCGAGGGTTTGCTCCATGACGCTGGCCGGAAAGAAAGTTCAAGCGAGCTTGTAGGAGTCCTTCGCTTCATCAAATTTCCTTCGCTCAACCCGACATGATCACCGCCAAGCCAAAGCATAGTCGGGCCTTATGTAGAATACCTAGTCTACCCCAACCAACTCTCAAATCCTAATTGACTAATCGTCACTAGGGCAACTAGGTGTCGTTGCCAACTATGGTCGCTGTCTCTTCGATACCACTTTAATTGCCACGCTCACCCCAAAACCCCAAGCCGCATCGGAGCGCACCGCCGCATTCCAAATGTAGAGACGGGCCCCGCCAATACAAGGCCTAAGTGACGCCCAACAACAAATAAAAGCGCAATGATAATAATAAAAGTCGGATGACATACATCGCAGTATAATGTCACGAAGATAAGCACCTAGGCAGTGCACCCTAATAGTCAACATACAAGTCCGACCCTATACGCAACACAATACATAATGTTTTCACACAAGATCGAACAAATGTGAGGTTGCCAACCTCAATCACAAACCGGCCCCACGCACCTCCTATCACCAAATATTTATCCTCTGATCTCGAAAAGAGATGAAATCATGTATGAGCTTCTGGAAAGAAAGTTCTCCAAGAAGCACCTCGCAAGGTGGGTGAGCAAGTCATGAACATCGAGATAAGCAAAAATAGCAAATCAAGAAACATGCCTAAATAAGCACATGGGCTATACCCACAACCAACCATCTAGGAGGCCCCGAGACAAGCAATAAAAGGGCTCCTAATGTCAACTAAGGCCCCAACGCCTGAAAGATGATCCAAACAGTAAAGCCCTCAAAGTATCCCCGGCTACCATCACTCACCGGAATCGCCCCGCGGATCGGGAATTTGGCGCTACCTCTTCTACATGTCGACACGGCCGCTGTATCGCCCCACCGCAAGGCCGGATCGACAGAGTATCGCCCCCGTCGTGATAAATGTAACGCCAGTGGTGTCCTCGGCCCTAGACGCTTCCAAGTTGGAGCACCCACACCTCCACCGATCCGGCGGAAAGATAGTACAGAACAACATCCAATGTATGCCAACAACAACAACAACCAAAACATACCAATGCACATAAATATAGAAACAATAATTCAATGAACCAAACAGGTAAACATGTGCATATCATCAAGGTAAAAATAGACGGATATCAAGTGAAACACATGCTAGAACAAGACAGTAAACCACTCTATCAATGAGTGGGGAGATATGA
This sequence comes from Dioscorea zingiberensis, assembly GCA_026586065.1. Lineage (NCBI taxonomy): Eukaryota > Viridiplantae > Streptophyta > Magnoliopsida > Dioscoreales > Dioscoreaceae > Dioscorea > Dioscorea zingiberensis. Next base: position 62,958,460 of record CM048819.1, on the reverse strand, counting down.
TAAGCCAAAAGCACTCGCGTGCACTAGCATGTACTCAAAATCTATAATATGCCAATAAAGCCCGAAGAAGGGCGGAAACTAGGCAAGATGACTTACCTCTATTCGCAATTCAATCGCCTGGTCCGAATCGTCCCGACAAGACTCAATGTTCCTCGTCGATATCTGACAAGTACAAGTCCATTCTTAATACACGTGCGGGTGTCTAAATTCAATTATGTCTACTATGCATGTATGGCTACCGACCCATCCTGATCTCTTCGACTTACTCTTAGTTATAAATGAATTAATTCTTCTTGTTAACCTAATTGATTAAGGCCAGGCCCATTACATGGGTCCGGCCCATCTACCCCTCCATTATAATTCAGGCCAAGTCAAGCCGTGAGTTCTTTAGCAACCCTACAACTTATGACAATGAGATAACATGCCTCCTAGCCTTGCATGTCCTCCTTTCAAATCCCTGGGGATTTACCTAGCTTGCAGGCACCTGCCCTTCTGGACCCCCTTTATGTATGCCTCCCTCTTTCTCTAACCCTTTTTATACCAGCCTTATTCTCACCCTCTCTCTTAGCGTGCTTGCCCTCACCATACTTTCCCGAGAGTGACCATATATGCAGGTGTACATGTGTTCATCCATTCACCTTCTCCAAACCCAAGCATGCACCCTCTCTTCCTCTAACCGCCATGCATGTGATTAACTAGACGCAAGAGTTCATGCTGTAGTAATGAGGAAGATGGGAGGCTTACCAAGTGAGTAGTGTCTCACGGCGTCACTAAGACACTGCTTCGAGTGCCGCCGCTGTCGTGGGCTGTGAGTTCGTCTAGAAATCCTCTCTGATAGCTGGCGGCATAGTGAGGGTTAGCATAAGGAGATTCATAGGGTATGCAATGTGGTGACCTCGCTGCAGTTTCACGCTGTCCGACAAGTGGTCGTTCGTTTCCACGTGATGACTTCCTTACTTCGTCACCTTTCAGGGTCGGGCCACCGACGAGGGAGGGTGGCAACTGGGTCTCTCTCGTGCCTTGGTTCTGACCGACGGTGCATGGCGTTTCGCTCATGGTAAGGAGGAAGTCCGGGAATCCCTACGTGATTCCCGGTGAACCGGGTGGCGCCGTCTCCTCTTTCAAAGGCGTGAGGGTTGGTGTGTAGCTCCCACTTCTTATCATGGTCGAAGGACAAGGTTGTGGGCTCGAGGGCATGGCGACAGGACAAGCCGCTGCTGCGCCCATTCTTATCGCGACAAGAAATCAAGGCGAAAGTGAGATAGAGGTAATGCTGCGTATCCTCCCTCGCGGTTGATGAGGCTGATGGGGCGGTCGTCCGATCGTTGTTGCCCACCCATCCAGACCGTCCCCTTCCCATCACGCAAATGTCCGCAGAGTGCGAGCCGCCACGCTCTCTTCGCTACGCCTTCTCCCGCCAAATGCTACACGTCCCTTCGTAGCCATCGGATACCTCTTATCCTTGCGTGGACCCTCTCCCCACCATCGGATTTCAAAGAGTGAGAGAGACCGAAAGGAGCCCTTCATTGCCCCCGCCTATTTTGCGCAGAAGCCCTGCTCTTTCAAGATCGCGGCATGCAGTCCTTGCATGCTTTCCTTCGCGGAGTGGAGCTCCTTTCGTGCATGCAAGTCCCTGGTTTCACCTGTCCTTTCCGCTAGGTCCTTCACTGAGTTTATTATTATTATTATTTTCTTTTTATTTATTTATTTATTTATTTATTTATTTATTCCTCCATTCATCTATTTATTTATTTAAAGGAAAGCAAAGGGTTTCAAGACTTGGCTCCCCGCTCCTTCTTTCACAATTACTCTCCTTATTATGATCTAAATTTTGGGCAACCCAATCAAAGAGATAGTTATGCATTTCCTTGATTTGGGGAGAAAAGACACGATCTTTACAGGCAGCTTCTTCTGGTGGCCTTGATGGTAATGTTCTTGTGTTTTTTTCGGTCTGTTTATCTACATGTTTTGTTTGGTTGATGAGCAATGCAGTACACTTGTTCTGCTGGTTTTGTTTTGAGCTCCATCATGTCTCGTGTTTTTTCTAAAACCAAGGATTTGGCTTCAGGGTTTAGTGTTTGAGAGGGTTTAACTTTGTAGCTTGTTATTTATCACAAAAAAAAAAAACTTTGTAGTTTGTTACTTCTCCCATTCTAAGAATGTACAAGTAGATGTCTTTCATTGTTGTTACTTCTCTGATTTGTTCTTCAAATATAGCATTTGTTATGCTTCTTGTACAATACGACATTCTTCCTGTCTTGAAAATGTACAAGTAGATGCTCTGATATGCTGTTAGATATACAACATTTATCATGGGTTTAACTTTGTAGCTTGTTATTTATCACACAAAAAAAAAAAAAAAAACTTTGTAGTTTGTTACTTCTCCCATTCTAAGAATGTACAAGTAGATGTCTTTCATTGTTGTTACTTCTATGATTTGTTCTTCAAATATAGCATTTGTTATGCTTATTGTACAATACGACATTCTTCCTGTCTTGAAAATGTACAAGTAGATGCTCTGATATGCTATTAGATATACAACATTTATCATGCATTTTATTGGCAAAATAAGTTCATCCATTCTTCTTGTCCACTTGTTACTGATGCTCTAATCCTGTTTATGTCCTCCTTGCCAACTCTAAATTTTCTTGTTCTTTCTAAAGGTTTCAATTTTATTTGCAAAATAAGTTCACCCTTCTTTCTAACTTATTTCTTGAGTTTCTTCTCTGCAAAATGCACAAGTAGATGCTCTGATTTACCATTGAAGATATAACAGTCATCATGCACATTGTTTTTCCAATTACTAAAGTTTGAATCAGATCTACATCTGCCTTTTTCCCCTTGCATTTGAATGTCAACAGGTCTTCTTGCTAATGGGAACTTTGAAGTTAGTCCCAAGTCCAGTGATCTCAACAAAACACTTATTGTAGGCAAGCATTCCCTTCCCAACTGGGTTATCCATGGCCATGTTGAATATATCTCTGGTGGTGCTCAACCCGGTGATATGTTCTTCGCTGTGGCAAAAGGTGATCATGCCATAAGGCTCGGCAATCATGCCTCTATCTCCCAAAACATTACTGTCAAGCTAGGCAAACTCTATGCACTCACATTTGGTGCATCAAGAAGTTGCCCGCAGGATGAGATGTTGAGAGTCTCAGTGCCACCTCTCTCCGGTGATCTCCCTCTCCAGGATGTGTACAGAAGTAGTGGAGGCGATAAGTATGCTTGGGCTTTCAGTGTCCCCAAGTCCACTAGATCTGATGTGACTACTGTCACAGTCATCTTCCTTAATACAGGGATTCAAGAGGACTCATCTTGTGGACCTCTCTTGGACAACATCGCTATTAAAGAGCTCTTACCTACATTCCCCATGAGAGGTAATATATTTGTGCTCTGATATCCTTTGATTTACTTGACAAATCATCAATATATGTTCTTCTCATTATTGTTCAATTGTTTAAGATGAAGCAGGAGGAACCACTTGAACAATTTAATTACTTCAGCAGATCTGTGTTCTTTACTAGTACTGTTTTTGCTGTGTCGTTAACTTACTTGCCAAGTTATCAACATTCATTGTGATTGAATGGTTAGAAATTACTTGTAGCGTTGTTGATTACTTGAAAAATCATCGATAAATGGTTAAAGATCATTCAGGAGTTTACAATGTTGAAACAGAATCTAGTGGCTCATGACTCAAAAAGGAAACAAAACTATTTATGTTTCTGTCCATTAGAACATTAAGTTCAAATCATCTCATTCTCTAGAATGTAGCTTATAAATAACTCCAATGCAAATCATTGTACTGAAATTCACTTGTGATTGATTGATAATCAATGTTGTCGTTTTCATTCTATAGATAACCTTGTGAGAAATGGAGGCTTCGAGCAGGGACCGCTTGTACTCAAGAACTCAAGATCTGGTGTCCTCCTCCTTCCAAGGCAAATAGACGCAATATCCCCATTGCCCGGTTGGATCATCGAACCCGACAGGGCTGTTCGGTTCATTGATTCAGCTCATTTCTCTGTCCCTTACGGACAGTATGCAGTAGAGCTCGTCGCAGGGCCGGACAGTACAATTACCCAAGTCATCAGGACCATTGCCGGCAAACCATACAACCTCACTTTTGTGTTTGGTGATGCGAAAAATAACTGCCATGCCAGACTGTTAGTCAAAGCAATTGCAGCGAATGCGACAGCGGTGGTGCAGTTTCAGTCTCATGGCAAAGGGGGGTTTGTGCCGGTTAGTTTGAAATTCAATGCAATTGGATCAAGAACCAGGATCACATTCTCCGGTACATCCTATCACACTAAACTTCGTCAGCCTGGCAATCTTTGTGGACCAGTCTTGGATCAAGTCAGAGTCTATCCAGTCTCTTAGGTGTTCTTGCTGCAATGTTTAATCTTCATGTTTTCAGAACAAAAAACTTGATGCTTTTACTGCATCTTGGATTTGAGTTTCATGTTTAATTATGTACCTGAAGAAAGCTGAAGTAATCTGAATCAATAGATTTTGATGAATGTTAGTGCTAATACATGGTGTCAGATGATATTTGAATGTTGATTATATATAATTATATATATTTATATAATTTATGTGAGAGATTTTAGAGCATCTATCTTAGATAATACTAAAGCATTATTAATGTAGATTCCTCTTGCAATGCAATCTTTATTTTAGTAAAAGCATTGTTGTGTACCTGATTCTATTTGGCTAGCACTCATAATAATACAATATATTATTTTCTAATTAGTAGTAATGTTTTTTATATTTTGATTTTTATATATTTTATGTTTTTAATATGTATATAATATGAAAAAAATATTAACAAAAATGATTAGCTTGTATTTCTAGTGTGGGCACAACCTTCGTTTTTTTTTCCGTTTTTACTTAATAAATAAATTTAAACACTTATTTTTTGAAATTTTTGTTTACTAAATAAATGTTTACAGGGGTTCAAGTCGTTGAAACAACCTCTTGCCAAAAAAACAGGGTAAGACTGCATACAATAGACCCGAGTTGTCTGACCCTTCCCCGGACCCCACACACATGCATGAGTTTTGTTGTACCGGGTTGCCCTTTTAAATAAATGTTTACACCATTTAATAAGAGGAAATTCTTAAAAATAAACGTTTAAGCCGTTTAATAAGCGGAAACTTCAAAAAATATATATTTAGGTCGTTTAATAAGCAGAAACTACAAAAATAAATGTTTAATTTATTTGGTAAATAACAACAACAACTAAGCCTTAATCCCATTCTAGATGAGGTCGGCTATATGGATTCAATGTCTCCATGTCGCTCTCAAATATGAAAAAATTAATTAATTAATTAATTAAAAAATATAAATAAGTAAGTACATACATAAATAAGTAATAATAATAATAATAATAATAATAATAATAATAATAATAATAATAATAATAAATAATTCTATGGGAGATATGAATGTTAAAGTATGAAAGTATTTCCATAAACAAAAAGCTAATAAAAGAGATTTTTAACCGAATTATCCATAATCTCATACTATATGGGGTCGACTATATGAATTCTTTGTCTCCATGTCGCTTTGTCCAAAGCAAGCTCCGGCTCAATATCTAACATACGTAGGTCCTTAGACACTACTTCTCTCCACGTAATCCTAGGCCTACCTCTACCCCTCTTCTTTCCTTCTATAACTAAACTATCATATTTTCGGACTGGAGCACCTGGGGGTCTCTGGCGTACGTGTCCAAACCATCTTAAATGTCCTTCTCTTATTTTATCTTCAATTGGTGCGACATGCACTTTTTGTCAGATGTGGTCATTTCTAATCTTGTCCAATCTTGTATGACCACTCATCCACCTTAACATCCTCATTTCGGCCACATGAATATGTTGAACTTTAGTTGCCCAACACTCGCTCCTGGATAGCATGGTCGGTCTAACTGTCATTCTATAGAATTTTTCCTTCACTTTGTTAGGCATCTTGTTATCATATAACACACTCATGACACTTCTCCATTTCAACCATCAAGCTTTGATTCTATGGGTGACATCTTCATCAATCATCCCATCATCCTGAAAAATAGAACTTAAATACTTAAAATGGTTAACCTTAGGCACTACCACCCCACCTAGTTTCACTTCCCCTTCATCTCTCTTACTTAGACTAAAATTACAATGCATATATTATGCCTTTACTTCTACTTAACCTAAAGCCTCTACTTTCTAAAGTGTTTCTCCATAGTTTAGCTTTTGATTTACTCCATCTCTAGTCTCATCCACTAGTACAATATCATCCGCGAACAACATACACCATGGGATGTTATCTTAGATATAACTAGTTAACTCATCCATTACTAGAGTAAACAAGTACAGGCTCAAAGCCGATCCCTGATGTAAACCCACTGTTATAGAGAACTCATTCATATCGCCTCCCACTATTCTCACACTTGTTAACGCTCCTTCATACATATCCTTAATAACATTTATATATTTTACATGAATGTCTTTTTTCTCCAATATTGACCAAAGGACTTGTCTTGGTACCCTATTATATGTTTTCTCTAGGTCAATAAAAATCATATGGAGATCTTTCTTCTTCTCTCTGTAGATCTCCATCAAGTTTCTCAATAAGAAAATGGCTTCTGTTGTGGATCTACCTTGCATAAAGCCAAATTGGTTCTCCGATACCTTCGTGATATTCCTGAGTCGATACTCTATTACCTTCTCCCAGAGTTTCATTGTATGACTCATTAGCTTAATACCACGGTAGTTGATGTAATTTTGAATATTTCCCTTATTTTTATAAATAGGAACCAAAATGTTCTTTCTTCAATCGTCTGGTATTTTTCCTTTTTTTAGGATGGAGTTGAAGAGTTTGGTTAGCCACTCTATTCCTACTTCTCCAAGGTATTTTCAAACTTCAATCGAGATATCATCCGGGCCACAAGCTTTTCCCGCCTTCACCAAAACTCTAAAAAATAAATGAAAATTTTAAATAAACAGGAACACCATAAAATAAACGAAAACCCCAAATAATACACAGAGGCAAGAAACCAATGAACAAACACTCCAATAATCATGGGTAAATGTACATAGAAGAATATACTTTCATTTTAAAACAAACAACATAGTTTTTTGAAACATAGAAGATAGAAAATTCAACAAAGTTACCCTTAATTATGAGGCTTGGGATGTCTTTGACTGGGCCTTCATTTTGATACTTTTGTAAAAAGACATTCGCAACTTTCAAAACTAGTAGGTTTGTTATTACAAGTAAAAGTGTGGCTAGTACGGACTCTACAAACCCGAAAAAGGACAAGACAAGGTGAAAACAAAAAAGGTTTTCAGCCAAAGGAGAAGACATGGCAGGGAAGCAAAAAAAATAAAATAATAATAATAATAATAATAATAATAATAATAAAATAAAATCATGGATTGTTGGGCTGAAGATATTGAAAGAGTAGGGGAGCAGAAGATGTTAGAGAGATTGCTCAACTTAAGAAGAAGGGAGACATTATTGTCAAGCGGGATTAGATGGACTTAGCCTTAAAAAATCACGAGCAAAGTGAAGGAATGAAAGATAAAAATGCAAATGCTCAACTGAAAAAGCTCTCACTGAACAAAGGAGCAAGATAGAGGGGATAAGGAAGCTTGTTGGACAAGCAAAGTGAAGAAATAATGACATGACTGGACATGAGATCTCCCGTCAAAACACCTAGTAAAAGTGAAATTTTTCAAAAAATCTTTACAGCTCTCTAACGGGAGAGACCGATGGAGTAGACTTTCAAGGAAAAAAAAAGGGGACTAACAAGAAATATCAAAAGTTAGAAGGTTTTCCTGATCAAATATAGATATGTTAAGGACTAAAAAATAATTTTCTTTAAAAAATGGACCATAAGTTATCCTCATTTCATGCCAAAATTTCAGGGAAGTCACAGATTGAAAAAGAGAAACAAAGAAAGTTTAGAAAGAAAGAGAATCTGATTAATTTAAAGGACAAAAAAAAAAGAGGAGCTCTAGTCCCAAATAAAAGCAGAGGACAAGCATAGAAATGAGGGACCATGGTCCACATGTCTCTGTTCCATTATTTATTAATTAACCAAACTAATAAAATAAACAAACTCAATAAACCCCTAAACACTCATCACCCCACTCTTAAACTAATAATCTCATCTCATTAAACAAATCATAAACATCTCTGCTCTTCTGTTTTTTTTATTTATTTATTTTAGTATGCATTGAAGAGCATGCCTCATCCATAATCTACTCAAACTTGTACCTTTTCTTGACCCTACCTTGACTCTTGTTGGTTCCTCATCCACCATCAATGTTTCTTGATCTGTATCAGGTGTTTGTTAAATGGTTTTTAAAACATTGTAAAAAGTATATCTTTGATTTTTTTTTAAATAGAGTTTTTCAAACAAATTATTTTATTGTTGGATCAATACAATAAAAGAGTGTATAGTAAAATAAATCATTAACAAGTATAAAAAAATTATTTGAGCAGTTACAAATACATATTTAAAATGAAAAGTTGGACTTAGCTTTTTAAGGTAAAGTTGTTTACCTCTTATTATGAATAGAGTATTTTGATGAATTTAGTGGAATATCCCATTTAGGTGTTGAAAAAAACTATTTTTTTAAGTTATCATATAATACATAAAATGAACCATTTTGATTACTCACAAACTCTTATATCAAAATCATTGAGCAAAAGGTAGCCTTGTGCTACAAAACTCCCGCAATGTGTGAGGTTCAGGGAAGAATTGGACCATTTAGGTCTATTGTACACATCTTTATTTTATATTTTTATAAAAAAAAAAATGTTTTCACGATTCGAACTCATAATATTCAGATCATATGGTAATAACTTTACGATTGCGCTGACCACAACTTTACCGTTACCGCTTCACTAGTATCAAAACTAGTATTTTTAAAAACCAATCAAGATGAAAAAAAATTTTCTCATAGAAACTCAAGAGGATGGGTAGAGTAGAGATGGCATGTGGTTGAGTGTGATGATTTAGAGGCAGTCCATGTTCTTGTTAACAACCTTATGATTCCTGTTTAGAAAAAGGGAATGGAATTCAGATTAGTCAAAAGAAATGTTCATTGATGCACTCTGGCAAAGGAGATCTTTGGTACTCTATCTCTCTCATCCATAAACACTGCATTCCATTTGATATACTTTACTAATTTTAAACCAAGAGAAAGAGAGAGAGAACAATGGAGGGGTCATGTCAGCAGTGCAGAGAAGGCCCACTGAGAGCACTGCTTCTCCTTGCTTCTTTCTCTTCTCCTCCGACCAACTACTATTTAGTGTAAAAGATGAAAGCATTCTGCTTTCATGATCTCTATCTCTTCTCTCTTTGATTCTTCATCTATCTTCCTTCTCTTTCTCTTTGTTAAACCAAGCTCTCAGCTTTGAGAAGAGGTACACATCAATCAGAGAAAGTTTGTGTTTTTTTTTTTTTTTTTTGTTTTTAAAAGTGTTTAGATGCTCAAAGTTGAAGTTTTTCAGGTTGTTCTTGAGAGAAAGATCATAAATTTTGGATCTTTTTGAGAGAAAAAGTGGATCTGGGAGGAGAAAGAGGAAAGCAATGGCGTCTTCTCTTTGTTGCTGTCTTCTTTTTCTCTTGTTTAGCGTTGTGCTTGAGTGGGAGCACGCCATTGCCGAGCTTGAAGACCAGGCGACCATGGTGGCTCTCCGGAGAGAGCTCTCAGTCAAGGAATGGGAACTCGGCGGGCTCAGCTTCTGCGCTTGGTCGGGCGTCACCTGCGACGGCGAGAACCGCTTTGTGGCGGCGCTTGAGCTCCCTCGCCGGAGCCTCCGAGGTAACATCTCCCTCATAGCTCAGCTCAAATCACTGCAAAGATTGGATCTTTCCGGCAATGCTTTTCATGGTTCAGTCCCTGATTCTTTTGGTGATTTGGTTGAGCTTGAGTTCCTTGATCTCTCTATGAACAAGCTCGAGAATCAGATTCCTGCTTCTCTTGGTGCTATGAGGAAACTCACTGCATTGAATCTCTCAAACAACTTGCTTGTTGGTGAAATCCCTGATGATTTCAAGAAGCTTACAAGGTTGGAAGAGCTTCAGATTTCTGCTAATAATCTGACTGGATCCATACCTGATTGGATTGGCATGTTAACTGGATTGAGAGTCTTATCTGCTTATGAGAATGGTCTTAGTGGTATAATTCCTAGAAATTTGGGACTGGTTTCTCAGCTTGAGGTGTTGAATCTCCATTCAAACCAGCTGCAAGGAGTGATTCCGGAGAGCATTTTTGCATCTGGGAAGCTCCAAGTTTTGATCCTCACTGTGAATAAACTGAGTGGAAGTTTGCCTGATTCTGTCGGGAATTGTAGAGGGCTTTCCAATCTAAGGATCGGAAACAATAGGCTTGTTGGTGGCATTCCCAAATCCATTGGCAATATCAGTAGTCTTACATACTTTGAGGCCAATAATAATCATCTCTCCGGCGAGATTGTTCCTGAGTTTGCAAAATGTGCCAACCTCACACTTCTTAATCTAGCCTATAATGGTTTCACTCAAATGGTTCCTTTGCAGTTTGGTGAGCTCAAGAATCTGCAAGAATTTATAGTGTCGGGTAATAGTCTCACCGGTGAGATTCCGAGGTCCCTTCTCAAGTGTAGGAATCTAAGCAAGCTTGATCTGAGCAACAACCGATTCAATGGGAGCTTGCCGAAAGATATCTGTAATATGACACGGTTACAGTTCCTGCTGCTCGGTCAGAACTCTATAAGCGGGGAGATACCGAAGGAGATCGGCAACTGTGTGAGGTTACTTGAGCTGCAATTGGGTAGTAACTATCTTACGGGCGATGTCCCTCCTGAGATTGGTAGGATCAAGAACCTGCAGATAGCTTTGAATCTCAGCTTCAATCATCTCCGAGGTGCATTGCCTAGAGAGTTGGGGAAGCTCGATAAGTTGGTTTCGCTCGATGTCTCTAATAATCAACTCTCCGGGAGTATTCCATCTGAGCTCAAAGGCATGCAGAGTTTGATTGAAGTTAACTTCTCTAACAATCAGCTAAGTGGTCAAGTGCCGATCTTTGCTCCATTTCAGAAGAGCTCTATTTCAAGCTTCTCAGGCAATGAAGGGCTTTGCGGCGATCCAGTGAATGTTACTTGTAATAATTACTATGAGCTCAACCATCACAAGGTATCATACAAGATAATCTTGGCTGTTGTCGGTTCTGGCCTGACTGTCTTCGCGACAGTATCAGTTATCGTTGCGCTGTTTATGATGAAGGAGAAGCAAGAAATGGCCACCAAGGCGAAAATGGCGGCCGGGGATGTACTTGTGACACCGCCACCAGTAGTAGCTGCGAATGTCTTTGTCGAAAGCATGAAACAGGCAGTGGATTTCGACAGTGTTGTGAAGACAACATTGAAGGATTTGAACAAGATGAGCAATGGAACATTCAGTACAGTCTACAAAGCAGTCATGCCTTCTGGGCTTGTTTTATCAGTGAAGAAGTTAAAATCAGTGGAGAGAACTGTTGTTCATCACCAGAACAAGATGATAAGGGAGCTCGAAAGGCTGGGAAACATCAACCATGGTAATCTGATGAAACCTATCGGCTATGTGATATACGAGGACATCGCCCTCTTGCTTCACCCTTACATGCCAAACGGGACTCTAATGGAACTTATCCATAACACTGAAAAATCAGAATCCGAACCAGATTGGCCCCGGAGACTATCAATTGTGATCGGAGTTGCTGAAGGACTGGCGTTCCTTCATCATATAGCCATTGTTCATTTGGATATCTCATCGTGTAACATATTCCTTGACGCCCATTACAATGCTTTGGTCGGAGAGGTAGAGATTTCAAAGCTCTTGGACCCATCCAAAGGAACAGCTAGTATCAGTGCAGTTGCAGGATCCTTTGGTTACATTCCACCAGGTTTGATCTTTCTCTCTTTACTTTATTCCACCTTAATGTATTTAACTTCATTTAACTGACCTGTTTCGTTGCATCAGAGTATGCTTATACAATGCAGGTTACAGCACCTGGAAATGTATATAGTTTTGGAGTAGTGTTACTTGAGATCCTTACAAGTAGATTACCAGTTGATGAAGTGTTTGGTGAAGGAATAGATCTGGTGAAATGGGTTCACAGCGCACCGATTCGGGGAGAAACTCCGGAACAGATAATGGACGCAAGGCTAAGTACCATCTCATTTGCATGGCGGAAACAGATGCTCGCTGTTCTGAAGGTAGCCATGCTCTGCACCGATTCCACACCAGCGAAACGACCTAAGATGAAGAAAGTAGTCGAAATGCTTCTCGAAGTAAAGCAGAACTGACTCTATGAATCATTGCCATTTCATCAGAATAGGATTTGTTGGTTTGTTTGTCATAACATGGGAATCATAAACTGTGTGAGCATTTGAAGCTGTTGAAGAGTCATAGGCTGTCTTTGTACATGAATCCAACATGGTTTCAAAGGCTTCAAGAAGAGCCATTTACCAGTTCTCTTGTACCTGTCAGTTGTGAGGGTTGTGGAAAAGAGTTCTTTTCTTATATTTGATCTTGAATCAAAAAGAAACTTGGCTGCATCATGGAAGTACTTGGATGGTGATAAATGTGTCACACTTGTCATATGAATGATATAAATCAAACCATGTGAATAACTTGAATGAATGCACACTGTTCAGGAACATGAAAACATCTAATTTCTAAGAATTAAGCAAAGCTAATTTTACAAGATGTCAGAATTAAAACATAGGCAAACTGATAACATGAATACGAAGATTCTACCACCTCTAGAACGCTGTCAATCAGTTGAAGTTTTGTTTCATCGCTTCCATTTTCAGTAACAAATCTTTAATATCAGCTTCCATTCTAGTCTTCATATTGAAATACTCGCGCTTTGCTCTTTCAAGAGCCTGGAATTCTTCAACCTTTTGTCTCCTTCTTTCCTCTAATTCTGCCAACCGTAGTTTCGCAATTCGATTAGCATAATCTTCCTCAATTTTCACATTCTTTGCCAAGGCAATGCATTTGAGTTCTTCTGCTTCTCTCTTTGCATCATTAGCACGTTCCTGATACATCTTTGCTTCTGCTTGTTTGAATCTCACTACACTCTCCAGTTCATCAACAACAACTGGCTTTTTCTCAAGATTAACTTGTTCCTCAACATCCTTTGTTTGTCTCCCTAACAGATTCCGATCCAAACTGGAAATAACACCTTTGGTTTCCAAATGAGGAACTTTATCTGATGGAATAGATGAAAGCCATGGTACTTCTTTGCTCAAACAAACTACATCGTTGCTTCCTTCGGCATTACTTCGGGAAGGTTGCTTTAGAGGGAAGCTTGGAAGAGCACTGCTAATGTTGGATTCACTCTCTGATAAAAAAAGCAAAGAAGATTTATTAGATATAGTCATTCTTGGAAAAAGCTAGCTCAATTATAACGCTGTATTCTGGCCGGAAAAAAAAAAGGTATGGGTGATTACAGCTTCACATCTTGCTTTCAACAAGCACGACAAATTTAAAACTACTATTCCTGTCCAATGAATAATCCAGCATGGTTCAGACTCACTAAAACCACACCATTTTCTGCTCAATTATAAAGGATTTGATGTTAGGAGTCATTTCCCATGTATACTGCAGATCTTCTCTTCAGACATTGTTGGTCTCAAAAGATAAAACCACACCATTGATATCAGTTCACATACAATACCAAAAGCCAACCCATAGAGCAGGTCCTAGAAAGTAATTTAACACAATAGATATGCAAAAGAAGACAACTAACAAGCAATTGAATTTCTTTCGTGAAGTCTTTGCAACTTATTTTAGATTATGCAAGAGAGTAAAAGGAGGGAGGCACATCATTGACACTTGAAATCACCACTATGTATTATCAGATAGTAGATAAGCCCCATATGAATGGTTAATCTGTTACTTTCTAAAGAGAGAATGATCACTCATATTAACCTATATAACAAGATAATGATAGTTATAGTATCAAACTCTAAGGTCTTTGTGCTAAGATTAAAAACATATATATAAAAAATCTACACTCCATGCCATGAAAATAAAATGTCACAGTAGGCACTAGGCAGCTATCAATCAAGCATTAACAAAATAAAAATAATTAATGTGATCTGGTATAAAATATCCAGAGTTTCACATATCTGGCGACTTTGACTTTCCGTTTACCTAGGTCATATTTTATAGCATGAAAACAGAGATAGTTAAGAGAAAATATGCAAAATAAAAACAAATGTTAATATGAGTTGTGTGAGAACCTCTATCATGTGTGGAACCTAACAACAGTAATAAATTAAATAACTTACCCACAAAAAATGCCATGATAACAGTGATGACTTGAAACAAATTGGCTTTGTTCTCCAATTTGACTAGCATTTGATCAGCTACATCTCTCAACTTTTGACCCCTCGCATCATTACTGGCGGAGAAGATCCGTCTGACATATTGAAGTTCCTTTCTAAGAGTCTCATATTTCCACTCCTTAGCACAGGTCTTGAAAACTTCCTTCACAAAACCAAACATCTCCGACGGATGATCACATGCTACACAGTGAAACTGCATCTCAGTCCCTCCTTGTGTTGTAGATGCATTTCGTCCATTCCTGATATAGAAATCCCGCAATGCACAATCTGTATGGCACCAATGGAGGCATACATCACAACCAACCCAGCTACAGGTATTAGATGCCAAATCAAACTTGGAGCACACCAGACACATGCATGAACTGCAGAATCCATTCTTTCGGACACACACTTTGCAGTCGCATTCATCCACAGGCAAGATACTTCGACAATTGAGATTGCGGCACTTCAAATTGAAAAAAATCTCAGCCAAATCAGTGGAAGAAGCATCACTAGACCTCTGCATGAAATCAGGAAGGCCAGTCTTTAGAGATACCAAGATCTCCAGAAGGATCCTATTACACTGGGGTAATGTTTCCAGTGTAAGGTCAGACCTTTTTTGCAATGCCACCTGCAAAGCCTGCAACTTCCCATGCTTATCTGCATTAGTAACCATCTCACAAATAGCACCCTTAAGATATGTCACCGAGTGCTCAGACATTTCCTCCAGTATCCTGCCAATCAGTTGTATGGGTTCAGTTACTACCTTATTGACAATCTTATCAGCAATACTGACACCATTAACAAGCTGTGCACTATCATTTTGGTCACTCCTAAAAAGAGAACTGCTGCTTCTCTGTCTTGAAAGAACCCTCCTATCCTTGCTGTGTTCTGACCTAGTATCACGTGAACCAAAACTCTGGCTTGGGGATATCTGTCTTGGAAGACTTGATTGCCTAGCAAGGCCATCAAGATTTAGAGTATGCACCCCAGACACAGCATGAGATGAAGAATGGGCCATATTACCATTCAGTAATGCTCTATGGAATAGTGCACCAGCTCCTCCCTTCCTTTTGGTATCACTTGAAGATTGACCATGCCATACAGTACCATCAGGAATTTGGTCAACTGGCTGAAATAGAGGTCGGCTACCTACTGACTGCTCATAGTTCTCTAAAGAATTCTGATTGAGAGAGCAGCTAGGGTTGTGAGTAAATGTTTGAGAACCCGAGAAGGAGACTGAAGCTGTAAATCCATCTGACATTGTATGGAATGAGGATGGTAATGATTGGATGCTCTTGGCTTGGCTTGGAGAACTAGGGTGTGTCCTTCGTGAAGCACTGTCTGGTATAACACTTGGCAAACCAAGGGAAAGATCAAGCAGCTCCAAATTTGGTTTCTCATCTTTTTTCCTGCCAATAACAACAGCCCCAGAGCTTGCTCCCTCCGGTCTGTTCACATCAGAATGAAAAACCAACTCAAAGCCCCTGCCACTTGGGCCTTCCATGGGATCATCATCTATTATCTGATTCACTGCACCAGAGAGAGAAACAGCCGGGCTCTTACCCTTGTCCTTCTGTTTCTCCTTTGGATTGACAGGCATAAGTTCTAGAGTTGCTTCCTTCTCCAAATCAAATAAATCCATATTGCCTTCTGGAACCTTCTCAAGATCAATGCAATTCCGTTCCCTTGGCTCAACCTCGAGCTCTATACCCGAATTTTCTTTCTTTTTGCCCTCAATTTCAACTTCAGCACCTACACCTTCACTGACTTTCTCATCCAATTCATCACCTGAATGCCGAGAACCAGTAAAGGCAATACCTTGAACTTTCTCCTGCACCACAAGATCCTCCTCAGCTTCTTCAGCTTCCTGTTCTTGAGGCTTCAAACACATGACTTCCCCTTCACGAATTTCACTCTTCTCCCTGCATTTATCATCTTCTACATCATCTCTTTCACCACTTCCCTCTAATAAACCTTGTGCTGCATTCTCATTTGTTCCATTAATGGACTCATTCTGGCAACGGTGAAGATTATCAACTCTTGCAACCCTATTCAATACCAATTCCGATGATTTCACTTCCTCCTCAGCCTCACAAGCATCTCCTTCAGCTTTGCTCTCTGAGCTAGAATCAGACACAGTGGTACTATCAGCTCCTTTCTCTTTACGACCCTCCGAATCCAGACCATTACTTGGATTATGACTAGAACGCTCTGAAACATCCTCCGGCTCCGGTTCAATCTCCCCTTCTTCCATCTCGCTGCTGCTAGTGCTCGCCTTCCGCGAAGACACCGCCTTTGGAGTTCCCTCGCTCCTCGACTGCTCCCCACTTGGCGAATCCTTGCCCCTCACTGCAGCCCGCTCCTCTGAGCTAACGCCAAGGTGACCTCCTCTCCCCGCTGAATCGCTCGCCATCGCCGACGAAGCCCCTTCCTTCCAACTACTCGACCGTCGCCACGACGAACCCCCATCCCTCCGCGACACCGACACACTCTCCGACCGTCGAAGCCGCTCCCCGCCATACACACCTCTCGTCGATGGTGATAATGGGATCGAACGATCTCCATACCGATCAAAGGAGCTTTTCCTCCGATAAAACCCACCAGACTTGTCATCGAACCGCTTCCGCGAGGACCGCGATCCCTCCCGGTCGTCGTCAAGAGACCGATCATGCGACGACGACGACGAGCCCTTCCGACCGCCCTCCGTCTTCGAATGGACCCGCCGGTGCGACGACTGCCGGTCAGAATCCGGATCCAGATCCTCCCCATAGGATCTCGGCCGCTTCAGCATCGGAATTCAGTGGAAATGGAACGAAAATTCGGAGAAAAATGCTACCTTTCTCCGCGCATCGAGGCTCCCCGGAGCCCTAATTTTGAGGAAGTCGCAAATTCGTCATCGGTGAGTCCGAATTTGGGTCATCGGCCAACCAGCTACTAGTGTTTAGAGTGCGGACACGGTATTTTGTGACGGCGGAGCAGCATAACTTCCTATTCACAAACAGCTATCCGGCATTGAGATTCGCGTAGTGGAATGATCTTGGCCGTTCCTTTGGAAGAGCTAGCTGTCGATGTAGTACATTGGAACGGGTGGTGGTGGGGCCAAGTTTGGACTCTTGATCGCGTCTAAAAGACTAAAAACTAGGGAGGGCCCACGGGCCGGCGGCTTTTTCTTCCGATTAGGTGGGAGGGAGCAAACAGGCAACAGTTTCTCGTGTCTGTAATATGAAGACGTGGCATTTTCTAATTGGCTTCATGCTTTTATCGCTTTTAACCCTGGAAAGTTGAATATTTACATATAGACTTGTTTCTTACCATTATGTTTAATTAATATTTTTCAAAACTTATAAACAGATTCTTAAAATATTTCATTGGTTATACTAGCTTGTTGTATCTTTATTTTTCTTCTTTTTAAAGTTAGAAATTCAGCAAATCTCATAAAAATTAGAATGAAGATACAAAGATAAGAGATAGAAGCACTCCATAAAACTGTCCCTAGAGCTCATCCCAGGAGAGAGGGGATGATGATGACCTCCAGTAGTTTGACTAGATCTTGTTCTGACTTTTCTTTTTATTGGATCCTCTGTTTTGTGACCACTTGATTATGGGTCTTATCCTTTCCATCTCATTCATATGGTCTTTCTAGTTTCTACCTTTCTTTCTACCATCAATTTGGTGGTTCATCACTTCATTTTAAGGAAAAACACTCCAAGTAAAGTTAAAGATGTATATAAACCACATAACATTAAATGTAGTGAAAAATACAGAGGTCATAGGTATGGCCAAATATTGCCAAATACACATAAAAGCTCCAGAGAGCTGAGAAAAAAGAAAAAAACCTTAAAAAAAAAATTATACAAAGATGATACTCTTTTCACATTCGAGCAATAACAACCTTCTTTTCTGTGGAAGTCTGTGAAAGTGAGACTATTTTTCACCACTGACTCTGTGTCTTCGAGTTTAAGGTGTTACAACAAACCTTAGTTGGGTAAGCATTGCCAGTTACGAAGAAAAGACAGCAAAAACACAAAAGATAAACTATCTGCTGCTCAATGCTAATCAATCCTGAAAGAGGTTTCCTGTGTTGGTGATTGAATGTAAAAGAAAGATGTGAGGAATGGCTTCAACTCAGGATTTAGCCACCGATGTTCCTCCGTGGTTCCTTTCCACATGTTCAACCAACAATACTGGATCTCCGAACCCTTTGTTGCATTTGGGGCAGGTATGAGCATTGTCGCCATGATCATGATCTCTGTCAACATGCTCAATCAATGCAGAAACAGAAGAAAACCACACTAGGCATTGTGGACACTGCTCCACAAGCTCAGCACCATTGCTGCTCTTAGATATTCCGTCTTTTGCCTTCTGCAGTGCTTGTGCGGTAACATTACTCAATCTCTGCATGCTGGCTTCAGCAGAGGCTCGAACATTTGATACAGCATTCAGCAAGCCAGAACTCCACCGTGACGATCCGTTTGAATTTAGATTTGTCATTGAATTATTTGAAGTTTGAGTAGCTAAAAAATCAAAATTTTGGCTCCTCCTTAATAAGCCAATAAACGGGAAGCCGGCATAGGGCTTCTTTGGACCTGGGCACATGTGGTCTGGTGCAAATCTATGTTTTAAGCAGTGATTTCGGGCGCAGTCTCTGCAGCGTATTGTGTTAGAGAACGAAAGTGTTTCTAAGCAGTCAGGAACAGGACACCTCTTTTTCTTAGTTTCCTTCCGATAATTTGATGGATCACAATCGGTGTTCACGTGAGATTCCCATGCTATGTTGGGGTCTTGACCAGAGACCAGGAGAACTCCATTAGCACAGAGAGGACATAACAAAAGAGTCACATCCTTCTGATTGGCATTCGAGCAGAGATGCTTCGAGTGACTTCTATGCTGCAGGCAGAACACCTGTCATAAATTGCCCCATCGATACCAAAGAAAGTAGTCAGACATACATACAAACTGCATGGTCTTGAGTTTCTTAAAGTAGCACCAAATGGGGTTGGTCATTTATCTGATACTCTATATGTTTGCTTCTCCTTTTAAAACCAAAGTCACAATGAGTTTGCCTTGGATCTAGTTGTGCTATGTCCTAATAAAGTAGAGTTCATTTCCATAAACAAGCTTTAACATAGGCCATAATCATCAATTACCCTTGACTAAGGATCCTGCAACAATTACCTACGACTGACTCACCATGTCAAATTTGGTACCAAGTTATATTATTGGCAGGAAGTTTTATCGAACACTGATCAATATCATCTTTATCGGAAAGGAAATCCCATTATCACCTTTTATCTTGTTAACAGTGTTACCTATCTTATAATTTCTGATAAGGAATTTATTCAGAGAAGGTCACAGAGCAGCAACACAGCAAATTTCAAAAGAGAATAAACATTCTTACCGCATGGTGCAATGCTAATGCTATTCATTCTAATGTAGTTTACATTGATCAGAGAAAACTTCACACAATAAGCAAATGAAGAAAATATTAAAATTGAGACCCCTATACATCAATCTTGTCATCTACTTAGTTAACAGTAAACATTGAGTTGGATAACTACAACTGTGACCAAAGCATCACTGAGACACTGATTTCATGTACCCTTTAGTGTTCCTCTTCTAAACCTATCCATTGTCCTAAAAGAATAGCATAATTCTTCTCAAAACCAATCTCACCGACAAATAAACCAATACCTCTTTGCAAAAACATCACCAATTGTCACAATCTCTCATCTATCTCCATTCCATTATATCAAATACGAATCAAAGTCGATAAAAAAAATGAGATTTTTAAAGAATAAACCGAAAGAAAAACAAGAATAAGCACAAGAAGAACCTGATTGCAGCGATCGCAGGCGAATGGCATGAAATCAAAGAGCTTGCATTCCCCCGCGCTGCAATGCATGCCGACATCGGTGTGATCCGGCGTCCCCATTGAATTGAAAAAGAAATCTAGGGTTTCAAAGATGAGGACCCGGAGATTTAAAATCCACTCTGAAAGAGAAAGAACACCATTGCTGAGAGTTGGAAGCTTCTACTGAATCCACTACAAAGGTTAGTGAACAGGATAGAAAAAAATAACCAGTAGTTTGACGCCACGTAAACATTCAGTAGACTAGGATTGGCTAAATATGGACTTTGGTGTTCTCATTGTTGCGCGGGATCGAGCCAGTGGCTTCTTTGAGACTCGCCGGCGCTAGCACGGTGACTCCATCCGTCCTGGGTGTCGTATCCACCGTCCGATCCTGCTTTGATGATTAGCTTGTTATTTGGATTTTTTTTAATAAGTGGATAAACCATAATTTTATTTAATTAAAATAGAAAATTTCATTACATTGCTTGATAAAATAGAAAATAGACAAGAATTAAAAGATACAACTTTTAGCCCACTCCTTCTAACATCAAGCAATTCATTCCATCGTCTTCCTCCCTCAAACGTGATCTGGTTCCTCCCCAAGGCATTTCCATCATCGTCGTGCCTCCCTGGCGTAGTTGATTTGAATTCCAAATTGCACTTGACCAGATTCACTGTTGCCTTCAGCTTTGTTTTCTTCACCAGTGAAGCTGCATCCAACCAAAAAATGATGAGGAAAGAGATATCACGAATGATTCTTAAGTAAACATGTGGTTTATCCTGAAAACACCGTCTATCTCTCTTCCCAGATGTTCCAAGTGATTGGCATGACTGCGATGTTCCACCCCTCTTATAGGGTATTGTCCACTCCCGATGGGGTATTTTTTGTACCCCATAGCGCATGGAGATTGTCCCTCCTAATTCTGGACCCAAAAAGGATTTCAAAATGATCCCATATTTGGATTTTATGAAAATTCAAATAAATAAAAATTGCATAAAATTTGTTATTTTAATTTATCTAAATGAATATGATATATTTCTTTTAACTTTTTAATTTATTTCATAAGTGGAACAAGGAATATATATAATTTAAAATAAAGATATTATTATAGTAATATTTTTGAATTAAGTACGCAAACATGGTTCATATCCATATTTAGTACACAAACATGATAAAAAAGTAATAGCTTTAATTGCTCAATCTCTTATATATATAACTTTTTTATGGTGCTATTTATGACTAATATTGATTTTATATATTTTAAAATATCCACATATTTGCAAATAAACCAAAACAATGTTGCTAAATCTAATAGAAAGTCTAATTTCAAAAAACACAAAAAAATAAAAAATAAAAAAATGGTGGAAGTGGTATTTTACAAGAAGTTATATCTTTATTTGGAAGTCAATCCTTCTAAAACTGAATAAAAATAAAAATCGAATTCAATTTGTGAATTAATTTTACATTAGTTTGGAGCTTTTTATTTTTAGTAACAATTAACTATTCATAACTTGAATAGTACCCATATTTCCTAGGTCCTTGGGGGGTTGGTAGAGGTGTAGTGTAATAGTGTTTTGAGTGTGTGTGTTTTGGGTGGAGAATAGTGTCAAATATTGTCAGGGACTAAGAGGAAATTTGCCCTTTTTTATAACTACTTCAAAATTTATGTATTCCTTTATTTAATTTTATTATGAAGTAGAAAATCTTAAGAGGAAAGTATCAAAAAAACCCTTGATATTTTCCAAATCCTCAAAAAACCCCTCAAATTTTCCAACTCCTCAAAAAGTCCCTCCTTTTTGACCGAACCCCACGTCGCTACCACGCCTCCGCAAAGACAGCTTTGAAAAGCGGTGAAATTACGGAGTGCCTCTTTGCATCCCAAAACCGCCTCTTTGCATCCCAAAACCGCTTGCCGCTTGCTCTTCATCACAAAGGTTCATTTCTCTTCTCCCACCTTTGCAGTACGGCGTCCATCTCTCCACCGCCACCGCCAAGAGCATCTTTGCAAAGCTTCCAAATACTATCTCCAAGGCGAGTGACAATCTCCCACATTTATGCTCAACGGTTTTGGATATTTAGGGTTTAGGGTTCCGGTTTAGGGCACAACCTGTGCGTGATTCTGAATCCGTGTTTAGGGTTTAGTGTTTAGGGTACCTGACTGGTTGTGAGAGCTAAAGGGTGTATTTTTTGGAGTTTAGTGTGTATCTCTCAGGGTTGCGTTTATTTCATGAGCTAAAAGCGTGTATTTTTTGGAGTTCTAGGTCTCTCTCAGGGGTTGCGTTTATTTCTTGAGCTAAAGCTTTTAGTTTTATGGGGTTTTCGTTTACTTTCAAGGCAGAGCGTTTATCAGTCTATTTGTAAATAAATGCGACAACAAGCGTTTATTAGTCTGTTTGTAACAGAGGGCGCTTATTATTTGGCCAAAGCGTTTAGTTTTCGGGGGTTGTCGTTTATTTCGTGAGACAAAGCGTTTATTAGTAGCGGGGCCAAAGCGTTTAGTTTTCGGGGGTTTCGTTTATTTTGTTTCCAAAGCATTTATTGTTGTCTGTAACGTGTGTTGCGATTACATATTGTGCAGTTCTCTAAAGGATGGGAAAAAATGTCAAAAGGGTCGTCAAAAGGGTCTTCAAAAAGGTCAAAGAGGTCAAAAAGGTCAAAAGGGAAGTGTGCCGGCTCATCAACGCCAAAGCACCTGCGGATTCCGATCGTGGTGCCGTTTCGAGAGTCGAAGGCGTCGATGGACCCCAAGATTGGGAGTTGTTTGAGAGAACTCCCTTTGCCCATTTCATGGAGTCCTGGAGCCTATCATCCGAGAGGGGTCACGGATTCCATCCTCTCGATGTCTGACGAAGACCGGAAACTTCAACATTGGTTCATCTCAGCTGCAGTTCCGGGCAGAGGATGTCGCTATGATCCTCGGTCTCCGATGCTGCAGTCTTTGCGGTAACCTTCAAGACGAAGGCCGCAAAGAGTGATCTCGAGCGCAGGTTCCTGAGCACCGCGGCTGAAAAACCGCCACTCCATCCAGAAGACCCTACGCGATCTCGTTACGAAGGGCAAGGGCGAGGAGGAGAATTTCGTCAAGATGTTGGTAGTCTACATCCTCGGGAGCTTCGTTCATCAAGGCCTCACCTGCAACCCCGAATTGGGTTGCCTGCGTCGCCAACGACACGGAATCGCTTGGAGACTACGCGATAGGCGCAGCCACCCACAGTGGTCGATGGAGGAGGTCCCGTCACGGCGCAAGAGGTCGTGTGAGGGCCCGTGCGCAGGAATCGGAAAACGTCCAGCTACTCATGCGAGGGTGCGTCCTCGCACTTAATCTGCGGGTTCTACGAGTTGATGTGGACCGCAAGAGGATACACTTCAAGAAGACGCCCGCCGCATTTTGTGCTACTGGCGAAACATTTCGATGCGTAAATCGATATCCGAAGTTGCTGAAAAAGTGGAGGGAAAAGAAGGTGGGCAATGTTAGTTGTTTTCGAGAAGTGTTTATGAATTTTGTAATGCGCTTATCTTTTTACTTATAATCGCTTATTATTTTCGTAAAAGCGTTTATTTTAATGCTAAAGCACTTATTTTTCCGTTGAAGTGTTTTTATTATTAAACTTAAGCACTTATTTTTCCGTTGAAGTCTTTATTATTCCGTGTAAATCGCTTATTATGTTGGTAAAGCGTTTATTATTTATCTTAAGCGCTTATCTGTTCACTGAATGAAGTCTTTCTTTACTGTTCTTCAAGATGTATTTCAGCTTGTCCCCGCCACCCTCTAATTCGGGCGAGTCCGAAGTTTATCGGGTCCAAGAAGTCCACCCACAAAGAACAAATACCTGCGGCGTTCCTTCGAAAGAAACCTCCCCTCGAAGAGAGGGAGGAAGACCAAGAGGTGGAGGTCCCACCTAAGAATGTTCGCGGCTTCGAAGCCGCAGAGGACAAGCCGGAGTTCCTCATGGAGGAGATGAGAGCGCTTGATCGGTGGTCAAACAAAGAGTCGCTGAAGGTGAATGCCCGCCAGACAACGAACCCGCCGTAAGCTCCCCGCAAGCAATGATAAGCTTGCCACGCCTCCGCATCGAGAACCACCGAAGCACCTGCGACTCGCAATGATGCACCACCGGTTCACCACCGTAAAAAGATGCACTCGCGAATCGAAGCACAAGCACCACCGGCCAAGAAGGCATCCGCGACCGGGCGGACTCTTGGGATACGTTGCTCGCAGAAGGGAAAGTGGCAAAAAAACCACGAATCGCACGACGGCAAATACCGCCAAGGGGGAACCGTAAAAGCAACACGACCATCGCGCAGGCAAGGTCAAAAGACCACGCCCGCAAGAACACGCGGGCGCACGGGCAACCCGCAAAACAAATGCAGCCGGCGTGACGCGTCCCCGTTCTCCGCCGGTGAGGCAGCGAAAAGGGAAAGTCACTGAGGCGAACGTTGGCCCCAGCGGGAAGGGGACGAAGGAGGCGGTTCATCCGGAGGACCAGGTGACGTCTGATATCTCGAGCGTTCTTGAGTCCCTTAAAGAAACAATTCCGGAGGTCACCAACGATGACGGTGTCTTGTCCGATAAAGCCAAAGACGCCATTATCCCGTTTGCCCCTAGTGCTCCCGAGCCTGTGGATAATACAAACTTCTATTTACCCGCGAATAAGAGGCCTCTTGGTTTCAAACATCCAAATCCGGATGGAGCCGTCATCAATTTCACTGTTTTTGAATCTTAGGATGGACAAGTAAGACACATGCTAAGAGAATATGATTTTTTTAGTTTTAGGCTTTGTTGCCCATATTTTTATTGAGTGTATTATTTACCTTAAGCGTTTATTATCATAGTTTTCTGCTTATTATTTACCTTAAGCGCGTTTTATTGGAGGTTTCCGCTTATTATTTTCATTAAGTGTTTATTATCAGCTGTTTTCGCTTATTAGTTTCCTTAAGCGTGCAAATGTTTCAGTTTTCGCTCATTATTTTGATTCAGTGTGTATTTGCTCGACTTTTAACTTATTAAACAGCTTTATAAGTTAAATAAGCGTATTCTCCTTAACAGCACCCCGGTCTGGAAGAACGACTTGACGTTCGCCACACGCAAGCAACTGTACTGCATGATCAATGGAGAGTTCGTTCCCGATGACGTGATCGACGTCTTCGTAGTTATGTTGCAAAATGAGCTTAAGAAGCTGGACAACCCATACAAACGGAGGGCTTCCATTATCAGGCCCATAGCGTATCTGTTGTCACAATTTTCGGGAAATCATCGCACGGGCCGAAGTCGTTGATGAAGAGAGGAATAGAAAACTTCCATGACACGGGCGTTGTCCTAATGCCGATAATCGGCCATGAGCACTTCCACCTCCTGGTGCTGGAACGGGAAAGACGAGAGTATCTCCATTACTCGTCATTAACGAGCATAAGTTACGACATGGACGCGATGGCCATGGTAAGACTTTCCCTTATTATTATTTGTATTATTATCCAGTCAGTAATGCTATTGATCTAACAATAAAACCCCATGTTTGCAGCGTAAATTGTGCGACCAGTACCTTGCCTCCACAGCAGGAGTTACTGATTTTGAGTTTTTGGTTTCATAAGCCATCTTCCATTGTTGGATCTTACTCATCTATTTCTTGTACTGGTGACAGGACAGTGGAAGTCCCTAGCTCTCGGATTGTTGTACTTGAAGGCATTTATGCTTTGAGTGAAAGATTGAGGCCTTTATTAGACTTGAGGGTTTCTGTGACAGGTGGTGTGCATTTTGACCTTGTGAAAAGAGTTTTAAGGGATATACAACGAGCTGGTCAGGAACCAGAAGAAATAATTCATCAGATATCTGAAACGGTTGTTACTCTTCTATTTTGAATATTTTCTCTAGATCTATGTGGTCAGTACTACCATTCAAATTGTTTTCATGTGCATTAAGAATAATTTTATAGCTTCTAATTTTTATCATTTCAAATCCCTTTCATTTTTTATTTGCCTGTTTATAACATTCTTCATGAACAGTATGTTTTCTGGTTCTGATGTGCAATCGCATTGTTATATAGGTATATCCGATGTATAAGGCTTTTATTGAACCAGACCTGCAAACTGCACACATAAAAATAATTAACAAGTTCAATCCATTCTCAGGCTTCCAGAATCCCACTTACATTCTTAAGGTTACTTTCTCTCCATTTTCTTTTTAAGTTTATGGGCTGCTGAATCAGTTAATATAATCTTTCTGTTAATTCTATGATTGTAGTCACCAAAGACTTTGTCAGATGATCAAATCAAGGCTGTCATTTCCAATGACCACACAGAAAGTAGGGAGGAGACTTATGATATATATCTCCTGCCACCAGGTGAAGATCCAGAGGCATGCCAATCTTATCTCCGGATGCGAAACAGGGATGGAAAGTACAACCTCATGTTTGAGGCAAGTTTTTTTGGCAACAGATTCTAGCTTTTAGTTTTGCTAAAATCATCTTTTTTGTCGCCATTATTTCTGGACTTAACTGTCCATATTATCTTCTACATAGTTTTCTTATTGGAAAATAAAGCATTTTGATTTTTTTCTTTGATTACTGGTTGTATGTGAGAGACCTTGACTTGTATGATCAACAATTATTTCTAGTTAAATCAACTTATTTTGATTTACATGGATGTTTGATTTTCCGGAATGGGTGACGGATATTCCCTTCATCATATCACCAAGGATCACTTTTGAAGTCAGTGTGCGTCTTCTTGGTGGTTTAATGGCCTTAGGGTATACAATTGCAGCCATCTTGAAAAGAAGCAGCCATGTATTTTCTGATGAAAGGGTGACTGTAAAAATTGATTGGTTAGAACAGTTGAATAGACATTATGTCCAGGTAATACTCATAATTTATTTGAATTTTTTAAAATCTTGGTAAATTGTTGAGAGAAGTGCTGTTGATTCACCTTTGCAGATCTGCCCTCCACCCCCCCTCTCCTTTCCTCTCCTGTCTTGTGAATTGAAACTACACAATTAATTTATCCATTTTATTTGATTTAGTATGGTAAAGTAAAATTACTTTTAGATTGCAATAGTTTGTCGAGGTAAAGATATGTTGGAATTGAAACCGTTCAACTAAAACAATTTCATCATAAGGTTAAAACCAAACCATAATGGACTCCTATTTCTTGTTTTGATTGAATAAGGATACAAATCCCTTTGAAACATATGAAACAAGCTGAAACTAATGAGGTGATTCTAAAATATTGGTACAACTTTAAGGATTTGAAGAATATGAAACAATTGGATTGACCTCTACTAAGAAGTCTGAAACTCATACTTTCTTATCACTCTTTTGGGACTTCAATTACATTTCACTCTAATGAGGACCAGCTGTTCATGGAGAGGGAAGCTTTTCTCTTTGTATGCAATCTGACTTCTGTTAATACATGCACTATTGGCTTTCTTTTTCTTTTTACTGTTATGGTGGTCATCAACTTTTTGAGTTTGAGATTTAACTTGGATTTTCTTCTGGTTTTGTATTGCTCAAGGTTCAAGGAAGAGATCGTATAGTTGTCAGAAATGTTGCAGAGCAGTTGGGTTTGGAGGGTTCTTATATTGCACGAACTTACATAGAGCAAATTCAACTTGAAAAGCTTGTGAATGAAGTTATAGTATGATATTTTACTTGAACAATCTTGTAAGTGTGGCTCTTTTGTTGTTTTTTTTGAGGTGTCTCTTACTTTAATTTTTTTAATGTGCAGGCATTGCCAGATGATTTGAAGACCAAGCTTAGCATTGATGATGACATGGTATCAAGCCCAAAAGAAGCACTTTCTCGTGCCTCTGCTGATAGAGTTGCCATGAGAAACAAGCATCTAAAGAGGTTCTATTTAGCTGTTTCCATTCTGTAGGATTTGTTTTCGAACATAATATAAATATATTTCTCTTTAATGATGTGAAATATACTTGCATAAGAGATATGCTTTTTATTATATGTCTTGAAGATACATTTAAGCTTTAGTGCTTGGTTCTGAAAATTCATTTGGCTTTGCCATGTTGAAGAGTTGGAGTTCAAGCAAATTCCACTTTCTGTCAATAGCTCTTGTTTGACTTAGTGCGGAAATATAAGTTTCATGGAATTGACTTAATACACTATAAATTAGATTAATAAAAGGTTATAAGATATGTACTCACGCATTATGCCACCACTTTTTTCTTCTATCAAGGAAGCTATAATACTGTCTTCTTTCTTGGATGAATAATATTTTTATGATTTAATTGTAGTGGGAGTTCAGGATGTTTAAACTCTTTGAACTTCAAACCTCTTGTTTTGGCAAAGAAATTTTAATGCCAGTGGGGAATTACTATATTCTAGCTTGTTAGACTTGTTTGTTACAACTAATTGCACACTTGTGTTGATAACCAACAAAATATAGGAAGTTTCATCAGTATCTCAATATCAACTGAAAGATAGTAAAGTAAATTATCTTTTGCTTTAACTTCAACATGATGAAATTGTTTTTGGGGCACCTTTGGTAAATGTGGGCATCCATTTGATTGTTATATCTCTGCTGCAAGCATTTATAATAATTATATATTGATTATCGAATCTTACAACAATGAACAAAATGAGACTATTAAGCTGACATGACATGTGCAACTGGTATATGAAGTATCCATATACTCTTTGCTTAATATAGTTAAACATATCTTTTCCCCAGGTATTTTCCGTTTTCTTTTTTTCATCTTTGGTCAAAATTGGTTTTGCACAATGTCTTTGAGTTCATCTACCAAATTGATCTCATTAGAAAGGCAGATTACTGATCATGATAGTTTGGTGGCACATTCCAACAGTGGCATGGCTCACTCTTATTCAACACACAGAGACAAGCATTTAGCTAAGCTTACCAGACTTACAGTAGGGAACAACAAATTTGAAGGCCGTGCCGCTGAATCACCTTCAATCAACCTGGTAAATTTACAATTATCAACTCTCTGTTTCCATAATGTTGTAAATATTCTTTTAATGTCTATGCATGTCTGACAATGTTTGTTGCCCACTTTGTCTATTCCACCTTTTTTAGGGTGTTATTACACAACTTTCAGAACAGATATCAACTTTGAATGAGAGAATGGATGAATTCACCAACCGGATTGAAGAAATAAACTCCAAGTTTAGTGTGAGAAAGCCTACCATGAGCCAACAGAACTTGGCTCTCCAAGCTGATGCCTGCAACGGTTCAGGGCCTACATCTCTATTCATGTCTGGATTGGGCAATGGTACTTTGTTACCAAATTCATCATCTTCTTCCCAATTAACTAAAGATTTTTCTCTAATGGAAGAGGTATGCTAGTGTTTTTCTTCTTGAGAAGTTCTTACTTTTTTAAAAGTTTTCCTCACCATATGTTTTGAATTCCTTCTCCAAGATGTTATAGATATTTCTATCATGATATGGTACACCTTCTCCTAAATAAAATGTACTAGCATTTTAGATATTCTTTTACTAGGCACATATGCTAATAATTTCAATTTTGCACCTTCTCTACATAGTCAAGATCGGGATTCGTTATTGTTCAGCTAGTTGAGAAATATGAATTAGGGTGAGATGAACATATCTTTATTGAATTTTCTGGATTATATGATGAACACTAGAAACAGCAGAAATTATGAGGAATAAGAAAAAAAAATCCCTCTATATGTTATATATACATGTGCAAGTGTCATAAACATCAAGCAATGAACTAGACCTAAGACTATAAATTAAAACATTGTATCTGGATTTGTTGAATTATTTGAGATGAAGTCCCCGAAGTAAAAATTTCAGCGGGTTCAATTCAGTCACTATCTATAGCAACAAATCTATTCCAATTGCCTCTCTGGTCACACTTAGACATTTTGTGTATATTTTTCATTGATTGAAAGTAGAAAGGAATGGCCATGATGGCCTATTGGTACCGGATTCCCTTGCTAAGAGGTGAGCCTCGATCTTCATGGACGGGTCCTGGGATCAAGCCCCTCCTCTTGGGCACAGTTGCATTGAACAGGTTCCGCACCTGCTGTCCATCCTTGACTTCCTTTGGGGGGTGCTTGTCATCTTTGTCAAAAGAAAGTAGAAAGGACCTCAAATTATTAAAGGATTCTGGCTATAAATGAGCGATGCCATAGACATTACAGTTCAAAGAATTTTTAGACTACTTTGAATGCAGAAGAGACTCTTTTTCTTCCTTGACTCAGGCCTTCAGCTATGGATATAGTGAGGGTGAAGACCAAGGTTTACTCAAGACCTATTACAGCGTGCTCACATGATTTATGTATTCGCTCATCTTGGTATCATATTGTCTCATACATATTTGTCAGGCCATATATACAAATGATTGAGGAATCGATATATGATTCTAATGGTTTGAGATCGTTTTTGCAAGTTGTGAGGATGTCTCATAGTTTGGTGAGATGTTTGGACAAGTCTGGAACATTCTTGTTTGAAGCTGAGACAGAGGAAGATGTGCATATCGACAGGCAGGAAGATGTGCACATCGGCGAGAAGATATTACACATCAGTGAGGCGGGGAAGATGTGCATATCGGCGTGAAGATATTGCATATCGGCGACGAGGAAGATGTGGCACATCAATGACGAGGAAAGATAATGTGCATATCGCGGGGAAGATATTGCATATCGTCGGCGAGGAAGATGTAGCACATGTGAGCGAGGAAAAGATGTGCATATCGGCGTGAAGATGTGCATATCAATGAGGGAAGATGTGCACATCGGCGAGAAAGATGCACATCACAGTGTGAAGCGAGGAAGATGTAAGCGGATCGGTATGCGAGAGAAGTCCGATCGAGCATCCAAAGCGTTATCTTGAAATTTGGAAACTTAAAGTACGAAGGGCTTGTAGGTATTTAAGGGAGGAAAACAAGAGAGAGAGCGAGAGGAGAGGAAAAAAAAAACACACATTGAGAGAGAAAAGTTAGGGTGAGAGAAATCTGGAGAGATTGCTTGATAGGAGGTTTGTTCCTATTGAGAGCAAGATCCACCGTTGTAACCTTTTCTTTCTCTAATCTCAGTGAAGATCACCGGAGGCTGGACGTAGGCTATTGGTTGAGCCGAACCAGGGTAAAATCTGTGTCGTTTCCTCCTTTCCTTCGGTGCATGCTTGTCTCAGTGAATGTTCTTGAGTATTTTTGGTTTCTACAATTACCTTCTCGTTCCGCATTGTGTACTCCGAGGGTAATTCCCGCTAAGAGAAAGGCGGGTTCAAATCACAACAAATTGGTATCAGAGCTACTGGTTGTAGATCAGGGGAAGTCGTGTTGTTTTTTTTGTGAAAGAAGTACACAAGTGAAGTTTTCTGCACACCAAGTGTTTGAAGAAATCCCTGTGAGATGGCTAGCTCAAGCTTCAAGGTGGATATCGAGAAGTTTGATGGGACAAATGATTTTGGGTTATGGAAGATGAAGATGAGAGCTCACCTCGGCAATCTTGGTCTCGTTAAAGCACTCGAGGGCAAACTCCCGGAGTCCATGGAGGCGGAGAAGAAGGAAGAGGTCCTGGAGAGGGCCTACAACACTTTGATTCTTAGCCTTGGTGACAATGCTACGAGAGATAGTCAAATGCAAGAGTCTTGGCGAGAGGTGTGGTTAACTCTTGAATCTCTATACATGACCAAGAGCTTGTCCGGTCGATTGTATCTCAAGACAAGGTTCTTCACATGGAAGATGGTGGAAGGTAGAAACATTCATACGCACATCAATGAGTTCAACAAGTTGGTAATGGACTTGGAGAACATTGGGATCACGTATGACGATGAGGATAAGGCTTTGGTGTTACTTCACTCATTGCCAAAGTCTTATGCCATCTTTGTGGAAATCCTACAACATGGAAGAGAAACCATAAGTCTCAATGATGTTGTGGAGGCTCTAAAGGCAAAGGAACAGAAACGACAGATCGATTTGGGAGAGCACATGGGAGAAGGTTTAATTGTTAGAGGAAGACCAAACAAGAAAGAAACAAGTGCAAAAGGCAAAAGCAAGATCCAAGTCCAGAGGTGGCAAGAAAGACAACAAATGTTTCTTACATGCAGGGCAGGGACACTTCAAGAAGGATTTGCCCAAGAGAACAAAAGGCAGGAAGCCCGAGGAAGGTCAAAATTTGTTGTTGTTCAAAGGGATGATGAAGAAGAAGATGCCGGTGTGCTAATTGCTTCATCTAATCATCAAGATGAAGCGTGGATCATGGACTCGGGATGCTTTCATTCCATGTAACTCCTAATGTTGAGTGGTTTGAAGACTACAAGGAGATGGACGGGGGAGATCTTGCTAGGAAATGACAAGGCATGTAAGGTGGTAGGTATTGGTTCGGGCCAGATCAAGACCCATGATGGGTGTGAAAGAGTCCTGTTGGAAGTTAGACATGCTCCTGAACTAAAGAGGAATTTAATCTCTTTAGGTATGCTTGATGATCATGGTTTTGTGTGGAAAGGTGAGAAGGGTGTCTTGAAGGTTACCAAAGGGTCGCTTGTGGTTATGAAGGGAGTGAAGGTGAGAAGCCTCTACATGCTTCAAGGAAGTACCGTGGTTGGTACAGCAGCGACAGCAGTGGA
This sequence comes from Dioscorea zingiberensis, assembly GCA_026586065.1. Taxonomy (NCBI): domain Eukaryota; kingdom Viridiplantae; phylum Streptophyta; class Magnoliopsida; order Dioscoreales; family Dioscoreaceae; genus Dioscorea; species Dioscorea zingiberensis. Next base: position 62,925,698 of record CM048819.1, on the reverse strand, counting down.
ACCAAAGGAGAACTCTCTGCAAAACCTATGGCACAAACGGCTTGGTCATGTGAGTCAAAGGGGAATGGATGAACTTGGAAAACAGGGGCTGTTTGGGAGTGACAAGCTAGGAGCACTTGACTTTTGTGAGAATTGCATCTATGGCAAGACCACTCGGGTGAAGTTCAGCAGGTCATCGTATGTTACGAGGGATACACTTGCCTATGTTCATTCCGATTTGTGGGGGCCTTCACAAAAGGAGTCTCTAGGAGGAGGAAAATACTTCATGTCTATAGTTGATGATTGTTCTCGGAAGGTTTGGGTTTTCATTCTCAAGAACAAGAGTGATGCACTCGGGAGGTTCAAGGAATGGAAGAAAATGGTTGAAGTCCAAACCGGGAGGAAGGTGAAGAAATTGAGGACCGATAATGGGTTGGAATTTCTTAACCAAGAGTTCAATCAACTTTGCAAGGATGAAGGGATGGTCAGACATACAACCACACCATACACTCCACAACAAAATGGTGTGGCGGAGAGGATGAATAGAACACTAATGGAGATTGTGAGATGCATGTTACTTGAAGGAGGGGTTCCTCAGAGGTTTTGGGCTGAAGCAACCAACACAGCAGCATACCTAGTGAACAGGCGTCCTTCAACGGCATTGGAATTCAAGACTCCAGAAGAAGTGTGGACAGGTCATCCTCCAAAGTTTGACAACTTGCGAGTGTTTGGATGCGTAGCATATGCGCACCAAAAGCAAGGGAAGCTTGATGCCAGAGCAAAGAAATGCATGTTCCTAGGATATCCGGATGGTGTAAAGGGTTACAGGTTATGGTGCGAAGAGAGAAGCTCCTCAAAGTGCTTCATTAGTAGAGATGTTGTTTTCAGAGAATCTGAGTACTATTGGCCAAGAGAGCCTCAAAAGGAAGAATGCATTGAAATCCGATCAGTAGAAAGGCGGTCCAGATCAGCAAAGGGCCAAGGCCGATCAGTAGACTGCAGGGAAGGCCAAAACCGGGCTGAAATTGAGGTGGAGCTCTTGGGAGAGAGTAGTACTGCAAGAAATGAAGACACAACTAATGAGGAGGACAACTTGGAGGTAGAGGATCAAGGTGACGACCTTGAGGGATACAAATTAGCAAGGGACCGAACAAGAAGAACTCTAAAAGCACCGGAAAGGTATGGATATGCAGATCTAGTTTCTTATGCATTGCTTGCCTCAGAAGATCTTGATGACTTGGAACCAAAGAGTTATAAGAAAGCAATGGAGAGCAAAGAAAAGAAACTATGGGCACAAGCTATGAAGGAAGAAATGGAATCACTTGACAAGAATCACACATGGAAATTAGTTGATAAACCAGAGGCACAAAAGATTGTTGGATGCAAGTGGATTTTCAAGTTTGAAAGAAGGCATTGAGGGATGGAGAAACCAAGGTACAAAGCAAGACTTGTAGCAAAGGGCTTTACACAAAGAGAAGGGGTGGATTTCAATGAAATCTACTCACTTGCGGTAGTGAAAGCATACATCCATTAGAGTGCTACTAGCCTTTGTCACTCAATATGACTTAGAGCTAGAACAAATGGATGTGAAGACGGCGTTTCTTCATGGAAACCTTGAGGAGAGAATCTTTATGGCACAACCAGAGGGATTCATCAAGGAAGGAGATGAGGGAAAGGTCTGTTTGCTTAAGAAGTCTCTTTATGGTTTGAAACAATCCCCAAGGCAATGGTATCTCAGATTTGATGAGTTCATGATTAGAAACAATTTTGTGCGGAGCAACTATGACAGTTGTGTGTATGTTAAGTGGGTGAAGGAAGGCTTGGGGGTATTTCTCCTGTTGTATGTAGATGACATGTTGATAGCATCAAAAGACAAGGAAGAGATCCAGAAACTCAAGCTTCAGTTGGGGAATGAATTTGAAATGAAGGACATGGGGCCGGCAAAGAAAATTCTGGGCATGGAGATCATTAGAGACAGGAAACAAGGTACATTGTTTGTCTCTCAATGTAGTTACACAAGAAAATTACGGCCGATTTGGCATGTCAAAGTGCAAAGGCTAATAACTCCGTTAGCAAATCATTTCAAACTTTCTGCAAAGCTGTCTCCTAAGTCTGAGGATGAGAAGAAGAAGGTGGAGAGGATTCCCTATGCTAGTGCAGTGGGTAGTCTCATGTATGGGATGGTCTGCACTAGGCCAGATTTAGCATATTCTGCTAGTCTTGTGAGTAGGTTCATGGCAAACCCGGGGAAAGGGCATTGGGAAGCAGTTAAATGGGTACTTCGGTACATTCAAGGTGCTTCCAACACTGGTCTGCTCTATAGAAGATGTGAAGGTGATGGAGATAAGCTCATGGGGTATGTAGATGCTGATTACGCAGGAGATTTGGATAGAAGAAGGTCCTTATCAGGATATGTCTTTACTTTGTTTGGATGCGGTGGTGGAAAGCTCAAGCTGCAATCTGTTGTCGCATTATCTACAACAGAGGCCGAAAGTACATTGCCGCGAAAGGAGTCAAGGAAGCTCTTTGGCTGAAGGGACTGATCAGTGAACTTGGATGTGAGCATGACAAGGTGAAGGTATTTTGTGATAATCAAAGCTCCATACATTTGACAAGGAATCAAATGTTCCATGAGAGGACAAAGCACATAGACATCAAACTTCACTTCATCCGAGATGTGATCTCCCAAGGAACTGTGTTGGTGGAGAAGGTTCACACGGATGAGAACCCGGCGGACATGATGACAAAACCAGTGACAAGTATCAAGTTCAAGCATTTCCTGGACTTGATAAATGTCACGACTTATACCACTTGAGGTGGAGTAGAAACTGGTGATCTTCAGGTATCTCTCTTCTTGTTCTTTAATTAACTATGAGCCAAGGTGGAGATTTGTGAGGATGTCTCATAGTTTGGTGAGATGTTTGGACAAGTCTGGAACATTCTTCTTTGAAGCTGAGACAGAGGAAGATGTGCATATCGGCAGGAAGATGTGCACATCGGCAGGAAGATGTGCACATCAGCAGGCAGGAAGATGTGCATATCGGCAGGAAGATGTGCATATCGGCAGGAAGATGTGCATATCGGCAGGCAGGAAGATGTGGCACATCAGCAGGCAGGAAGATGTGCATATCGGCAGGAAGAAAGATGTGGCACATCGTGACGAGGAAAGATGTGCATATCGGCGAGGAAGATATGCATATCGGCGAGGAAGATGTGCACATCGGCGGAAGATATTGCACATCGGCCGAGTGTGAAGATGTGGCGGATCGGTTAATGCGAGAAGTCCTGATCGAGAGCATCACGAAGCGTTGTGCTAAAATTTGGAAACTTAAAGTACGAAGGGCTTGTAGGTATTTAAGGGAGGAAAACAAGAGAGAGAGCGAGAGGAGAGGAAAAAAAAAAACACACATTGAGAGAGAAAAGTTAGGGCGAGAGAAATCTGGAGAGATTGCTTGATAGGAGGTTTGTTCCTATTGAGAGCAAGATCCACCGTTGTAACCTTTTCTTTCTCTAATCTCAGTGAAGATCACCGGAGGCTGGACGTAGGCTATTGGTTGAGCCGAACCAGGGTAAAATCTGTGTCGTTTCCTCCTTTCCTTCGGTGCATGCTTGTCTCAGTGAATGTTCTTGAGTATTTTTGGTTTCTACAATTACCTTCTCGTTCCGCATTGTGTACTCCGAGGGTAATTCCCGCTAAGAGAAAGGCGGGTTCAAATCACAACACAAGTGAAGAATAGAAGTTTGTGACAAGTACAACAGCATATGATCCATTAGTTCAATTCCAAGATTCTGATCGCTTCTATTGTTGTAACTTTATAAGCAGGTAGTGGCAATCGGACGAGGACAGCGGCAAGTCATGCATCAATTAGACAACCTATCAAACTTGCTTCATGAGCATCTGGCTTTGCAGAGCCGCCCTGGAAGAACAGATTCCCAAATCAGGATCTTTGATGCAGACTCTATCGGGAACTCGCTCATTGTTTTGTTGGCAGTCGGCGGACTGGGAATATTTTTGCTCAAGGGTCTAAATCGGAATTGAATACGAAGCCTTAAAGCACTTTAGACCTTAACAAGTTACAGGATCTTTCAGCGAAGCTGGGTTTACTCTGGAACACAACCGAAATGCAATTCCGGCAATGCTCCATCTCTATTGACAATATTAACATAAATACTGACCCATCTCAGAGACATCATAAGGCAAACATTGCCCTTGATGATTCTGATTGATCGCTTTACCATTCTGTACCTAAATTTTGTAATATCTGAGCAATGAAGTTCTCAACACCTTGAATAAATGCGCAGTAGTTTCATGTCGAATTTTGATATTTCTCTTTCCATTCTTTTTTTAACACACATGCTATTATTATATGGATGTAACAAATTTAATTCATGTATTATCTTTTTTTTTCTTGTTTTGGTAAATGGAGTCCCATTGGACTTGCTACTCATTAAAGGGTTCTTGGAGGTTACAAAAGTTTTGTAAAGTTTTCTAAGTAATAATTACATTGCATATATGTTTTAAATGTTTTTAGATCTCCTGTCCATCTGGCTAATTTAGCCATCTCATCGGCTATATTGTTCATCTCTCTTGGATATATGTTATCTCTCAATCTCTATATGTGTTAGCAAAGCTAGGCATATTTTTGTAATATTCTTAGTTTGACTATTTTGGTCTCTTCCTCCCTCTTGTAAAATCTTTCATATGCGTTAGTTGTTCCAAACCTTCTTTTACAACTTTCATCTCCCCTTCAAAAATTGATTTTCCCCTACATGTTCTCGACCTTGCAATGCAAAGTTTGCCCTTGTTAGTCAAAATGATATAAGAAATGCTTGCAGAGTTGCATCCCTCTACCCATGAGGCATCAATGAACATTGTATGTCTGTAATTCTCTATGCTTCTACTGTGTCCAATTTTCTACCTCATTTCTTCAATAGATGGTTGTTTTTGACTATATTCCAGCACTAGTACCTTGCTATTCTTTGATGTTATTTTAGGATCAAAAGCCCATCTTGAAGATGAGATTACATCGAGATTTCCAGATTTATCAGAGTGTATGAGATATTATGCCAACCTCCTCTGCTAGCAACCTATGGCTTCCAACCTTCCTCTTACTCATCCAATGCAAGTAACCCTTCAATTTAACTTTCTTCCAAACCTGTCTTACCCACCTTCACTCATCAAGTAGATGGTTAGTTGTTTCTACTGTTAAATTGCACATTGGGCATGGCTCTTTTGGGCCAATGCTCATCCTGTTCAAATGATCCTTTGTTGGTAATTTTCTATGGGAATTTAGGAGTCACATTCAATTTCCAAAGTACCTTCTAGCCTTTCCATTTATGAACCTCTTCAAGTCCCTTACGTTCCTCATAGATTGCAGCTTTGAGGGACTTTCCTCTTGTTCAAAGTATCCATTTCCATGTGTTATTCTTCATATTCTGGTTCACCTGTTTATTAAGCATATTTTGAATAATTGAAGGACTGAAAATGTGATTTATCACCTCTAACCCCAGTCATTACAGTCATGTATAATATTTTGGTGACGTTTCCCTTGTTTTAAAGTTTTATATATAACATTCAAAGTCTTATTGTCCAATTAATTTTACTTAAAAAAATCAATTTCCCTTGGTGTTTTCTTTTCTTCTCTATTTTCCTCCAATCCGAAGTTGAATTACTCTACTAATCCATTGTATTGTAAATAAAGAAATATAAACTAAATTATATATAAATAAAAGAGTTACCTCTAAGTTATAATTTAAATATACAAACAACGATTTAATATTTAAAGTAAGTGTACTTTTAGCTTATTTAATCACATAACTCAAAGTTAGTGTTATTGACTTAACACCAACTGATCCTCTTTTTTATGTGATGAAAACTTCAAGCTTATCACCAATTCCTCAAAGTCTTAGAAATCAAGTTACTCACAATTCATTAACATTAATTACATCAGTGGCTCATTATTTGCCATTTTCTATTGTCTTCATTAGTGCTTCATTAACACTAATCCACAGTTGAGAAAAAACAGACAAACACAGTCATCTCTTGTGTACAAATTGGAGGTCCTTTTCAATGTTACATCCACATGCATTCAATATTTATTTTTAATGTTAGCATTTGGTTTGTGTCATATATGAAAAGAAATAAGTCAACAAACAAACAAAGTAATTAAAAGATTCCAACCATTTATGTGCAAGGCCACAATTAATATTTTTATAGCAATGCAAAGCACATGAGAGGCTTTTGGGAGGGCTTCAATGATCATCTACTTCTAGCATGTACTCTTTATCCTTATTTTTCAAAAAACTTTTTAGCTATTTACTAAATATTTTTACAGTTTGAGGAATATTTTAAGATAGTTGAGATCTTAATGAAATATGATAGTTCATTTCACCAAAAGTGACACGGAAGTTATTAAAGTGAATTGAGTTTCCCTTAGTTTGGTTATTCATTTGTCCTTAAGTCAGAGAGAAAGACATATCAAAGTTTAACTTTGATGTTCTCTCACTTCAATGTACATGAATATAAATGTCAACGATCAGCTCCTCTTGGGATCAAAGCGATCTTGATCAACAGGTGAAAGTGGTCAATGAAGATTGAAGTGTTTCATGTGATTTTGAGAGATACCTCCGTTCGAGATCAGCAAGATCAAAGTTCACAGGTAGAGGAATCGAGCGCTCGTGCTCGGGGAGGAGCCTTCGACGCTCAAGTCAGGGACTCGAAAAAAAAGATGAGAGAAAAAGAGAGAAAGAGAAAAAGAACTCAGAAAAGATTCTGAGAGAGAAATGCCCAAACTAGCGCTCAATTTTAATGAAGTCCAGAATGAATTAAAATTTTCCAGTTTAAGGTATTTTTGTGAGCCAAAGATCTCCATTAATAGCACATAGACCATTATTTGTCAATTTTCAGTATCTTGGTTGACCAAGTGATTAACAATTTGGTTTTTATCTTGGCGCTTATGACCATACCACCTATCTTTAGTTATTTTTAGGCCTAACCTATTACATCAAATAAATAAAGTACCTTAAAACAAAAAACCAAACACATGCAAGTAGACCTCAAATAACAATCAAACACCATGAGTCACTATAAAACATGCACAAACAAACAGGATAGCATCATCACCCCTACTCATCCTCTAGACCCCAACCAACCACCATGCTCCTCCTCTTCTTCCTCCTCCTCACCTCCTTCCTCCCATGCAACACCTCTCATCCTCTAGACCCTCTCACTCCCTCAGAGTTCACCACCATCCAACACACCCTCAAAACATCCCATCTCTTCTCCTCCTCCCCTCCTCCATCCTTCCAATACATCGGTCTCGCCGATCCCGACAAGACCGACATCCTCAACAGCCTTTCCGACCATCACAACTCCCCACCACCACCTCGCCGGGCCTTCATCATCGCAAGGTCCGGCCACAAAACACATGAAATCATCCTCGACATAACCACCAAAACAATCATATTGAACACGGTCTACACCGGCTTCGGCTTCCCTATGTTCAACTTTGAAGAACAAACGGCAGCCTCCAACCTCCCCTTCAATTACACTCCATTCTTGAAGTCCATCAAGAAGAGAAGAATCAAGTTGAGTGAAGTAGTGTGCACCACCTTCTCAGTTGGATGGTTTGGAGAGGTGGAGAAGACAACAAAGAGGGTGTTGAAGATATTGTGTTTCTTGACTGGAGATACTGTGAATCTTTACATGAGGCCTGTGGAGGGGATAACCATTGTTGTGGACCTTGATGTCATGGAGATTGTGGATTATAAGGATAGGTTGGTGGTGCCGGTGCCCGTGGCCGGAGGGACTGATTACCGGAGCTCCAAACAGAGGCCGCCGTTTTGACCGAGGGGGAAGCCGGTGGAGGTGGTGCAACCGGAGGGAAAGGGAGTCGCCATTGATGGACATTCCATTAGGTTTGATCATGCTCTCTCTCTCTCTCTAGAAAGTTATTTGCAGGTTTGATCATTGGGATGAAGTGTCTGGGCTCATTAGGGGAAAAAAGAGGACGTGGAGCTTCTTGCTGGGATCCATGGAGGCTGCTCGGAGAGTGGGAGTGAGGGATTAGTTTTTATTTTTATGCTATTATATTATTATTATTATTATTATTTTTATTTTTCCAAAGGTGACAAGCACTACCTCAAAGTCAGAGGTGCAACTCGGTTCTCTGCGCACGCCCTTATTTTAAGATAGTGGGGTTTGAATAGGGTTTTATCCCAATCAATCAAAACCTGACATATAAAAGGATACGATATCAATAGGCCAAGAAATTATTGGTGAAGTGAGAGATTAAATAATAATTAATGGATAAGAGAAGTGCTTATAAGATTATATAAGTATAAATGATGTGGCTCTTAATGAACATATATTATATATTTTAAACTTTATTCTGCCATGTGGTAACATATAGTTCCTCCACATGGCATCATTTATCATTTGGGGCTGGGCCCGGCTACCACCAGGCAGATCGTATTTGGCACGGTCCGACTATTGTTCTTTTCGAGCCGTATCGGGTATGACCCAATTTGTGTTGGGCCAGGCCGTGCTTAGGTCGGCACGACTCATAATACTGCTCTTAGTTTTGGTTTGAACTTTGAGTTGTAGGTTTGAAGGTGTTTTCATGATTTTTTTTTAAAACAAACTCAGAGAAAAAACACATGTTTTCTTATAACTTCCAGAAAAATAGGAACTTATTAATAAAAAAAATCTTATATAAATTTCAGTACTGTCTTCTACATGTGACCTTTGGCCACAGCGGACAAAAATCATCTTTACTTTTCTTATTAATTGTAGATAAATCACTATTCATCTCTTGAATAGTGATTTAATTGCTACATGGTTTTTGGGTAGGAGTGTTTGGGGACCTAATTAAAATAGTGTTTTGAGTGGAGTGGGAAAAAGGTGAATAGGGTTGTAATAATACCAGGGACTATTTGATAAATTTCCCTATTAATTATTGATGATTTTTTTTAAACCATTAAAATGAAAAATTATAATAGTAGATATATCTCAAATTTTTTATTTGATTGTCTATATACCTATGTTCTTGAAAACCGTTGTTAATTTAAATTTTTTAATTATAATTAATTATATAGACTAAGAAAATACCACTTTTATTTCTAAAATATTTTAATTATTTTAAATTTTAAATTTTAAAAATATTTTTTAAATAATAACCTTCACAAGTAAAATTCGTAACTCAAAGCCTCTCAAAAAAGAAGTTGAGTTCAAATCATCTATAGAGAGGGTTATAATTTATTCTATATCATTATTACTTTATATTTTATTACTAAAACCAATCTCGGGTGGAACTAACTAAAAAATTTTATTGAATCAAATGAATCATCAGAACTTAATTTTTTTTATTTTTTTAGTTTCTACCCACAATGGGGTTTTTTGTAAATCGATATGCACACAAGTCTAGTTATTGCATTTCTTTGAACCTTTTTTTTAATCAATTATATACAAATCATCAATATTTCCAACTAATCTTTTTTTTTTTCCATTTATTCTATATCACTATTATTTTAAAGCATATAAATAAAACAATTCCTTAATCTAGAATACTGCTACATAACATTAACATATTAACATGATGATGATCAGCTGGGCAAACTGGAAATTTCATCTTGGTTTTGATGTCCGAGCTAGTGCAGTCATCTCTCTGGCCTCAGTTCAAGAACTCGAGCATACAATGTACAAGCAAGTACCGTACAAGGGTTTTGTATCAGAGCTATTTGTCCCGTATCAAGATCCTACAGAAGAGTGGTACTATAAGACATTGTTTGATGCCGGAGAGTTAGGCTTCGGTCTATTGACGGTGTCTCTTCAACCTCTAACTAATTATCCGGGGAATGCTGAGTTCTTTGACGGGTGCTATGCTAGTCAGGACGGGTCTCCGATGAAGATCAAGAATGTGTTCTATTTGTTTGAAAAGTATTCTGGTGATTCTGCATGGCGACATACAAAGATTGGAATACCTGGATGAGTGCTAAGTAGATTAATTAATAATTAGGATTTTTAGATCTATTTATGTATAATTATGATTAAATAATAATTTTTTATATATTTCTATATGAGTTGATTTTTTCAATAATTTAATTTTTTTTATTTTTTTATTTTTTAGATTACTGAAGTTCGTCGGGAGATTAGTCTTGTTGTGAGGATGGTTTCTACCATCGGTAACTATGACTATATTGTTGATTGGGAGGTCAAGACTAATGGTGCTATTAAGTTTACGGTCAGATTTCTTTTTATGCATACACTTCATCTCCTGATAGATCTTTAATATAGTTTTGAAAAACAATAATACTGAATTCCATCATAATTAATAAAACATTATAAAATTAATAGGAGTCATATATTTTTTGATAAAAATGTTCTCGCTTTTATAGAAAACTGCTTAGCTTACTCTTAAAAATACTTGTAAGAGAAACATTGAAATAAAACTTAAAAAATATTTTTTATTACTTAAGATGAAAATTAACAAGATTAAAGACTTGTCAAAAATAAGAAAAGCCGCCATTGTTGAGGTTTATGAAGATTGAATGCATATATTTGTTTGTATTCTCAGGTTTCATTGACTGGTCTCCTGGAAGTGAAGGGAACATATACACCAACTTAGGACAAGTAGGCCAACGGACCTCAGTCCAGTGGCAACAGGTTCGCGTGCCTCAAACCCCGCGTGGGTTCGAGTGACTCGTGGGGGCGTTTCCTGTGGCGTGTCCTGTGCGTGCACTGTGGAGCCAGCACTTTGACTGGCATTATTCCTAGTTGCATTGCCGGGATTCGAATCCAGGCATCCCATCCTTTGATTAGTCTTAGCGGATGGTCACTTGACCACCCGCTCATTCTGTCAAAAAAAAAAAAAAAAAAACCTTAGGACAAGTAGAGAAAGATAAAGACTTGTATGGTTCTCTATTGGATAAGAACACCATTGGTGTGAACCATGACCATTTCATCACTTACTACTTGGATTTGGACATTGATGGCTACAATAACTCATTTGTCAAGGCCAAAATGAAGACTGTCAAAATCACTGATGGCAGCTCCTTAAGAAAAAGTTATTGGACCGTGATTAAAGAAATTGTCGAGACGGAAGCGGATGCGAGAGTCAATCTCAACTCAGAACCACCCGCCGATTTGTTATTTGTGAACTCTAATAAAAAGACTAAAATGGGGAACAATGTGGGTTATCGACTCATCAACCAAGGTGCACCCGTGGCTTCTCTCTTCTCCGATGATGACTATCCTCAAATACGAGCGGGCTATAGTAAAAAGCAATTATGGGTGACTGCTTACAAGAAGTCGGAGAAATGGGCGGCCGGGCTTTATACAAACCAGAGCAGAGGTGATAACACTTTATTGGTTTGGAGCGAGAGGTATGATGATTTTTTTATATACTTTGATTAATAAAATAAATATTGGCATGAATATATATAAGTTTTGGATTTGATGCAGGAATAGAGTAATAAAGAACAAGGATATTGTGTTATGGTACACAGTGGGGTTCCATCACACACCCTACTAAGAAGATTTCCCTTTGATGCCAACTTTGAGTAGTGGATTTGAACTAAGGCCTTCCAATTTCTTTGAGAGTAATCCATTGATCAAGACAAGGCCATTCAAGAGAACAGATTGGCTCAATTGTACCCATAACCCATAAGATTCATCATATATGGGGATCAAATAAAGAGGGAGTAGAAGCTTGTCTAATTTTCTTTGTTGTGATTTGTTTCCAAATATTGAAAATTTTACAAGATTTTGTTATTTGAATGATATATTTGTTATTGATAAAATTAGTTTACTCCCATGTTTGGGCATTTTTAAAATATCTAAAGTCATATATGTATATATATATATATATATATATATATATATATATATATATATATATAATAAGAGGATTTATTAATTTTGTACACATTTATATAGTTGTTCACTTTGATATTTTTGAATGTATGTGGATTTTGTTGTAATTTTTTTTTCTATATTAGTTACTTCATTATTTCAAAATAATTATAATAAATATATTTAATTTATTTTTTCAAGTACATCCCATCAATTGTTTTGGTAATTGATACTTTCTTAAACAGCTTTTATAAAACAGTTTTTTTAGAAGCTACAAATCACAAACTTATGAAAAAAATAGTTTTCGATTTTTTAACAACTTCTGCTTGTCTAAAAAAGCTTATCCAAACATATTATTTTGTCCCAGAAGCACTTAAGCGTGTTTGGGAAAAAAAAGTAAATCCAAACAAAAACGTATTTTCTTTTGGTAATGTTAACATGTAGTTTGTTTTAAAGTTTTATGACATTCATGGTGTGTTTGGATTAGTTTATGAAAAAATGACTTTTTTTTAGTTTGTTAAAAGGATTGAGAGTAAGTTAAGCGCTTATGTTATTTTTATCTTTGAATATATTAATCTAGAAGTACTTTTATAATAATAATAAATAATAAATAATAATAATAATAATAATGGTATTTTGGTAATTGACATTTTTCAAAATAGGTTTAAAAATATTTAAAAATAATGTTTTGGTAATTAATATTTTTTAAAATTGTTTCTATAAAACGGTTTTTTTCAAAGCATCAAACCACTAGTTTCTTAAAAAAACATTTTTAGAGGTTTTTTTAGTGCTTCTGCTTTTATGAAAAACGCATCCAAACACTTTTTTTTTTCTAGAAGCACTTCTTGGTAAAAAAAAAATCTATCCAAATGAGGCCTCAAAGTCTTATTATCCAGTTAATTTTAATTTTTTTAAAAATCAACTTCTGTTCGCGCTTTCTTTTCTTCTCTGTTTTCCTCCAATCCAAAGTTGAATTACTCTACTAATCTATTGTATTGCAAATAAAGAAGAGGAAAGTATCAAAAAAACCCTTGATATTTTCCAAATCCTCAAAAAAACCCTCAAATTTTCCAACTCCTCAAAAAGTCCCTCTTTTTGACCGAACTACGATAAGCCCCCGTCTCCCACGCCTGCGGTTTGAAAAATTTGTGAAATTACGAGGCCGCCTCTTTCTGACCCAAAGCAGGCTCTTTGCGTCCCAAAACCGTTTAGGTAAACTTGCTCTTCATCACAAGGTTCATTTCTCTTCTCCCCACCTACTGCGGCGTCGCGTCCATCTCTCTCCACCGACCGTCGAAGAGCATCTTTGCAAAGCTTCCGGTGACTATCTCCAAGGCGGTGACAATCTCCCACATTTATGCTTTCAGCGGTTTTGGGTATTTAGGGTTTAGGGTTCGGTTTAGGGCACAACCGTCGCGTGATTCACGAATCCGTGTTTAGGGTTTTAGTGTTTAGAATTTTTGGCTGGTTGTGAGAGCTAAAGGGTGTATTTTTGGAGTTTAGTGTGTATCTCTCGAGGTTGCGTTTATTTCATGAAGCTAAAAGCGTGTATTTTTGGAGTTCAGTGTGTCTCTCTCAGGGGTTGCGTTTATTTCTTGAGCTAAAGCGTTTAGTTTTATGGGGTTTTCGTTTTACTTTCAAAGGCGAGGCGTTTATCGATCTATTTGTAACAACGGGGCAACAAAGCGTTTATTAGTGCATTTGTAATAGCAGGCGCTTATTATTTGGCCAAAGCGTTTAGTTTTCGGGGTTGTGCGTTTATTTCGTGAGACAAAGCGTTTATTAGTAAGCGTGGCCAAAGCGTTTAGTTTTCGGGGTTTCGTTTATTTTGTTTCCAAAGCATTTATTGTTTATGCATAGCGTGTGTTGCGATTACATATTGTGCGATTCTCTAAAGGATGGGAAAAATGTCAAAAGGGTCGTCAAAAGGGTCTTCAAAAGGTCAAAGAGGTCAAAAGGTCAAAAGGGAAGTGTGCCCGCTCATCAGCGCCAGTGCTACACGGATTTCCGATCGATGGTCTTTGTTGAGAAATTTGAAGAAAGCGTCGATGGTGACCCGGCGATTGGGAGTTGTTTGAGAGAACTCCCTTTGCCCATTTCATGGAGTCGGAGCCTATCATCCGGGAGAGGGTCCCGGATTCCATCCTCTCGATGTCTGACGAGAAGGCCAGGAAACTTCAACATTGGTTCATCTCTTTGGAGTTCCGCGAGGAGGATGTCGCTATGATCCTCGGTCTCCGATGCCACGGTCTTGCGGTAACCTTCAAGGCGAAGGCCGCAAAGAGTGATCTCGAAGCGCAGTTCCCGGCACCGCTGGTGAAAAACCGCCACTCCATCCGAGAAGACCCTACAGCGATCTAGATTCACGAAGGGCAAGGGCGAGGAGGAGAATTTCGTCAAGATGTTGGTAGTCTACATCCTCGGGAGCTTTACGTTCATCGGCGCCTCTGTGCGACATTGGGTTGCCTGCGTGCATACGACACAGAATGTCGCTTGGAGACTACGCAGCGTAAAGCGCGAGCCGCTACGAGGTAGGCTGATGGAGGAGGAGGTCCCCGATCACGGCGAAGTCGTGTGAGGGCCCGTCTGCAGAGGAATCGGAAAAGCGTCGAGGGCTACTGCGAGGGTGCGTCCTCGCACTTAATCTGTAGTTCTCTGAGTTGTGACAGGGGACCGGCAAGAGGATACACTTTCAAGAAGACGCCGCGCATTTTGTGCCTAAGGCGAACAAATCGATGGCAAAAGCGTAAATCAGATCCGAAGGTTTGAAAAGTGGAGGGAAAGAAGGTGGGCAATGTTAGTTGTTTTAGAAGTGTTTATGAATTTTGTAATGCGCTTATCTTTTTACTTATAATCGCTTATTATTTTCGTAAAAGCGTTTATTTTAATGCTAAAAGCACTTATTTTTCCGTTGAAGTGTTTTTATTATTAAACTTAAGCACTTATTTTTCCGTTGAAGTCTTTATTATTCCGTGTAAATAAACTTATTATGTTGGTAAAAGCGTTTATTATTTATCTTAAGCGCTTATCCGTTCAATGAATGAAGTCTTTCTTTCTTGTTCTTACGCATGTATTTGATTGTCCCCTTTCGCCCCCCTCTAATTCGGTAGTCACGAGTTTATCGGGTCGAAGAAGTCCACCCACAAAGAACGGCGCCCTGCGGCGTTCCTTGAGGAAAGAAACCTCCCCTCGAAGAGGGAGGAAGGCGAAAAGAGGTGGAGGTCCCAGAAGAATGTTAGTGTAGCTTCGAGCGGCAGAGGACAAGTGGAGTTCCTCATGGAGGAGATGAGGCGCTTGATCGATGGTGAAGCGATAGGCTGCGAAGGTGAATGCCCAGCAGACAACGAACCCGCCAGAAGCTCCTGCAAGCAATGATAAGCTTGCCACTCCTCCGCATCGAGAACCACCGGGAAGCGCACTGCGCTGCAGCGGATCGCACCACGGTTTCACCACTGAGAAAAAGATGCACCTGCAATCAAGCACAAGCACCACGGTTTTGAAGCCAGCGCATGCACCGGCGGACTCTTGGGATCGTTGCTTTCGCATGAAGGGAAAGTGGCAAAAACCCACGAATCGCGCGGCGAAGCGGCGCCGCGAAGGGAACCGAGAAAAGCAACCACGACCCGCGCGCGTGTGTCAAAAGACCACGCCCGCAGAACACGCGTGGCGCCGCGGGCAACCCGCAAAACAAATGCGGCGGCGTGGCCGTCCCGTTCTCCGCCCGGTGAAGGCGGCGAAAAGGGGAAAGTCACCGAGGCGAACGTTGGCCAGCGAGAAGGGGACGAAGGAGGCGGTTCATCCGGAGGACCAGGTGACGTCTGATATCTCGAGCGTTCTTGAGTCCCTTAAAGAAACAATTCCGGAGGTCACCAACGATGACGGTGTCTTGTCCGATAAAGCCAAAGACGCCATTATCCCGTTTGCCCCTAGTGCTCCCGAGCCTGTGGATAATACAAACTTCTATTTACCCGCGAATAAGAGGCCTCTTGGTTTCAAACATCTGAACCAGATGGAGCGTACGGCAATTTCACTGTTTTTGAATCACAGGATGGACAAGTAAGACACATGCTAAGAGAATATGATTTTTTTTAGTTTTAGGCTTTGTTGCCCATATTTTTATTGAGTGTATTATTTACCTTAAGCGTTTATTATCATAGTTTTCTGCTTATTATTTACCTTAAGCGCGTTTTATTGGAGGTTTCCGCTTATTATTATTTTCATTAAGTGTTTATTGCTCCGGATTTGTTTTTAAACTTATTAGTTTCCTTAAAGCGTGCAAATGTTTCGATTTTAAGCTCATTATTTTGATTCGATCGCGTATTTGCTCGACTTTTAACTTATTAAACAGCTTTATAAGTTAAATAAGCGTATTCTCATACTTGGCCTTGATGCGGAAGAGCGACTTGGCGTTCGCCGCGCATAAACAAGCTATCTTTGCATGATCAATGGAGAGTTGGTTCCGATGGCGTGTCGGCGTCTTCGTAGTTATGTTCAAAATGAGCTTAAGAAGTCGGACAACCCATACAAGCGGAGGGCTTCCATTATCGTGCCCATAAGCGTATCTGTTGTCACAATTTTAGGAAATCATCGCACGGTAGTGAGTCGTTGATGAAGAGAGGAATAGAAAACTTCCATGACACGGGCGTTGTCCTAATGCCGATAATCGGCCATGAGCACTTCCACCTCCCAGTGCTTTGGAGCGGGAAAGGCGAGTATCTCCATTACTGCGTCATTAACTTGAAGCATAAGTTACGACATGGGCCAGCGATGGCCATGGTAAGACTTTCCCTTATTATTATTTGTATTATTATCCAACGGTAATGCTATTGATCTAACAATAAAACCCCATGTTTGCGGTAAATTGTGCGACCAGTACCTTGCCTCCACAGCAGGAGTTACTGACAGTGAGAAATGGCCCCTGACACACAAGAGGAACTGCCCCGTGAGAATGCAGCGGCCTTGGATTGTGGAATTTTACCATCCATTTCATGGATCGGATTCTCCGTGGGCAAGAGCTTGAACTTCGACTTGGAAGATGTCGCAGGGGTGAGGCTAAAGTGGGT
Organism: Dioscorea zingiberensis; assembly: GCA_026586065.1. Lineage (NCBI taxonomy): Eukaryota > Viridiplantae > Streptophyta > Magnoliopsida > Dioscoreales > Dioscoreaceae > Dioscorea > Dioscorea zingiberensis. The sequence goes on along the minus strand of CM048819.1, from coordinate 62,908,805 downwards.
GGCTAAGTTAATATTAGATGGGATTGCACAGAAGTAATATTTTATGTATGGCGAAACATGTTTTGTTAATTTTACATCTGTTCGATAACAAGCGCCAGAAACGTGTATTATATTGTTCTTTTCACTTATTATACGCCAGAAGCGTTTATTCTACTGTTGAAGCGCTTATTATACGGCCGAAGCGCTTATTATACGGCCGAAGCGTTTATTATATGGCAGAGGCATTTATTATACGGAGGAAGCGTTTATTTTCTTTTAGTTATAAACTTACTAAGGGAGTTTGGCGTTTATTATTTATGCGATTAAGTGTATTGTCTTTGTCGAGTGTCGTGAGCCGTCACATCGTCGTATAATATCGCGGAAAGACACGCTTCATATTTATATTAAGCGGAAACCCTATTTAATATATTTTTTACGCCCGTTAAACTATAGCGAGACAACAAAAATAACTTCGCAATGTCTTGGGACCCGAACTTTCGGTTTCATTGATGCACCTTTCTGATAGCGTTGCATGTAATTCTATTATGCCCGGCCTCATGACACCGACTACAATGAAGTGGTTTAATGTCGAATGCTTGCGACTCGATCCTTCTCCGTCTGGGTCGACCAGCCCTTTTCTTGGTCAAAGGTGGCCTCATACGAAGTTCCCGTGAGGCACCGGTGGGCCTATCTATATCCGGGATTGGAAATATAGGCTCCTGGTATCTTTGCTTATTTGTATCTTGCGTCTGATGAAGAAGTCATCAACATAAGAATGCACACTTGTGTCTTTTTGCATAATCGGCTAGCATGCGTGTTTGCATGGTAGTCCATCAACTTCCCAACGACGGCATGGCGGGTCCTATTGCTTAAGTTCACACAATTACTATGATTGTCCATCACTTCAAATTGAACCCCATCCGAGCGACCCACTTTCCAAGTACACACGCTTTGCTCCACGGTTTCTTCAATCCTCTTATGTATCTCAGGACAAAGATGACCTTCCCATAGCTTGCATTGCTCTCGTCAATGATACATCATACTCATCATCTTATACCTACAACATAATAAACGACAACTCAAAAACGATAAACGCTTCGGTAGCTATAATAAGTGAAAACGCCGAAAACTAAACATTAGGTCATTTCGATAAGCGAAACAACAAACCATAAGCGCGTAAGACGTTTAATAAGCGGAAAGACTCATAAATAAAGGCTTAGTCCGTTATGAAAAGCGAAAACTAGGAAAAATAAACGCTTCGAGCAAAACCTTATGGAGTCCACCATGTTTGTCACAGGTAGGTGACTGGCGTCCCGTATCCATGCGTTGAATGACTCCGCCACGTTGGAGTACATCTCACCCCATCGAGGCCCTTTGAACAAATAATTACACCAATGCTCCATGTCAGACTTGTGAAATAACCAGTTGTGTGTCTGCGATGATGCGGCCAGGACCTCATCGACAGCATCATTGTACTCCTTCCATGTGTAGGCATATGCAACCTTAAGCAACAGGCTCCAACACTCATCCTTCATCGCCCTACCCATCGAAGCATTTGCCTTCAAGAAGTTCGCATGAAGATGTCGTAAGCAATACGCATGGGGGGAGGAAGGAAAAACCCTAGCGATGGCATTGATAAGCCCCTTCGATCGGTCCGATATGAACGTAAGGATCTTCTCGTACGGTTCGCCGTTGTCGTACAATCGCTGGCCACCCAAATATTGACACAAACCATGTCCAATTATCATCACCTCATTGTCAACAATGGCGAGCGCTAGGTGGAAGAATCGCTTCATTACCGTCTTTACCGGTTCGCCAAACAGCGTGCCACCGTATTTCCCCATTAAGTGAGTCCCATCAAGGAATAACAAGGGTCTACACCCCCTCACGAAACTATCAAGTGAGGCAGAAAACAAAAGAAACCTGCGCTTGAATCTTTCACCTTCCTTTTCCAAAATCCACAATGCTACAGGTTGGTCTACGCCACCTTCTCCGCATACCACATCAACGGATCGTAGCTTGCGGCTTAAACCGTGGAGCATCTCCCTCGCGACCTCTTTACCCATCCAGCACAGCTTATGCGGCGAGGTGAACTCCATGGTCACGTAATATGTCCCGTTGCATGTCCACGGCCCTATAGAGTGGTCGATCTTTGAGTTTACGTATCACATGTTTCTTTGACCCACTTCTTAGAAGCCTTTGGATGGGATGTAGTGCAATCCCCTCTACATGTATGCGAGGTTGTTATTGTTTTGATACGAATTCTTTAATATTACCAACCATCGATGCATGGACACGCCTAATCGACAATCATCCACCGCACATGCAGCGGTCACTCTTTTGATCATTCTTAATGAACCGATAGTCGAAATTACTCTAATGGCAAAGTCCAGTAAAGAATCCACGAGTGTTCAAGCATTGTGAAATCTCTGACCGACGGTGCCGATCACAACGAGTCTGATTCCAAGTGCTCTGGCATGCGCATGCGCAAGTCCACTTCTTCACTTTGTGATGACAGCATTGGGACGGAAACCCTGTGTAGAAGACCAAAGTCATGAAATACACGCTTAGTCGTTTAACAGCGGGAATACATGCTTTACAGAAAAGGATAAGCGATGCGATCATTATAGTAGCGGAAACTCCATAAAATAAGCGATCGGTAGTTAAATGAGTGAAAACCGCAAATAATAAGCAGCTTAGGTCACATAATATCACGAAAACTCAAAATAATAAGCGGTTCGTCGTTTAGTCAACCAAACTCCTAAATACTAAGCGCTTGATTGGTACAATGGCGAAAACCATTAATAATAAAGGCTTACACATAATAATAAGCGAAAATACAAAACATAAAGCGAAACAAATCAAAAGAAATTCTTCATTCACGGAGCACCTTGAGATGATTACGCGGGTTCCCTATTGTCACATCCTTGTCCTCAGCGATCATGTCCACCACCATCTTCTTGAATATTGATGCACCCCGCACATCCGCAAAGAAATCCCCATCCGAGTCAACTAAACATATAGCCTTGTGCAAATGTCACGGGGCGACATACTTCACTCTCACCGTGAAGCGTCGAGGCTCCAACGATTGAGGATTTCCTCCAACATGCATCGCCACGAGGACAACATGGGTGAAATCAAGAACATGGCCTTCTTCTTTGTACCTTACAGCGGCAAAAATGGTTTCCATTAGCGAAGGTAGGTGAAGATCTTCAGCTACGAGGCGCTAGAAGGGAAGGAACGAGGAGATAGTATACTAAACAAGGAAGCGAATGTGGGTGAAGATCTTCACCGCAAGGTATGGCGAGTTTGGCGTGGCCGGCGGAGATCTCCCTTGAAAATCACCAATAGGGACAGGGCATTACGGGCATTTTTCAAAAATAGAGGCGGGATGGAGAGGGAGGGACTTCTTGGGAAGATTTGCAAAGCGAGGACTTTACGGGAAATTTGGAAAGTCAGAGGGACTGTCCGGGAATTCAGAAATATGTCGGGGACTGTACAGTAATTTTCCCAAATCTTAAAGCACGCTTTGTGAGAACTCGGATGAAGATCTAACTATCCTCTAACCGCTAGTTATCCAACTGTGGAGATCGGCTCTCCATAAAAGGCCCAAAAAGGTCCAACAATTATCTCATGTCGAGGAGCGGAACTTAACGTTCAAGTGAATCCTAACCGCCTAACCACCTAACTGTCTCAACCCAGTATAAAAGAAGACCTCAACTGAGTTTGTTCCACTAAGATTAATCACTAGATAATCTCTCTGATTTAACTGGTGGAGGGAGGCTACCCAAGGCACAAGTGCTCGACCCTCCCTTCTATGCAAATCATCTTTTTGCACGAGACGCGGTCGCTAAAGGTCCGATTCCTGGAGCAATAGAGCAAGGAATCGATTTGATTGATGAATAAATAATGATTCATAAAAAACAAAATTTTTTAATTTAATAATTTAAAAAAATAAAGATTTAAAATTTAAAATCTTTAATATTCAAAATTAACAAACCAAACAATGTAAAAGTGACAAGTGTAACCATCTTATTATTTTTAATGTTAAGTAGGAGTAGGAGTGTAGTTAATTAAGGAAGTCAAATGGGGGAATAATTCTGAGAAAATCGAGGGGGGTATATGCAAAAAAGGCAAGAATATAACCCCAAGGTTAGGCAAAACACTCCCAATCCAATCCAATCCAATCCTAGCCTTATTCATATCCCACACATCCATCCACTCCTCACTACTCACCTTCATACATACCCATTCTGGTTTTCTTTTTTTCTTTTTTTGTTTTTTGCCTTGCAATAATCCCCTCGTTATTTTTTTATTTTCCATTTTAATTCTTGTTATTCAAATCGATCAGAAGGGGGAGCAATCCCCCGCTCAAAACCCTCTCCGTTCGATCCGATGGCATTCCATGTCGCTTGCCCGATCACTTGGTCGGCACTCTCTCTCTCTCTCTCTCTCTTTCTCTCTAGAACTCTGCTCACTATGTCTATCGATCGCTGGGTTGCACTAAAGGTCTGGTTTTGTGCATCAATGGCAGCCGGAGGATATGCGAGTGTGAGCTCGGGAACGCGGGGGTGGGAGTGGGGGAGGGGTTCTTGGAGGAGGTGGCTAGGGTTGAGGAGTTCTTGAAGGATCCGTGGGTGGTGAGGGCGGGGGGAGGGGGTGGGGATGGGAGGGAGGTGGGGACGGTGCAGGTGCTGGTGCCGAAGGTGGTGGTGACGCCGCCGTTGCCTGCGCCGGTGGCGGTTGAGGATGGGGGGGATGATGGTGGGGCGGGGGCGGCGTCGGTGGTGGCTCGGAGAGCGGCGATGCAGCGGCAGGCGGTTGCGGCGTCGATGGCGGCGGAGGATTATGTTAGGAGATTGGAGGCTGGAGGTGCTGCGGTGAGGATTTTTGTTGATTTATGCTGGATTTTTGTTTTTTCTTGTTTTCACTGGTTGAGGTTTGGATTCGGTTTTCAAGTTGCGTTTCTTTCTTTTTCTTTCTGCTTGTTTGGTTTGATAGATGTGTTCTTTTCTATGTTTTTTGAAATCCATCCCATTGTCATGATGAGTTGATGTATGTTCATTTAAAAGAAAACAGTTTCTTTTTTTTTTTCTTTTCGGAAATGTTTGGTCAGAGTGATGCTTACTTGCTTAATGTTTCCAGTGATTCTCAAATTGGGCCAAAAAAGATTGAATGTGTTGAGAGCATTGAAACTAAGAGGTAGTTTGCTTGAAGATTAGTTCAGTTGTTTTGTTGAGTTCTGTGATTTTCTCTGAGTTGGTCTGTATATTTTGTCTCAAGCCTTTGCCCCCTTTTAAAGTTTAATCTTTTGTATGATTGCTATGTCTTGCATACAACTATAATGCTTTTACCTATGGCTTTGATTTAAATGTTTTAGGACTTCTGTTAAAGAAGTAAGTTTACGTTTTTCTTTCAATTGTAGGATGCACCTGGAGAAACAGTAAGTAATGTTGACAGAGAAGATCAAGGTGCTTTGACACCAAAAATTATGTGTCGCATATGCTTTTCTGGTGAAGATGCAGGCACTGAGAAAGCCACAAAGATGCTTTCCTGTAAAACATGTGACAAGAAGTACCATAGAAGCTGCTTAAAAATCTGGGCTGAGTACAGAGGTTCATATTTCTCATACTTTTTTGAACTTAAGTGAATTGTTAAATGCACTTCTTTGATCATGTTATTTTTCTTCTGAAGATCTGTTTCATTGGAGTTCGTGGGCTTGTCCATCCTGTCGCACTTGTGAGGTTAGTTGATACTTCTCTTGTAGTCAGCAATATTGTTATATTAAAAAGAACCATCTTGAGGTCTGTATTATTTAAGATTATGTTGGATATCTCTTTGTTTCAAAGAGCCGCTTCCTTGTTACCTTGTCGACTTAATCTATAGTGAGCTTTTTAAAATCATTGATTCTGTGAAGCATGTCAAACTTCAGTCATATGGATGGATTGCATACGAAGGTATTTGTGTCTGGATAGTAGCTTAAAGTAGGATGGATACCTTTCACAATAAACTCTTTCTTATATGGAATTCACATGCATTATGATCTCAGAGCTTATACATGTTGATTGACTTTATTACCAACTATGGTCATCAGTTAATCTGTTTTTGTGATATTATGCTATTATCTGATACTCTATTTCTCATGCCTAAGGATTAATTCCTAAAATGCAAGGAACTTTACCATTCAGCAGTTTTGGCATGTTTTAATTAGCCTATGTCATCAGTGATATCTTATGGCTTCTTTAGGTTTGTCGAAGAGGTGGTGACCCCACTAAGTTGATGTACTGCAAAAGATGCGATGGTGCTTATCATTGTTATTGTCAGCAGCCTCCACACAAGGTCTGTATTTTTAGTCATCCTTCTATGCAAAAAGTAGGGAATTATGAATGCAAGATTCTTGTTTGATCAAACATGCAGAATGTTAGTCACGGGCCATATTTATGTCCCAAACACACAAAGTGCCATAGTTGTGGCTCAACTGTTTCTGGGAATGGGCTTAGCACAAGGTACTGGCTCTGATCTTGTAATGAACCCACTTAATTTTAGGCAAATGTTTCATCTTCTCATTTGATGCAAATTATACTTCTGTTGTTTTGATGGTGCAAATTATGTGATTCAAGACATTGATAAATGTCAAGTAACTATTTATTTATTTGTTTATGTAACCATGTGATTATATATTGACATACTTCCATTGTCTTGAAGGTGGTTCCTAGGGTACACCTGCTGTGATGCTTGTGGAAGACTCTTTGTGAAAGGAAATTACTGTCCTGTTTGCTTGAAGGTAAATATGTACTGAAACTTTGGTATTTTGATATCATTTTGAGTCCCACTTTGTAAGATATCTCTGTAAATTTCTTATGTATTTTAATTGGTTTTATACTTAAAATATCATGCCGAATGATAATGGTTTGAAGTATATATTACCATTTTCTTACCTCAATTTTTTTAATAAAGACATTATTTATGTGTTTGTCAGCGATCTAGATTTATGAATGTGGAAAAAGGTATGTGCAATTACTGGTAGAAATTTAGCAATTAGTTTTAAATCATGTAACATAAATTTGTGTGGTTGAGACTTTTTCTTCTCTATAAAAAAGCCCACACTAGCGTATAAGCTAATTGTGTCTTTATATAGATGGTTTGGACCTATGTTAAATTCTCAGAGTGGTATAACATTGATTGCACCTCTTGAATGGAGGAAAGAGAAGGATGTCGTCTATGAATGGGGGTCATCACTTTTCCTTCAGAGAATTTTTTATGAACTGGATAATCATCAATTCCTATTTGGACATATCTACACAATTCAACAGTTAGATTTGATAAAATACTTATATTAACTTTTGAAGATTAATTTATTGTTGTCTCTGATTATTTGTGTGTATAAAATGACTTGTGTCCTTATGTCTTGCCAGTATACTACTTCAAATTAAAAATTCTCATTTTTAACTTCTCTAGGTTTACCGGGATTCTGAGTCAACACCCATGGTTTGTTGTGATGTCTGTCAACAATGGGTGCATTGTGTATGCGATGGCATCAGGTTCATCACCTTTTTCCTTGTTACTTCCAGAACATTCTTTGTTCCTGTTGTACTTTTCTCTGTTGTTTCAATAATTGTTTGATTCATCTTATTGGTTCTTTTATCATGGTAGCAATTTCAAATTCTGTTTATGGTGGTGGAGATCATTACTTTCCTTTAAAGTTTCTTTGTTATCTACTTGAAGTGTTTTGCAATCCTAGAGCAGAGAATACCAATTGTCACTGATTATTAATTATGTAAATATTGGTCTTGCAATTTTATGACGATTGTCCACTGGCATACCTTAAAGATAAATGTGGGTGATGATCAGATGGATTTTCGAACTTTTATAGAAGTATTTTTTCAGACATGTAGTTCGGATGTTATTGGCAAGCACATTAACTTACATGCAACGCTTCCTAAATATGTGCCTTGGTGTAGGTCTATGATTGTTATCTGTGATAACAGTAAAACTATTGGGTGGGCGGGTGGGTGAGGAAGTATGATCTTGCACTACAATTAATTAACCACCATATGGTTAATAAAAAATAATCAAAGAATGTGAAGTCTGTGCTTGAACTTCTTGGGAGTGCTAAGCACATTTTCCATTTTTCTGTCTCATTGAGATTCGATCTATATTGAGATTCCTCTTCTCCTGTTACAATGTCTAGTTTCTAGATTTTATGTGGAGGCTAGGAGTGTAAATGATCCAGGCTTGAGTGGGCCAAGCTTGGCTTGAGCTCAGCTCAAATTTTTCTAGCTATACTCGAGCTCGAGATGAGCCTAGGCTGTTGTGCTTGAGTTCGGCTTGTTTAAGGTCAACCCCTAGCATGCAAGTTGGTAAGTTGTAAAAAAGTTGGAATTAAATTCTAGTGTGTGAGAGAGATTCGAAAGCAGTTAACCCGGTTGGATTGCCAAAGCCTAAACCAACTGTACACATGATCCTTCATGATAAAAATTGATGTTAGGGTATATAATATATGTTTATCCTGTAATACATCCCTAATCTAGCTTCCGAGCTTAGTTTGAACAAATCTACCTACGCTCAAGCTTGGCTTGAAATCAATTTTGAGCTTTGAAGTATAGCTTGAGTTTGGCTCATATGCTAAATAATCAAGCCGAACTTGAGCAACTTGCGAGCTGCATGATTGTTCAGCGGCCATAGTGGAGTCCTTAAAATGAGCTGACCTATCATGAGTAATATTTATTGATAGTGTGAAAAGGAGGTTGGAGATATTCCAGCTTGGCAAGGGAATTCTTCTAACTTGTCTTTCATAAGTAACATTTATATTTATAGTAAGTACAAGAGTAATTTTGTTACCGTGCATGCCTTTACGTGCAATATTCTTAAACCATATTCAGATACTGTTACCTTTGCCCGTACGTGTGAACACTTGGAATTAGGGTTGTCCTTGTTTCAAATAAATAAAGAATAATCTCAATAAGAGGACATCTGGAAAAGAAAGAAAAAAATGGAGGAAATGAATGAAAAATAATCGATAGAAGATAGAAGTTCATACAATGTCTATTATCTCGTTGTTGCCATTCTTGGTTCCTATTACTAAACCCTGTAAGTTGTTGGTTAGGCCAAAATACCCAAAGTCCAAAACCAAAAGTGACCAATGAAGCCACTGGCCTAAATAAGAAATGTGAAAGCTCCAATAACTAACTTTGAATATATTAACCAAAAATGAGGATCATTTAAATCTATTAGGCTTTATAAAGAACTAGATGAGGCTTTCAGCCATAAAAAGAAATTCAGCTCCAAAAACAACCAAGTGAAGCTTCCATCAAAAGAAGAAACCTTATGACTCCATGTCTTTCCGAAGGTGATTTTTTTTTTATAATTATTTTTTTATTTTTATTTTAACTAATGTGTCCTTACTAAGGCCTCTTTTTACATTAATTAAGGACATAAAAATTTAGCAATTTAATGTTTATGCGAAGAAAACCTATCCTTACCCAAATTCTGTACTAAAACTTGGGACTGTGGCTGTCAACAATACTCACACGCTTGTGTGTGTACAGGTGCGCAATACTACGCTGTCACATGTTAACTTCAAAGTTTTGTCGTATCTGATGCCTTTGTTCATGTTGAGCTTTAGCATTGTCTCTGTGTTGAACAAATCATAGCCCTTTTCTTGCAACATAAAATGATGTGCGGACCTAAATTCACTAATTGCTATCTCTTTTGTGTATTTGCATTCTTTAAAAGATAGAATAGTTAACTTTCAGGAGATCAATTTGTTTTGCAGCGTTTACGATTTATTCTGATGCAATACACTATGTTTTTTTTTTTTTTTGTCATGTTGTCTGCCTTTCATATTTCCTTTTAAATCTTTCGCTCTCCCATAATTTTAGTTAAGAGAGACTCTTGGTTCTTTTCTTTTAGAAAATTTCATCTAAAGTTTCTACTTTTATTCTTACACATAATCTGGGTTGCCATTTTTGGCAATTTAAAAGAATTTAGGTGATTACTTTTTTATGCCAGTTAAAACCATCAATATCATTGCTTATTGAATTTAGGTTACATTTACTTTCTTGACATCAATAGGTTACATTTACCATCAATTGCTTTGGCGCAATAGTAAAGTTGTTGCCTTGTGACCTGGAGGTCATGGGTTCGAGTCACGAAAACAGCCTCTTGCTTTAAAAGGCAAGGTAGGCTGCGTACAATAGACCCAAGTGGTCCGACCCTTCTCTGGACCACGCACAATGCGGGAGCTTTGTAGCACCGGGCTGCCCTTATTTTTATTTTTTACTTTCTTGACATCAAACAATCTTTAAAATAAAATCTTAATTGTTCTGTTTGTCTGCAGTGATGAGAAGTATCAGCAGTTCCAAGCAGATGGTAACTTGTATTACAAATGTGCTGCATGTCGAGGAGATTGTTACCAGGTCTTTTTTGCTGTTGTGGAACTTGTGAAAGTTTTCTCTTCTAACCTGTGCATGTTATTTACACCACTTTGCATAATTTCTAGGTCAAGGATATTGATGATGCTGTTCGAGAACTTTGGAGGAGGAGAGATAAAGCTGATAGAGATCTGATTGCAAACTTGAGGGCTGCTGTTGGATTGCCTTCTCAAGAGGAAATATTTGCTCTCTCTCCTTTCTCAGATGATGAAGAAACCAGTCCTGCCGTACTGAAAAATGATCACGGGAGGTCATTAAAATTTTCAGTCAAAGGTTTGGGTGATAAGACCACTAAGAATTCCAAAGAATATGGGAAGACTAGCTTCAAAAATTCAACATTGAATAAGAAGCATCCAAAGAAAGGTATTCAGTTACAAGCAGTTGGTAAACCAGAAGTACCATATCAAAATGTTGATAACCGGAATGCGACAAGTTCACATGAGAGTAGTTTCAGAGATCAGACAATTGATGACACAAACTCATATGGAGGCAAAACAGATATACTTTCATCACCTTTAACAATAGCATCAGGCAATAGTAGAATGAAGTCCTATGATGATCACGTTGGACGTGACAAAAACAGCTTTACCAAGGAAGCTGTGATAAATACATCTGATAAAGTCCCTAAGGTTCACATCAAGGGTAGTAAGTCTCAAATTCTTCATATGAAGGAAAGCATCGGGAAGAATGCTACTAAGAGTGAGCCTGTGAAAGGAACTAAATTAGTGATACATTTAGGTGGAAAACATAGGAATGCAGCTTGCTCTCCAGTATCTGAACATGTAAGCTGTCAGAAAGAGCAAGATTCTTTTGCCTCCAATGGTATGCACCTTGTCATATGTTTCTGCTATATCACCAGCTTTCTTTCTGTTTTTGTTATACTTATCATATTTCAAATTATACTGATCCCCAAAATAGGTATACCTTTTTGTGCTTGGTGATTCCAAACTGATACATTCTATTTATCAGATATTGAATCCAAATCCCAAAATTCTCTGATGATGCGTTATTGCAACTATGTTCCATTTTTCATGGAACAACGAAATCAAATTGCACATGGCCATTTACTTCCTAACAATGCCAATATTTATGTAAAGACAATTGGATTTGTGTTCCAACTCTGACAACATACAACATTTGACCCAGAGATGATCCAGCCTTTTGCTATAGCTGAACCTCTTTGACGATGGGCCTAAAATTTACATGTAACTCACTGTTTGGCTAGATGACAACTTTTTAAGGGTAAAATTCTATAATTATGTTATTCTTAGAGCACATATCACTTCATATTTTGTTACTGCAAAGTGAGTTGTATGCCATCTGAATTTAGACGGTGATCCTTTTCAAATTAGAGGTAACTACTGGAAACAATATTTCTGTTTGTTTCATTGATCATTTGTCTAATTTCTCCTTTTTTTCTGTGTAGTCTAAAATTTATTCCTTAAAAAGTTTTTTCTCCACATAATTTCAATGCTTGCAACTCTACTTGCATCAGTTTTTTCATATTTTTTTTTTATGCCATTGAGTTCTGTTATATCGGCTACTGAGGTAGTTTTAGCAACTTCTGAACCCAAGTCATGTACTTGCTATGTTTGGAGTCTGCTAATTGAGTTTTTACTGTGAAGAATTTTTTTAAACCCCATGCTCTGGTAAAATGCTGTTACCCATTTTACAATGAACTTCAGGGATTGAGGAACCTGAAATTTTTTTGCCATTTGTTTATTACTGTTCTTTTTAGTGGAACATAGCATCATGGAAAACCAACTAGTCATGCAGTTATGTCATTCAGGTGGCATTAGACTTATATCTCATGCCACTTAAATTAGTTTGCGGAAAGTAGTGGCCTGCCTCTCAGGACACAAACATATTATGTTCCTCATGCTGCTTTGCAATTGAATGAAGTTGTCTCTCTTTATTCTAACTCTTGTGTCTGGCCTGCTTTGCGTTTGTCGTCATGCTTATTTTCTTATAACTGTTAATTCGTGAGAATAATAAGTTCTTAAATTTGCAGGTGCTAGACTTGATAATGCATCCCCTGTAAGATCTTCAAAGCATGAAGACAGAGGGAACAATGTGAAGCTTGCAAAGGTCTTAGATGCTCACTGGAAAGGCAGAGTCAACAAGGGTGAGGATTATGAAACTAATACTGCATCCAAACGTTCACTTACAACTGCAGCTAGGACTGCAGATATAGGGTATGCAGTAGATACTGTGGATGAAGCTACATTAAGGAACGATGAGCAAGGCAAGCATGCTGCTGAGGGACCACTCAATTCCCTTAGCGGGAATCGTGATGTGGCAGAATTATCAAACGCTTCAAATTCTTCCAATGACCCTAAGCCATTATTAAAGCTGAAATTCAAGAACCCATATTTTGAACAGCGGAGCTCTTGGGTTTCTCAAGGAGCTGAAGAAAAGAGTTCTGTTAAGGGGCAGAGATCAAAAAGAAAGAGGGCATCTGCAGAGAAAATAAGTACCTTGGAGGATGACAGTTCTGCACATCGGCAACTAGAGAATTCAATGGATGAAGTTGTAGATGCAAAAATATTGCAGAAACTCGGAAAAGATGCAATTGGCAAGAGGGTTGAAATTCATCAATCCACAGACAATTCTTGGTGAGTTTCTTGCTCAATACTGTGCAATTCAGCCCTAATTTCATGACTGATTTTTAAGCTGAATATTTTGCTTCATCATTTATAGAAAACACTTGCACAATTGAATATTCAAATTTGATGATTTATTTAGAAAAGCCGTACAGACTAATAATTTGTCTGCATTGTTTTGAGTATTGCCCTCGGGCACTTTGGCTGTTACCACAACAGTTCATTTTCAGATTCCAATAAATTTAGAACCTTTCACATAAATCTGGTTGTAGGAATCCGTTGCTAATTATGATAGGTAAACTGCAGACATTTGAGACACTGGGCTCGTCATCTGCTCTCGTAAACTGAAATCTCTCATAAATCTCCAAACCATGATAACTGACGTATATATTTCCATGCAGGCACAAGGGCATAGTTTCCAATGTTATCAGAGGCACTTCATCCATATCAGTTGATTTGGACGATGGCCGGACCAAGACTTTGGAGCTTGGTAAACAAGGAGTCCGATTCGTTTCTGAGAAACAAAAAAGGACAAGAGCATAACATCAGATTATCATACTGTTGTAACCCGCGAGTGTATTCTATCGTATCCCTAAAGGTGACTTGTCGTGCTTGGTCGATCAATTACGAAACCACCATCATGCAACGCCGCCCACAGAAGTTTTCTAATGCCAAACTGCAGAAAAGAAAGCCCATTTTGAAGGACTATAATTTCCGATGCAAATCTTTTTCAAAGTCTAAATGCATTGTACAGCAGCATGAGGGAATGAGGCTCTTTACACAAGTAGTTTATGTAATCTTTTTAACTAGTGAAACCTGAGAGTTAATGCAGTGTAGTTGAGTTATCGAAGATCATCTTTTGTTCATTTAAGTAATGATAGCATTTACCATCAAACTGATCTTTGAGCTCAAATTATTATGCATTCATGCTACATTTGGTTCAAATTTTTGTTGAAATGCTGCAATTGGTGCTCAAATTAGGGCTTATTTTAATGTTGATTTTCATTTATAATATATTTTTCTTATTTACTAATATTTATTCCAGAAGTTCCCAATAATTGAGAAAGTTTTGAACATACTGATTATTATTATTATGACTTTGAATCATTATTAAGAATCTTTATATGATTCAATGCATCTAGCCCCCAACTGGTGTGAAACCTAGAATCTTGAATCTTTGTCTCCCAATAACGTGCACACGCGTGGCAGAATCAAGTAAGATGCAATCTAGTCCACAATATGTTCGCTGGCGTTGGTTGAAGCCACCGCACCAGACACACGGGCCCCACCGCCGCGTTCCGACAAGACTAGAGACTAGGTGAAAAATTGCATGGAAGCCCCCTAAAAACTCGGTAATTACTTTTATATCCCTATAAAAACTATATTCTCCATCCATGCCAAACAAAATACATTTGTGTATATATAGATAATAATTTAATACAAGTTACTTATTAATATCTCAACTTTCAATTCTATTAAATGAACTGCCTTTCCAATTTAATTGTAACATGTAACTTGCACTAAAATAAATAAGTCTAGTTTTGGAATTAATTTACTTTTTAGGGGTATATTTGTAATTATCAGATTTGTCAGGGTATTTATGTAAAAATCACAAAAGTAGTGCGGCATTTGCAGCTCCGTTTGGTTCTCTGTCGCTCGTTCTCCGATTTCGTTTGCTTTTGTGGCTCTCCTCCATCGCCATCCAATCTCCACACGCGAGCGAGAAGGAGGAGGAGGAGGAGAGCTTTTGATCGGCTTTGCTTCGCTTATGGGATCCATGGTGATTGGCTCCGTCGCGGCCGTCGACCCGAACCCCTTCCTCTGTGACCTGAGCTTCGGCCGGAGCGGCGCCTGCCGGAAGTCCTCACGGAATTCTCCCTCCTCCTTGGATCTCAGCAGTTCCTTCATCGACGCCTGGCGGCCGGCCTCCACTCGCTGCCGGAAGCTCAGGAAGCAAACCAGAGGCCTCGTCATCGTCGACGAGCTCGGCGGCCACTATGAAGAGGGTTTCGATGATGTTCATGTCGTAAGTCAATTGAATCAAGAATGGAAATTTGATGAAATGAAGCGAAATGAAATTTATATGCTTTTCTATTCAATGTTCTTTACTATCGAAGTTACACGAAATTTCCGGATTAGGGTTAATGATCACCAGTTCCTTGTATAACTATACTAGAAATCACTCCAAGTTCCTTTTTTTATGTATATATGTATGATAGTTACTTGAAATTGATTGTTCTCTTTCCAATTAGCGAGTTCATTTGTTGTGAATTTTATTGATTGGAGTTTTTCATGGTGTGCAGCAACTTATTAATTATTTTACATACAAAGCTTCAAGGACTGTTCTTCATCAACTCTATGAAATGAATCCACCAAAGTATAGATGGTTTTATAAGTAGGTTCATGCACCATTGGTTGTAAATGTTTTCTTTTTTTCTTTTTTAATATAATTACTGCAGAGTAGAGTCTGATTCATCATCTGGATTTTTTACTTGCTGTTGTGTAGTTTTTTGGCGACAAACAAAGCCAGCGAAGGTAAGCGGTTTCTACGCCAACTTGGGAAGGTAATTCTTTGAATCCAGCAGTTCATTGTTTATGCTCAAGCGAGTTCCCTGTTTTCATATCTCGATTATACTGAACTTGCAAATTCTATGTATTTTCCTGCATATAAATTCTAGATTCCTGTTGATTTACTGTCATAACTCATACATGAATTACATTTTTAGGAGAACTACTTTCCTGTATTCTTCAAAGTTATCTGGTTTATATCGATTCATCTGAACTTTCAAATTCGTATTTTCCCTCATATAAATTCAAGATTAATTCCTGCAAACTTAGTGCCACAAGTTATCCACGAGTTGCATTTTTAGTGGCCAAGTATGCGATAGAAACTAGACTATTTTGAATTCGGATGTATAAGCTGTTATTTTTCTTGTTTGCAGGAGAAGCAAGACCTAGCAGAAAGAGTGATGGTAACACGCCTTCATTTATATGGTAAATGGGTCAAGGTAACACTAATGACTAGCCTGAATGAATTAAAACATTATATGAGTTCTGTGATTGAAGAATAATCCGAGTCTATTTTTCTCTATCTCACTTATAGAAGTGTGATCATGCAAAGATGTATCAACAAATTTCTGACGAGAACTTGCAGTTGATGCGTGAACGGCTAATTGAAACTGTCATTTGGCCATCTGATGACACAAACACGGAGAAGATTGGCTGATTAGCTAAAGCTTCAACAGAATTGTTCTTCTCCTAGCTGGCTAGTTAAATCTTGGGTCATATTGAATTCCAACATTGTTATTGCAAGGGTTCATTTTGTCTGTTATTTTATTAAAGCTAATAAGTGAACCAAGTGTATAGTGTTTTATTTCCATAATGAGAAGCCCTTATTCTTACAAGAGTATAGCATGGTTAACTTATGTGTAACTTTTTGAACTATTCTCTGTGCATTCTTTTCTTATGAGTTCAATTGTTGGTGTGGAATTTGACGAATAGAATCAAGCAAAGAATTTTGTTCTGAATCTTCTGATACGGATGCATAATTCTTTTAATACATGCTTTAGATCAAGAAAGGATGGATGTGGGGAATTGGGTGGAAGTATTGCTTGGAGGAAGTGGAGCGAAATGATTTTTTTCTTTATTTAAATTGTATCGAAAGGTCTCACTTCAATGTTACACTTACATGTTGTGTTTGTTTCAATTGAAGTCAGGAAGCAGAAAACTTTTTTAGATTTGCGATGTGGTAGACCGAAGTCCCAGAAGTGGGTCACTTCAATCCACTTTTGTGTTTTCGGTTTTTGGAAGTGGTCGGAAGTGGGATCTTGGACTTCCATGAATCCTCACTTCGATATTTTTGACTTCAAGAGAGAGAGAGAGATTGGTGAAATTTAGGTTAACTAGCCGAGGTCCCACTACATTAGCTTCACTTTCATAAAACAAAACATTGGATAAAAATATAAACTTTAAGACCACTTCAATGTGGAAGCTATAATCCATGTGGAACTTGGAAGTATATAGAACTGCAGATTTCAAGATTATTTCTGTGAACTGAAATCAATATGGAACTTGGACTTCCCACTTCCATCACTATCATCACTTCTATAATTTCCAAATGACCCCAAGAACCAAATGCACCCAATATAAAGTTACACCTCAATATTTTTACACTTTGAAAGTGATTCTTCAAGTCCACTTTCCCACTTTATAAAATGAGAGGGTTTTGAAAGTGGGTTTTGTGTCCATATATCTAAACAAGCACCAAAAGTTGGGAAGTTCGGTCACTTCCTCACTTCCTCACTTCCCTTTTTCACTACACCAACATTCCCAAACACAACTATTCTTATCACTCCATGGAGAAGTCTCAAACCAAAATAGTGTAAATAAATACATTCTTATTGATAATATGATCATTTACACCAACCCATGAACACAATAATATAAAATGTATACATAATCCTCTTTGCATCTTCCAATCTTTCTTCTATCTATATATAAACAAAGCTTCAAGGATTCATATACTCTTTTTCAAGTCTTTATGAATGGCTTATTATCACAAAGAAGAATTTAACATTCAAATATCTATAGTATCAGTAATCCATGATATCAATATCACAAGGCACTGGAAAAACCTGATCTCCTTTTCTAGTCCACTTAACATTCTTGCATGAACTTTTGGCTGCCCCTCCTCCTTCTCTGACCAGATTAATGTTTTCTAACACAATGTCATGACATGGAACACTCTTGCTACATTCAAAATTTACAGCAATTTCTGATGCACTTGTTCCTTTGATGTTCTTGTACAATATGTTGCTCACTTCCACAGCAGATTTCTGCAACAAGTTTTTGCATATGTGGACATCATTGCATTGAACAATTAATTAAAAAAAATGTTTGTGGAAATTATACCTGTTCATGGCATGGTTTCTTGGAGTCACAGTAGTCTTGGTCTATGATTATCGGATTTCGAACATTTTTCATGTTGATATTCTGAAAAATAATGTTCTTCGCATAGCCACTGCCTCCCTGTTTATTTTTTGAACAATTAGCAGATGAAGTATATATATATAAATGCATACATAATTTTTTGAGTTCCATGAGATAGAGATCATCACCTGCCAAGTCTTGATCCTCACTCCATTAGAGGTGCCACTGAAGTTCGCAGTGTCCACCAACACATCCGAAACATGGGCTTCAGATTTATGAGCTCCTAAACTTCCAACACTGAGATTCACCACATGATGAAATGAATCAAAAATTAACCAATAAACATGCAGAAAAAACAAAGTTATATACCTGATCCCATGTCCTGGTCCACAAGTTATGTTCATGGCTTTCACTCCTTGTGAACCACTCACTATTGATATGCAATCATCTCCTTCAATGTTAAAACAATTAATTAATACGAACTTGAATGTTACATATACAGTGTTAATTTTTTAGAGGGAGAGTTTGTTGTAGTACCTGTTTCAATGACACAATTGGATATATCTATGTCTTGTGTTCCAGTGACATGAATGCCATCAGTGTTTGGGCTCTTCTCTGGTGCACTGATTGAAATCCTAGAGACTTGAACCTTGCTGCATCTCTCAAAGGACACATGAATCTGCTGACTATTCCTTATATTCAAGTCATTCACCTTCAAGTTCTTGCATTTAGAGAATGTAATAGCCTGTGATCAAAAGAAACACAAAAAAAAACATCTTATTAATTTACATGATCCTAATTATTCTTTATATATCGACTAAGATCGCATTGAAACCGATTGTTTTCATACCGTAGGAGCATCACGACAAGGCTGAAAAGAAAATACTGCATTAGTACTTGTAAATTTCTCAAAAATCTGAAATTAATGAATGAGTTGATTGATCAAGTAGACATTACGAGTGATTTGTTTATTTTGCATGAGTTGTCCCACCATGTCTTTCCATTTCCATTGATAGTTCCACCACCTCCTACCTCAAGATCATTTATCTCATCAAACAGCAACCAATGTCTTCTATTCTTTCCATCCCAATCTGATAAATCCGAAGACGCGTCGATCAATCCTTCGATCTATAATTCAATCAAAAACATCATTAAACAGTCTTAAAAACTTTGCATGTATTTATATCATGTATATATATTTATATATCTCTCACCATTACTGAGACATTGGATTTACAAGGCCCTGAGAAAGTGAGTGGCTTTAGGAGATACTTATAGTTAGGAACCATATAAGTAACTGGTTTAGAAGAAGAACAAGCTACTTTCCATGCCTTCTCAAATGCCTGAAAGATTAATCCAAAACATCAATATATATCCATAGATATAACAACATGGAAAACTAAACCAAATAATCGGTTTTATCTATATGTATACATATACCTCACTATCATCTTTTCCATCACCTTTTGCTCCATAATCCCCCACATTAATCACCACCTTATCTGAATAATCAAAACCAGCCAAAAGATCAAAACTCTCCATCATAGCTCCCATCTTTTTCTCATATGAGGATGAAGCTTCAATGGCAACAATCACAAAGAGAAAGAATGCAAGTAGCTTTAGAAAAGCCATGACTACTTATTGTTTACTATGTAATTAATGGCAACAATATGATGAACACTTGTATTTATAGACAAGTTATATAGAGAGGTTGCTTGTTATGTTTGGGAGTTGTGGTATGGAGTTAGATGCCACTAAGAGGTTGAAACGTTCAAGGATCCATGATGAATAATGAAGTTTGTTTTGAAGAATGAGAGATGAGTTTTGACATGCAATATTGCTAGCTCTTTGCTTCATTTGTGAACAAATGATGATGATAATGCATGCTTGCCGTGGTTGAAATTTGTGATTTCTTGTTACTGAATTCATTTTCTTGTTTTGTAAAGAGAGGTGAAAAGCTTTCGGTGGTGGATAAGGAGGTAATGGAGGAGGAGTGGGCATTGTCAAACATATATAGTTGTCTATTCATACACTTGTAGTATATATATATTTCAATTATTCAATTTAGTTTTTAGAATATATATATATATATATACAAACATGTATATGAGGAGTGTGTAGCCGGCCGCACTTGCGGCCAGCCCACTGTAACACCCCAAACAAAAAAAACTAAAACCCACATTGTACACCACCCCATGTGTACAGTGTGGAAAAGTGGGTCGGCCGTAACTTGCGACCGGCCGGATGATATCAAACGCACGTGTGTGTATATATATATAGACTTTTGATAGAGTCCGCCGCAACTTATGGCCGGCCCACTCTATCAAGCTATTCATGGGGTGGGTTGGGTTTTTGTTTTTTTGTTTTTTTTACTATGTTTGGGTGTTAGTATGGGCCGGCTACAAGTGCAGCCGGCCTGATACTAACAACCCTCTATATATATATATATATATATATATATATATATATATATTGACAAAGACGACAAGCACCCCTGCAGCAGCGTTAAAACCCGCTCAATTGCAAAAGAGGCTCGACCCCGTGACTGGCCCACAAAGATCGGTATATTCACCTCTTAACAAGGAAACCCGGTGCCAATAGACCATCATGGCCTTTGGCAAAGATTTTAGAATAATAAAAATGAAAATCATTATTTTTTTTTAATATCCCGAGTTCAACTTGTTTATTATATTCAATTATATTTCCTATTTTTATTAAAATAACACACAAAGATTTATGATGTCAAGACCAAGAAAATAGTGATGATTAGGAATATATGGACGGTAATATATATTTTGACAAAGCATGAAATTATTAGGAAGTTTTAATTCTTAACAACTTTATAAACAAACTTATTAATTAGCTAGATCATGTGAATGGTTGAATCAACTTAATTAGAAACCATTCACACACAAGCCCTTAAAATATCTATCCTTGTCATGATAACAAAAGAGAATCTAATTATACCATTGATTGTGATCCATAGCTAAGATCCGTGTCTGGTCCTCTTTGAAGAGACACCTCTTGTGGTTGCCATGGATGGAATCTTTGCTTCAATGGTTGGATTAGTTAGTTGCTTCCTTCACTCAATGTTGGAGACTTACCTAAATTTCCAACTGAGTTAGTTCTGAAATTTTGAGTTAGTTTAGTAAAAAGAGTTTATTTTTTATAATAATAAGAAATCCATTTGCATGAAATCTTCACTAGAAAGACCCGACGAACCTAGATAGGGATGGCAATGGGGCGGGGCGGGCCTCTACCACCACCGCCCCACCCAAATGTGGCGGGCGCGGGGCACCAATATACACATTCGAACCATAGAATGAAGAGAAATTTACCGATTAAACTCGAATAAAATAAACTTAACGGCAATGTAATAGCACTTTGATATACAAGCTTGAGAGAAGAGTGGGAAAGCAGCCGCCAAAGTCCAAAGACTTCAAACAAATTGTAAACCCTAAAACTATATAATCTAATATATATAAGGGTATTTTTGTATTTTTTTAGCGGGGCGGGGCAGGGCGGATTTTAAGGGATCTTTACCATACCCCGCCCCGCCCCGTATTTCTCCGCCCCATTCGGGGCGGATCGAGTCGAAAACCACAGATCGGCTCGAGTTTTGCCATCCCTAAACCTAGAAGTAGTAGTTTAGCAATAAGAGTTGAATTAGCTAGGGTTTGAAATAAACCTAGATTTAGTTTATACTAAATAAAGTTATTTGTTGTGCGTGTGTCTATATATATATATATATATATATATATATATATATATATATATATATTATATGTTGGTATAAAAACCGATTACTTCTTGAGATTGAGCCCGATCCTTGATCAACGGTTGAGATTTGTTTAGTATAATGTAGCAGCTAGCTCTCTCCTGGTTTGCCGAAAAGCCTGCACAGGGAAAAAGAACTAAGCGGTGCGGGTCTGATGCATGCCTTGGTGTAACTCCGACGTTCAAATCAACCAGAGAGCCATAATTACTTGGAGGTGATGGAGAAGTTTTAGTCCAAAAGAAGTTACCTATTTCATCCCTATGTTCTCCTTCCTCTTCTCTCTCTTTATAGAGGTTGGCTCCCATCCCTTCGATGTCAGAGACCAGCTTGTTTGTCGTCCTTGCCACCTTTTCCCATATCTTGACTTTAACAACTACATTTTGTCCAGGGGATGTCCTGGTTAGGAATTTGTGCCGATTGGATTGGCACTCAGGATGCGACCATGTGTGTGTACGCGCCAGATGAAGCCATGTCAATTCGGATTTACCCATATCATTATATATAATTTTTTTGCTCTATAAAGAAGATAAAAAATAATTTCTTAACTAGATATATGGATGCTCAAGGGTTGATGAAATATGCCACCATGTTTTCATTTTAAAATACCTTTATCTCCTAAACATGCCACGTGGAATCTATTTGATGGTTGGATCATATCAAGAGATAAAGATAATCACTGATGCAGTACAAGTATAGTAAGTAGTCCCACGTACAATTAAGCCTCACGTACCTCTGCATGCACTCTCATATTCCATGCAAGAACTCATCAACTCACGTAAAAAAGATTGCCTTCTTCTCCGGCATTACACCGAACAATCTCCGCTCATTCCCCGGAGCCTAGTCTTCGTAAAAACTACAAATAATGTAACAAAGCTTGGCTGCAACAACCGCGAGAGTGAGTGTTGTTCTTTGTGTCAGCATTAAGTCATGGATAGAAGAATACAATAAATAGTGTTTTATAATATCAGTGTAAATATATACTAAATATATATGTTACAAGCAAAAGATATCAAAGAACGCATGACATGATGGGAACCACCTAGATGAGGAATCAACTATCATCATAATTGTTTGTGCCATGGTGGAGAATAACTTCCAAAAGCCCCAAATCGAAAGTCTTGAAAGCTAGCAACTAATTGCCTCTAGACTAGCGCCCTACTGTCTCCGAGGTGGCAGATAGCTATCTCTGAGCCGGCCAACGGTCTCATGACTATATAAAGAAGACCTCGGTTTATAATGAAAGTAACTCGTCCAACTTGAGAACTAAAGATCTAAGATTTTACTAAAACAGATGAGCCTGTACATCACTCTCACTCGAAATCCTCTCTACTCACTCTTCCACTTTCTTTCCCGTTCTTTTCCTTGTTTCTTTCCTTCATTTGAAGTCTCTAACTTAAGCATCGGAGGCTACCCAAGGGCGCAAGCTCTCGACCCTCTTTTCTCCGCAAATCCCTCTCCTAGCAAGACATGGTCCTTGAAGGTCCGATCTTTGAAAAAGATGCTCATACTATGAGCACAAAGGAGTTAATCCGAGAAGTCATCTAGCACAACTGATCTCTCCCTTAAATCAATTGAAGCTCTATAACTATCACCAACCTCTTTCACCCATTGATCTAGATTTGTTGTGATCCCCTAGAGGAGCAAATCTTGGCATCAATAGTTGACGCCGTCTGTGAGGAAGATCGGTCTTCTTGATCTCTTGGCAATGGCAAAAGACAAGCAAAGTCGAATCCCTAATCAATTGGATATTGACAACTCCACCGAAGGCAATGTCGTCCAAGAAGCTTAAGGCGCTTACAAAAACTAGTCCATGGTCCTCGAATGAGATGTTCCAGGTATCAAGGTATTGAGCCCTTGAGGAGAAGCTCGAGGCACTTACTCAAGCCCTCCGATTGGTGGAGCAACAAACATCTTAACTCCCACCTCCTCAAAGAAACACCATGCAAACTCATTTGACGTGGGATGACGCTCCAGTACACATGCCCGAGAGCTTAAAGATGAGGCACAACCCAGGAGAGAAGTAGTGATCATTGCTTCGTTAGTAGGTAGCTTGGGATGGCCTCAGCCTCAGTCCGAGTCCCCGAGACCTCGGCATAAGGTCGTGGCCCTAGAAACTAGGGAATAACCGAGATACGCCCTTCGTACGATCTCTCATTTCATTCCAGAGATCCTAGAGGCACCAATCCTGACTAGATTTAGGATGCCATCAATCGAGTCCTGCAACGACACCTCAGATTCGGTCGACCACTTGGAGTTTTTCAAGACAATTATGTTGTCTATGGAGCCCAAGATGACATCATGTGCCGAGCATTCCCTGTCACTTTGCAAGGTGCAACGCGGAGTGCGACGCGGATGTGGTTCACTAGCCTTCCCCTAGAGTCCGTCTCTTCATTTGAAGAGTTGATCGAGCTCTTCGTAAGATCGACACTTTATCAACAACAAGAAGCAGAGGAAGACCTTAATAATATTAATGAGAATAAAACAACATGAATGAGAGAGCCTTCGTGGTTATATCCACCGTTTCAATATGAAAAAACTGGATATGCCTGACCTCAATCGGGTCTTTGTTGCGGCTGCATTGATGGAAGGATTGTGTCGATATCCATTCCAATTTTTTCTCTTTAAAAAGCATTTGAAAGATCTGACCGGTCTCTTCACAAGGGCAGAGAAATACATTAATATTGTTGAGGAGATTCAACCGGTCAGAAAAGAAGAGGTCAATTAAGAGAAACCTAAGAGAGAATGAAACTAGAGCCGAGAACCTCAAAAACTGATATTCCAGTCTCAAGAGGTTCGATGAAAGGAGGAGCCAACTCAATTGTATAACTATACCCCTTTGAATGCCAGTAGGGTTGAGATTCTCATATAAATACAAAATTAGAGGTGGCCAGTTAATTATGGATTAACTCACATGAATAACAATATTTAGTACTAAAATTTGTGTATATGTTGCCATCTTTTTACGAGAGGAAAGTTCCAAAAAAACCTTGGGAATTTTTCAACTGCTCAAAAATCACCTGATATTTTCCCACTTCTCAAAAATCCTCAACTTTTTGAATAGATGTCATGTCATTTATAAAAGTAACTGACGATGTTAAAAAAAATGTATAAAATTACCCTTATGCTTATCACAGAGAACTAATTAACTCTTCTATACAACACACTAAAGTGTTTATTATGCATATTGCTGTTGTTTATTATCCAACGAAAATCGTTTATACGATGTAGGCTGCACATTTGTGAAAAATCCTCATCTGACTCAACGGAACATATAGTCTTGTGAACGTTTGAGATGACATACTTCACTCTCACACATGAAGGACGGTAAAGTCAAGTGCATGGTCTTCTCCTTTGTACCTTGCAACAGCAAAGATGGTCTCTATTGGCAAAGGGTGGTGAAGATGTAGAGTAGACGCTCGGAGGGAAGGAAAGAAACGAGATAGATGATGAGCAAAAGATGCTCTCGCTGGACAGGCGAAGGAGGTATCTAGACGAGTAGTAAACTTGTTGGTCAAGCAAGTAAGTATGCAGGGGAAGACGACGATATGATTGGGCGAGACCTTTCCGGGCAAAAAATCACTCAAACAGAGGGACGATATTCTTGCCATTTTTCAAAATAATCAAACGGTTCACTCACGGGAGGAACATGATGGGAAGAATTTAAAAAGGAGGGACTGATTAGGGAGGTCAGAGAGGCTTGTCGAGAAAATGAAACTATATTGTGGATCGTATGATAATTTTCCCTATTTTTACAGGGATGGATATGTAAAGAAGTCCTTTAGTCAGTGCCAGGTCAGCATCAGCGGTCACCTCTCACAGCTGTCATCTCTAATGTTCCCACTTCCCAGGCCCAACAAGTCACTCATCCAGCTCAGCTCGCAAGGAAGCCCATCAGTTGTTTGATCTTTTGCCACTGTGGCTCTGTTCTTACACTCCGCGCGCGCGGTGGGCGGTGGTAACAACGCCCCTTTGTCTCGGCGCGTGCCCATCACCTGCTCGATCTTTTGCCTCTGTGACCCCATTAGTAAACAAACCGCTCTTCTTGTTCTCTTTGTCCCTTTCATTCCTTTTCCTCTCAATATTCTCTTATCTCTCTCTCTGGTCCCGAGAAACCAAGCTCTATCTATCTCCTCTAATGGAGGTGGACGGGGGGCGGGCGGTAGGCACGAGATCTTATCTCTTTCTTTTTCTCTATCTGTGAATGTATTTGGGCTTCTTATTGGCTGATCTTTGTGGGATTTGACATTAATGTAGAGATCGATGAAGCAGGAGGGGGAGCAGGTGTGCCAGATCTGTGGCGATGGCGTCGGCACGACGGTGGATGGTGAGCTCTTCGTTGCTTGTGATGTCTGTGGGTTCCCGGTTTGCAGGCCTTGCTATGAGTACGAGCGTAAGGATGGGAACCAGTTGTGCCCTCAGTGCAAGACCAAGTATAAGCGTCATCGAGGTTCTGGATTTTGGTCTGGGATTTGCTCTCATCTAGATTCGTTTGTGCTTGTTCTTGTTTCATTGGCGTGGTTGGTTTGGCTCAGGGAGCCCGCCAGTGCGCGGGGAGGATGGAGATGCTGAGGAGGTCGCTAGTGATGTCGAGTATTCGGTGGGGATCCAGGAGCAGAAACAGAGGATTGCCGATCGGATGTTGAGCTGGCGTATGGGCCGCGGGAGAGAGGGAGAGACGGGGACTTCCAAGAATGATAGCGGAGAGTTCCCGAGGAATCACATCCCTTTGATCACTCATAGCCAGGGGGTCTGCCATTTCTTTCCAAACTTGTATTTTTTTTTTTTCTGAATTTGAGTTCATGTTTTGAATGGATGCACTTGTCGGTGTAGTTCTCCGGGGAGCTATCGGCGGCGTCGCCCGACCATCATATGATGTCACCGGGCGGCGGTGCTGGCGGGATGAAGCGTGTGCTTCCGCCCCCTTATTCATCTCGTATGTGAAATCCTTGTGAAACCCTTGAATTTTCATTCAATGTTTGTGTATTTTGTTAATTGTCTGGTCTTTGGCAGCTAATACTTCGAGAGAATTTTCTGGGGGATTTGGAAATGTTGCCTGGAAAGAGAGGGTTGATGGATGGAAGGTGAAGCAGGATAAGAATGTTGTTCCAATGGTGAATGGGACTAGTCATGCTCCTTCGGAGGGCCGGGGTGTTATGGATATTGATGCAGCCACTGATTATAATATGGATGATGCTTTATTGTGAGTGCTTGTTCTTACTGATCTGTTTCCTTTGCATAATTTGAAGTGGTTGTTTGATTTTGTTAATCCATTTTGGTCCCGAATGTAGAAATGATGAAGCTCGGCAACCACTTTCAAGGAAGGTGTCACTTCCTTCTTCCAGGATAAACCCATACAGGATGGTCATTATTTTGCGGTTGATAATCCTCTGCATTTTCTTGCATTATCGTATCACAAATCCTGTACGGAATGCTTATCCTCTGTGGCTTTTGTCTGTGATATGTGAGATTTGGTTTGCTATATCATGGATATTGGATCAGTTCCCTAAATGGTTCCCAGTGAATCGGGAGACTTATCTTGACAGATTGTCTTTGAGGTGATTCTTGTCTTGGATTTTGTTTTTGAACATTTATCTTAATTATTCTGCAGAAAGCTCTCACTTAAGTGTAGGAAGATTCTTACTTTTGTTTTTCTTTATGTCAAATTCATGCTTGCTTGAATGACAGATATGATCGAGAAGGGGAACCCTCACAGTTGGCTGCTGTTGACATTTTTGTCAGTACTGTCGACCCTTTAAAGGAGCCACCTCTTGTTACTGCCAACACTGTTCTATCAATTCTTGCTGTAGATTACCCTGTTGATAAGGTCTCTTGCTATGTTTCTGATGATGGAGCTGCTATGCTGACATTTGAGGCCCTATCTGAAACATCAGAATTTGCAAGGAAATGGGTTCCTTTCTGCAAGAAATATAACATTGAACCCAGGGCTCCAGAATGGTACTTTGCACAGAAGATTGATTACTTGAAGGATAAGGTCCAAACATCATTTGTTAAAGACCGGAGGGCTATGAAGGTAGGGTTTTATGCAATTTAGTTCTTTGCATGTTTTTATTTCTTACATGTACACTAGTCATGATTACATTTGTAACTGGTGCAGCGAGAGTATGAGGAATTTAAAGTTCGCATCAATGGCCTTGTTGCGAAGGCACAGAAGGTACCAGAAGAGGGATGGATCATGCAAGATGGCACACCCTGGCCTGGCAATAACACCAGAGATCATCCTGGAATGATACAGGTTGGTGAATTTCGATATTGCTCCTTTCTGAACATTCTGTGAGCTACTGTCAAATTTATAGTTAGAATTAGACCATGAACTTGTAAACTTCTGTAGGAAACATAACATCTGCAAAGGCACTTTTATTTGACGATTTGAGAGACAAGTGAGGCAACTATAGCTTGAATTACCTGAAAATAACATGGCTAATCTGCATTTTCCTGTGGATGTGCAAAAAATACACATCTATAGCTAACTATCAAAGGTCACTTATTTCTCTAACTAGCATTTCCACTGTAGCTTGCATGATCAGATTGTTAACTACAAATATAATTCTGGGATGGTTACATTGTCATAGGCACTGCAGACTTTTTTTGAATACATTCTTCTGTTTATTTCCCAGGTTTTTCTTGGCCATAGTGGAGGGCTTGATACTGAAGGTAATGAGCTCCCACGGCTTGTGTATGTGTCTCGTGAAAAACGTCCTGGTTTCCAACATCACAAGAAGGCTGGTGCAATGAATGCACTTGTAAGTAATTGAATATGAAAAGTTGAATCTTCTTGTATTTACATACAGTGTGGCCTAGGTAACATATATGATCTGGCTTCCCTAGGTGCGTGTCTCAGCAGTGCTCACCAATGGATCCTATTTGCTGAATCTTGATTGTGATCACTACATAAATAACAGCAAGGCTTTGAGGGAAGCTATGTGTTTCCTTATGGATCCAAATCTTGGAAAATCTGTTTGTTATGTGCAATTTCCTCAGAGGTTTGATGGTATTGATAGGAATGATCGTTATGCCAACCGCAATACTGTGTTTTTTGATGTAAGTAGGCTTTACTTTTCCAGTTTGTCTATATTTTGTCATTTTCTATTTTGATGTTGTTGATGAACTAATTTGTCAAGTTTTAATACTGCACCAACATGTGAATGTTTTCCAAGTATTACTTGATGATTCTACTGACTATTTTAAATTTCTGCTAGTTGCATTAGAAGATGTAATTATCATATAGAAAAACATTGTAATGTTGTCATTTGTGTTGCTACTTGGCATGAAGATCATAGCTTCAGCCCTATCTCGTGACAGTTTGTGTTCGAATTATTTTAACTGAGTTCTTTGCTATTTTCACTTCTAAACTTTTGTCTCCTATAAATTTTCATTGTAGATCAACTTGAGAGGTTTAGATGGCATTCAAGGCCCTGTTTATGTGGGCACTGGGTGTGTTTTCAACAGAACTGCTTTGTATGGTTATGAACCACCTATCAAGAGCAACCAAAAGAAGAAAGGGTTCTTATCATCATTTTGTGGTG
The DNA here is from genome assembly GCA_026586065.1 of Dioscorea zingiberensis. Taxonomy (NCBI): domain Eukaryota; kingdom Viridiplantae; phylum Streptophyta; class Magnoliopsida; order Dioscoreales; family Dioscoreaceae; genus Dioscorea; species Dioscorea zingiberensis. The sequence goes on along the minus strand of CM048819.1, from coordinate 62,879,539 downwards.
GTTCTCGTAAGAGTTCAAAATCAAGCAAGAAAGGTTCAGACAAGAAGAAATCAAACAAACACATGGATAATACTGTTCCAGTTTTCAATTTAGAAGATATTGAGGAGGGTGTTGAAGGTAATGATCATTCTATTTTTATACTGTACAAGAGCTAAGGATAGATTTATATATTAGTTATTGATGTGCATCTGTAGATACTGGACATTTCGGACTGTAAAATTCCTTCCAGTTCTAATTTTTCTCCTATAGTAATTCTTGATTGGATGGTCTAGAGATGGTATTGACTTGCTCAAGTAAATGGAAGAAAAGAGAATACTTTCTATTGACTTCAAAATATAACACATTCTTATCTCTGTTTATTTGCTGAGATTACTTGGTGGGTAAAAGTTTCAATAAAAAGGTTAGAGTTGCTGCAGAAATTTAGCAAGAACATTTGATCAATAAAATTCTTGGATCATTTGGATTATAAATTTCCTTGTCAAATCCTTGTGCTCAAAATTGATCCAGTTGATCTTATTTACCTTATTGCAATATGATAATGGAATTGATGATCTGATTGCTAGCCATGCTCATATGATGCTTACATTTGATTTGCCATTAAATGTGTAAAAATTCTTATATACACCATCTTTGTTATCATTTTCTGGTTTTGTAATCATTGACCTCCTCAGGAGATATCTAACTCTTTATTATCAAAATTCAGGTGCTGGTTTCGATGATGAGAAGTCACTGCTTATGTCACAGATGAGCTTGGAGAAAAGGTTCGGGCAGTCAACTGTCTTTGTTGCCTCTACATTGATGGAGAATGGTGGAGTTCCTCAATCTGCAACTCCTGAGTCTCTATTGAAAGAAGCCATTCATGTCATTAGCTGTGGTTATGAGGATAAGACAGAATGGGGAAGTGAGGTAAAAAAGCATCCTGTTCATCCTTTCTTTCCATTTTCAACATGCTACTTTCCTTCTTTCTATGCTGTAACTTTCTCATGATGAATAGTTTGGCCTTGATCTATGATAGTGAATATTGATTGCGCTTCTGGTAAATAATACATAAACCTTGAAAGATGGACAAATCCTGTGTCCTCTAGAAATATATCATAACTGTTTACTACTTGTCACTCCCTGTCAATGATATGAGCTGGTTGCAGGATATCATTTATTTCTCTTATTGAAGTTTTAAAGGCTTAGTCATTGATATATATTCTAAACACTTGTTTCATTAATATTAAATTTTCAGCATGATTCTTAAAAGGATTTGGCATGGGTTACTTTGTCATCTCATATATCTTCTTAACATTTGTTTCATCAAAATAAATAAATAACTGAGAGCAATGAAAAGGAGATCTTCTATCAACTGATTCTGTAAGATGCAACTGCTTGTTTGTCAGAATGACCTCCATTGTATTCTTGTTTTTAATGGAGTTTTCAATGGAGTTTGAATGTTGCTGCAGATTGGGTGGATTTATGGTTCTGTGACAGAAGATATCCTTACTGGATTCAAGATGCATGCTCGTGGTTGGCGCTCAATCTACTGCATGCCTGAGCGGCCAGCCTTCAAAGGATCTGCCCCCATTAACCTTTCAGATCGTCTGAACCAAGTGCTCCGGTGGGCTCTCGGATCTATTGAGATTCTCTTTAGTCGTCACTGCCCCATATGGTATGGGTATGGTGGAAGACTAAAATACCTAGAGAGATTCGCATACATCAACACAACCATTTATCCGATTACTTCCATTCCCCTCCTTGTCTACTGCACATTGCCTGCTGTCTGTCTACTTACTGGAAAATTTATCATCCCTCAGGTACTTTCCATTACTATCCTTAATCATACTTTCTTCTAAGGCTCTGCATGGTATTGCTTTATTATATATCATCCTTAATATTATGCATGCTAATATCCTCAGGATATACTGTTTGATCTAAATTCAAATCATGAAAACTGCTGTTATATTTGAAAACACATGCATATTCACTATTTAGATTGTCTGAGTAAAATGCTTCCTATTTATTGTTTGCGACCTTTGTATTGAAACACAGATCAGCAACTTCGCCAGCATCTGGTTCATATCTCTCTTCCTTTCCATCTTCGCAACGGGCATACTCGAAATGCGGTGGAGCGGAGTTGGTATCGACGAGTGGTGGAGGAACGAGCAGTTCTGGGTCATCGGAGGCGTCTCCTCCCATCTCTTCGCTGTATGCCAAGGTCTTCTCAAGGTGCTCGCCGGCATCGACACCAACTTCACTGTCACCTCAAAAGCATCAGACGAAGACGGGGACTTCACTGAGCTCTACATGTTCAAATGGACGACACTCCTCATCCCCCCCACCACTCTTCTCATTATCAATCTTGTCGGTGTAGTCGCCGGAATCTCCTATGCCATAAACAGCGGGTATCAGTCCTGGGGCCCTCTCTTCGGTAAGCTCTTCTTCGCCTTCTGGGTGATCGTTCACCTCTATCCTTTCCTCAAAGGTTTGATGGGTCGTCAAAACCGCACACCCACCATTGTTGTTGTCTGGTCTATTCTTCTTGCTACCATCTTCTCCCTCTTGTGGGTTCGCATTGATCCCTTCACCACCAGAGTTACAGGCCCAGATATTCACCAATGTGGTATCAATTGCTAACTATATCTATATATATTTTGTCTCAAGTGGGTAATCAAAAATGTAATTAATTAGACTTTATTTAATGAATGTCACAACTATGTAGGTTGTTGATCTAACCCAACGATCCCATGTTTATTTGGTGTGTAATTACACAGGTTAAAGTTATTTTTGGTCCCTGAAAACAAGGTCAATGTTCATTTTCATCCCAAAAATTTAAAATTTGTTCAATATGGTTCACATCAGCATATATTGTCACTTATCACTCCACATCAGTAAAATAACGATCTAAACATAATAATAAAAAAATTATATGTATTTTATTGGTATTTCACATGACTGTTACGTCAGTAGATCAAAAATATCAAAATACGGAATATATATAGTACGGAATATATATAGGGATATAAAATGTCAAAATATATAATACATAGGAATCATATTGAACAAATTTTGAATTTATGGATGAAAATAAACATTGGTCCCGTTTTGAGGGACCAAAAATGGCTTTACTCCTAATTACAAAGCCAAAACAATGCCAACCAGGTGCTTGATCTAATGCTACATAGCCCGGGAAACGCACAAGCGCGCGCCCGCCCGCGCGCTCGAACGCGCGTGAGGTTTCTTTCAAACCGAACAAAGACTCGAGAAGGCTTTGACTCTCTCCCCCGCCCGCCTACCTGACTCTTTCTTTATAGTTTATTCACACCACGTTGTCCTCACTGTCTCTCTCCATCGCCTTCGAAGAACCCCCCAACCTTCTCTCTATTTCCTCGATCCCAATCCTCAACGAACAACCATTCGTTGATTCAGAGCTCCGACGATGGGAAACTGCTGCGCTAGACCTCCTCCTCCTTCTCCGTCAAGGCCGAAGCCCAAGAACGGGCCGAAGCCGAACCGCTTCGCCGCACACCCCAACCGCGGTCCCTCCCCCGGCTCCGTCCCTAAGATCACCGTGCTCCGGAACCCCTCCGGCGATGACATCTCCCGCCGATACGATCTCGGGAAGGAGCTCGGCCGTGGCGAGTTTGGCATCACCTACCTCTGCACCGATAAGTCGTCCGGCGAGGTTTTCGCCTGTAAATCGATATCGAAGAAGAAGCTCCGAACACAGGTGGACGTTGATGACGTCCGGCGAGAGGTTGACATCATGCGCCACCTCCCGCCCCACCCCAACATCGTCAGCTTGAAGGATACTTACGAGGATGAAACCGCTGTGCACCTTGTGATGGAGCTCTGCGAGGGAGGTGAACTCTTTGATAGAATCGTTGCAAGAGGGCATTATACGGAGAAAGCCGCCGCGGTGGTCACCAAGACCATCGTTGAGGTTGTCCAGGTTGGATTCTTTAACAAAAGTTGTCTTTCTTTCTTGTGATTATGGATTGTCTGGTGATTTTTACGGATATGTTTCTTGTAGATGTGTCACAAGCATGGGGTTATGCACCGAGACCTCAAACCGGAGAACTTCTTGTTCGCCAACAGCAAGGAGAATTCCACCCTGAAAGCTATTGATTTTGGTCTTTCGGTGTTCTTCAAACCTGGTATGCCTTTCTTTGAATAATAATTTTGACAAGAGGGCTTGGTTTTTTACTTCTTAATATCATGATGTTGATATTTCTTTTAAAAAACAATCAATAGGTGAGATATTTACTGAGATAGTGGGCAGTCCTTATTATATGGCTCCGGAGGTCCTTAAACGCAATTACGGGCCTGAAGTTGATGTTTGGAGTGCCGGTGTCATCCTTTACATCTTGCTGTGTGGTATGCCACCATTCTGGGCAGGTAATTAAGAGAATGTCAGCAATCTCAAAATCTATGTGCTAGCTTAAAAAATGTTAAATTGTTTTTAATCTATTACTAAAAGAACACTTTTTTCGTAGTGAGTGATTTGATTTGATGAAGAGTGTCTTATATTTCAATGTGAAATGTTTTGATGCAGAAACTGAGCAGGGAGTTGCGCAGGCAATTATTCGTTCTGTGGTAGATTTTAGAAGAGATCCATGGCCTATAGTTTCTGATAATGCTAAAGATCTTGTCAAGCGGATGCTTGATCCAAATCCTAAGAAGAGGTTAACAGCTCAGGAAGTTCTTGGTGAGGTTCAAATACTCCTCTTTTTCTTTTTCTATCCTGATGGGCAGTAATAGAATGTCAGTTTCTTACTGTCTACTGCTAAAATCTGTGTATTTATGCATGGTTGACCACTTGGCTCCAGACATAAATTTTGATAAAAATGAACTTCCAACATGGGAGTGAGAGCTGCTTTTGAGATTTTGTCTAATTCGAGGCTTTCTGTGATATGACTGAGCTCCTGAGTTAGTTCCCATAAAACATGAGTGTTCTTGGTTTTTTACTTCTTAGTCCACTCTAGGTTTGATGGAATAGGTTCGGGAAAGTGCTCAAAAGATTTTATCTTGTATAAGCTGGAAAAACAAATGGAACCTTTACAACCACCTTAACTTATACAGCCTACCCTTTGACTACCATTGGCAACACAGTATCCATTATCATTTCTAATGTGTTTTTTTAACCATTTTATTGAACCCCATTGGTGCTCGTATCAAAATAGCCAGCCTCTATAATCACTTCAAAAAAGCATTCAATGAGGATTGTGGGCTAAATTTAGGAGATCGCCTTATCATTCAAAGGGAAAAGAGGAAACAGGGTAATGTAAGAGGAACATGCCTGTTGGACAGGATAGATAACTTACTATCAAAAATTGCCCTTTTTTGCTTGCCAAGAACTAATTTCACACTTGTTAAGAAGCAGTAAACTGTAAACTGTAGGTGTCTGAGTTCAATTTAAACAAGGATTCAGTATAAGTGAAATTACCATATGAGTGCATCGACTAAAACCAGTTAACAGAACAAGTTTAATGTGTAATTGCTTATGTTGTTTTGGGTAGTTCCTTGTTCAGCGGTTTTGTTCTTATGGATCAGTTTAGTATGAATTATACAAGTTAGAAAGCACATCTCTGCATTTATACACTATAGTTCTGTTTGAACTATTTATTTACATTAAGTTACATGGACAGTATTTGAGACTAGTCTCTTCCTATATATTGCAGATCACCCATGGCTACAAAATATTAAGAAGGCTCCTGATGTTCCTTTGGGTGAATCTGTTCGGGCAAGACTCCAACAATTCTCTGTTATGAACAAATTCAAGAAAAGGGCTCTCAGGGTAAGTTTTTGTTCCATGGTCTTTTGATAATCTTTAATATAGTGAAGATTACCATGCATATCAAATAGACATAATGTGATGTTTAAGCTTTAGATATGCTTTATATTTGTTTGACTAATTCCACACTTATCTAAAGGTCTAACTGAATTTTATAGGTAGTCGCAGAACATCTATCGGTGGAAGAAGTAGCAGAGATAAAGGAGATGTTCGAGATGATGGACGTAAACAACAATGGGAAAATAACACTCGAGGAGCTGAAACATGGCCTGCAGAAAATTGGGTACCAACTTCCAGATCCTGATGTGAAGCTATTAATGGACGCGGTAAGTATCTCACCTGCTAATATTACATTATTTCAACTTTGCATCATTAATGTCTATCAGTTGCGGAGAACTTTCAAACAAAAAAATATATAAGGTATTTACTTGAGCTCTACCTTTTCATTACAGGCTGATGTTGATGGAAATGGGACTCTAGACCTCGGTGAATTTGTAGCTGTATCAATTCATGTTCAAAAGATGGAAAAGGATGACCATTTGCATAAAGCTTTTGCATACTTTGATCAGAACAAGAGTGGATACATAGAAATTGAAGAGCTTAGCGAGTCCCTAGCTGATGACTTGGGGCCAAATCGTGAGGAAGTCATCCATGCCATTATCCGTGATGTGGATGCTGATAAGGTCAGTTAGTTTATCAATCTTAAGTACATACATATCTGGAAGAACATATTTGAAAAAACAAGCTTAGAAGTGTCTAAGACCACAAATTGAAACTTTCTATTCTAGAATAATTCAGGTTGAACTTTAGGTCAAGCATCTATAAATGTGACATGAAAATACTAAAAAGCTTGTATTTTCATAATTGTCTCAGGATGGTAAGATAAGCTACGACGAATTCGCGACTATGATGAAAGCAGGCACTGATTGGAGGAAAGCATCAAGACAATATTCCCGAGAGCGTTTCAATAGCCTCAGTTGGAAGCTAATGCAAGATGGGTCTTTGCAGTAGGGCAGATAAAAAAATAATAGTAAATAAAAATAAAAATAAAACATATTTCATACCATACCGAAAAGAAAAGATTTCTCTTAATTAAATTACAAAACCTTTCATTTGTTTCACTAGGGAATAGATTCTTTTTTCAACATGTTGTCTTTGGATCAGCAGGAGTTGCTTGTAGAGTTTGCATATATCTGTGAAGATTAAAAAAAAAAAGTGATTGTATAATTGTTTTTTCCTTCTTTATTACACTGTAACATTTTCTGATTCCTGAGCTTTAATCCAAGCAATGTAAAGACTTGCCACTCTGATATCAATATACATGCATGTTTTTCTTTTTCCAACTCTGAGTCTGAGCATATTGAATCTGTAACTATTTTTTTTTTTTTTAATGACAAGCGCCTCCATAAGGGAAGTTAGGGACGGGGGTATGGTTGTGGAGCCCATCTTAACACATATGAGTCATCACCTGTGTGAGTAGGGGTTCGAACTCAGTTTGTCCGAGATAACACACCTTATGTAGGAATCCAATATCAATAGGTCAAGAGGCCGATGGTTGAATGAGTTCAAAATTTTCCCTTTCTGTTTTTCTTTAAACAAAATATCAACAGGACATGTGAGCAAGGGATGCCTGAAGGACACAATCATCTTTCATTGGCTTGACTTTAGTTGATTTTAGGTGAAACTTGACAGCAAAGACATGGGACTTTTATGTGAGATGCTCTCTAGAAGGTCCTTAAGTCTTACAGTTTACCTGTTCTTGTGAAACATGGTTCCTTTTTATAATTGTTTATCTCAAAGTCAACCTGATAGAAACTTTTCATTTAATTGTTGGGAATGAATGGATGACAGAAGAAAGTGAGAAGATGCAAAGAGTCTTGAGTTCTAGATTGTTTTGTTTTTTTTTGCTAAATGGTCCCAATTATGGACTTGGGCTTGTTAAATATCTTTCTAAAAATTTAGCCCAACCCAACCCATATGAGAAATTATTCGTTTGGACCTTTCCTACATGTTTAAAATTCAATTTTATATACATCATAAAAGAATTAGCTTATTTGATGTGCTACCATTTAATTTAGGCATAATCCTCAAAATAGTCCCTTTATTTTAACGAGCTGGCCTTTTTAGTCCCTCTAATATAATTTGAGCTTTTTATCTCCCCATATTTTTCAAGTATGGTCCATTGAGTCCCTCTGTTTAATCGGGAGTTAAATTTCCTGTTAACTTATGCTAATGTGGCTTTTTATAATATAAAAATATTATTTTAAAAACAAGAAAATAATAAAATGGGAAATTTAAAATAATATTTTCTCGTTATGGGGACTGGTCCTCATGGGATCAAGTTAAATTTCCATATTATTTTATTATAATTGTCCGGATCCGAACCCGGTACTCATTTTATTATTTATTTATTATTTTCTCATTTTAAAAATAATATTTTTATATTATAAAAAGTATATTAGCGTAAGTTAACGGGAAGAATTTAACTCCTGGTTAAACAGAGGGACTCAATGGACCATACTTGAAAAATAGGGGGAGATAAAAGGCTCAAATTATATTAGAGGGGCTAAAAGGGTCACCTCGTTAAAATATAAGGACTATTTTGAGGATTATACCTTTAATTTATGCTTATAGTATACATGCATAACTCCACTCCTAATCAAAATCAGAATCTGAATTTTAAAATGATGTTTTGATAAGTAATATTTTTATGCCAACTTTCATAAGAAAAGTTGGCTAACTTATTCTTTCTCACAAAAAGAGATTGAGTATTCTAACCGGATACATCTAGCTAGAAGTAATATTTTTATCTTATTAATTCTCCGATGCCCATCATAAAAAAGCTATGTAAATAACAATAAAAGTTAAAGATATTTTAGGCCGTTTGGATTGGCTTTTGGTAAGTCCAAAATGATCTTTTTTATAAGTTAAGGGTTTCTATGGGGTTTAATGTGTGTTTGAATAGACATTTTAAAGAAGGGGAAGTTGTTAGAAAATGAAAAAAATGACTCTTTTTCATAACCGGTGGTTGAAACTTTTGAAAGAAAAAAAAAACTCTTTTGAGGAGTTTTGCTGTTTTTCAATTACAAAAATGTCATTATGCAAATTAAAGAATGACTCCCAAATCTAAAGTAACATTAGGTGAGGATCGTGAGGCTTGGGAGATATTTCTTCACCTCTTCTTATTGATAGTCGTCATCGCCACAAATCGTTACCGCTTGTCAAACTTGTTGTTGTTGTTCTTCTTCTTATTATTATTATTATTATTATTATTATTATTATTTATCAAATGTTTATTTTAATAATTTGTCAATAAAAAAACCATTTTAGTAATGAACAACATCCAAACAACTTGTTTTTTACTTTTTCTAAAAAATTGTTATAAAAAATCTTATTAAATTGAAAAGAAAAAACATTTTTTCCATAAATTAATTAGAATAAACCATGAAAATAATAAAAAAAACTTATATCACCATAATTTGCATGATAATTTGAGTGAAAATTTTTCAAAAAAAACAAGATAAACGACAAGGAGTATCATATTGCATGTGAAGTGATATGAAAATACCAAATTATTTGAACCTTTGAACGTGGCTGTCTTCTTTTAATTATGTTGTTTTCCGAACTTTCCTATCACTTTTATTGTCGTCCACTAATCAGTTGTTTTACATGTTTTTAATATTTTTCTCATAATTTATTATTTTTTTGGCAAAAAATAAAACTTTAGAAAAGTTAGTCTTCATCGTTCCCACCAAAATCTTTATGATCACTAATGAGTACCATGAAATTAGGCATCAGAGACCAAATGCCCTTTTTTCTTTCTAATCAATGGTCTTATTCCAACCATATCTATCTATATATCTTTTATTAGTAATATTTTATATTATCATTAATGCATTCTTATCACTAGTCCACCTCATTTCCAAATTTATACATGAATATAATTATATTAATATGTTATGCAATGTTGAGATAATAAGAGGAAATGTTGATTTGAATATATTTTTTAATATACAAACTCCAAAATAAATATTTCCACCACCCCTATTTATTATTTTATAAATGTAGATAAACACTTTCATTAAGGGGTGTTTTTTTAGAGGTAAATGAGTGGCGGAAGTGAGGAAGTGACTCACTTTTGCTACTACAAGTGGTTCTTTTAGGCTGAAGTCTCATTTTGACCGCTTTCATCGAAGTGAGGTTTTCAGTAAAAATTAACTAAACTCATTTTAGCCGATTTTGAAGTGAAGTGGGCGAAGTGACCTTGGTATAAAAGGTCACTTCAGCCCCACTTCCGTCTAATTAGGCGCCGAAATGAAACCACTTTTATCAAAAAGAACATCCGAATTGAAAAAATGAACACTTTCAATTGTCACTATTTACACTAAAAAAACACCATGGGTCTAATTTTACGGTCACTTCGATCACTTCAGGAATTGATACTTCTACTCTACTTCCCCGAAATGTCACTTCCAAGTGAACACCCCTAAATTAAAATTAAATTGTTACTATATAAGATCAAATTTTTAAAAAAAAATGCATAGAGAGTATATGACAGTGAATGCGAAGCTTCTCTTGAGTCTTGACAAGGTATTCAGTGTCTCCAACTTAGATTTCTTATTTGTTATTTTAAAAACCACATAAACAATGGCTTAAATTTTATTAACACATAAAAAAATTAAAAGCAAGTGACAGAGAGGCATTCACTAATCATGCACTATGGTCCTTATCACCAATTAATCATGGACTAATTTAATCCCCAATCACATCCATAATTAATACAAGTTCAAGAAGGCAAGCAAACATTTACTAAAGTTTAAGAGATGAGATCAAAACCCTAATCATCACTAGATATGATCATCCCAACAAGTCACACTAAGCCTAGTCAACCATCACATGTCATCTAATGAATCAATTGCACCATAAGTTAAACACATGATTAATTAAGATAATCATTTTTTAATGATGATCATTAGTAAAGCAATGACAACTCGAATTGAGTACCCTTTACTTTGATTATTCATTTGTTATGAAGTGAGTTTCAACACTTCTTTCATTTTAATTTAAGTTTATTTCAGTTTTTTTTATCACCGAAATGGTTGAAATGAAATTTGGCATATAAAAACTCACTTCTACTTTCTTTGATGTTCATTTATTTTGATAAAAAAATATAAATCATATAATTTTTTCTTACTTTCAACCGGTTTGAGAAAATAAGATTTCTACCCATTTTTTCACAAACTATTCTATAGAAACCGAATTCGTTTTCTGAATCATTGAAATCGTTCAATTTTTCTCGGGATCAGGGTCACGGCCATCTCAAGACAACTTGAATGGATATCCATGATTTATGAACCGAATTCGGGGAATATGTATATCATTTTGTTTTTTTCACTTTCAACTACCAATGATTGGTGACATGGCGTGTACCCGAATTTGGAAATCTGACAAACAGGCAGCTGACTCAGCTTGTCTGTGATAACGTGTTAGTGGACATTTGTCGGTGTCTTTATGGAATGTCTTAGCTTTGTGGGACCCACTTTTGCTTCCTTCACTCCTTGGCAGACAAAAATATCTCCTTACCTAAATATATATAATATAAAATATATAATTATGTAGTGATAATGGTGAGAATGATTTATTATATATAATTATATAATATTAAAAGAAGTTTTCAATTTTTGTTTTTACTGTCTTTGAGATAAAATTAATTAAACTGGAATTTTTATTGTAGGTAGAGTGCTCCTTTTCTTGCATAATTGTGGTTGGTGAAAAGTTACATTATGTGTAAAAAAAAATTATAAATATAATTTGTTGCTTGCCTTTGAGCCCATAATAAGTGAGTTCTAGAAATAGAGGCCATTGAATCCAATAAATAAATCAAAATGTCACAATATGCCAATTTAAATAAAATGCAATGTGACTTCTTAATTAACCAATCATCTCAAAATTATGACTTCTAATCATACAACTTTAAACAACAACAACAACAACAAAGCCTTAATCCCATACTAGATGGGGTCGACTATATGGATTCTCTGTCTTCATGTCGCTCTCAAATATGAAATAAAAATAAAATGAAATGAAATGAAATAAAATGAAATAAAAATAAAAATAAAAATACATAAATAAATAATAATAACAACAAATAATTCTATGAGAGATTGAGATGTTAGAAGCAGAACAGTATCCCTACAAACAAAACTAAGCTAATGAAGGGAAACCTTTTAGCCGACTTATCGGTAATCCTATACTAGGTGGGGTCGGCTATATGAATTTTTTGTCTCCATGTCGCTCTGTCAAAAGCAAGATCCGGCTCAATATCTAACATACGCAAGTCCTTAGACACCACCTCTCTCCACGTAATCCTAGGCCTACCTCTACCCCTCTTCGTACCTTCTACAACTAAACTATCACATTTTCGCACTGGAGCACCTGGGTCTCCGGCGTACGTGTCCAAACCATCTTAAACGCCCTTCTCGTATTTTATCTTCAATTGGTGCAACATGCACCTTCTGTCGGATTGTTCATTTCTAATCTTGTCCAATCTTGTATGACCACTCATCCATCTTAACATCCTCATTTCGACCACATTCATCTTATGCATATGTTGAACTTTAGTTGCCCAACACTCGCTCCCGTATATCATGGCCGGTCTAACTGCCGTCCTATAAAATTTTTCATTTATTTTGTTAGGCATCTTTTTATCACATAACACCCCCGTGGCATTTCTCCATTTCAACCATCCAGCTTTGATTCTATGGGTTACATCTTCATCTATCATCCCATCATCCTGGAAAATGGAACCTAAATACCTAAAATGGTTAACCTTAGACACTACCACCCCCTAGTTTAACTTCTCCTTCATTTCTCCTACTTAGACTAAAATTACAGTGCATATATTATGTTTTACAACTTTAAAAATAATTTAAAAAATAAAAAATAAGTGGATAATATTACACTCAAACACTTCACAATCTAATATTGATTTTTTTTTTACATGATTAGATGACTTATTTATTTACAACATACTAGTGTTTCATTCTTCAATGTTACTCCTTCGACTAAAGATATTTACCCTGTTTGCTTGCGATGGTCAGCATTGAGTTGAAGATATTAGCAACAATGACGAAAAATAAGGGGTATTAGAGGTCTCCCTACTTTAGACCTCTTTGGTGTCTCAAGTATCCTTTGGGTGCTCCATTAAAGAAGATTTTTTTATTTTGACGTTTTGAGTATTTCCCTAATCCTTGAGACCCACTTAGGATTAAATCCATGTGTGGTGAGCACCTCTATCAAGAAGTCTCAATAGACCATATCGAATGCTTTCTCAAGTTCGACTTTAAGTAATATCCCGTCTTAGTGGTTAGTATTCATTTTGTGAATTAATTTTTCTGCAATCACTATATTGTCTTGGATGTATCGCCCTTTGATAAAGGTCATCTATGATTCGTCGATGAGCTTATGAATTACCTATTATAATGTATTTGCCAGCACTTTTATGCTGCTTTTCATTGAGCAGTTTATAAGACTTATTGACCGATAATCCTTTATTTCTACTAGCATTTCCGTTTCGGGAATGAGGAGGATGCGCACCCAGTTTATCCCTTCCAGCCGAGCTCGACCATTGTGGAAATCAGTGAAGAGCTACAAAATGTCATCCTTCATAAATTCTCAGCCTTGGTGGTAGATTGACATGGGAAAGCCATTGAGATCTAGAGCCTTGTTAGAGTTTAGCTCTTTGATGGTCTATTTGATTTCCCTTTATTGACCTCCAAGTGTTCCAGATTGGTTTGTGGGAAAATATTTAGCTCCGGTTAGAAGAGTATCATATCTTCTGTGATTGTCCTAGGAGTTCTCTGAAGTAAACAGTTGCGACAGTTGATATCTCTTCTTCTATGGTTAGAGTGTTCCCTGATGTTCTATTTTATACATCCAGTTTTTACATTTTCTCTGATTTGCCATAATATAGAAAATTTGTTGTTATTATCCCCATATCTTACCCATACAATCCTAGGGCATTGTCTCTATTGTGCTTTTTTTTTTTTTTTTCTCATATGCTCTCTGAAATATTATGTACTTTAGTGATTCATCCTCTAGAAGTCTCTTATTTCTTGTAGAATGTTCACGACTTCCAACTTTCTCGGTAACTCTTTCTTTTTTTTTCCAATGAAGTTTTTATAATTATCTTTTGTTCTATTTTCTCAATCATTTGCTTAAGAGAGTTCTCTTCTACTTGCTCCCAATAATTGTCTTTCTTCCATTTCCGACAAGCAATTTCAACCATACATGTGTCCACGTGTCAGATCACGTGATGGGCCCACGCGATTTAAATAGAAAACAGGGCTAGGTTATGTGTAGCAACAGCCACCGCCACGTGTCACGATCCTAACCATCACAATAAATGTTTAAACAAACCCCTACATTCTTCCCACTAATTTAAATAAATTCAGGGGTTTATTTACAAAATCATCCTCCCATCTATCACCTATTTAACACTTCGAAGCCCCTTTCTGATTCACCGCCCACTACTCCTCTGCTCGAAAAGCTCTTGCTTTTGTCTTCATCTCCCGTGACCTGACCTCTCTCTTCTTTCCGCCATTAAAGCCGCTATATATAGCTCAAGTTTCTAGTTTTCAATCTCTCTCTCGCCTGTTCATCAGCGAGTTCTTATCTTCTCTTTTTGATCTTTTTGCTTTGTGATTCTTTGGTTTGGAAAGATGACTGTGATTCCAAAGATCAACGTGAGTGAGGATGGGAAGCTGGTGGTTCATGGAAAGACGGTGCTCACCGGCGTGCCGGAGAACATAGTTCTGACTCCAGGGTCTGGAGTTGGCCTCGTCGCCGGAGCCTTCATCGGCGCCACCTCCGACCATGCTAAAAGTCTCCATGTCTTTCCTATTGGCACACTTGAGTATGAGAAATCATAGTCTTTGTTACTAATTTTTGTTGTTCTTGTTGTTGTTGTTTGGAGGTTGTTTAATGGATTCATGGTGGACAGGGGATTGAGGTTCATGTGCTTGTTCCGGTTTAAGTTATGGTGGATGACGCAGAGGATGGGGACTTGTGGAAAGGATGTGCCATTAGAGACTCAGTTCATGTTGGTGGAGAGCAAGAGCAACCATGAGAGTGAAGAAGATGAAACCATTTACACTGTGTTTCTCCCTTTGCTTGAGGGCCAGTTCCGTTCTGTTCTTCAAGGCAATGAACACAACCAGCTTGAGATTTGCTTGGAAAGTGGTGAGTTTTCTGATCACTTGAACATCAATGAACTTTTTTGTATCTTTTTGTTGATCTTTTGATGATGATCTTTTGTGTTTGAAGGTGATATGGCTGTGGAAACAAACCAAGGGATGTACATGGTTTACATGCATGCAGGGACAAATCCATATGAAGTTATAAACCAAGCAGTCAAGTAAAGTGTTCAGAAAAGTTGGAAAAAGTTGTCTTCTTTTTTGTCTCAATGTTTAAAAGTTAAAACTTTGTGTCTATTTTGATGAACAGAGCTGTTGAGAAGCACATGCAGACTTTTCATCAGAGAGAGAAGAAAAAGGTAAGCAGTGCTTACTCTGGATTCTTTGTATGTTTGTGAAACACTAATAAAACAGTTTGTGACTTTATTGGTCTTATCTCCAATGGCAGCTGCCCTCTTTTCTTGACTGGTTTGGGTGGTGCACATGGGATGCTTTCTATACTGATGTTACCGCAGAGGGTGTTGATCAGGGACTCAAAAGGTCATCTCTTTTCTCTGTTATCTTCTACTTCTTTTAAGCATAGAATTACAAGTTTAATTACTTGATAATAAGTTCTATCTGGTGATCAATTGGTGCAGTTTATCAGAAGGTGGTGCTCCTCCAAAGTTCCTGATCATAGATGATGGTTGGCAACAAATAGGCAGTGAGGTGAAGGATCAAAAGGATGTTGTTGTTCAAGAAGGAGCTCAGTATGTTTTCTTCTTAAAATTAGTTTCATCTTGATGCATATTGTACATGACTGAAGATGTTCTTGCTTTCAGATTTGCAAATAGGTTGACAGGAATCAAAGAGAACTCCAAATTTCAGAAAAAGAAGGGAGAGAGTGACCAAATCCCTGGCCTTAAGATTGTTGTCAATGAGGCCAAGCAACATCATAACATCAAGTAAGCACATATCTATGATAAATTAGGCTAGTCCTCTGTATTAGATCATTATTTCGCGCGCGCTTATATTCTCTGTTCTTAATAGATATGTATATGTGTGGCACGCATTGGCCGGCTACTGGGGTGGGGTAACACCAGCAGGAGAAGGAATGGAACACTATGACAGCGCATTGGCGTACCCGGTGCAATCCCCGGGCGTGCTCGGAAACCAACCAGACCTTGTCATGGACAGCCTTGCAGTGCACGGTCTTGGTCTTGTTCACCCGAAAAAGGTCTACGACTTCTTCAATGAACTCCACTCCTACCTTGCCTCTTGCGGCGTGGACGGAGTTAAAGTCGATGTTCAGAACATCATTGAGACTCTCGGTGCCGGTCATGGAGGACGGGTGTCTCTTACTAGAGCATATCATCAAGCTCTTGAAGCCTCCATTGCACGTAATTTCACCGACAATGGTTGCATTTCATGTATGTGTCACAATACTGATGGGCTCTACAGTGCCAAGCAGACTGCGGTTGTTCGGGCTTCTGACGATTTCTATCCAAAAGACCCGGCATCTCACACTATTCATATATCCTCTGTTGCATATAATACTCTGTTTCTAGGAGAGTTCATGCAACCAGATTGGGATATGTTTCATGTATGATGCCTTGAATTGATCTTTTGGATTCTTTTTTTTTTTCACAAAGTGTTTGATGAAATGCCAATTGATGTTTTGATGCTGCTTCTTGTGTTGCAGAGCCTTCACCCTGCTGCAGAGTATCATGGTGCTGCTAGAGCTGTTGGTGGCTGCCCAATCTATGTCAGGTGAGCTATATCTTATCTTGTTCACTTGTTTGGATTCTTAAGATTAAGAGCTAATGTATCATCGATTTCTCTTATCAGTGACAAGCCTGGGAAGCATAACTTTGACCTATTGAGGAAACTAGTACTCCCTGATGGGTCTGTTCTTCGGGCGCAACTCCCTGGCCGGCCAACCCGTGATAGTCTCTTCAATGACCCGGCTCGAGACGGCACTAGGTCATTGATCATCCCTAGTGTAAATTGTGGTTGTATAACTAATATCCTAATGTAGCTAATTAGAATTGTTGTTGCTGCAGTCTTCTGAAGATATGGAACCTGAACAAATGTTCTGGAGTTGTCGGAGTGTTCAATTGCCAAGGCGCAGGATGGTGCAAAGTTGCAAAGAAAACACTGATTCATGACACAACACCCGGTACTCTCACTGGCACTATATGTGCACAAGATGTTGATGCTCTTGCACAAGTTGCCGGTGAGAATTGGAATGGCGAAGTGGTAGTCTATTCTTTCAAGTCAAGAGAGTTGATTCGGCTTCCCAAGAGTGCCGCCATTCCAGTGACACTCAAAGTTCTCGAGTTCGATCTCTTTCATATCACTCCTGTTAAGGTTGGTGATAATAGTTCTAATAAATTGATGCCGCATCTTATAATTAAACAAAAACTTTAGTCTGAATAATGTATACATGTACTTGAATTGCAGGAGATCACCCCGGAAGTTTCATTTGCTCCAATTGGATTGCTTGATATGTTCAATTCTGGTGGAGCAGTGGAAGAAATAAGTGTTCAGAGTTTCTCCGATGACATTCCAGTGAGCGGGAACCGATCACCGGTGGCCACTGTCGTCTTGAAGGTTCGAGGATACAGAACATTTGGAGCTTACTCATCGATCAGACCGCTGAAATGCAGCTTGGATTCAGTTGAAGTAGAGTGTAGCTATGACGCAGACACCGGACTTATGACTCTGGAAATGCCGGTGCCGGAGAAGGAGATGTACTGGTGGACTGTGGAGATTCTGGTTTAAGAGTAGGAGAGGGTTGTGACTACACTGATGTTTCATCTATTGTTTGGAGATGCTATGCTCTACTAGTCATTAATGTACTGTAGAGATGATAAGAGGGAGAGAGAGAGAAAGAGAAAGGGAATGGTTTTCCCATTTCCTTTCTGGTAGTTAGTTATGGTTGTTAACTGCTAAGTACCTCCTTTTATGCAATAAGATCATGGATTGATCAATCTATTACTAATCTTCTCATTCAGCACACTTGTTAAAGGCTTGGTTTTCATTCAACAGATTGAAATTTTGAATAAACAAGACAGACTCTATTTTCCTTGCATTATTTTTAATTGTGAGTTTCATTAGAATTTAGATCTTGTTAAAAAAACAGGATAAGATTGAGTATAATAGACTCAAGTGGTTGATCCTTCCTTGTACCCCACACATAGCCGGAGTTTTGTAGCACTGGCTACCCTCTACAAATTTCTCTGTTACCATACTAAATTAGTACTTAACCATATTATTAAGATTGTTTAGTTTGATATACTTTAGCAAAACAAGGAATTAGCTTATATACACAAATATTCAATGAGACGTGTTACAGTCAGACCGGTCGCACTTGCGGCGGACCCGACTTGTGACTGTGATATCGGGACGAGCCTCGGGCGGCCCTTGGCTCGGTCGGAGCCGTTGTCTCACAAGTCAGGCCAACTGCAAGTGCGGCCGGCCTGACTGTAACACCAGTCAATATTCAATTATATATATATATATATATATATATATATATATATATATATATATATAAGTAACATCTTCAAAGTTTAATTTTGAGCTAATATAAGACTATTATTGAGAACTTTTATATTTTTTTAATTTTGAAACTTTGGGAAAATAAGGGCTATTGTGTAAATACAAATATGTATGGGTTTTTGTGCAAAATGGAGGATCTAATAGCACCTGCCTGTTTCTTTTCGTTTTGATTCTCGGAATCGTTGAGAGAGAGAGATCAGGGATTAGGGATTTCGCCCCCTCGACGCCGCTGCTAACTCGGCCTTCTCCGACCTTGCCGGCGTCCGCACGTAGGCCGCATCGATCGCAGGTGAGCTTCTAAGATCTTGCTTTTGATTCGTTGTTGCTATGGAAAACCTAGATCGGCCGAGTTTGATTTATTTCGAACCTGCGAGATTTGAAGTCTCTTTCTTGATTCATTGTTGATTCATGTTTTGAGTTTTGATTAGAAGGGAGATTCATGAGAAGTGAATATTTCGGAGTTTACTTTTTAACTTCAGCCGCAATTCTGGTAATCAAACGTTGAGAATTGAAATTTTTTCCCTTTTTTATGAATTCTGTGTTGGTTGTGTGCACTGGTGGAAAATAAATCATCCAAGATGATCCGTCGCCCGTTTTGTTTATCTAGGGTCATTAACTTGGTAAAGGGGAAATTCTTTAGGGTAATGCTTTACAGCAAGTCCAGAAAAGTTAGCAAATTGCTATTGATGTTCTTTAGTCCAACGATTAGCCATAGAAATCATCCATCTGACTCTCATCTTTTCATATGTGGGATATGATGGTTAAGGTGAGTAAACCTTGATGATTTCTGCACTGCCACTGCCACAAGTATCTCCATCTCTGGCTGTTGGCATTGACTACGATGAATATGAAAGTGCACTGATGGCCAAGCCCAAATACAAAGATTGAAGCAAAACAACATTTTCTTCTTTAGTTATGCAAGGCTATGTACAATAGACCCAAGTGGTCCAACCCTTCCCCAGACCCATGCATAGCGGGAGCTATGTAGCACCGGGCTGCCCTTTAGTTATGCAAGGTTTTTCCCAAACAAAATCTACATGTAATAGTATGAATCAAATCAATAGAAGTTCCGAGTCCATGCCCTTGATATTCTATGGAGTACTATTTTTTTTTTTTCAACAATGATATTAAGGTTCTAGGAAGCATCTAGGGTGTGCAAATTGTTTATCCAGAAGCGTTCTTGTTGTGTACGGCTGAGTGTTTGGCGTGTAATGAGGGTGGTCAATGGAACACTCTTTTGTATACCTTAGAACCTGTCGATGAATCTATTCATAGAACAGCAGCAGCTTCCTTGCTACCCTTGTTGATATACAACCAAGAAAAAAAGAAATGGGGAGCTGCTCAATTTTTAGCTGCTGATAACATCAGATGCTGTGAGAGTTTCTTGAATCAGGCTCTTTCAAATGGTGGAGCTATGCAAAAATTTAGTTACCTAACCTTGGGTTTATAAACCTAGTTACTTTGGCATTCATAAACTGTTATATCATTATGCATATTGTTTGTCTTCATCATTCATGTGTATATACAATGCCTTCAATAACTTGTAGTTACTGAATCAAGTTTACTTGTAGTATAGGCAAAAGTATCTTCTTAAGTTTCTATTCTGCAAGTTCATTAAGGAAACATTTGCTTTCTTCTAGTATTCAACCTGCTAATTAATGATTATTGTATCTTGGGAATTCGGTTTCAACTAACTCATTGCCCTGTGTTGTGTCTGTATATTCCAGGAGCTTGCAAAGTTATGGCAAGTCCTCTCTTCAAAAGTACTATTTTCTCAAGTGTTCGCCCTCACCTTCAGCGGGACCCGTTACACATCCCACATCGTGGGTACCATATCGAGCTAGGTCCTCGTGAGAAGGCACTATTGGAAGAAGACCCGGCACTGAAGAAGTTCAAATCATACAAGAACAGTGTAAAGAGGGTGTCGAAAGTTGGAGATGCCCTCACCATAGTTGCCGTGGTTGCATGTGCCTACCAGATTTATTCTGTGACAGCACAAAACTAGTAGAAGCAACATAATCAAGGAGCAGCTTCCACCTGTTCAATCAAACTGGATTTTGGCTGGAATCACTGATCTCTAATTGTTTCTGAATAAAGATGCATCTTTTGTTGTGTGAGAGCATATTACCGGGTACAACAATTAAAGATGTGTGTTTCAGTGTTCTTGAAAATAATTCTAATGGATGATCTTAATTGGAGCAGGTGATTTGAACCCCTGAATATTGTTTGATCTTTATCTGTTATAATTTTTAATACCTGAGAATCTCTCCCAGTTTCAGTAGCATTAGTAAGGAATTTCAAATTCGAGGATCACAAACTGGAGCAGGATCCTTAAGATGAATATATCATGAGATGTGTGGCATAACCTACAAGGGCGTCTGATATAAGATAAATCAAAAGGTCTCTATATGTGCTTGATCAGAGAATTCTGAGAACAATTATAAGAGTTGCTGTTTGAAAAATGAGAAATAGATAACAAAACTTCATCTGACATTCTATAATTACTGGTTACAAGTTCTCTAATCAATTTGAATAATAGAGATCTCAAGCACTCTAAAAAGCAGCGTCGGCCAAGCTCCGGCAGCATTGCAACTACTTGTTATACAGGTAGACTATGGTAAAGATGAAGAAACCAGCCATCTGCAGTAAGAAAAAAAGGGTTTGGCAGTCTTTAATCAGCAGGGAACTGATATGAGGGAGATATAAAACAGATAATAGGATGTTAGAAGTCATTTTAATAGTGTTATGACTGATTTAATAAATATTAGATTGAGCATAATGTTAGATTGATTATTCCTGAATTCTCTGAGGCTTCAGTGAGGCAAGAAAATATATGTGGCAAAGAATGGCACTAGCATCCTTACAGTAGAAAAGGAAGCCCCATAATATGGGTAGGCTGCTGTTATAAATCTCTCATACTCATTATGTCTGAAAGGTCGAACTGGAATCTGCAGCACAAATGGTTCAAAGAAAATCTGATGAGAAAATAGAGGTTGCCCGTGCAATTATACCAATTAATATACATGGAACTACTAATTATAGATTTGGACAGATAAAGACTTGTAAAACAGTAAGAATAAAAATATTTAATGTCTACAGCAGATGAGAGCTTTTCAGAATCAATGCCATGATTCATGGTATGCAAATTTAAGTACAGAGATTTGTACTTGTTGTGGATAAACACCTCAGTCAATTTCTACAATAGCACTTAAGAAAAGGAGAAACAAGTCCTAAGAGAACTACCTCAATATTGAAAGAGAAAAATTGAACGCACAATGAGCAAGGATATAATCCTTGATAATTATAAATAATAAACTAAAAACTATTTCATTTTTATTCATTAATGTAAACAATATCAAAGAATAATTGAAAAAGTTATGCCTCTAAATTATTAATTATCTAGTACAGAGATTAAACTTGGTCATCTTTCTTGGTAGGGTATATGAGTATGAATATTGATGCCAAGTTACTTGAGATTGATAAGGAAAAGAAATGTTCACAAGAAAAGTGAACTTCTTAATATTAAGATTTATCGACAATTCATGTTAGAGCTTAATCTAAGTATATCATTGTGACTCGCTATTTGCTCTGTTATCACAGCTTTAGACAGATTTTGAGACATTATGACAAACCTGCTTGGACAGAGACAGGCTTGTGTACCCAAGCCTTTGGTACTCCACCTTAAATTGAAAAACACCATATACATCAGGAACCTTGAATGAGGTCAAATAAAGGCCCTGTCATAAAGAACCATTAGTATAAAGCATATGATGCATCACCCACTCACACTACTGTAGAACTGTGGACCTTGAAGCAAATACCTTCTTATCATTGGACATTGTTTTCAATACATAAGGACTCATCATGTAGAACTGAACTTGAACATCATCAGCTACATATGGTTTCCAGCTTGTTCCAGACCACTCATAGATCTCCAGAGAGTATTCCTTCGACCAAATGGATAAGTATATGAGCCAAAGAGAACATTGGCTTTCTTTATATCTCAATAAATAGTCTGATGATAAAGTGAATAGGATGAAAATACCAGATCATCATTGATACGGTACATTGCAGGTTCACTTGCTTCTCCAATTTTGTGATGATTGACGTTTACAGCCTATGAGAATATAGGCCTCACTATTAACTCAAATTATTGCTCATATAAGTAATTTTACATTGTTTGCTTTTAGCAAAAGATCATAAAAATCAAATCAGATAAAGGGAAAAAATGAACTTAAAATCCTAGATATCACAGAATATTGAATTGTTTCACCTTAAGATGGCCCCTTTCATGGAAGACCCATTTGCTTAGTTCAGTCACAAATTGCTCATTGCCAGATTTCTCGAATCTGAAACAGCAGTGTCAAAAAACCTCTAGTCTCTAGCCTTATACAATCAATGCCAAACACATGAAGACCATATAACTAGGGTGAGTGAAAAAAGTATGGAGACAACTAGAAATATTCAAACAAAATTGAAACCTGCAGTAGGCGTCTGTTAGCAGCTACATGTTATACCATTGGTAATTGAAAGAAAAAGGCACTAAAAAAGCAACAGCCGAAAGATTCAGACAAACTAGCATTTCCCAAAGTCACAACGGAGGAACATCCAAACAAAAGAAAGGAACTTACTTCACAGAGGTTCCAGCCTTCAGCACACCAGATCTCAGAAAGCTATATTAGAACAAAATTTGCTCAGTAATATAATGAAATCAAAATGTAAAAGAAATATTTAGAATTTGCTACATACCGATTACTGAATAGATCCAAGGATCCAGAGATAAGTATACGAGCATTATTTCTTGCCTGGAGAAAAAAAAAAACAAAAAACAAAATAAGAACATGTTACAATCTTCTTATTTGCTAAATAATACATGCTGAAGGTTGTGGTAAGTTTTCTTGCACATATTTAAGAAAGAGCAAAGACACTGAACTTTCAAGCTCAATAACAAGAAACTCAATTTTCTGTGTTCTCTTTTTCTCTTGTTGCGCAGAATTGCATTGTGATTGCAAAATTTGGTTGTGAATCAATAACAACCAAAAGGTATGAAATGGCACTAAATGCTGCATCACATAGTAACAAGCAACAGCCAACTGCCAACAAAATTCAGGAACATCATCATGGGGAAGCTACTTATCATCCGAACCAAAAGATGGCAAGATGCTAGTCGAACATAATGAGAACTTTGGGCAACTTCTAGCATAAGTGCCATCTTGAGGGATCCTATTAGCTAAGCATTGGCAAAAGCCACAGATGAACTCTTATTTCTAATAGCCGCTGAATCTTTCTAATAAGGCAAATCCTTCCAACAAATTAGAATCCAAATGACCATAGAACATTTCTAGAAGACCATAGATAATTAGGTACTTTAATTGTTTTCTAGCATAATCAATCTAATTTAGCACAGTCGTTGAAATGGTGTATATTTGTAACTTATAAATGAGCTAATCCGTAAACGCATTCTTTGAAATGGTTTATATTAGTAGCCTTTAGTTGTAGCATAACACTATAGACAACAACTAAGCAACTTATACAACAGATAACAGACAAAAACAATGTAATAACCTGCACAATGGAAACCAAAGAAATGGCAGATCCAGTGAGAGATGGTGGGCTGGACAACTTAGTCTTTGGATTGGCAGAATACGCTGCTGGAGAGGCAGAAAGGACCTTCAATACCTAAAAATTTTCCAATGAAAGAAATAAAGGGTTACCACAAAACAAATTAAGCAGAAAATATAAAGGGATTGATTAAACACAGCGTGTTCATGTCAAGTTAATAAAGAAAAGTAATTACCAGACTATTAGCAGCATTTAGTGAGTGACCTATTCCTCGGAACAACACAGGAGCCTGTGCCAGAATTCTTTTTCCCCGTTAGAAAGACAGATAAAAATAAACATGAAAAATATAACTGAAGAAATCAAATATGAAATAGGTCATTGCTATAATGGTACCTCAAAAACGATAGAGAAGCAGGAAGTATATCATTTACTTTAGGAAATACAATTTTTCAAAACTGAACATAAATGGACTCCAGAAATCACAAGAGTACCATTAACAGATTTATAATGACCCGGTGAACATAAAATGTCATTATGTTGGTATTGGTTATTTGCGAAAGCACATCATGTAAATGTAAGCTTGCATTGTGGAACGAACGAACTATCAATCTATTGATGATATAATTTCTATAACATTGCAAGTGTTGCATGTGTACCCTATAAAGGATTTAGTGAAGCCAATAATGATGCTGAAAGATAAAAGTAAAAGCCTTCAATGCACTAGAAACATCATAGGAACAAAATTGAAGGCCGTACCTCAATTTGCTTGTCCCCCAAAATTACATTGGAATCGATGAAATTATGACTAGCTATCAAAGTATGATCTCCCTCAGTCTCAGAAACAGCATAACTAGTGTGATCAATGACCACCGCTTCCAGATCCTGTTCCCAATGAACCAAATCACACAATCTATCAAAATCCACAAAGAAACCCACATAAATCACTGGGAAAAAGAGAAAGAAAAATCAATCCAACCTCATCAAAATCAACACCACACTCCGTGGCGATCCCTCTGATCAAATCGGAGGCCGAAGAATCAGCCGCCAAGATCAGATCATGCCCAGCGTCAACGAAATCAAGAATCGCACCCATGTCGACCGATCCGCCAAACCCTGCAAGAAAAACCACAGAAACCGAACAACCGATCATTCAAAGTGTAAAATGGAGGGAGGTCAAGAGATCGATAGAGAAGGCAAGGTTTACGCTGGGTCGAGGGGGAGAAGAGAACGAGCGCGTCGTAGAGGTAGTGGCCGTACCGCTGGAGGCTGAGTTTCGGGTCATCGGAAAGCTTGAAATCAAGATCGAAGCCGCGAGACTGGAGGGACTTGAAGAAGATGGAATGGGAGGACCTGATGGCGAGATCGTCGACAAGGACCAAGATCCGGCGATCCGTGGGGTTCTCCTCGGAGAAGGAGAAGCCGTGGAGGGGAAGGAGAAGGAGGAGACCGAGGAGGACCCCGAGGTTCGCCATTGCCGGTGCTTAGGGTTTAGGACGGTAAGGAGATCTCTTTGAAGAAAGAGGTGGGTTTACTAGCGCCAAACCGGAGGGTTCGAACACACGTGCGGTGCGTGTGGTACGTGCGGCTGTAAACGGGCCGGGTTTATACTCCCTTCGAACCCGACCTAGTAGGGGAGTTCATTTTTTTTTTACTAAGGCCATAAAGACCCTTAGACCCCTATTTACGGGACAGTCAGGGACATGACCATGGGCTCCGAGAAATAAACTCACTCGATCGCCCTTGACCCCTCACCGTCCGCATACAAGTCTCAAGGAGTAAACTCACTTGAGCTTGCGCACCACATTTACGGGGCTGGGGGTTCGATCTCGGGACCTTGTCTAAAAGAACACCTCAACGCACGGGACCCGAGTTCTTTACCGCTAGGCTACTAACCCTTTGGTAGGGGCGTTCATTTGATTTGAGGAAAAGTGGCTGGCGGAAGTGGGCCATTTCCTCACTTCCACCGAAGTGGCCCACTTCTACCAATTCCGATGTTCTTTTGAGCGGAAGTGCACGCCATGATTAAGTTTAGGAAAATGAACTATGTTGACTTCGGCCAAAAATTCTCTGAAGCTGTCTAAGTGACCATGATATAAAAGGTCACTTTGGCCAGTTCCCCGAGACGCTTCGAAGTCGTTCATGATCTAGGAGAAGTTCGCGAGCTCTTCATCTCTGGCTGACACCGCACTCCATCTTCCAGTCGTGGATATTCTCTATTGACACATTGACAGCTTTGAAAATTCTAGCTAGTTATTTTCTAAACCACTTAAAATTAAGAAGAATGCATACCTCCAGTGTTAAAAAAAATTAAATTAATGTAGAAATCCAAACTTAATAGAAAAAAATGAAAATTGAACTTAAATATAAAAATCTGAAAAGCAGGACAGAACACCAACATCAAAATCCCTGCAGATTGATCATGAAAGAGTACAATGATTTGTGGAATTACTCATGAAAAATGTCTTATTAACGTGTTCCATGGAGCACAAAAATAAAAATCTGAAAGGTTTTGCTACTGTGTCAATTGATAAACAAGGTTAGTTTGCCCTCTCATGAGCATGCAGTGTTATATATCAGGTTATTTCTTGCTCCTTCAAAGTAGCAGTCCTGGCATTGTCTCGATCCTGCTTAAATATATGATACAGGGGGGTGTAGAACAAGGAGCACAATCCGAAAGGAACAACCATCATGGACAGAAGACCTCTTGAGAGTGCCAAAGCCTGTGGAGCTGATCCAGAAACGGAATTCATAGAGTTTGAATCATAACCATAGATCTTCTCGGTGAGAATTCCCACGGCAGGGGCTGCGAAAGATGAGAATGAACCTTCAAATGCACGATCAAAGGCATAAATCATTGTCCGATGCTTCAAGGGGACAACTTCAGCAAACATTGGATTGTTTGCACAGGTAGCACACCAACTTATAGTGAGGCCCATGAGGAAGAGAGTTGTGGCGAAGGCGAACCAGCTATTAATTGTCTGGGGGATGGCGGTGAGCAGGAACCATGAGAATGGGATGCCCATGAAGGCACTGAATTGTGCACACATGACTCGACCTGTGTTTGGGTAGATTCGAGAAAGACGATCTGCTATCAGTCCTCCGAGAAAAGAACCCATAGAACATCCAATTGCAAAGAGGCTGATCAAGGCAGCGGAATTGTTGTTGTCGAAACCTGGAGAATTTTAAATTGATCAGACAGTATGTGGAAATACCGAAAAATAGAGGAGTTAAAGAAGTTTCATTACCTATAAGTTCAAACCACATAGTAAAGAACACCATGGCTGTCCAAGGTAGAGATCCAACAATCCCCTGCAAGACAATGACTTGGAATGTTTTCACTTTTATCACAGATCTCATTGCTGTCCAGGAGTCCCTCCAAATCGAAGTTGAGATGGCTGTACTGCCTTTTCCAACCAAGGTAGCCCTGGAGAAAAAAGGAAGCAGTATAAGTGAAGGAAAACTCATGCTCATGAGTGATGGTGGATGGAGTAAAAAACAAGGTTCTGAACTGAACACCTGATAATAGGAAGAGTTCATACAAAATTATGTAGAGAAATGTTCATATATCCTGATTTTCTACTGATGAGTCTGTTTCTTACCTATGCTTCAATAGATAATAAGGGTAAAGTTATGGGCTTAGAAACAAATGGCAAGTTTATAATGCAACAACATTCCTCCTTCAACTAACTTTTGTATCATGTTACGTAGAGCCAAATGAGATCAACTTTAATAAAATCCTCACTAAACCTAGACCTACTTCCTCTAATTAAACACTGACAACTTAAGACATACATTCTTGGCATTCAAAAGATTTTAACCACTTTTATATTGTGTACTTCATTTTAGCTCTCTTATATGAGCACAACAATAACAATTGAAATTCAACTTCTTATGGAGAATATTCAAACAGTGTAACTTTGTTACAATGAAACATCAGCCTTCTGACTAGTGTGGATGTGGATATGAGACTTGACAAACCAAAGGATTAAAGTTTACTTAAGGAAGCTATTGGAGACAAATAGATAATGCCCCCGCACAATAAACTTGAGATGTGAGTTGTAAAAACACCAAAGTTTCCCGTCAAACAATCTAGTTGGTTGAAAGATAATTATTTGAAGGTCTGACATGAGTCTCTTGTGACTCATTAATATGGTAAAAACAAATAACTTTCCCCTGACTCAAAAAATTGCAACAAGAAGTACATTTTTCAGGGCAGCAGTAACAAGCATAAGCGCCATTCAGTTGAAAAAATTTAACAGAAGAATCAAAACAAGAAACTCAAGAAATTCAGAAAATACCTCTCGAAGTCCTCATCAGTGACAGAAGTGAGATGCGATGTTCTTCCAGGATCAACAACAAATGTGTAAACTAGAACCCCAATCAGCAAACTCAACAATGACATCATAATGAATGCACAACGCCATCCAGGAATACCCCAATATTCTTGCCCTGCCATGATAGTTGCTAGAACACCTCCTCCTATCCCCCCAACTGAACCCACAAGGCTTAGCAATCCAAATCCTGTACCTCGCACATTGTCCTTATAACTATCAGCAATGAACGATTGCAACGCTGGGATCACAATGGCAAGCCCAAAGCCATTTAGAGCTCTCCAAAATGCAACTTGCCCAAAATGCTGACTTGCTCCTACAGCAGCTGTTGATATGGCCCAGAATGTAGTACCCATTGCAAGGACAGTTGGACGGTCATAATGAAGCACCAGAATACCTGCCAATGGAGATGACAATGCCTGTACAAAGTTCCGTATGAAAGTAAGGTATCCAAGCTCAGTAGGACCAGCATTGAAGGTTTCACTAACTTCCTTATAAACAGATGGAAGAAGGTTCTCATCGGCTCGTTCCATTATGGCCGCCAGATTAATAAGAATAAGGGATAAAGAAACCCCAAACAATCTCGTTGTTCTGCCACATGAAAATAATTAGAGCAGGCCATGAGAGTTCCATACATGCATAACCAACCAAAATTTTTCATTAACTGTAACAGACAATTCGAGCTTGTTTAGACAAAAAAGCAAAACACAGTTCATATGCAATTTGGAGGAAACCACTCAGTGACATTTTGGAACATAAATAAAAATTGAATTTTGCTGGACGATTCAAGTTATTTACTGTGATTTTTTCTGGTCAGGGAAGAGAGAAAGAGAAATTCCTTTTTTATTTTTAAATTTCAAAACTCTACAAAATTATGGTTCATATTCTGAACTGCTCTCAAATTTAGAGTTTATCAAATTAATCAAATATGTTCAAATCTACATTTAGTTAAAATAGGAAAAAGCCAAAAGCTCCTCCCTGCCAAAACAAAGCCTATGCAGCAGTATTAAATGCACACTATTATCATCCACCAACCAACGTTCTACATATATACATACCCTTACAAACATGAAACATCAATGCCAGCCTCTGCAATTAATTAGTAACACTACCTGAATCACAGAATTCACGGAGTACACATCCAAATAAATACATTTATTACAAAAGATGAGAAATTTCATGACAAAAAAGAAAACTTTTTAGTTATAACAATAAATAACTATTCCTTTTTCCAAGATTAAATGCTCCCACTAATTCCACTTTCCTCTAATCATCCAATAAACCAAAAGATAACTAAAAAGCAAACGACGATGGAATCTAAAGAAAAATTGAATCAAAAAAAGAAGGGACCAGGGAGGAGGAACCACGGATACTCACTTCATCTTCCCAGGAGATCTGGAAGACCAAGCCCTTGCCCTGCTATCTCGCATGGAGGGAAACGGATTGGGTCGAATGGAAGGGATCGAAAGGCGCCGGAACTCGCTGCATCGTAGGATGAAAACAACGAAGTGACAATTCAACGCGAGCACGAAGAGAAGAAGCACGCCAGATGGTGATGGGGATTGATTTGTGTGCAATTATTTATTTATTTAATTTAATAATTTAGTTCTTGGAGATTCGGGATATTGCCTCGAGATAAGCAACAATGGGATTTGGGGTGTAGACTTGCTCACTAACCGGGGAATTCGGAGCGCAGCCCGCCACGAGAGTTTGGAGGAACGGACAATGATCGTAAAACGTGGTCACGTGGAGATCGCTGAACGGTCGCACGGGGAAGTCAGAAGCTAGCTGTTTGTCACGGGTTAAGAAATCAGGTTGCCGGGCTGTATATTGACTAAGTATTGGACCGGAGATTGGCGGGAATTGGCTAAGTGTTAACTGACGAACTGTATTGCTACATGAGACTAACTTAGTTTGTTTGATGACAGGTACGTTCGAATTAGTCACCTCATTGTCCATTTGTCCCCACTTGTGGGGACACTTAGTCGCTCCCCCTCCATCTGGGCGTGTTGGGTACTTAGTCTTTCCCCACCTGAGCAGGCAGGCCCTTTCCTTGGCTGGCTGGAGGGGTACTTAGCCTCCAGCGCCATCACGGGGGAGAGGTGCACCCGGTTTGCTTCCGCCCGGGCTCTGACCCCGTGACAAGTTGGTATCAGAGCAGGTTCTCGACATCTTTGCTGGTCGGAGGTGTGTGGGCTTCTTCGGCTACTTAGCATTGTTCGAGTTCGTGTTGAAAAAGGAAAAAGGGAAAGACACATATCTGCAAAGCATGGGGTGTAGCCGCGAAGTGGCGTTGGGGGTACAAGCACAAGGAAGTGTGGTGTACCAACGTGAAGATGCGGTTGAGGCACCAATGCGAAACTTGCAGGGTTATGATGGAGGAGTTGGGTTGATGGGAGTAGCCCTTGGATGTGTGCTAGTATGCGATGCTACGCACGAAAATCGGCAGTGAAAGATACGAATTCCACACCAAGCTTAACGCAAGGCAAGGTATGAGGTTGAGGTGCTCGCACAAGTGGACGACACCAGCAGGACGCAAGGTCAGGTGGACTGGGGCGTTAGCGTAAGTGTTGGGCTCCAAGTTGCGGAGTACTAGGCTAAGTACGATGTTTGGGCGTTGATGGTAGTGTGATAATTGAAGGTTGGAAAACCTGCCGAAGGGTCGACCTGATGCATTTGTGACACTTCAACGGCAGACCCACTGCATTGAGGCTCCATGACGAGGACGTTCATGGAATGGGTGTGAGAGTTGTCACGGGTTAAGAAATCAGTTCTTGGTCAGATATTGACTAAGTATTGACCCGAGATTGGCTGAATTGGCTAAGTGTTAACCAGAACTGTATTGCTACATGAGACTAACTTAGTTTGTTTGATGACAGGTACGTTCGAATTAGTCACCTCATTGTCCATTTGTCCCCACTTGTGGGGACACTTAGTCGCTCCCCCTCCATCTGGGCGTGTTGGGTACTTAGTCTTTCCCCACCTGAGCAGGCAGGCCCTTTCCTTGGCTGGCTGGAGGGGTACTTAGCCTCCAGCGCCATCACGGGGGAGAGGTGCACCCGGTTTGCTTCCGCCCGGGCTCTGACCCCGTGACATGTTGCTGTCTGGTGGGGGGGCCACTTTTGGGATATTTTATATATCTATATATAAAATAATAAATATATAAATATTTATTTATAATAATTAACTTGTATTGAATAGGGATAGATGAGAGCTGTAATATTATATTATAATTTATAAAAATATATAAATGGGTTGATGTGATGGATCCAATAAACCCGTTTTTTAGCCCAATTAAATTCAAGGTTAGATATGTTGACCCATTGATAAAATGGATAGGGGGTAGGGTAATCCAGAACCTAGATTTATGATTAATTACAAACAGAAATGCAAAGGGCTTTAATATTTTAATCAATTTAAGTGTTAAAAGATATGAAAAATGTACTTATTCTTGACAAACCAAAAGTTCAAAAAACAAAAAAAAATCAACTATCATCACGTGTCATGAGGTGAAGATATCAAAGTGCACATAGATAAGCGCTCAAATAAGAACTGCTGGTCATCCAATAGTGGAGATCAGCTTTTCATCTGGAGGCTCCTAATTGACTAACGACCTTAGGACTATTTAAAGAGGACCAACCCACAACGAGACCATTTAATCGAAGATCTCATATTCTGATATAGTATGTTACCTAAAGCTCAATTGAGATTGATCGTCTACTTACACATTACTCAAATCCTCTCCATTCTCTCCACCCCAAAGCATGAGCCCGGTCCTCCCCTCTCTGCATATCCCCCTTCTAGTGAGTGACACACAATCCTTGAAGTTCCAATCTTCAAAGAAGTGATCCTATGAGCAAAGAAGAGTTCGTCTGAAAAGTTATTCACACAACCGATTTATCACTCCATTGAACTCTTTCATCCGTTGATCTGAATCCCTAAGAGGAACATATTTCAGCTTCAACAACATGTATTCCCCAAATTTCCCATTTGATTGCCTATATACCCATTTCGTTAAGATTGGTCATCCCAAAGATCTTAACTATAAACTATGAGTCAAAAAAATATTAAAGGACTTTGCAAATTGGTTTCGTAAAGTTCCACAAAGAATACACTGCACCTGTAGAAAATGAGTACATGATAAAGCCCATCAAAAACTCTCTACTCTACCCTGTAAAGAAAATGCTAATTGAACGGCCAACAAAGGATAGGGGGATAACAGTAGAGATCACCAAATGAAATTAGTAGCGCAAGGAGCAAAAGAAGCTAATCAAACAGCAGTATCCATTCATGAAGTGATACAATTGGGTCCTTTGTTCACTAGCAAACCACCTTTAGGAGCTTACAGTTACAGCTCAAGAGGCCCAACAGTCGATAAAAATGATTCAACGGAACAAACAATATCATACAAGGAAAGAAACTGTCTTCTTTCAGTAATGAACAACAAGAACAACAAGAACAACATCTTGTCATAGTTTCCCCTGCAATGGTCTTCAAACATCAATAACTACTCTGGTAGGAAAGAGTGGCCAAAAGCTATTTTTCGTATTTTAGGTGGTGTGGTCCAACCAGATGGGAGAGAGCTACTACCTGTCCTTCAGTGGGAAAGAGGCCCATGGGGGAAGGCAGCCTTTCAGAGGGGAATGCAAGATGAGAGAAGAAGCTGACAACTGCTTCTGGCGCATGGAGATTGACGATAAGCAACTGAAAGAAGTGCGAAGCCTTTGTTTTTCACCATCGCAGTTTTCATAGTCTGGTTCATGACGAACAGTAGACGTTTTAAGTGCCTCAGGCAGTAGACAGTTGCACAGCGCACCTGCAATGCCATTAAGAAGGCTGTTAAGATATATATTACAGCTGAGGTTTGATGTTGAGGTGATATGGCTTGAGATGGAACAAAATACTACCAGTTTGCCACTATGGTCTCCTCAGATGCAGGTGGTGAGATGAAACAAAATACTACCATCACAAATTAAAAGTAAAGACTGAAGACCACTAGACTTTAATCAAGTCTATGTCATCAAGCAATTGCTACTTATTCTTGTAAATCGAAGGTAGTGAAGATTATATGTGATAGTGTACTGTAGAGTATAGATTATTGCATCCTCAGAGCAAGAGAACTTGGACAAGTATAGTTAGCAGAAGACCATTGGAACGAACAATTCTTACAAGTGGAAGAACTTGGCTTGAGTTTCAAGCCTTCGCTACATTACTTAGCTCATCATTCATAGTATTGTTGCTTGTACATGTTTTGAAAATGTCAACTCAAACTTTTTAAGTGCCAGTTCAATTGTGTTTTTGAATTTTCAATGATTATTTTAATACCAACATTTGAAAGCTCTATTGAAATTATGAACTATATTGTATCAATATGCATAACTTGGACTTTTCATACAAGTACAACTATCTTCTCCACTTAAACCTAACCCAGTGCCATTTCATGACCTCTTACACTCAACTCCACAGGTGATATAGACTCATGTGGTCCCAAATAAAGAAAAAAGTATATTGCCTTAAGCTGCCAAATAGTGTGAAACCTTGTTGTCTCACAAATATAGGTCCTAACTTTTTAGTTTCAATCATATAATTGAAGTCACATGGTGAGTATATATTAGGATTAAGGATCCAAATCTTGCTCCCAAAATATCCCCTGCTAACCAACCTCAAATTTAAGTGAGTACTATTGATAGGACCTTGCACCATATGCCACCAATTCGTGACCAACTCCACATGCAGCACTTCAATCTATCATACTACCCTACAAAAGTCCATTAAGTTAACAAGCAATCTTTAGAAATACAATAACAAGGTCAATTTTGAGTGGGGAAAATGACACCATTGAAACCAAAAATGCTTTAATAATTTTCAGAAGTGCTCACAACTAACAAATCAAAGTTTCTTTTAGCTTTTTCCCAAAAGCAAGCCTATTTGTCCTCACCATGTCAAGCTGCAGAGATTGAACCTATGCCCTAAAGGAATTTTTCACATGTACCCCCATAATCAATCTCCATTAGTAATGTTTATCCCTTTTTGACTTAGCCAAAAGGGCAGCCCGGTGCTACAAAGCTCCCGCTATGCGCGGGGTCCATAGAAGGATCATACCATTTTGGTCTATTGTATACCGCCTTACCTTGTTTTTTTTTTTTGCAAGAGGTTGTTTCCATGACTCGAACCCGTGACCTCCAGGTCATATGGCGACAACTTTACCATGGCGCCAAGGCTCCACTTCCCTTTTTGACTTAGCCATAATTAATTATATGATCATTGATGAACATACTCAAATAACTTAATTATTCTTAGCCATTGATTTTCATAGATTCTATAGACATACAATAAGGGATAATGGAGAGTTTGACAATGCCATTTTTCAAAGTCAGGGGATGTGGAAGAGTTTGTGATGGAAATACACCCAGAAAAACCATGAAAACTGATTTTTTTTTTTAAAAAAAAAAAGTAAATCAGGTAAGCTTCAGAATTACATTATTGGATGATAGAGAATGCATGCTCTCAAATGTACTATTAGAAGTAGAAGTACCACAAATATGAAAAACAGAGAGGGGCAAGTGCACATAAGCAAGCATGATTAGATTAGGTATTGAGTAAAACCCAGCAGACCAGAGAATACAGTGTCTTTTCAAACTTAGAGTTCCACATTGAACAAAATCCTAATTAATGCGATGTTTTACATCATGTGGCTTATAGAACTGAAATAACTTGTCCTGGTATGAATGGTTAATAATGTACCCTGCAATATTCATGTTTCTCTGAAATTAAATAGCTGAAAATGACATGTGAATAAAAAGCATACCGATCCTTGCAAGGCGATTCACCCATTTTGGAATTGCATTTCCTGTCAGCCTATAACAGATATCCTTGCAGAAATGGTTGCAGTTCTTAGTGATCAAATGATAAGTATCTCCGTTGTAGTTTACAGATTGGAGCTCCATGAACTCTCTAACTTGAATTGGGTCCAAACATGTCGTGCCCATGAATATTGACTTCCTAAATCTGAAACCAGGGCATTGCCTAGGTTCAACCTCAAAGACACCGCTAGTTGGATAGTCATGAGCCCCAAAGGCATACTCCACTCCATGAACTGCACGTACAAATGGCCAGTGATTGATTACTAAAACCATATTAGTTTCTGATGACAATAAGAATATTATGAGCAAGACATTTCACAAAGTCAAAAGACATAATTCTTGAATTAGTTAGTTTTTTTAATCAACAAGGCTAAATTCTAAGTAATGATGAATTTTCCTATAGCTCTTGTGATCATGCTAAATACAGACCATAAAATAACATGAGAATCTATGAGCTTGCATTTCTGTCATTTCTAAAATGGACAAGAAATCAAGATTGCAGTTGCATAAAACTTCTTGCGAGGTAGACTCCTGCTGAAAATTGATTGTGAGTAACATGCACATATTACAGGCCTACAGCCATTGAAATAAGTTTTGATGGATGTGGTAAATTCGTAATGGCTAACACAGCAATACTCACCATAATAGAGGTGTGAGGGAAAGGTTGAAGGATATAGTGATACTCAGTGATGATAGGTTTAGGGTTTGGTGTTGGACTAAAATTTAGATTTCTCTCAACATAACCTGCTTCAACATCTGGATTTTTATGGGAAGGTATTTCTTGGGGGAAAAACTATTGTGATGGAGTATGTATGGTTGCAATCAGTTCTCAAGCCTATTTCCAAGACAACTTTGGCTATTACCAGAATTGATCCCCTAGAAAGAGAAGGTTCTAACAAACAAGTGAGGGATAATGGGTTGGAAAGTTAAGTAAGGCAGGAAACAACTTCAATGACTATTTTAGAAACCTTTCTTAGGCTGAGCAGATTACTTTTGGAATAATAATTAATGAACAAGTTAAAATTACCTTCAACTCCAGAGTGGAATATCCCAAGGCCTGCCCAATATACATAGCCATTCATGGGTGTTAAGTCATATACATTGAGATAAACTGGTGTATTGCCCTGTGTTTGACCTGCAGAGCGGACCTTTGGAAATATACAAAAACGGGTGGCAGATTTCCCCCTTATGCGAAGAGGCACAAGGGACTTCCACCGTTTTTTCGAACCCAGCTTCATATTTACTTCAATGATGGAATAGGACAATCAATATCCAGCAGTTCCTAAGAACATGAACGAAGGTGCAACTCAGCAACAACAACAACAAAAGAAGGGGACAATAAAAGAAGAGACAAATCACCCATTCAAATCACATCCCACTTAGCAGTTTCACAGAAAATAAAATTGGAGATAAGTATAATTGCAGAGTATAATTTACATCACTCAAAATTTCAAAAGGGCAAAAGTTGGTGACATGCATGAAGACGAAAGACAAGAAGAACAAAGAAAAGAAACAAAGCCAGCAAACATCAGACTGAAAATGAAACACAGGCCAAGGTTAAATCATGCCACAACTAACAAGAGCTAGAATGCATTTCTCAAACCCACAAGCTTTTCCAAATAACTAACAGCTGAAGGAAGGAAAGTTCAAGAAGAGCAAAAGCTTAGGAGTGACGCTTTCAAGATATGAGCTTTTATCAGCAAGTTATCAAATTGATAGAGCATCCTCACATCTAGAAATAGGAAAAAAAAAATCATAAGCCTTAATGCTCCAACAAGACCAAGA
This sequence comes from Dioscorea zingiberensis, assembly GCA_026586065.1. Lineage (NCBI taxonomy): Eukaryota > Viridiplantae > Streptophyta > Magnoliopsida > Dioscoreales > Dioscoreaceae > Dioscorea > Dioscorea zingiberensis. Next base: position 62,842,485 of record CM048819.1, on the reverse strand, counting down.
AATCAGTGCAGCCACAGCAATTACTTACAATTCAGCATATCATCACCAAACATAAAAAATTAAAGAAATAAAAATGCACTTAAGATGAAAATACAAAAATGTACCAGAAAACATGAGAAAAATGGTTTCATTTCTTTTCATTTCCAGTAATTATCTTCTCCATTCGATTTTCCTCACTAAACCAAGCACAAGAAACCAAATTTCCTCTTGGTTTCCTTCTAATTCCATCTCTTTTCCCTCAATCCAAACAAACCCACCACGAAACCCCCATTTACAGCACAAAATTGGAAACCAATGCACCAGATAAGGGTTAACAAGTTCTTCAACGAAGAAACCAGATCTACATTCGCAAAGCAACCGGATCCACTCATTATACCAAAAAAGAAATTTAACATACTAAACAGAAAAAAAAATCTAAAAAAAAAACACTCATTCAACTCAATTCTCACCAAATTCTAAGAATCCATTCCCAGATTCTCAGCCCAAAAACACCCACAAGAAACCAGATCAAGAACAAAGAAACAAAACCCAAACAAGTAAAGATAAACAAGAAACCCACATACCAGACAAAGCACAACGTCATCCCCCAAGAATCCCATCTCCAGCCTCCCGGAACCCCGCCATTCTCCAACACCACCTCCAAATCCTCACAACAATAAGCACATTGGCCTCAAAGCAAGAAAGACAGCAGCCAAGGAGTAGAGATCTCTCTCAACGAAGAGAACCTACACCAATCTCTCTCCTCCTCTCTCTTCCTCTCTCTATCTCTCGCTCTTCAGTCCTCCTTTAATGTCAGGAGGAAAGAGAGAGGGAGAGGGAGAGAGAAAGAAGAGATAGCTTTAAGCTTTTTATTTATTTATTTATTTATTTATTTTTATTGGGTTAACAGTTCACAAGGAAAGAGTGGAGATAAATAAAGCAATGAATATATAAATAAATAAATAAATAAATAAATAAATAAATAAACAATGCTTTCTTTTTATCTCATAGTGCGCTTTTTTTGCTGCTTTTCTTACTGTTATAGAAATAGCACTTGACTTGGGTGGGACATGATTTTTTTTCGGATTTTGTAATTATTGTTTTCCACTGTCCTGACAATTTTGGACTATGATCCCTCCCTCCTGCTTCCAATCTGCACCCTTTTCCCTTTTCAAAAACTTTTTTTTATTTTTTTATTATTTTTTTATGTTCAAACAAAAAAATCAAATCAATTGTTTTTTTTTTAATCAGTTGTTTCTTTTACCTAATATAAAATTTAAATAACTGATTTTTTGAAAATAAATTTAAATTAACATGATACTGTACAGTCTCTATTAAATAAAAACTTGTTTGTCCATATTTATAATAAAAACAAAAAAAAAATATTTTAAAGAAAAACATAGCTTTGATGTACATTGGATTGTGACTCACATTTCCTATATTTGGCCATATGATGCATATTGAGTGTTGTTGTTACTTGTTAGGCAAATAAAATAATAACAAATAATAATTTTTTTAATTAGATAAGTCAATTTCATGTATTCAAACTAGAATATTACATAAAATGCTTAAAAACATTCACATTGATTCTAGGGCCTACCTTAACTAAATAATAAAGAAAAAGAAAGTGTAATAATAATAAGAATAAATTTTCCCCATTTTTAATTTAAATTATTATTTTTTTTAGAGATAATACAACCTAGAGTATGAAGAATCAAATCAAATTAGGCCCCACTAAAGGACCTGCATAATTAATTAATAATTGCTAATTAATACTTCATTATGAGTAATCCACTTTAGGAGAGGGCGAACCCGGCCCCACCTCAGCCAAACAAAATTCAACACGTGGCACCCGCCAAAACCCAGCTTTTTAAAACCGGGAAGAACCTCATATGGATTTTTCTCGATTCTTGATCCCTCCTTTGGGCACGGCGGCATGGAGCCCGGCGAAGAGAGCGGCACCGGCGGGAAGGGCAGCGAAGCTTTGGCCAGGACCCCGAATTCCAAGCGGAGACAATTGTTTCCTGCGAGCGACGACGAGGGAGCTGGTACTCCGCCGGAGGTCTGCATCTCGCCGTCAATGGCTTCTTTGCTTTATGATTCTTGTTTCTTTTAGTGTTTTGAGGAATGGTATCGCGATCCATGGCGGCGTATGGGACGCCGATCATGGTCTCGCCGGTGTACGCCAATGGATGGATGGATGGATGGATGTATGCTCATCCTTCCGTGGAGGGGGTTAGAAACCCTAGGTTATTGTTCACTCGTTTCGCTGCTTCTGGGCATATTGATTGTCATTGGATTGGTTGTTGTAGGGCATGCCGCTGTATCCGCCGGAAGAGAAGGACCGGAGGCCGGAGAATAAGGATACTGAACACAAGAATGCGTCTGAGAGGTGATTTGATTGGCCATTGTAGATTTTATCTTGTTTTTTGTGGAAATATTTAAGCTTTTCTCGTTGTGATGATCTTTGGTATGCTTGCGTGTTCTTTTAAATAGTGGATCGAAGGGCTCATCTGATGGGAAGTATGATAGTGATGATGAAACACAGGTATGCTGCTAGTTTTTCCCTTATTTTGTTTCATAATGCTGCTATCTTTTAAAAATATATATTGCCTTGATGACTATGTGGCATGCATCTAGCTTATGTTTTGGAATGAGTCTTGATTTCTATGTGAAAAATTAATGAGTTTCTACAACATTCAAATGCGGAATGACATTGAAGTTCATTTCTCTTTTGAATTTGTTCTTGTGACAAAGCTTGGAATTGTTGGTGTATGTTTTGATTCTATTGTGTGTATGAACTTGTGGATCAACACTGGCTTGTGTACACCAGGGAGAGTAATTTCCCCATCTCTTTGTGGGGTCCTAATGATGGCATCTTGAACTACAAACTACTCTCTACTTGCATGTCAAGTAATCAACAAGCCTATTGCCCCCTCTCATGTATAAATTAAGCTGATTGGCGTTCTGTATATGAATTTCAGTTACATTTTTGGATTGAAGCATCTGCTCGTGTTTGAGGTTTGTGACTATTTGAGAACTTCCTTTTAATCCATGCTTTATGTTATGGGCTAAAAATAATGGTAGACATGTGGCGTGATCAAGACCACTGAGACGGAAGCCCGAAGCCCAATTGTTTTAAATCAATCGGCTGGTCATCCGACGGTGGAGGATGAATTTCCAAGGATGTTGAAAGCTGGCATATAAGGTTCACATGGGTATAAAAAGAGGTCGTCTGCTCACAAAGAAGGCAATTTGAATTCCGCTTTCCCATTCTGATCCTGGATTTCTATTTTGGATTCTGGTATCTCTTTTGAGTTCTCTCTCTAATTTTTTCTGAGTCCTGACTTCAACGTCAGAGGCTCCTCTGAGCACTCAGATCTCTTATCGCCCATAGTTCTCTTTTTTATGAGGTTTGAAATCTCTTGAAAAATGCCCATCGTTTCTGATTAATCTCTTTTATTGATCAAGATCTGCTTTAATCCCTAAGAAGAGTGGATTCTTGCATTAACACTTTACATTCTTTTATTGTGCTCAAGGGATTTTCAAGCAGAAATAGCTCTAATGGTGTATGTTGACGTAGAAATCGGTCTTTCCACGAGATCGAGCTCGATCCACTTGTCAACGGTTAAATTTATTTGTTGTTGGGACCACGTCGTTCGCTGGAGAAGAGGGAAGAAAAGTGAGCGCGGGTGGACCAGTCGCTCGGGGATGGCTCTGACGCTCAAGTCAGTAGAGGGAATGGTGAGTGGAGAAGATGAGTTCTCATTCTCAGAATAGCCTACCTTCTTCGTGTTCCTCTTCCCTTTTTATACCCTTTCGTGGAGTTGTTTTCAAATCTCAGATTCCGCGGTTAGTGCTTAACCACTTGCCTCGGTTCACTCTGTCATTTCCCCCATGTTGATTAACGCCACCAACTATATTGCCTAATTGGGGTTTGAGGCCTAGGAATCGGCATCATATGGATGTATGCCTCGGATTCTTCCTCATGTATGTCTAGTTTGGAGGCCACAAACCTATCCGATTTCCCCCTATCAGTGTATTTGCAGATGGTGTGTTTTTTATCAGATATGATGAATGATTTCTGAAGTGTATAGTAACACATTTTGCATTTTTTTCTCTTTTGTATTTGTCTGTGGAACTGCCAGAGCAGGGTAGTGCTGTCTTAGTTAGCTACAGTGTCACAGAATCGTCTTATTGTGGAAAGTGGCATCCTCCAAGCAAATTTCCAGATATAGGCCCACAAAAAACAGTAGTACCTAGTCCTGGAACTAGTTCTAGTGTAGGAAGGGGTCTGTGGAATTGTGTAGGAAGGGGTCTGTGGAATTCTTCATAGGCTGGTGCCACACTTAGTAATGCGAGATCCACTACAATGTCTTCATATACAACAGTTGGACAAAAGGGTGTTATCCCAGAACAGCATGAGATTCAGGTGAGTAAAGTTTTATCATAGTTGGTTATAGGTCTTGAGGACTCAAAAAATTCCAATTTTAATTCCTTTTTCTGAATTGTCATAATTGGATGTTAGAATTGCAACCAATAACTTGCAGTTTTTAGATGATAACTTGGTGCATTACATGAGAGAATCTGATGACCATTTTAACTGATTAGAAATACTCTGGCACCCCAACTCCTATAGCATGATGTCGGATCCTGGACCTAGGGCTGTCAATAGATTGGGCCTAGACAGGACTGAGAAGGCTGACTTTCTGTTTAATTGGAGATGGGCTGGATCAAGAAGGCCTTCCTGGATCCACTGATAAGGATTGGACCTGCTAGCCTTTCTCCTCCTTTCTGTAGGGTTTCCTTCTTAACTCTGGAGTCTTAGACCCATAGGTGGCTTCCATCATGGTCTGCTATCCTAGCTTTTGAAAATTGCAATTAACAAAACTGTCTCAAACAAATTTCATTGAAGTTTTCTTTTTTATATCTGTTTGATATGCTCTTCTTGACAGTGAACCATTCCATTTGTTACTTTAAGTTTTAAACTTTTCCTATTTCAGAAATAATATTTGTATAGCATACCAATTATGTTGAATGCTCATCCAATCAGGTGGAACCTCACTTAGTTATCTCTTTTTTTGCACCAGAAAGAACTCAAGGAGGTGACTAGGAGGGTTAATGAAATCAAAAATGAAAATCAACAACTCAGATGTGAGCTCAGATCTTTAGAGGAACAATGCATGAAACTAGAATCAGAAAATGCATCCATAGTGGTTGGTTTCTCTCATTCTTGTCTTAAAATGTATTTATTTAAGGTTTTCTGTTTTTATGCTTCTTTAGTTGGGAGTTCATGTCTCCTCTAAATGTGGCAAACCAAGTCTGGTGAAGAATTTAACTGGTTCTTACAAAAGATAAGCATTGAGATTGACCTATGTATTGGGCTACTAATCCCTTCTCTTTAGAGGAACAATTCCAACATAACTTGATTATGATGATTCCACTTTGTTTACTTTAACAGGAGAATCTGAAACAATTGGCTGGATCTGATGCAGAGGTAGCATCTCTACTTGCAGATATGGGTGTGGATTTATCTGAAGGTGATTCGCCTAAGGATAAAATCATCATCTGGCCAACCAGGTGAATTGGGAGGGACTTCCAACGGTAAAGATCTGAGAGGGTATATGAAATTACATTTGTATAGAAAGGTAATCTGGTACAGGAGAAACCAACTGCAAGATTGTTACAAAGTAACAGTTTTCCAGCTTTTTTTTACTGGTCAGCAGGGACTGCATTTGATGATTTTGGGTTTTGAGTTTCACATAATCTTCAGAAGGAGTTCTGCTAGTTTGCTTTACAAGTGCTCTATTTGGTTCTCTTGGGTGGATCAATATAGTTGATTGGTCATTCTTTTATGAGAAAACTAACAATAGGATTTGCTACAAAGGAAAAGTTATCCAGCTCTTTTTAGTTTTTACTTCCTAACAGGGAGTAAATTTAATGATTTTGAGTTTTTGGTTTCTCGTGATCCACAGATTTGTGACTTGAAGCCATGGTTGAAACTTACACAACATGGTTGAAACCAAGATTAACAGTAAAGGCTAGGAAAGAACATGAATGCATTTCTATAATCAGAAAACTCAGAGATCTGCCAATTAAAGAACATATTTTTCTTGTGAAGTTGAGATCATCCAAAGACTGCAGTTTTTCAAAAACCTGCCAAAAACTTCTACTGTTCCATGTAAATTTTGAACCCCACACATGTTGAATCTAGTCCTCGTCAATTCAAACATATCACTGTATGTCTCTGTCAAATAAAAAGTAGTTTATCTATATTAAACGAAAACAAAAAATAAAAACTTAATACCATTTCTAGACCCATACATAATAAAAACACTAGCTTATTCTTCCTTAATTCCAACATTTTTATTATTTAATTCAAATTTTTTATGGTTTGTGTTAGTGTTGAAGCACCTTGTTGGCATCATTTCACACACTTGATAATGTGAACAACATGACATGGCGAAATGATGTGGTGGCATGGTTGACAAAGTCTCAAGGACAAAGCATTGGGGAGATATTTCTATGAAGCCCACATATACTTGAAGATCTTATGAAGCTATCTTTAGGAAGAGGCTATGTTTGGAAAGCTATAAAGATGCTATCGGAGATACCCTTGGAGAAAGTATATTGGAGACATAGTTGGCAAGAGATTCTGGAGCAGCTGAAGCTATCTTTGGAAAGACATTGTTGACTTGAAGAGCAAACTTGGTGCAAACTATATTTGGAATGTGGTTACAACACTTATGGCAACATCAACCAACTTAGAGGGAAATTTTGAAAGGTGGTTATATTAAGTAAACAACTACGTATGGCGCAGGCCCAAGTAAAGGAAGAACTGAAGATTGGATTAGAGATTTGATTGAAGACTAAGTATGGTATGGACCAACATTGTTATGTTGAAGATATGATGGAGATCGATGAAGACAATCTGGGAAGATTGTGCAGCTCAAACTTAGATGAAAGTAGATCAAGTTTGGATGGTGTGTGTGCACGCCTTGGTAAGGTGCGTCTTTGAAGGTGGACTGTGGACGTGACGGAGAGGAGTCCAGCCAATTGTCGTAGTTGTGATCGGGAGGATCCGATGGAGGTCGACTCATACACAACCGGAAGGGTTGGAGGGTCTTGAGGTCGTGATGCAATGCAAGCTGCAACCTTAGTCAATTTAGCAGTCAAGCCACGTTGCAAGTTCAGTTGCGATAGGAATTGCAATGGCTAAATTTGGAAGGTGTCCAAATTAGTTCTCGCAGAGATTTCAAAGATCTTAAAATAGGCATGTTATATTTTAAGCTCATGGAGTGTCTATATAAGGCCCAACTTTAAGGGATTAGGATGAACCACAGGAGAATCTCTTTGTGTGTAAGGTGATAGTGGTCATCGGTCAATCTTGAGTGAGGTGCTTATATATGTTGTGAGATGAGTGACAAGGGAGTTGTACTCATGTTTTTAACTTTTTTTAGTGGACCGTTTTCTCCAAGCTTGGCCCCCCAGACATAGGCTTGGAAGCTAAACTGCGTTACAAAACTTTTGTGTCTTCTTCCTTCATGTTTACATTGTTTTGATTATGTGTGAGAGAGAGAGCTTGTGTATTCCTTTGAGAAAAAGAGTTGTAACTAGAGTTACAACTAAACCACACACCAGCCCTCGCGCGAAACTAACAGTTTGCAATTAATCTCTTTTTAAAAAACTCTATTAAATCAACAAAGTGACGAAGCCTTTGAAGACGATAACCCTGCAAGTGAGAGGACTTAAAAGAACAAAGACACAACCAAGAGACCTCAACATACCATGTAGTTGTCTATTTTCATGTAATCTAAGATTGATATATTTTATTTCATATCTAAGACGAAAATTTTCTTTCCTTATTTCTTTAAATAAGTTTATAAATCAGAATTTAATCGCTTCAAAGTAGAGTATGGAAGTCCAAATGATAAAATGAAATAAAGACTTTTAATATAGTTGGTTTCATCTTGTTTGTTAATCGCTTTAACTTTTTCTACTTCTAAACTTAACCTACGTTTTTTCTCGTTTTCTACTGCTTTTCTTTTAACAACTTTCTGCTGCGTAACTTTCAACAGTAGTTGTCTATTTTCATGTAATCTAAGATTGATATATTTTATTTCATATCTAAGACGAATAAAATTGCTTTGATCTACATTGGATTATGACTCACATTTCCTATATTTGGTCATATGATGCATATTGAGTGCTGTTGTTACTTGTTAGGCAAATAAAATAATAACAAATAATAGCTTTTTTAATTAGATAAGTCAATTTCATGCACTATTTTATCAAGTGGATGAATCTTTCTTTTATCAGTAAATAGAATAGGGCCTACCTTAACTAAATAATAAAGAAGAAAAAAAAGTAATAACAAGAATCATTTTCTCATTATAATTTAAATTAGAGCAAATTATTTAAAAATCTTTGGCACTATTCAGTACTATTTCTCATTTAATCAAATCCTATTCAAAACCCTATTTATTTTACACCTCTACACTGCTACACACCGCTACCCAAGGATTTTTTGACAATTTGGACACTTTTCAAAGGACCAAAAATTTATTATCTATTTAAATTATTATTTTTTTAGAGATAATTTATTAATAATTGATAATTAATAATTCATTATGAGTAATCCACTTTAGGAGGTCACTGAGCGAACCCGGCCCCACCTTTCCCAATCAAAATTCAACACGTGGAAAGAGTAGAAAATACCACGTGGCACCCGCCAAAACCCGGCGTTTTAAGCCCAGGAAGGACCTCTACGGATTTTTCACGATCCTGCGAGATTTCTCTGTTCTTGTTCTTCTTGATCTCTCCTTTGGACACGGCGGAATGGAGTCCGGCGAAGAGAGCGGCACCGCCGGGAAGGGCAGCGAAGCTATGGCCAGGGCCCCGAATGCCAAGTGGAGACAATTGTTTCCTGCGAGCGACGACGAGGGAGCTGGTACTCCGCCGGAGGTCTGCATCTCGCCGTCAATGGCTTCTTTGCTTCATGATTCTTGTTTCTTTTAGTGTTTTGAGGAATGGTATCGCGATCCATGGCGGTGTATGGGACGCCGATCATGGTCTCGCCGGTGTACGCCAATGGATGGATGGATGGATGGATGGATGGATGCTCATCCTTCCGTGGAGGCTGTTAGAAACCCTAGGTTCTTGTTCACTCATCTCGCTGATTGTCATTGGATTGGTTGGTGTAGGGCATGCCGCTGTATCTGCCGGAAGAGAAGGACCAGAGGCTGGAGAATGAGGATTGGGAAAGTGCCTCGAGTGCCGAAGGTGGATACACCTCCGATACTGAACACAAGAATGCGTCTCAGAGGTGATTTGATTGGTCATTGTAGATTTTATCTTGTTTTTGTGGAAATATTTAAGGTCTTTTCCTTGTGATAATCTTTGTTATGCTTGTGTGTTCTTTTAAATAGTGGATTGAAGGGCTCATCTGATGGGAAGTATGATAGTGATGATGAAATACAGGTATGCGGCTAGTTCCTCCCTTATTTTGTTTCGTAATGCTTCTTTCTTTTTAAAATATACATTGCCTTGATGACGGTGTGGCATGCATCTAGCTTATGTTTTGGAATGAGTCTTGATTTCTATGTGAAAAATCAAGGACTAATACAAAAATTTATCAGGTAAATTAATGAGTTTCTACAACATTGAAATTACATGCGGAATGACATTGAAGTTCATTTCTCCTTTGAATTTGTTCTTGTGACAAAGCTTAGAATTATTGGTGTATGTTTTGATTCTATTGTGTGTATGCCCTTGTGGATCAACACTGGCTTGTGTGCACCAGGGAGAGTAATTTCCCCATCTCTCTGTGGGGTTCCTAATGATGGCATCTTGAACTACAAACTATTGATCTCCAATTGCATGTCAAGTAATCAACAAACCTGTTGTCCCCTCTCTTGTATAAATTAAGCTGATTGGATCAGCCTTTTCTATATGAATTTCAGTTAAATTTTTGGATTGAACCATCTGCTTATGTTTGAGGTTCATGACTATTTGAGAACTTTCTTTTTATCCATGCTTTATTTTATTGGCTAAAAATAATGGTAGACATGTGGCATGATCAAGACCACCGAGACGGAAGCCTAACTGTTAAATCAACCGCCTGGACATCCGACTGTGGAAGATGAATTTTTAAGGGCATTGAAAACTGACAAATAAGGTTCACTGGGGCATAAAAAGAGGCCGAAGAAGTCAATTCGAATTCCGCTTTCCCATTTTGATCTTGGATTTCTATTTTGAATTCTAGTATCTCTTTTGAGTTCACTCTCTCGTTTTCTTTTAGTCTTTGACTTGAGCGTCAAAGGCTCCCCGAGCACGAGCACTCGGATCTCTTATCTCCCATAGTTCTCTTTTTTATGAGGTTCGATTCGAGAAGGCCAACCTCTAAAGAATATTTTTCATCAAAATCTCTTAAAGAATTCCCATCGTTTATGATCAATCTCTCTTATTGATCAAGATCTGCTCTAGTCCCTAAGAAGAGTGAATTCTTGCATCAACCCTTTACATTCTTTTATTGTGCTCAAGGGATTTTCAAGCAGAAATAGCTCCAATGGTGTATTTGCAGATGGTGTGTTTTTTATCAGATATGATGAGTGATTTCTGAAGTGTACAGTAGCACATTTTGCATTTTTTTTCTCTTTGGTATTTGTCTGTGGAAGTGCCAGAGCAGGGTAGTGCTGTCTTAGTTAGCTACAGTGTTACAGAATCGGCTTATTGTGGAAAGTGGCATCCTGCAAGCAAATTTCCAAATATAGGCCCACAAAGAACAGTAGTGCCTAGTCCTGGAACTAGTTCTAGTGTAGGAAGGGGTCTGTGGAATTCTTCATAGGCTGGTGCCACGCTTAGTAATGCTAGATCCACTACAATGTCTTCATATACAACAGTTGGACAAAAGGGTGTTATCCCAGAACAGCATGAGATTCAGGTGAGTAAAGTTTTATCATAGATTTAGTTGGTTATAGATCTTGAGGACTCAAAAAATTCCAATTTTAATTCCTTTTTCTGAATTGCCATAATTGGACTTTCGAATTGCATCCAATAACTTGCAGTTTTTAGATGATAACTTTGTGCATTACGTGAGAATCTGATGACCATTTTAACTGATTAGTAGTACTCTGGCACCCCAACTCCTATAGCATGATGTCGGATTTTTTCCTGGACCTAGGGCTGTCAATGGATTAGGCCTAGACAGGACTGAGAAGGCTGACTTTCTGTTTAATTGGAGATGGGCTGGATCAAGAAGGCCTTCCTGGATCCACTGATAAGGATTGGACCTGCTTGCCTTTCTCCTCCTTTCTGTAGGGTTTCCTTCTTGACTCTCGAGTCTTAGACCCATAGGTGGCTTCCATCATGGTCTGCTATCCTAGCTTTTCTCCTTTTGAAAATTGCAATTAACATAACTGTCTCAAACAAATTTCATTTGGTAGAAGTTTTCTTTTTTATATCTGTTTGATATGCTCTTCTTGACAGTGAACCATTCCATTTGTTACTTTGAGTTTTGAGTTTTTCTTTTTCAGAATTAATATTTGTATTACATACCAATTATGTTGAATGCTCATCCAATCAGGTGGAACCTCACTTAGTTATCTCTTTTTTGTACCAGAAAGAACTCATGGAAGTGACTAGGAGGGTTAATGAAATCAAAAATGAAAATCATCAACTCAGATGTGTGCTCAGATCTTTAGAGGAACAATGCATGCAACTGGAATCAGAAAATGCATCCATAGTGGTTAGTCACTCTCATTCTTGTCTTAAAATGTATTAATTTAAGGATTTCCGTTTTTATGCTTCTTTAGTTTGGAGTTCATGTCTCCTCTAAATGTGGCAAACCAAGTCTGGTGAAGAATTTAACTGGTTCTTATAAAAGATAAGCATTGAGATTGACCTATGTATTGGGCTACTAATAGCCTTCTCTTTAGAAGACACAGTTCGAACATAATGTGATTATGATGATTCCACATGGTTTACTTAAACAGGAGAAGCTGAAACAATTGGCTGGATCTGATGCAGATGTAGCATCTCTACTTGCAGATATGGGTGTGGATTTATCTGAAGGTGATTCACCTAAGGATAAAATCATCATCTGGCCAACCAGGTGAAATGGGACTTCCAACGGTAAAGATCTGAGAGGGTATATGAAATTACCCTTGTATAGAAAGGTAATCTGGTACAGGAGAAACCAACGGCAGGGTTGCTACAAAGTAACAGTTTTCCAGCTTTTTTCACTGGTCAGCAGGTTCTGCATTTTATGATTTTGGGTTTTGAGTTCCACATAATCTTCAGAAGGAATTTTGCTAGTTTGCTTTAAACGTGCTCTATTTTTTTGTTCTCTTGGGTGGATCAATATAGTTGATTGGTCATTCTTTTATGAGAAAACTAAGACTAGGATTTGCTACAAAGGAACAGTTCATTCTTTTATGAGAAAACTAACACTAGGATTTGCTACAAAGGAACAGTTATCCAGCTCTTTACTGGCCAACAGGGAGTAAATTTGATGATTTTGATTTTTTGGTTTTTCGTGATCCAGAGATTGTTTTTTATTATTATTTTTTTTCACAAAAGAGCTCAACTAGCTATCTATTACGTATTCCTTCAATTTGATATAAAGATTCTTCAACCATCTCGGTAATCTTTGGATATCTGTAAATCTCACATTAGTTCCAACCTTTTTTGTCATTCTTGCCAATGCATTAGTGCAGTTGTTTACTTCTCTCGGTACATAAGCCATCTTCCATTGTTGGATCTTACTCAACATTGCTTTACATTCTTCAATCTCTTTCTTTGCCCTGATGTCCTCCATTTCCTGTTGAAAACTTCTGATCAGCCCCTGGTTATCAGTGTGCAATAAAGATTGATTGCTCTAGTTTCTGTTAAATTTTTTATTCCCTCCTTCACAGTCTATAATTCTGCCTCAAATATTTAGTATGTTTCTAGCTCTTTGCCCTTGCAATACTGAAATTCCCACTATTAGTTATAATTATATATCTTATATCTATCATACTTACCTCTAAATTTCATGAAGAATCTGTGAATAATAAATATTTATAATTTCCTCTGTTCCACTTCATCTCCACCAATTTCATGAATTGTGATCCACAGGTTTGTGACTGGAAATGTTCAAGGAGTTCTGCCCTGTACTTCTTTGCATGTGTTATTTTATTCTGTTCTTGGATGGATGGATCAATGCTGTCAATTAGTCATCCTTTTATCAATTAATTAATTAATTTTGATATTCTGAAAGATTACAAAAAATTTCACATTTATTTGGCGCTTAATAATTTTAATTTTGAAGGGGAGTTTGGCACAACGGTAAAGTTGTTGTCATGTGACCAGGAGGTCACGGGTTCGAGTCGTGGAAGCTCTGCTAAAAGCGTGTAAAAGCGTCTGATTATTTCAAGTGGTCCGGCCTTTCTAGGACCGCAAGCATCGGGAGCTTTGTTACCTTAGAACCGTCCTTTTTTAATAATTTTAATTTTATAGCATGATATGACAAAAAGACTGGTATAATTAACATCGAGCAAGATTTAATTTGTATCTCTTAATGTTCAAATGCAACTGGTGGTGCTGATTTTTGGTTTAGATGGATTATCAATATCATGTCTTTTAAATTAATAATTCATGCTTGACAGAAAGATTGATTTTGATATTTTTGCATAAAACCCCGTGAATTATAATATAATTTTAAAAATGTTTTTTTCTGTAATTTCTTAAACCTTTACATAAATGCTCATAAATTATTTAATAAGTTAAATATACATCTTTTCACTGTTATTACTTAACATAAAATTAAGTGGGTGTTTTTGTACTCCTAAAAACCTATGTATCTCATTTTGATATGGATGGATGAAAAGGAACGAGTAACACCAGCAAAACAATGGAGGTCTAAAATTGAATGCTAAAAAATACATGGAAATACAAGGACCACTGAACAGATGATTCTCATGAGCTACACATATAAATGAAAGCTTTAAAGAAGGTCCTCAATTAAGTCTTAATGTCACTTATAGCCATTTTCAACAGAAAAACAGAAAATTTTATGCATCATAAGTTATTCACAGGTGCATACTGAAAGGTATTTTGTCTCAAATCAAGTACTGGATTCAGTGATGAAGGACACCACAACGGTAATGTCATCGAGCTTGCCTCCGTAATAACGATAGCCCGCATCCTGAGCTGCAGTTGAGAATGGTGTCTGCCTGTTTCTATCCTGTGCTCGTTGGCGAGCAAGTGCAGCTATCTTCTGTGCCGTCACTTGTGGCCCCAGACCGGCTCTGGTAGCATGAACTACGACTGCAGTGACTTCATTGTTGTACAGGTTATCAAACAGACCATCTGTTCCAGCGATGATGACATCACCAGATGCTACAGGGAAGGAAAATACCTACCAAAAGTTCAAACAAAATTTAATTTATCATAAAGCTTTTAACCTGACAAAAATGGTATGAGTTTATCTTCACAAGTAAAATATTCAGCAGAAATGGCAGTGATCATTGTAAGAATTGGTTGATGCACCATCTGGATTGGATCGCCTAATTATGCATACCATGGAGTTTCATACATTCCAATTGTGGACTTCAAGTTCCTTGCCAATTTTAATGGCTTCTTTGAATTTATCATATGACAAAGAAACAAGAAACAATCAAGAAGAATCAAGAGATCACAACTGACCTGTGCAGAACTTGGGAGGTCACTGCCATTACCACTCTCAAGCTGAAATGTGAAATTAAAATCATGTTGTTGTACAGGTGATCGGAAGATGGTGCACCCCTCTCTGACAACTATGAAGCCACTGTCGCCTAAGTTGACAGCATGAATCCCCTAACACAGAAAGAACACAATTATAACATAAATATAAACAGAAGAAGATAACATGCCAATGCGTAAAAAAGTTTTGCAAAAAAACAAAAGCATAATGGATTGGATCTCATCATTTGGTTTTCTTCTAATTCCAACCCCTTTTTAAATTACATGCTTAAATTCTACCTGATAATCCACAATCTTATATACTATTTTCTCCAAAGTTCAGAGAAACTAGTACAACATGGTTGAAACCATGATTAACAATAAAGGCTAGGAAAGAACATGAAAGCATTTCTATAATCAGAAAGCTCAGAGATCTGCCAATTAAAGAACATATTTTTCTTGTGAAGTTGAGATCATCCTAAGACTGCAGTTTTTCAAAAACCTGCCCAAAGCTTCTACCGCTCCATGTAAATTTTGAACCCCACACATGTTGAATCTAGTCCTATGCAGCCCTGATTTTTTTTTTTCAGGTTGTAGAATAATTAACATTTAGATTGTAAAAGCAAACCAATTCTAGGAAGTTCTGTTTTAACAATCCAATGCCAAGGCAGATAATACAAAAACAACCTATAAGCTGAACGGACATACGGCTTAAAATTGATTGTAGAAGAATCACCACCATAAGAGGCAACATTTCACAAATAATGAGTTCATTTACAAATTAGCCTTAGAAATTATCATCCATGAAAGAACATAAAAAAAGTTTTTGTAAGAAGAAAAATCTTTGCATGGAATTTACAAACCTGATCTGTAAGAGCTATAATACACGCTGTTGAGGATCCCCTAGCTTTGGTGCTTGAGTAAGCTTTCTCCAACACCCTTGCTGGATCAATTGAACCCTGTGGCTCTTCTTGAATTGCATTCACTGAATTAGTCATAAGCTCTCTAGCATAGAGACCCGCATTAACACCAATGTCTGCCCAGCCACCAACACCATCAGCAACACCAATAGCTTGCTCATTGACACAAATAAAATGAGCATCCTCTCCACCTGTTTCCTCCTTATCTGGGTGAGGTAAGTAGCATGATCCAGAAAGGAGCTTCAAGGATCTATCTCCCAGAATCTTCCTGTAACAAGACGCAACACAAGTTGAACTTCACAAATAGTTTAATCACCACAGAATAATTTATATCACTCCAGTTTCAACTTAAACGTATAGTCATTAGAATTTAAGTACAGCAAGAACATTGGAGAGAATAAATAAGACAAAAACCTTATGCTTCCTGAACATCCATGAAAACAGGCCTGACTGTGGCCAATCATTTGGAAACATGATGATAAAATCACTAATTTAATTTCTCAAATAAAATTTAAAGCCACAATGTCAAAAAAGAGAAAATAAAGGTATGCAGGAGAACAAAAATTATCATCAATTATGAAACTGGCTGTTTGAACAAAGATAAAAAAAAAAAAAGGTGGTTAAGCTATGTGCAAGTGGTTACAACTGAAAGTATGAAAAAGACAAAAGTTGGAACCTAGTTTTGGAGTCAATGAGATCTGATACATTCTGAGTTTGCTTACTGCTAAAAACTGGAGTTGATATTCATCTAATTACAATTCACCAGAAAAAGGAAAAAAAAAAAAAAACCACAAAGGGCAGATGTTGTGATTTCATAACATTCTTGATGGACATCTGAAGGATATGCTTTCAGGCACTTTTCCCAAACTTAATAATACCTAAAAAAGCAACACAAGATTCCAATTGCCACTGCCAGCACAAAGCCTGAACCCTGTTCCAGAAGTTTATTACTCCACTTCAGTTTGTTATCAGAGAGATATAATGCTATTGGTAGAGTTCGTGCTAAAGCTACCATTTAGAACAAACAATCAGCACTAAGCCGTTCACCAACCAGGCTATTCTCCGTAGGAGCAGCAATGAGTCGAACTTGAACAAGCTAAACCTAGCTCGAGTTTGAATCGAAATTCCAAATGTTTCCAAATATTCGGCTCGAGTTTGAATAAATTCAAAATTTTAAAATCGAGTTTGGTTCAATATTATTTATAAAAACACGAGTTCGATTTGAAAAAAGTTAAAATAAAATATTTTTATAAAAACATAATAAAATTACAAATTTTAAATATATATGATTTGCAATTACAAAGCATCGAATTAAGCAAATTTATACCAAAATCACAAAAAATAATTGATACCCAAAAAATAATAATATGTAGTCTTTAACCAAAATCAAATGCAATTCACTTAATAAAAAAATAATTAATATGTTAGAGATTTAATTATAAAAAATATGAAAGGTTTATGCACAAAACTAATAAATAAGTTAAAATTATATTTTGTAAGATAAAAAAATCAAAATAATATGGGTGACATTTGCCATTGTGTGTGTATATATATATATATATATATATATATATATATATATATATATTTGAATTTTGAGCTGAAATCAAAGTTATATATATTTGAATTTTGAGCTGAAATCAAACGAGCTGACTCTAGCTCGAGTTCGACTCAATTATTATTCGAACTCAAATTTGGGCTCAAGTTCGGTTTGTTATTAAAATAATAAAGCCGAACTCAAACCAATGTCAAACCAAACTCGAACTGTTTGTGAACAGTTTGATTATTTGCCAGCCCTAAATTTCTCAGTAACATTCAACTAGAGATATTTTCCCTGACTCTATACAGACTAACAATTTAAACAATGATCTTAAACGAAAAACTAAGCACAAGAAAGCAGAAAGGATTTATCTTTTTATCTTCACCCAAACTTTAAAGAAGCTAGATCACAAAGTATCATTCATCAGCAAATTCCAACAGTTCACCAAACAAAATAATAGAACTGCAGAAAATGGGAAAAAAAACCTAGAAAAAAGCAGCTGCTAGGAAACAAATAGATATCAATATCAGAAGCTTTTCAAAGCATCTCATAAGATTTGTCATTACCAAGTACCACAGGACTACTTCATGTGTAAATCAGTTAATAGAGTAGAAAGCTTACAGGTCAGACGAAACCCCATGATTCTCAAGCTGCTCATCCCGCACCACCCCATCAAAAGAAACATCAGGAGCAGCTCCAGCAGAGTACTGTGAACTGCAAGATGAGTGGAAATCCCTAACCTCTGAATCCACCAAAGAGTTAGACTTGCCACTCATTCCATTAGCACTGGACCAGAAATGCCTGTAGACCATGTTCTTCCCCCATGGTTCTCGATTCTTCAAGCTCCCACTCACTCTTCTACAATTATCAAGACCCTTACAACTATAACCAACACCAGACCTCTTCATCAACCCGCCCACCTGCACATCGTTCCCATTCAAAGAATGAAAATTTCGAGCACCAATCTCGCCTCTGCACGGCGAATAACTCAAAGCAGCCATTTTGTTCCTCTGAAACAAACACTTAGGAAAACCCTGCGAAGTTGATTCGGTGATCAAACTATCAACAGGACCGGTCACCGAAGGCAAAGAGAGAGCGCGAGCTAGAGTCCCGCTGATCGATAGAGCACCTTCCGCAGACGCAGCAGAGCGGGGAAACAAGTGCGGGATGTTACCGACGGAGGAGAGAGAGCGCGGGAGAGAGAACCAGGCGTAGGCGAAGAACAAGGTCCGAGTTTGCAAACCGTGCTGCGTCGATGGCATCTTACGCTGGGTTCGCTCGAGGAATGGAGCTTCGGCGTCACCGAGGGCGGAACATGGGGTTCGGGAGATGGAGAAGATGATAAGGCGAGGGATCTCTTGGTTTCTTCTCAGAAACAGGAAACCCTAGAATTCTATGAAAAAGGTGAGCATTTTGATCCAGAGAACGGGAAGGTGTGGCGGGTTCCAACCAAATTAGACACGTGGGGATGGAGGAACATCGGGATCAGGTAGGTGCATCTAACGGCTATGATAGAGAGATAAGGAATGCCAGTGCTGCCTATGGCCCATATGGGAAACGATCAAAGTGTTAAGTGTGTTTATGTATATATATTAAATATGGTCATTGACTATCTTTGAAGCAAGTGAACTCAAGTTACATCAGAAAGGTTAGGTTGGTGGCCATTCTTAATAAAAAGCCTGAGGTTAAAATTATTGTAGATCACTAAATTATTTCATTTTATCACTTCGGTCATCGAATTTTAATTTGTATTAAAATGATCAACGAATTTCGATTTCATTTCACCTGCACCCAGGCGAAGTTTGAACCCCAAATTTAAAAAATCGCCTATGTGGCCGCCGAAGAAGCTGAGTCAACTTTTTTTAATTAGCCAAATGCCACATCATTTCCCTCTCTTTTCCCCTCTCGTTCTTCTCTTCTTCTTTCTCTCTGAAGCAAAGCCCTAATTTCCTGATTTTTTCCGTTCTATTCCAAAGAGCCAGCGGTGCCCTACTCTCATCTCTTCGAAGCATTTGCCTTGCCGAAAAAGTTCGGGTGCGATGGCAATGAACTGATGGAATGTGGGAAGGTGAAGGTGAAGCACTAACTGGCCATCAGGCCTGAATCCAAACTTTTTGGGTGCATTTGATAAATACTGAAATAATAAATTTATGATTATTCCTGGATAATAAAAATGAAAATTATTATTCTGATAAAAAATAATTTATCCAATGTTTATCCATAATTTTAAAGAAATTTACATTAAATATCAAAATTTTCAGAAATAAGTTAATCAGGAATGAAACACAAAATAGTACCACTCCAATAATATACAAACATAGGGAATATTCTTAAAAGAAAAATAACAATAGAACAAGAACAAGAGCCATCAATGGCACTTTTGAGAGCATGCGAATAGCAGACAAGAGACCAGCATAATAAACCCAATTATTAAAGCTTTTTTTAAGCATCGTATTTCAGCATCCTAAGGCACACTCACACCTGTCCAACATACAGAAGGCTTAAAACTATAAGTTCATTAAAATAAATATTAAAAAAAAACTAAAAGCATGTCTCTACCTACACCACTGAAATACTTAAACAAGATGTGTTTTGCTATTCATGAAACACTATTGCTACTCAAACTCTCGGAAGTAGTGTCAGGCATATTCTCCTTGAGCAAACTTGTTCTCTGGATAAAAGACGGCGACGACTGTATTCCCACCAAATTTCCTTCCATTCAATGCTTGCCGGGCCTTGGATGACCCATCTGTATCCTCATATTCCAGGAATACCTGAAGAGAAAGAGGTCTCTCAGTTAGGAAAAGGGTATGATTGAAAGGACATAACCTTCACAGAATTTCATGAATATATCAAAGCCTCAAACTTCTGAGACACTATGCCAACTAATGGTGTAGAAATATTTCCTCAGCAATCCATACAGGATTACCATCCATTTGAATTTTCAAATAAGACCCAACCACCTGTTAGTGGTGAAATCAAATCCAGTTATGATTGAACAAGTGAAAAGAAAGCAAGAAAACAGCATGATTAGCACAAGAATGAGTAGATGACTTTTCCATTTAAGTAATGGAAGAAACCACAACAATTCAATATTTTTCTCAGACTGACCTTTCCAAGACCAGGAGATAGTTCCAAATTTGGGCCTGGCCGAGGGATAACAACATTCACCAGTTTACCTGCAAAACAGCTCAATCTAAGATCTCACAAGGTCTAACAAAATACTTGTACTTTGAGAAACATCATTAAGAATGTAGAAGGGTTACTGAGGATTGGTACCATATTTTTCACCCTCGCCTCTCATGTCTTCCATTATATCTTCATATTCCTCATCATCCTTCAGTTCATCTTCGTTAATAGCTTGTGTCAAGCATATTACTTTTGTTGGAAGTGATCCAGCTTGATAGACAAGCCTCTGCTAAATTTTTAGAAAAACATACTATAATGATCATTACAGCCAATGTGAATAGAGAAGAAAGCTCATCTGAAAAGAATCGCTCATTGTTCAAACAATTATCAACAAGCCAAAAACTAGCTAAACTTCAAAGGATTCATTTAAGACCCCACAGAAGTTAGGAAGGTAAATAAAAACTGCAAGAGATACACAAACAAATGGAGAATTTGACTATTTACAACAAGTCTGCCCATTGAAAAAATTGGCCTGCAATTATCCAGTAAAGTAAAAATAGAGTTGACAACAATCCAGGAACCAAGAATTGTTTAAAAAAGGAATCCAAGGAATATAGCATAAAGCCATTGACATGAATTGACAGATGCAACATTACATAGACTATTGTCAGATATGATTTACGTATCCCTTATCATAGCAATCAAGAGCAGCAAAATGCTTAATAAATTTATCCAGATCCGCCAAAATAAAGTAATTGCTCCAGTAATATTTATTCGAAGTGATTCCCACTGTGCAACTGGGTCTATGATGCAAAGACTTGGTTTAATATATTAGTCAGAACTTCCAATTAACTGACAAGTATTGCTGGCTTAACCAAACTTGAGGAATGAAATCAAAGTGCATGCTATAACAAAAGAAACAAGTTTAAAGGCCTCTGGTGAGTCATCAGAGATAAACCATTAGAGGCCAAGCAAGGTACTTGTAAAAATAGTGGTGGTCAATATGCATTCTGATTTTAATGGACCAGGTAGCCAAAACTATGCCAACAGCTCTACCCACTCAGCAGTCAGTAGGAAGTCTAACTTCTAATAAGAAAAATAATATCATTGTATATAAAAGAATGTAAAATGTATTGCAATTGACCTGCAAAGCTACTTGCTGTTGAGCCTGTAGCAACACACTTTCTTGCTCTGGTCTAGGCTGAGAAGCTCCTTGGTTTGCTCGTCTAACAGTAAGCGTTTTATCTCCCATTTTGATGCCATTGAGAGCTGCACATGCAATGTCTGTAACAGAGAGGTCTTGGTAAACACAAAAGGCATAGCCTTTTGAGTTACCAGTTTCCCGGTCCTTTACCAGATCAAAACCTCGAAGTGGCCCAAAAGATTCAAGCAATTCCCTGACCTGCGCTTCAGTAAAGTAGTATGGCAGCCCACCAACAAAAATACGATCAGGCCCTTCAAGCCCACCAGCAGATCCTGGTGTCAACCCAACTGCACCAAGGTTCAGATTTGGGTTGGGTTGGCTTGGGCCAAGTGCAGCAGCAAGTGAAGGATTGTAGTCACTAGGTCTTCTAACTTTTACTGGTGCACCCTGCACACCAAAATAAATAATAATAAAAAAATATTATATCAATGGCAGGCTCATAATTTTCAAATAACTTCTAAAACTTGCTAGTTGGTTTATCTAAGGAAAAGGCTTAAGGTTTAAAGCTCAAAGCTACTAGGCGCAGCCAAATTGATTGTTCCCACTTGTCAAAGGATGTCAAAAGGTCTCTGAAATTCAGTTGTTTTGAATTTTTTATCACTATCTGCGAATCAAAACCTGTTCATCACAAACACATGATGAAACTTGCTATATGCATTTTATGCCATCTAAACCAATGAAACACATTTGGCAAGTGGGCACAACTATGTTTGTTGTGCACAGGGAGCTTTAAAACCTTGCCCCTTATCTACAAAAAAAATATCTATTTGATTCAGAAAAATCTCATACCTCGAAAATGATCCCATCCAAAGCCATGGCATTACTTGCTTCTTCAACCGATCTCATTTCCACAAAAGCAAACTTCTTTTCATGGTTTATATACACATTAACAACAGCATCACCTACATGATTAAGAAATAAATAAAGAAATAAATAAACAAAGAGAAGCATAGTTGTTCACAGATAAAGAGGCGTGAAGTAAAGCCAATTGTGAGAAGCCAAACCTGGGCCAGCAGTGTTCCCTCCAATTGCGGACATAACCTGGCTAAAGAAAGTAGCAACTGACTGCAAACAAATTAAGATAAAAAGCATTAAGTAAATAGTTGAAAAGATGGATCATAATCAATTATACAAACACAGGACAAACAAACCATTAAATCTAAGCAAACAAACAACCTGCTCATTTGCAGTAGGGGAAAGACCTCCAACATACACACGCCGGGCATGTCGAGTTGCCTGTCAATAAGAATATTCAATTACATAAGCAATTAGCATCAATTATTAACCAATATGGTATGAGCTCAAAATTGTAATTACCATACCTGTTGTGTCATTGCCTGAACCGGCATCACAGGTATAGTTGGGAACTGTATCATGCATATACAAAAAATTAAATATACATACATATGAGCAAAATGATTCAATTGACCATGTGATAACAAAAAGAGAGAGATCAATAACCTGGCCAGGCGCCAAGGGAAACATATTTGGAAACATCCCAGGAATGGCAGTTGGGGCACCAGTTATCTGTCCTGTAAATCTAATCACATTAAGACAAAGCACAAAAGAGAGAATAATTGATTAAGTTACTCAGCAGAAGATATATCAACGCCAACAACAAATGCCATCTCTGCAAAGCATTAAGCCCTGGCTTCCAAACAGGACTATCAAAAAGAAGAAAAATTAACATTTTCAAGTAGCTGATGAAATATATGCAAGACTACCAAAAAAGAAATAGCGGCAAGTTGAAGAACAAGATCCATCTAACCGGTGCATTGACTCTTCCTTGCATAAAAGCTACAGTAGTCGGCTCACACCCATTGGCAGCACAGTGGGACAAGTGGCCCAACATTGCCTTCTTACAACAACATATATACACAAAAAACAAACAAACACCAGAAAAGAAAACAACCAAAATTGTGCTCAGTTTCAGAACTAAATCACTGAGTAAATACATAGAAAATGTAATTGCCCATCCTTTTATTGCAGTTTTAAGATACTTGTACACATAAAACATTTAAATGGAAGTATGAATAGTCTTCGCTTACCCTAGCAACACCATCCATATGACTCGTCCTCATTAATTACCAAAAACAACACTGCAACACAGATATAAAAAACGTAATGATCAAAGTAGAAATAAAATGTACCTGTTGCAGCCGCGCCAGGAATCATAGCAGCTGCAGGTGGCGCCATATCAAACCCACTGATGCGCTTGCTGCATGAAATAAACAATTTCAAAATAAATTTGTTAAGGAGATTGACATCAACTATACAAACCATTAGTCAAGAAACGAACAACATATAAGAACACCCACTGAAGCATGATGAAAACATATCATTAAATGATCAGCTAACTACAAAAGGTTTGAACACATTATAACCAAAAATTAACCCATGAGCTGCAAAGATAAGCAACTCAATAGAAAATTGGAACAAGTAAACTGTACCATCCCCATAAAAAGTAACAAGTGGTTCATCTATTTTTATCCATGGTCCCAAAACCCAATATGGTTTTGTTTTGGTGCAACATGGACGAGAATGGGTTAACTTTTAAAATTAAATCCAAAATGTGAGATGAATTGTTATTCCACTAAATCAAACTTGGTAATTTATGCACACGATTATGCTAACCAAATTAACTATTAAAATAACCATGACAAAAAATACTCAGCATAACCAAACAAGAATAATACACAAACTGGGCAAACCCTAAAGAACCAACAAATAATGAGAATTTTGACAAATTGTAAGAGAAATTGCATGCACTTGGTATAGCAATATGGACTTGTCACCTTTAGTCAAAGACACACAGTGAACAGTTGATTATAGAAATCAGTTTAAAAAGTTCAAATGTTAACTCCTATCTACACATTTCTTGCAACAGAACAAAATTTAAAATTCCATCTTAAGTGTGATGATACTTTTTTAATGCAAAATCACATAGCACATAGACTAAAGTAGTTCACCATACATTTTGGAAAAATCCTTGGCCTGCCATTGGGATATTTAATGACAAGAAAGAGCTGCCAACTATATGATGCACAAAATAATTAATAAATTACATGGTACAAAAAGAGATTCGAGACATGGAATAGACTTTCTCAACAATGCAATTGAAGCATGATCCTTTCCCTAATAACATGAATTACAGTTCTTTTTATGATGTTTCACACAGTATACTCAGAAAAATAACAAGTCTATGGTCATTTTCAGTTTAACATCAAAACTAAAAGGTAAAAAAGTCCACAATTAACCAGATAATCCAAGAATTCAAAGTCAATCTTGCAGTTTTACACCATGATTTACCTCTTTGATCTTGAGCGAGATCGTGATCTCGATCTGTGGTCAGATCTACCTTTTGACCTAGATCGAGACCTATGTCTCCGGCGCCCCTCTCTATCTCTTTCATAGTCCCTATGCCTGCCATGTACGCTCAGACAATGTAAAGATGAAAGAAAACATTATTCTAAGAATACTTTGATATATTAATTTCTTAACTCTGTAAACTTCAACATGTATCGCATTTAGAAAGCCGAAAAAAATCAGATATGAGAGCAGTTTGATATTAGATTTTAGTAAAATAACATTTAAAAAATGCAAATTTAGACACCATACAAGGCATAGCACTCATTAAGAGCACAAAATGAGCACAAAAGTGCAAATTAGACTTCAACACTTACAGAGAAGTATCTGAAACTTAGCAACTAATTAATTTTAGCTCTAATTGTTGGCACTGATTAATCTACAACCACATATTTGCTTATAAAGAAACTTGTGATCACTGATAGGTTATAAATGGGGCCACCCAGCTTGTTAGAAATAAAATAAAACTAGATAAGAACATTCATAAGTGGGGAAAGAAAACAAGTATACCACTGAACAGGAGAAAGACAAACTCTATACCTATCATAATCTCGGCTATGGCGGCGGTCACGGTCATCAGATCTGTCACGCCCATGCTCCCTCCTTTCACTCTTCTCCCTGTGATGGCGGTCACGGTCCCTGTCCCGCTCTCTATCCCTATCCTTGTCCTTATCTCTATCCCTATCTCTACCCCTGTCTCGCTCCCTATCCTTGTCCTTCTCCTTTTCTTTCTCCTTATCTCTGCTTCTTGAGGATCCCCTTTCACGTTCATGAGAATCATACTGCAAATCAAGCATTCTGTTAGCAAATCTTCAAAAAGATAAAAAATACCAAGACAAGAAATTCCTCTCAAAAAAGGAAAGTCCGATACAATCACCCATATAAAAACATCAAAGAAAATCATAAACCCCAGTTCACATCTTCCGCGACTTCATGCAGGTGAGTTGCCTGCCTGCAATCCAATCTGAGAACAGCTTATTGGAGTTAGCTGATCCTCGTTGGACCGCTTGTGCAGGCAGAATTTCAGAAAATCCACAATTCTAAAATAATCTTGAAAAAAGGTGAATAGAATTGCAGATAAAACAATAAAGAATTTTTTTTCTTAGAGAAAGCAAAACCGAGAACAAGAATGCCCGTAAAAAACAAAAATTCACGAAGCCCCATTTCACCTCTCCCGTAATTTCACAGAAGCCATAATTCTAAAATTCTTGCACAGGATGACAAGCGATTTGCAGATAAAACGAGAGCCAAAGAGTAACAGATCACACCATCCATGAACAATTAAACTTTCGAATTGCAAGATATGAAGATCAAGTTAACCTGAGATTTGGGATCTCCAAAATCATCGAAGCCGCCGCCACCACCACTCCGCTCGACGCCATCGTACTCGCCGTAGCCATCACCGTTGCCTTCGTATCTCGCATCGTAGTCCGCCATGCTCCGTCACCGATCTCTCTCCTCGCGGCTCGCTCCGCTTCTCTCTTTCGCCAAACGAGAAGGCGAAGGGTGTAGGGTTTGCTCTTAGGGCACTCGCGGTCGTCTGATACAACCGCTTGATTTATAGACGAGGCGAGCTTGTTCTAACGGGTATGGGTTTACCTGAACCCGACCCGATATCAACCCAGTCTAAACAAGTATAAATACAGAAAGAACTTTTCGGATTCGCGTTCAAGATCCGAACAACCGGATCCACTCCGGCTTGTTTGGATAAGGAATACAAATATTATCCTTTTATTATTGGGAAAATATATTTTTTTAGTTTTAGTTTTGAGTTAATAAAAATAATTATCAAATCATACCAACAAACATTTTTCATATCAACTAGTTAAGTTCAGTGTACGGTGTACCAGCACATTGATACAGAGGATAAACACAAGTTTAGTTCATTGTCACTTGAGGTTAAATTAGGGAAGAGTATTCAGAATATCAATCCAAATCATTAGTTTGCATTAATTAAGAACCAGTAAAAATGAATATTAAGCCAAGGAAAAAGGAATAATTAACAAATTCTAGTTCAATGACCCAAGTGGTTCGACCTTTTTTTGGACCCGCACAATGTAGGAGTTTTGTAGCACCAGGTTGTCTTGTTTTTTTATAACAAATTCTAGTTCAGATGGTTATATTTTTCGTATTATTTCCTGCTTCTATTTATAATAATACATGCAAATACAACGAGGAGTCTCTCGATGATCATCCCCAATACACAATAATCTTTTCATCAAACATATAGACACTTACTATACAAAGTGTTCACTTCTCTGAGAGAAAGATGCATTTAGTTTGCAAAGTCTTTACAGTCTTTAATACTAAATGAAACAACATTTGGATGATACTTTTCCCAGTGTTCTTCATCATGTTCATGTTCATGTTCTACAAATTTAGTTTTCATTCACCATGACAAAATGTGGCAAAAGAATACATTAAAAACAGGGTTTCAGTTTCATTTGAATGAAACTCTATCTGGGCTGTGGAGCAGTTAAGATCTGGCAATAAGCAGGTGATGGTTCAATTGGACTTGGAATTGGTGGAAGGGGCTTCCTCTCCATGGATAAGTATCTGCTAGAACCTCCTCCTCCTATTCCTATGCTTTCAATGGATCTCATATACTCCGAGGCATTGTTTTCGATGATCAGAGCATCTTCAAGCTCCCTAACAATATCTGTCATGTTCGGACGATAAGTAGAAAAGGGCTCTAGGCAAACCAGTGCAGTCTCGACCACTCTCCACATAGCTTCTGCATGGTAGCCACCTTTTATACTTGGATCCACAATTTCGTCAATCCTTGATTCTCTGATAAATGGTTTTGCCTGCAATAATATGCCATCAAATGAGCAAGGAAAATAGTTGGCTCTTTATGAATATTCTGTGCTTAGAATCTGTGATCAAGCATATTAAAAAGCAGGTCGCAGAAAGATGACGCCATTCTTGTTCTTGTCTATAGGTGCAGCCTTTTGTTAAACATTAACACATAGAAAGCTGGTGTCTAACCTCTGGAAACGTTTGCAAGCAAAGCAAGGGTGTAAAATCATGGAAGCTATTGCTGGAGAAACCACGTCCATAGTTGTATGGGCTTAGACTCAGGAGAAGTTATTTTATAGTTTCCAATATATTTGAATATCTGCAGTAAAACAAATCGATTTCTACTAGCTTGATGTAGCTGGGTTGTCAAGAAAGAAACAGAGAGATGCTGAGATAAATGGATCAGTTTCTCATTCAATTCTATGAAACTGAGAGGTTTTAAATCTCAAATAGGAGAAAGAAATAGCTAAGGTTCTTCAGAGCTTCAGGAGAATTTAGGAAGTTCTGTGATTTCTTTTGTTATCCTGAAAGATTTATTCAGAAGGAAATTCTGAATCTGTTCTTTCCCTTGCATGTGAGGATCAAATTCATACAATATTCATGCCAAACAGTATAGATGTTTCATGCTCGGTAATTTTGAAAATAAGAATGAAACTGAAGAAATTGAATACCAAACATACCCATTCCACCAGGCTCCATTCATTGTGTGGTCTTTGTATATTGAGAGGTTCTCTTCCAGTTACAATTTCCAAAAGCACCACTCCAAAACTAAAGACATCACTTTTGCTAGATAACTGTTGGGTTGAATAATACCTGAAATGACAAAAGGAAAATCTTGGCTGGTGATTTATTTCCACTTCTAGCAGTCTTATGTGAGCAATTCCGAATACAAACTGTTGTCGACCTTGAAAGACAGTGAAACCGGTCATACATGAAGCATGAAAAATGTTTGGTGTATAGATATTAGATGAATGGTTTGATAATCTACTTCAATTATATACAAGCAATCAAGGATGCTCAAAATAGTCAGTTCATAACTTTTGGTCAACCATCTGAACCGAGTAGAATCGAAAAGATGACGAGTAATGCTTTATCTACAAACTAGGCTTCCCAACTAAGTTGTCATCCATGACTAACCTTGAGATGTGGTGTTATGCATCTCTAGGAAAAAATAATGGTTATTATTGAGTTGAAAGTCTAGTACGTAGAAATAGCATTACTCAGAGTTGACATACGGGGGTTCCTAATTCATATAAACCGGACAATTAAAGGTCATAGGACCTGAGTATTTATAACTAGCAAAAGGTGAGGAAAAAACTTTGGGCATCAATTGAATGCAAATTAACTACTATTATCTTGATCAAGGAAGGTAGAATCTATGCATACTCCGGATCCAAGTAACCGGCCGTTCCTCTTATTTCCAAAGAAGCACCACTATCACCTTCTTGCGGAGCATACTTGGAAAAACCAAAGTCAGCCACCTTGGCACACATGCTGTGATCAAGAAGAATATTGCTAGTCTTTATATCCCTATGAATGATGCATCGTCCGGCAAAATTGTGCAAATACATTATACCTGAAACATGCAAACAAATGGTCAGAAATTTAAGCTGCCCTTGCACATCTAGTACACACACACACACACATAAACAAGCAATGATTGAAACGACAATAAAACCATCATATTTGAACTGTTGAAATGTATCCTTTTGAAAACAGAATTGTAACAATAATACCCAATAGTTTGTTGGTGCAAAAACCCAACACAGATAACAGTTAGAGGTTGATGATTATATAACGGTGCATAAGAGATTTCACACAGATAAAAATTGCAAACCACACTTTATAAAAAAAAAAATGCAAACCAAACAAACTCTTTCAGTCTTATGCCTTAAAATTTGCTAGTCCAGTCCATAAAATTCTTGTTTGAAAGTTTTTGGGAAATCTATGCTAAAAGCCCCCAAATTTTTTTTTATAATAAATGTGGACAAGCACGCCACATGCGTGGGTCAAACCCTCAACCTCTCATTGTGAGGGGGAATGGGCTAGCTAACTTTCCTTGTGAAAGTTGGTTAAAAGCCCCAAATTAAAACTGTTGTTTCATGAACAACTGATTTGCAAAAAAACCAGACTCAATTCTATGTTCTCAAAGAATTAGTTGCCAATGTATTATACACTGAGTGGTAGGCACTCAGGATAACTCAATATATATGAACTAATTTACATACAACAGAAAAGTAAAGCAATAATGGGAGCTCACCTCTGGCAGCACCAAGTGCAATAGAAAGTCTGGTTGGCCAGTCAAGTACTTTCCTTTTTGATGCTTCCCCTGTAAACAAGCAATTCTTTCAACAAATGAGAAAAGAAGACAGGATGGACAAAACTGCATAGATATTTTTGACCAAGTACCATAAAGGCGATCTTGTAATGAACCATTGGACATAAACGGATAAACAAGAATTTGTTGATCATTTTCACAGCAGTAACCAAGAAGTGGGACCAAATTTTCATTTCGAACAGTTGAAAGAAGTGTTACCTGTAATTCAAGCAAGTGAACACAGTCATGGAGCAACCAACCTACTGACAATGTAAAATGCTATCACATGAAGAATGAATGATGAAAGGTAAAAAATGTGAGCCCTACATAACAAATCCAAAGTAGGCAAATCATAATAACACTCAGTCTATCAACTGTTGAGATGTTGCTGTTATGAACAAAGATAAAATCAAAACAAACAACATTCACAGTACATCTAAATCCTTCTGATTAGATAAACAAAGAACATGCCAACAAAGAACATGCCATCAAAGAAGAGAATCAGTGATGTCTATTGCTCACTTCATTGTCAAACTCACGAGTTCCCTGTGTTGATGTGGCTGATCTAACCTTTACAGCAACTTCTTCTCCATGTGGGAGAGTACCTCGGAAAACAGCTCCAAATCCCCCTTCACCAATCATTGTTTTATAATTACATGTCACACTTTCAATATACTTAAGAGGAAAGCACTGTACTATTGGGTGCCCGGCAGGGATGTCGATGTTGGACATCATGTAAACTGGATCTGCATTTTTTAAGTGATAAGAAAAACAAACAGTCAATTATTGGTCCAAAAGTATAGCAATATAAGTGTTCACATTGCAGAACACTACTAGAATTGCATGTAATTGGTTGCCTGGCATCCAATATGTTGCTACCTTACCACATAGTTTTTACCATTAAAATTTAAAACACAAGTCATTTGGTTCAGTTGAGTCAAAGTCGAAGTCGATAAATTGGTAGAAATAGGAAACTTTAATATTTCTATTTAGAAACCTGAAGACCTAAGGCCCATGCAAAGGTTCTAATAATCTTATCTGCTGAAGAATTGGAGTCACAATTTGAGTCTGCAAAGTCATCTTTTCCTAGTTGCACTCATTAGCATGCATGCAAGAGCATGGCCATTTCTTTCCCTGAAAGGTAGACTCTAGCATGCATGCACAAGCATGCGAATAATTCATAGAATCATAATGAGGATATGGGAACTATGGAGAAGGCATGCATAAACGTACTCTTCATAACTTGGTGAGTTCTATCTTCATGCTGCCGAGTTCGTTTGTAAAAGCAAGTTAAGAATGCTCCAAGTCCAAGGGCAAATGCAACAGATCCTCCAGCCATGCTGCCTATGAAATAAACACTTCTTTGAAGAGAGGCAGGAGACTGGGGCTGTTCTTCACCATCACAGCCTTGAGAACTGTTTGACAAGGATATGAAATGAAATTCCACAATAAAAATAGACAGAACTATGGATCTAACTAGGCAGATAAATGCCTACAGTTTTCATACTCTATGGTAAGATCCTTCTTTTCTGATAAATTTCCGGGAATCTGACTGTTGAGTTGTGGGTTGCAACTGATAGACCTAAAACAGAGGCAAGCTATTAAGCTTATGAGAAATCAAAACAAATTTGACATCATTTCTCAGAAATGATGTAAAGAATGCAAGTATAGAAAATTTCCAGAAGTAGAAATACTCAAAAGATCTGAATCAAAGTATAAGAACATACAATTTCGATAAATTGCTTAGAGAGGCGAGAGAATCTGGAATAGACCCACTGAAGTTATTGTTCTGCAGATCCCTGCAGGAAGAAAAAATGTACATAAGTCAGAAAAAAAAAGAGAAAATTATCTAGCAATTACAATTTACAACTCATTTTATAGGGTACAGTACACCATACAGCTCCTTTAGGTCTTTCAGGTCACTGATGATGCTAGGTACTGGTCCTTGTAAGCCCATTGATGAAAGGTTCCTGAATAAGTAAGTGACCTTAACTTTCAAATTCATTGTTTTTGTAGAAAAAACATAGAAGACATGAAATGCATTAGAAAAATCACAATGATACTGAAAAAATAATGGATAAACAATGTAGAAGCTCTGAAACTGAGCGTAGAATCATCAAAATGTTAGATGTGGGACTAGAGATAAAGGTGGAACCTCATTGACCTGAATGAGGAAAGAGGGCACACTTACAGTCTGGTGATGACAAGAGTATGTTTCTTCTCTTCGCAAGCAAGACCTTCCCAGGCAGAGGGATTGCATGGATCCCCAGACCAATTTCTCAATCTTTGATTCCCTTGGTTCTTCTTGGCCAGTGTGTCCCTCAGCTGTGATGCTGCTTCAACTGTACACATTTGTAAAAAATATCAATCCTGCTGTTATTCGTTGGCTTCGTGATGATTGTTTCTTAATTATGTTTGGCTGCAGTTGGGAAAAAGTCCAAAGTGGAAGAAATTCCCTCAAGTTAAATGTATAAGTTTTCCAAGTTGGCGTGGGATCAATGACTAGAATGATATATAAATAAAAATCTGACGAAGATTCCTTTATGGCATATTCCTATCAGAAAAAGGACCTTTGAGTGTATAGGGTTGGACAAGGAGACTCATTGCATATCGTCTGAACTCAAAACAAAGAAAGTACTCTAATAGTCATATATATTTTTAAATGCGAGGTCAGTCTGTATTACTTCTCTAAGGTTGTCACTATGAGGCCCATGTAAGCTGCTTCATTGAATTAATCCGCAGAAAATTAAAGAAAAATGTCTAAGAAAAAACTGCAGGAAAAAAAAAGAGCATGAATTCATGATGAAGAACCATGTAACCACATACCATCTCTTTGAACGGTCTCAGCAGCTATGTCATGAACTTCAAAGATCTCAAAGGCATTGCAGATGGGTCCATAATCTGTTGTATTTGAAGCCTTGATCAGAGAAATGTTGAGAAAACCATTTGCTTTGACCTTAAGCGTATATGCTTTGTAGTTGGAAGCCTTCCTGCTTTCAAGTATATCAAACATATCATACTTCTTTTCTCCATTTACATAAATATCAAATTTCCTTTGACCTGCTTGAATGTTTGGATTGAGCTCAAGGAAATGAAGGATGACTAGATAGTTTTCATGGCTTGTGTCAAGACCAACAAGTTGGAAATTCAACTGTTCGTCATCAGTAGCAGCAGTCTGCAGGACTTCAAGAGGTATGGAACTATTAACACCCTGCAGAAATACATTAGATGATATTAAGGCAGTATTCCTGGTGAAATTTGGATCAGAAGCCCAAATACGGTCAGCAGGGTCCACTGGAAACCTAACATGCAAGTAAAACAAAACACATTCAATAACATGATCAAGAATAAGCAGGATGAAGAAATGCCTGAAAAAGAATCATACCTATATGAAGTGTTTTTATTTCCAAGATCAACACGAGAGACCAACTTTAAAATAGATGATGGGTCACCATCCAAATAAATGTTATCATTTAGAGGCCTCAATTCGATCATTGAAATGTAAGCGTTCCCCTTATCTTTCACTAGACAAGTATTTACATTGTTGCCGGTGGCAACAAAGATACCCTCCACCTCAAAAAACCGAAGAGATGAATTAACTTGGGATATTGATGTAGAGCCAATGGAGATGTTGAACAATGTTTCATCCACTGATCTGAACACGGGACCATAAAGGAAAGTAGTCCTCACTAGATATACTTGTCCCTGGACTACTGGAATATTGTAACACCAACTTCTCTGGTTATCAGCTGAGAAGACTCGAGCTAAGGTATATCTAGAACTACTGATAGAAGGAAAAGACACACTCTTGCATGTCCCTACAGCTTTGGGCAGATAATCATCTGAGGTCCATGTTATATTAGTTCCTGGATCTTTAAAATTTTGTACAGCACAACAGTGGATGCTCAAAAAACCTGCATCATGCGAAAATGAGGGTGAAGCATGGAAAGACAACTGAAGGACAAAATAGTACCACCACATCATGCAAGACATGCCCATGTCCAGTTTGAATGGATCTTTTGATGAAAATATGGAGTTAAATTACAAATTGGGTTGTTTGCTTTGATGGAATGGTCCTGTCTATTCTGCCTTTTGATCTTTCGTTTTAACAACAGAGGAAGATAAATTCACTGCCTTAAATTTAATAGGAACTAAACACACTAAGAACCAACTTTCCAAATTAAAGATCTAAGCTTACATTAATCCACTAACCTCTTTCTCATACTCAGAAGTCAGAATGGATTACCCATTCATAGAAATATTCCCTTTACCAAAAAACACTATCTATTCCATTAGATGAAATATATTATAAAAAAAAAGAAGATAACTTTGAGCAAAAGCAGTACAATAAAATTCAACTACCAAACTGGTGCATGGAATCAGTAAAAAAAAAAGTCCTAAATCTACAAATACCAACAGGTGCAATACTCAATCATGTTTTACACTCAGAACACCAAAAGACTTGCACCATGTTATCTCCAAAATATAGCCATATCAATCTTCTCCTAAATTCATCAATCTCAAGAGACTCTATCAAACAAAACCAGATTCATCTAGCTACACAGCATCCTGATCAAAAGCCTCAACAAGCTCTCTTGAACCAAATCTCAAACACTTAACATGCACACAGAGGACATCAATCTAAGAACAAAGAACTCACCTTGCTGAGCAATAGCACGATGGAGGAGAACCAACAGTGCCACAAGAAAAACCAAACTCATGGCGATCCTACCCACAAGGTTGCCGGCGGCCCACCATGTTACCCAATCTCACACCAAAACATCAATCAAACCAGATCAGAAGACAAGGATTGCTTGCTAATACCGCAGAGCCTCAGAGACCTCGGAGCTCCAGCGATGGCCGTGCCCGAGGATGAAGGTCCACGCTCTGAGAAGCCAACAAAAGGGAGAGTGGAACAAAGAAGAGGGCATCTGGTGAAAGGCTGGAAGCTGCTGAAAAGCTTCCGTTTTGGCGCTTATTGTAATATTTTAACGGTTAACCGTCAACTGTTGTGAAAAGTGAAAAAGGCGGGAAGTCGTTTTCTGTTTTTACTTGTAACTGGAGTTTCTGAACGACTTTCTGTCCTACTTCCCGGTTGGAAAACTAGTGGGAAGTGGGAAATGGGTCGTGATCTCGAGGTCGCGTGTGCGTTGGATTGAGTCTAGTGTGTGGGCCCAGCCTTGACCGGTTCAAATTTCATTTTTTATTTTTTTTATTTTTTTTATTTTTTTATTACCCAACTGTGTAATTTATAATTAGTAGACTAAAATGTTTTTATAAATTAGTGGGAAGGTTATGTGTAAATTAAATATTTTAAGATGTGCTTGTTGATAATAGAGTTCATGGGAAAAATCTTGACGTTGGATCAATAGTAGATCGCTCATTTTCAAACAATGTGTTTTTTTTTTAATTTACTTATGATATCAAATTTTGTATACTATATTGGATTTATACAACTCATGTCTTCAAACAACCAAAGCTACAAACGTCAGAGTCACTGATAAAAGAAGTTTGGTTTTCACCCGAAACGAACCATGGATGTTCCAAACCATGGATGTTCCAGCATAAAAACCAAAGCATTCAACTAGAAAAAATAATATGCCCAAGTAGCTCTCGGCACTCACATGATTAATAATTTGTACTATTATTGATAAAACATGGTTTATTAATTTATTTTAAAAAACTATTTTTTTTTTCAAACCAAAACATATTGTATAATTATAAAATATAATTTACCTTTTTAATATTAAAATAGTATAAAATAGCAATGAGATCTATTAAACTCTGTTAATTAAATCCTCATGTACTTAGAAAGACCACTCTTTGTGTAAATTCTCTTAATTAATGAGTTTATTTCACAATTTACATATATATATATATATATATATATATATTAATAAGGTGACAAACATCCTTGAAGGACTTTAAGGACATGTACAAGTTTTGAGATTTGATCGAGAGAATATTATTTCTTAATAAGGGTCGGATCTGATATTAATAGAATAATAGGTCATTATAATCTTTGATAAAATACATATATTTTTATCATCAATTATGTTAATATTCATCGAATACATTTATACCGTATAGTTGTTTACCAACGCTCACAAATGAACTCCACATCGATCTCATAGACCAAGTCCAAGTAAGAACTCCATAAAAATAATTTTTTTTAAGAAAATGGTAATAATATTGAGATGAGGCATATCATTCTTCATCTCATAGATGGATCTTTTTGCTAACCTTGGCAGTAATAGGCGTTTGTTTTTGTTTATTTTTCTAAACTTGTTTATTTAATTAAGTTAATGAGAGTGACTTGTTCAAGATGGCACCGTATAAGTGCAAACCAAGAAAGTTGCACCAAGCTACAAGAGAACATCTGTATTAAAATAAAGAAAAATATTAATAATTTATAATTTTTTTGTGAATATTCTTTATTAAATCAATGGGTGGTCACAATATATTTACATTGTGATGTTGAAATGAATTGTCTTTGTTGTGTGGAGTTGGAACATGGTTTATTAAATAATAAGCCAACTAATGCACATATTCATTTGTCTAACATTCCTAACCACTCTTTGTGAGCTAAGTTTCATCCTTTCACAAGAGTGACTTCCATATAAAATGAATGCTAGCTAAGCGAGGTGCTTCATTTTGTTTGACCGACCAACAACCACAATAAATTTTAAAAATTTAGGATAAATTTTTTTAAAAAAAAAACAATCTGATTTCATAAATTTGCATAATAAGAAAAGTGTTTTTTTTTTAAAAAGAATCTTGTGGTTTCTCCAGTTAACAAAAAAGAGAAAAATCGTTAACTCCTACTAACATTTTTAACTAATACTTAGTTGACAGGGGCATTTTTGTCCAATTTTTTTGATTTTGATCTCTCAAATTGATGGAGATTTGAAAGAAATCCAATTTATGGTAATTTTTATGTAATTTTCGGCATCTATTTTACAAAATTTGATGACAATACTATTGTCAACTTAACACCGTTAGTGGGAGTTAATGTTTTTTTTTGTTAACTTTATAAATCACAATATTTTTTTTTACTATTTTTCCTATTATGTAAATATGTGAAACCACATGAATTTTTTTTAAATATACCCTAAAAATAAAGGTTACATGTTTAATCAAACACACATTCAACTAAAACAGGTATATGTTGGATAATGCAATAATTCTACAATAATTCTTAGGTTCATATAGAATTTAACATTTTATAAGAGAATTTTACTATTACTGGTTGGTAATTATTTTTTTTTTGTGTGTGTGTAAAATGAGGTCACTTTATATATATATATATATATATATATATATATATATATATATATATATATTCCTTCGGAATTCAAAGCTTATTTGTCACTCTTTATTCCACATAATAATAATAATAATAATAATAATTATTATTATTATTATTATTATTATTATTATTATTATATACTCTCATAAGTGTCCATAATTGCATATATTACACCGGTGACAATTTTCAATAAAAATGATTATTATATTTCTCACAAAACACTAAGGGATATTCATTTCACCGAAAGTGTCCATATAAGTAAAAAAATTAACAGAAATCCCATTTTGCTCAACTGGTTGAAAGTGAGAAAAAATATATATATATATATATATATATATATATATATATATATATATATATATATTTGTATTATTATTCTTTTAATGAAGTGAGAGGGTACCAAAGTGGACGGAAGTGAGTTTTTATATACCAAAAGTCCACTTCGTCCACTTTTTTTTTGGGTAGAATACAGAGTTGTAGCATGTAGCAAGTCAAAAATAGGTCCCAAAGTTTCATAATGGGCTCCTAGATAGTGCTTGGCATGTTTTGTATCTTATCAAAGTACCAATTGCTATTGGTTCTCTTTGCCACTTTGGCTAACTCATCTACTCCTTGGTTTTGCTCCCTTGGTATATGATCTACTACCTAGTATTGGAAGTTGGATAGTGGCCTTCTGCACTCCCTCACATTGACATGGCCATTCAAATGGTTTCCGGTTTTCCCTCTCTGCAACATTCTAACAAGGTTGATGTTGTCACAGTGTAGCATAGCTTGCTTGCTCCCTAGTTGTATTAGTTGGTTTATTCCTTCCTTCATGGCTTTTGATTCAGCTTCAAAGCTTGATTCAGCCTTGTCTATCATGGCTCCTGCAACACAAAGATAACCATTATTGGTGAGTATAATAAAACCAATATATGCCTTATCTTCTCCTGCCTGCCAAGCTGCATCAGCGAAGAGCAGATGCTCATGATTCCGTCTACACCACTTTGCTTGTAAGTTCTCTGTTATCTCTTCTACGGGTAAGGTTCTCCACTTCGTCCACTTTAATGATAAAATAAAAGACAAAAGTGTGGATAAGTCAAAATTGGGGAAGTGTTGAAGTGGGGAAGTATCACTTCCCTCACTTCATGACAAATGAACAATCAAAGTGGGGACTGGGAGAACTTAATCCACTTCAGTAATTTCCCCGTCACTTTCAGTGAAATGAACAACCTTATCATGTTTCTATAAATTATATATACAAACAATGAGGGGGATGAAGGTAAAATGATCATTTGATAATTTTTTTTTAACAATTGACCATATGGGTGCATATATGTAAATCTAGGAATTTTTTTGAGGTATATATTATGAGAGATGATCCCATGGACTCGATTCCATGGATCCATGGGATCATCCATGGAACCGAGTCCATGTATGATCTCGGCCACAAAAAATATCTTGGGATGTGTGGGTGGCATACATCTCGGGGTGTTCTTTTTGGGCGCTCCGAGATATGTGGCACCCACACATCCCGAGGCACCATTTGTGGCCGAGATCATCCATGTGGAACCGAGTCCATAGGATCATCTCTCATATATTATTGACTTAGGTTGCCTTAATGCGGCAATGATAGGCAAGTGGGGGTAGTGAATAATGAATGGGCATACTAGCATTTGCCTCAAACTGATCCAACACTTCTACTTCCAGCATACAGATGTCAATCCTCATAAGAAACTACCGGCGAGGGCATCATATTGTTGAAAGGGAATCACATCTCAATGGAAAACACTTGAAATGGGCATACAAATTAAATCCGGGAAGGGAGATACAATTAGCTTATGGAAAGACAAGTGGTTCAATGGGGGCATTCCCATCACACTGTTGTTCGAGGAAGGACCCAGATGTCTTGATATAAAAAGTCTGACATCACTGGTAAAGCAATGCTCTACTGCTTAAGGGAGGATCTCTTACCCAAGAAGAATCTAGGGTAATGGTCAAACTTATGAATGTACTAAACTCAACCCTGGAGGACATTAAAGATGAGCAACATTGGCAATTGGGCACTGACTTTTCAGTGAAGTCCCTATACAACTTCTTGGTCGACGGTGGACTACACTGCTTGTGAGGAATGACCTCTGGCAAATGCCTAGTCCAACAAAGGTCAAGCTATTCACATGGCTTGCATGGGATAATAAATTGCTCGTGATGGACAACTTAATTAAAAGATGGTGGAACATATATTATAGTTAAGCTTTAAGCAATGAATTACTCTAGAGTAATTAAATAAAGCTCCGCAACGTGCTATAAAGGAGCGAACGAAGGAAGAGCACGAAAGAACGCAATCACGTGAAGGTAGGGTGGTTTGCTTAAGTTGCTCAATCGACCCTTAGCTCGATACTCATGACGAGCTACGGAACCTCCACCCTGCCGGGAGATTGAGCAGGGTATAGCTAGCAGCATAGGAGTCTATTCAATGTCATTGGCTTCGTGCCACACTTGAGTGATTCTACCAGGCCTAGCCTAAACTCTAGTTCTCAGGTAGAATATAGTAAGATATAGGATGGATCTGCTTCAACCATAATCGTTGCCTGACCAGTAGGCGATGATGGTGAGGAAGGATGAAGCAGAGGCTTTTCGTTTTCAAATCCAAGGAGAGACCATAATGAACGTTTTGTTTTGTGTTTTCATTCATTAGGTTTATAGTAGAACAAGCCAACAAGTAAGATTGCGAAGAAAAAAAGCTATATGTGTAATGGGCGAGCAAAGACAATTGAGCACCTCCTCATCATATTGCCGAAAAACTCAAAGAATTTGGGAGCACTATTGTCTGCTCTTCGACCTCAACACTACCCCCTATAGCATACAAAATACCCGGGGGAGAAGGGAGAACCTGGGGAACATGTTTTATAAAGAAGCCAAGGTAGGGTGGCAGTTAGCGATTATGACAATCACCTGGAGCATCTGTCTAGAAAGAAACCAAAGATGTTTCATCGAAAAACAACGTGTTTTAATTGGAATTATTCGTGAGACAGACTTTCTAATATTATCTTGGTTTGATGCAACGTATAAGTCAAAGAAACAAAAACTTGTGTCGATGGAATCCATCGTCAAGTGGAGCCCCGCCTAACGCTTTAACGAGGAGGAGGAAGGGGAGGATCTTGAGGACTCTGAACCCAGGAGTGAAAACAACTCGGAGTGAGAGAAGCACTTAACTCTACCTAGAGTTGAAGGAACCCTATCAGAGCCAGGAGAAACCGATTATGCACCCCTTATGTAACACGATGACCTTAATGTACTCGCTTATCATTTAATAAATGAATGTGATTTATCTATTTTTTTTAAATATTATGTTTTAAAAACCATAAAAAATAAGCAGTAAAAATTTACATTTTAAAATTTTAATAAAATTTCAAAAGGATTATGTTGATGCTAGAAATTGGATCTGCCTTGTGATATGGTCCAGGTTTCTGTCAATGGTTGAGATTTATTTTTGGTGTGGACGCTTACTTTGATTCTGGTGATATGATGTAGAACCTGAAAGGAATAGCGGAAATGATCGGAATTGGGTTTCTGCCCAGATTTAACTCCGACGGTCAAGTTAGGTAGTGTTTGGTTGAGTGTATGGGGAGTTATATCCAGGGATATGTAACTTCTCATACTTAACTTTTTACTTTATTAGCTTGGTTGGGCCATTTATTTGTGGGTGTGTAACTCCCCATACAAAAGTTTTGTATGAGGAGTTCTGACTAAAATACCGATTTGGATGGGAGTGGCATAACTTTTTACTTTTCATCCATTTTTATGTTTACCATCACCCATATTATATATATCTCTATATATATATATATATATATATTAATATTAATATTATATATTATTTATATTTATATTTATATATAAATATATATAAGAGCAAATTATGTATTAGTCCCTCCACTATTTGAGCACTGTTCACCTTTTTTTCCCCTACCCACCCAAACCCCTATTTACACTAAGTCCCCACCGAAGGACCCCAAGGGATGGCATGAACAGTGCCAGTGACCTACAGTGAAATTTGGCATTGTTCAAGGGACCAACAGTGAATTATCTATATATATAATATATATAATATATATGTATATATTAAATTAAAATATCATAATTTTGAATATTATTTAATTAATCTAAATATTTTAAATTTAAATGTAATATTTACATCAATTTATTTAATTTTTTAAAATTTAAAATTATCTATTAATTAGTTTTCTTTTTAAAATATTAAAATATTTTTAATTTTTGAAAAATGAGTAACCTTACCATTCACAATAGGGGTAACTATATCCCCCATTTAATCACATCCATCATTTTTTTTAAACAACCAACCAAACACATAATTGTAACTCTTCATCCTGTAACTCCTCGCACTTGTAACTCTCCATACGTGTATGAAGAGTTACAAACAACCAAACGCTATCTTAATGGATAAGGAATGGATATATGTTGTGATGGAAAGAGCAAGAAGTCTCTGCCTTTTCTGTTGAATTCCTCCTCTTTTTATAGAGTTCTTAGAGAAATTCTTGAGTTTGGTTTCTTGTTATTAGAATTAAGGCGGTGGTTGAGGCGGTTGGAAATATCTACCTGTATAGGTGGGTTGTGTCAGGGCAAGTGGATATTTTTGTCTTAAATGCTTGCCCCGTCAACTTTCATGGTGTTTTGTCATTTTGGTTGGATTTATTCTGACAGGAGATATTTTCTGTACTTTTACTGTGATTTTGGTCGGTTTTGTCAGAAGAAAGATGGACTTTCGTTCTCTTCTTTGATCAGGGGGGAAGTTTGCTTTGGGGAAGCATGATGGAAGGTCAGAATTGTTCTGACAGGTGTTTAGCTTAGCATAATGCCAAGTGGCTCAAGGGGATGGTGCCATGTGTCGCGCGGAATTGATGACATGTGTTTTACTAAATATTTCCATATCAGATTATATTTTTTTAAAACTGCATTGTTTTTTTTTAATTTTTTTGAATTCATGTGAAATTCTTTTAAATTGAGATGTGAAATATTTTTTTATTTAAATAGTTAATTAATTATCACTCCCCCAATAGTGAACTTATTCCCTATGCTCATGTTTGATAGGGGGTTATCCCCAAGGGATAAGGATAACCCCAACACAATTCCCTATGAAAAAAATTTTCCCGCCAAAATCATTAATTAAGATTTAAACATAAAACCCAATGAATAATGTAACATCATACTTATCATTAATACCTTTACTTTAAAATTTCATACCAAAAAATTCAAAAATTTTAAAGTTATTAAACACATTAAAGTGGAATAACCCACTATCAAACATTGGTATATAGGGTCCCTCTCCCAAAAGGATATCCATCTTCCCCTAGGTCCTTGGGGGACTTGAAATAGTATTTTGGGTGTGGTTTTGAAAAAAGTGAACAATGGATGAATAGTATAGGGACCTATAGATAATTACCTCTTTAAAAGGTTTGTTCAATTGTTTAGCGGGTGATCTTATATATATATATATAATATTTAAAATAGTTTCCCTATTTTTTATACCCTGACCACTCCCCACCAAATATATATATTTATATATAATATATAATATAATATATATACGTGGAGTGCGGTGCAAGATAGCTAGCGGTATATGGCAAGGTGGGGCGCAAGATAGCTAAAAATGGAGTGCGGCGCAAGATAGCTAAATATATTTGGCAATTTTCAAGGTTCCCGGCAATGGCGGCAGGGAAGTAGCGCGTCATGGGAGTGCATGGACTCTGG
This sequence comes from Dioscorea zingiberensis, assembly GCA_026586065.1. NCBI lineage: Eukaryota > Viridiplantae > Streptophyta > Magnoliopsida > Dioscoreales > Dioscoreaceae > Dioscorea > Dioscorea zingiberensis. Next base: position 62,799,471 of record CM048819.1, on the reverse strand, counting down.
GAGCTTCTGGCCCCCGTTGGCCGCCGGGTCTCCGTCGAAACCCTAGCCGGGAAGAAGCTCGCGATCGGTACAATCCATTTCATCTTCCTCACCTCTTTTTCTCACAAACCCTAGGGACTGATTGTTCGACTTCGTCGTAGATGCGAGCATATGGATGGTCCAGTTCATGATGGCGATGAGGGATGAGCGGGGAGAAATGGTGCGCAATGCGCACGTTCTTGGCTTCTTTCGCCGCATCTGTAAGCTTCTTTTCCTACGCACCAAGCCGATCTTCGTCTTTGATGGCGCTACTCCGGCACTCAAGCGCCGCACTGTCGCCGCGCGCCGACGCCACCGCGAGAATGCCCGTGCTAAGATCCGTAAGACGGCGGAGAAGCTCCTCATCAATCAGGTGCGCTGCTTACGCCCCTGATTCAACCCTTTGTTCATTTTTTTGTTTGGAAATCTTATTTTTGATTTTTTGAAATTGGGTAGCTTAAGACGAGGAGATTGGAAGAGCTAGCTGCTGAGATTAAGAACAGCAGGGCGAAGAATGAGTCGAAGGGGAAGCAGGTTGAGGTGGATCATGGAAGTGGGTTAGAAGGAAGTAGTTCGGAGAAGAGCGTCAAAGAATGTGCTGGGGGCGCAAACCAGGAAATTCTGGACGAGTTGTATGTACCAAATTGCTTCTGTTCTTTCCAATTGTTTGTAGTTATTATCTTTATTGCCATTTATTCTATTGATTCTTATTTTAGGTTGGCAGCATCGCTTGCAGCTGAGGAAGAGGGGAAGTTCAGTATCAGTGAATCAGCTTCTGGTGTGGATGTCTTTGAGGAGGGCGTTGATGGGGATGAGAATGAAGAGATGTTATTTGTGAGTCTGATTCCATCATCCTTTGTGTTTTTCTAAAAGTTTTGATTATCAGGTGATTTATGTTCTTCCTAAGATATTTGCTTTTATCAGGCAAGCAGGACTTGCATGGTATTTATTTACAGCGTGAGGTTGTTTGGGAACATGATAATTGATAAACCCTGGCCATGGATTATAACGAAAATAGCTTTCCTGTGGGAGTGTAATAATTTAAAGATCAGAAGAACAGTTTCTTGCCCACCTTACATGAATAAAATTGTTTAGATATTCTTGGTCCCGACCTAGGCAGCTATTTGCCACACTATACATGCTCGTGGTTTTAATATGGGAAATGAATAAAAATGTCAATCAGCTTAAGTTAGTCTGTAACATAATGTTAATTATAATACTTCATCAATTAGCTTTTGCTTGTAATGATGCTTGGCAACCTTTTATATCATGACTTTATTTCAGTCAGGATGATTATAAGTCAATGTATACTATCAATGAAAGTATTGTTATCCAAATTCCTAACTGTTATGGTTGCATACTTGGCATTATTGCTTTTTCTAAAATGCAAGTTACAAGCTGAGCAATGTGTTTAATCAGTTTAACTAACATTCTAAATCATCCTTCAATAATTCAAAGGTAATGCAATATCCAATTAGATACTTACTAAAGCTTTAATCGCTGCACTCTGGTATCTGCATGACATCTCAAGTGCATTTTTTCCTTCTTGAATAGTTATTACAATTTTATATGGTTTATAAATTTATTGACAAGCAGATAGAGGCTTCTTGTCCTTTTCTTAATATAATATCTGCTGTCACTCAACATAATGGTCATGTAGTGGATGATTTTGCCGCTTTTTGTCTCACTCAAGTTGTAATTTTTATTTTGAGGTTAAGCATTCTATTAACCAACTATCAACCGTCAACCATGTAGTTTAGCAGAAGATTCTATTATGCAATGATTGGCAAAGCTTTTTCTCTTGTATTCTTATTGGTTTCATATTCATGGGTTATTGGTCATTGCAGCCAGCAATGAATGGCAGAATTGATCCAGCTGTATTAGCTTCACTGCCTCCATCTATGCAGTTAGATCTTCTTGTTCAGGTGGAGCTTTTCTAAAAGATAATGTCAATGGTTCTGCAAAACTCTAGATTATTACAATGACCTTCAGCTCAACCTTGCGAGCTTATGTGTATGTTTCTTGTGGCAGATGAGAGAAAGACTAATGGCCGAAAACAGGCAGAAGTATCAAAAAATCAAGAAGGTATGGTAACTCAATTTTATTTTATTTTTCTAAAAGTTAATGAATTTTGTGTACTGAAGTAAGATCATTCCTTGGCCTCATCAGATATAGATTTACTCTGTTTGTTTAGGCCAGAGTTATCTTAGCTATGTAAAGGTGCATTGACAATGTTGTGACATTCTTTTGTCTTGCTCAAACATCAATTTACTGACAGTATAGTTTCATGTTTCAACTTTCAACCTAATTATATCACAAGTTAGAATAAATATGTGATATTGCATGACATTGTAGTCCTATTATCTTGATTTCCAAGAATCATTGTCAGCATATGCTCAAAGTGTCTATTTGCTTATTTTAGTGCACTTACCTTTGATTCCAATAATTCTAGGAACAAGACGCCTGAAACTTAATTTTTTTTTACAACTGTTAATCTTTTCTTTTCCTATTGAACTGTTGTAGATGCAGAATCTTGTGAGATACAAAAGCTTTTATCTTGCAGTCTTGGTTGGGGAACAACTTACAGTTTCACACACACACACACACACACACACATTGAATTATTGTTCTGAGCAATTTTGAACTGTTTATATTGATAAGCATTTGGTTTTTGACATTTTCCATAAAAACTATGAAAAACTTGTTGTGAACGGCTCTTTTTCTGTTTGCTGACCTGTTGTTTCAACACCATTGACCATTTCACTGCAGCACCTTTCACCATTTTTTGAATGCAATGCTAGTAGCCAAAAGCATCTTAATATGTTGGTACAGATGCTATATTCAAATGCCATCTCTTTAGAATGGTTGGATCTGTAAATCCAACTCTCTAGAATATTGCTTTTCTTGTATTTATTTATGTGTCATCATAAATTTGTTAGGCTGATTCAGGCTGATATGCATATTGTATTTAGTTAGGCCCCCACACAATTTTCAGAGTTACAAATACAATCTTATCTGAAAACTGTTGCTTTCCGCCGGGAGATAGACGAAGTGCAAAAGTGTGCTGCTGGTAGAGGAGTAGGAGGTGTGCAAACATCCAGGATAGCTTCGGAAGCTAATAGAGAATTCATATTTTCATCATCATTTACTGGTGACAAACAGTAAGGATAACTTGCATATTTCAGTACCACATGGTTTACAAACTAAATAATGCATGACGGCTATATTTCTTTTGACCATTTATGCTACATGTGTTCTGAATTCTCATCTATAATTTCAAATTTTTAGTGCTTACCTTCATGGTTCATCTTCAATCAGGATGTTGACGTCTATGGGCAATGGGAGGGAAGAGAACATGAATCCTACTGTACAAAATAAAGCAACTTCTTCTGACCCAGTACTGCCCAATTCTGTTTCTAAACAATCTAGTTCTGTTATAGGGGCATGCGTTACCGAACCTATGAGTGATTTTGTGAATGATGTTGAGACATACCGTGATGAGCAAGGTCGTATTCGTGTTAGCAGAGTTAGAGGAATGGGTATTTGTATGACTCGTGATTTGCAACGTAATTTAGATTTGATGAAAGAATATGAACAGGAGAAGAATCATGGGAACATATGCAATGATCCGATACCCAGGTGTGACCAAAGGATACCTGAAGCTCCAAAAGATGCCTCTGAAATCAATCCTTCCCTAAAAGCTTGTGTGTGCTCTGAAATTAGTGTAACCAATGCAGGAAGCGGTTTGATGGCAGCACAAACTGAAACTGATCATGTTGATAATTCATCTGTTCTTGCAAGCAAAGTGACACTTGAGATATCTTTCTTGGAAGATGATGTTGAGAAGCAGGATGCTGACCAAAATCTGTTTCTTCAGTTAGTTTCTGGAAGTTCCACATTAGAAACTAATTCTGCTTGTGTTCCATCGGGTAAAGATGCTTGTGATTCTGATTCTGAGCCTGACTGCATGTGGGAGGAAGGAATGGTTGAGAAAAATACTGGAATTTGGACAAACAATATGAGCAAGGAAAGTCGACCTTCTTCAGCAGAAGAGGTGGCGGATGAGGAAGATGACATCAATTGGGAGGAAGGTATCTGTCAGGGTCCTGCTGATGTCACAGATGGCCTGGCTGAACAAAGAAGTCATGTCTCAAGTGGTGTTCTGGAGGAAGAAGCTGACATTCAGGAAGCAATAAAGAGAAGTCTTGAAGATTTAGGAAGACAGAAGCCTTTAACCATATTTTCTGAGGATCAAAATTCAAACACACATGTGCAAGTGCAAAATAACCTGAAGTGCAGCTTTTCACCAATTGCTGCTGTAGGTGAGCCTAGAAAATATAATGCCCACAAAATGGATATTGTGCAGACTAGAGACTCTCCAGAGATCTATCAATCTTTACCTGCTGCATCAGAAGTTCGATTTGAAAGGAGATCATCTGTAAACAGTGAAATGAAGTCCATTGCTGAAATTATGGAAGAACCAGTGATTGTTAGTGAGAACACGGAAACATTAGATGTTGATAATGCTCCAAAGATACAATCAGTTAATGGTCAGTTAGTATTGGATGCAGAGTGCACGTATACTTCTACACATGGTTCAGTTGTACCCTGTTCCAGACCATTCGCAGAGCTTGGGCCTAGTTCTAATATAGATAAAGAAACCACATGCAATATGCCCAACGGTTCTATTGTTGATTGTCAATATAAGTATCTGCAATATTCTCAAAAAAACGATTCTTTTAAAAGAAATGAGAATGCTAGTTTTCAAAAGAGCTCTCTGGTGGAAAGCTTTAAAGATACAGATCTGCACATGGATGTGGAGTGTCAACGTCAAGAAAGAATCATTAATGATATTCCCTCTATTGAAGAAAAGCACTATACAGACAAATCCATGACCCAGGAAAACTTTAATGAACACTTAGAAGTCTCTGAAGCTAGTTTGGATGAACAAATTTCTCTTCTTCAACAAGAACATCTAAATCTTGGTGATAAACAAAGAAAGCTTGAGAGAAATGCAGAATCTGTCAGTAGTGAAATGTTTGCCGACTGTCAGGTATTGCTAACTGCTTTGTATCATTTTGGTGGTTTTAGATCATTTACTCTTTCTTGGAGATCTTTTAGGTGGTTTGCTGTCCAGAAGAAAATTATTTAACCTGTACCATATGAGACATCTATGCTAGTTTTCCAGTTCACTTTTAACTTTCATCAACCATTTTTTTATTTGAAGAAGTCATATCACATCTCTCTCTCTCTCTCTCTCTCTCTCTCTCTCTCTCTTCTTTACCAAAATGTACTCATTTTTTAAAACTTAATTGCATTGTTTTCTTTCTTTCTTATCAATGAGGGACGTTTTCTCATTCAATAGCTATGGTAATGCCTTGAGAATTGAGTAGTTGACAGTGAGTTTTTTTGCTTGACTTGTAAAGGAACAACACCTAAGAAACCATCTCGCAGGAAGTCTTTTTAGGACATTGGATACTATTTAGTATGACCTTTTCTTTCGCAACCTTTAAATAATTTCTTCTGCTTTACAAAATGAATCCCATTTTGTCAATATAAAAAAGAATAGTTTTAATACTTATTTTATGGTATTATGCCTTTAATAAAACAAAAATTACCCCTATCTTTTATTAAATTTAAACCTTTTGTATGTTTCTTTCTCTAGTTATTGTGTCCATATCTCTTCTTTTATTGTTCTGAGAGTTATAGCCTTTGCAGCAATTCATAATATTTGATCGTTTCATATCTCATCTTAAGGATGATTCTTATCTTGTGTTGCCTTGGTGTATGATGTGATAAAAGTATTAATATATTTTTTAACAACTAGATAAGCATGCCCATTATTGCCGACTTGTATTTATCAAATAAATCCTTTGTCTAACATTTGAGCATCTGAAGATTCTGAACTGCATTTCCTTCTTTTGCAACTTGCAGGAGTTGCTTCAAATGTTTGGTTTGCCTTATATCATTGCACCAATGGAAGCAGAGGCTCAGTGTGCATATATGGAAATGACTAAACAAGTTGATGGTGTTGTAACTGATGATTCAGATGCGTTTTTGTTTGGTGCTTGCAATGTCTACAAGAATATATTTGATGACAGGAAATATGTGGAAACATATTTCATGAAGGTTTGTGCTATATTCCTAAGCCTTGAACTCTAACAATTCAAAATCTTAGTTATCTCTTTAATTAATTCCTATTTTTTCACAACATGTCTTTCTTACCTTAAACCATCTTCAATCAACCAAAATAATAAAATAATAATAAATAGAAATTCTCTTGTTTTTTGCTTGGGTATGATTTGTTGGAATAATTCTGCCTTTTGCTTTACTTTTCATGAAATATTACTTATTATGCAAAAATATCAATAACATTGTGTGCTTATCTGGGCTATTGATGTAACATGTCCTTTTCTCCTTTGGGAAGTCTCTTTTTGCTTGATTTTGTGAAACATACGTCTAGTATGCATTAAGTAGCAACAACATATTGTGTGTCTTGTTTGATGATCTGGCACATTTTTTTGCTCCTGTTGTATCAGGATATTGAAAGTGAGCTTGGATTGACTAGAGAGAAGTTAATCCGCATGGCCTTGCTTCTTGGGAGTGATTATACTGAAGGCGTCAGGTACTATTCATAATCAATCCTGGGTTGTTGGTGTTTCATTATGAAAATTATGTTTGCTTTTGGACTGCCCCAATGATTCTGTATGTGTCAGTGTCGAATATGAAGTGACGCCCTCCATGGTATTGTTTTTGCTATTAACAAGACCACATTGTTCACAACTATATCAACTTTTAGGACAACAGCAGAAATTATCTTTTAATAAAACAAACGAAACAGGCTTTTTACCTCAAAAAGCAGGAGAGTGCATTCAGAAGAAATGTTCGATAGATATCATATACCCACTATTATTCTTGTTGTCATACTGTTCTTTTGTTCTTTAATTTGTGTGAACCAACTCACATTTTGAACAACAAAGTCACAAGCTATCCATTTCATGAGAAGTTTTACATTGCATCTATCCTGATCAATCTTTCTGCTGTTGGATATGTACATAGAACTGAGGCAACAATACTGATTCATCATATTGCAATTAAGACAGGCTAGGATTTCAGCAAAAATAGTAATACACTTTATGAAACTAAAAGCTTGTGGCTTTTTAACTTACATTGCAACATTTTGTTTGAGAGTGGATACACAACTCACAAAGGGTTGATGGTAACAACCCACTATGGTCAATGGTGTAAACATCCCCAAGTTGGTGCTTATTTGATCCATTTTGGTTTGTAAATACAGGACCTATTACTAAACTATGAATCATGGTTCCTTGAAGCATCTTGTGGATCATGAAAACTTTTGAAAGTGTCTTTTAGTTCACCTTTTTAGTTTCTTATAAAAATTTGATACACTAACCAATTTTAGGGGAAGATTCACATCCCTCACCTACTTGTTGCACATTTTTTTTCTTCTCGTTACTGATTTCCTCTTTAAGAGAAATGAAACCTTTTGCTTGTGTTTGATAGGGGGATATCCCACATGGGATTAAGAATAATTTTTGAAAATTTTTGAATTTTTTGGGGGGAAATTTTAAAATAAAGATATTAATGATAAGATAGCTATGTGGCTTCCATGTATTGGTGAGTGGGGCATTATTATATTCTTAAACATGACTTAAAATTTTTGGTGGGAAAAAATTTCATTGGAAAATGTGTTAGGGATATCCCCCTATCAAACACAAGCTTTAAGAGAATCACTTTCACCTTGATTCACATTTTGTACTCTTCAGGCTATGAATAATAGCTTAAAAGGTCAACAGTCATAACTCATAAGCGATATACTTACTAGTTGCAGTTTATTTTATTCATTTTGTCTGTAGGTGTAATCGTGGTCATGTTTGTTGTTTGGGATGAGCAAGACTATGAGTTTAAACTTGATAGAATTCAACCATGTGAGGCATCTAAGTTCTAGAAAAAAAGAAACTCAGTTGCGCATATTTAATTTGTAATTGCTGTTAATTCAGAAATTAGTTATTTTAAATGTATGACTTGTGAAAATTCTTAATGATGAATTTTGGTTTTTCTCAGTGGAATTGGCATTGTCAATGCGATTGAAGTTCTTCAAGCATTTCCTGAGGAATATGGTCTTCAAAAGTTTAGGGAGTGGCTTGAATCTCCTGATCCATCTATTTTGGGACAATTTGGTTCTAATCCTGGTGACAAATCCAAGAAAAGATCCTTAAAAACAAGTAATAGTAATGCGGATGAATTGACAGACAACACTGAAGGATCTGCTTGTGAAGAGAGTGGCCCAAAGAATCGTGATCAACTGGCTGCTAATGGCCTTCCAGAAATTAAAAACATCTTCATGGATAAGCATGTGAGCCCCCACAAACAAAAAGAAAATCTTCATAAAGAAGCATGCATTGTCTAACTTTGCCTTCCATTCAATCTTCTATACAGAGAAAGGTGAGCAAAAACTGGCATATACCTCCATCGTTTCCAAGCGAATCAGTTGTATCTGCTTACACTTCACCTCAAGTTGATGAATCAATGGAATCTTTTTCATGGGGAAAGCCTGATCTGTTTTTACTTCGCAAGTGAGTTGCTTTGCTATTTAATTTGCATTACAATTTACTTTGGAGTTTATGTGGTGTATAATCGTTGCATTTAATTCACTGGGTGTTAACTTGAACTAAATGATGGCAGTAGCATTGTAGCATAGTATTTAAGTCTGTAGATCTTTTCTCAACAATATCGTTAAATGGTGTTGTTTTTAAGGGTGGAACAATAACAAGCAGAATGTTTCTATTGATTTTTTAATCAACACTTGGCTTTAAGGTTGTGCTGGGAAAAGTTTGGTTGGAGTAATCAAAAGGCTGATGAATTGCTTTTGCCTGTCCTCAAGGAGTACGACAAGCATGAGGTATTTCTTGTTTCATTTTCACTATAGATCAGTTATGTTTCTCACCTTGTAGGTTTTTTCACTATAAACTATTCTATTGATTAATGAGAATTTGGTGAGGTGAAAACTTTTTCATACTACAAACATGTGAAACTTCAGCTACATCCTAGTCTCTGGGGTGTTAATTTCTGTCTTTGTCTACTTTCTTATTTATGTTTTCATTTATATTCCATTTTTACTCAGATAATTGATATTGAAGTGTCCTAATGTTTCTGAGTTTTTGAACGTACACATTGTTTAGCAGGTTGAGGATTTAGTTGAAATACATTTGTGTGGCCAAATAAGGTTTTTGGTGTCCTTTTGATTTTCAGTCTCTAATCTTTTATCTCGTGAAAACATGAAGTGTGCGGATATGGCGGACATTTTTTTTGGACGACATTACAAATAAAACATAACTCTGCCTATGCGAGAGTATGCGAGCGTAGCTGGTTCCAAACTCCGAAAAAGAGGAGGGTTGCGGTAGGTTGACAACCAACATAAAAATCTAATCGCATCTATGATTACAAATAAACATAAGGTGGAGTGTAGTTTGCAGATGCTTCTGTGGGCAATCATTCATGAATAGTGACCTTGATCAATTACATTCATTGAAGATCACTCCACATACATCACTCTACTTATATCCACTTGAACTTTGGACAGTCAGCTTTAGTAAAAAATAGCTGTGATTCTGGGCAAGTCAATCAGAATTTATCTATGTACATCACTCTACTGATATCCACTTAAACTTTTGAAAATCATACCATGCATTTACGGACATCACATATCAAGAAAATCTATCATAAATGCAAATGTTTGATTTCTAAATAATTGTGATCTGACAACCTCTGCATCCTGCACACAACATACAAAATGAGCCCTAAGTAGCTTTTTTTGTTCTGCCATTCTAACTAACCATCCAGTTCAAGGATAAGCCTGCACTGCATCAGATAATTTAAAATAAATCATCCCTAGTAATAATCTCCTGATAGAGGTCATTGGGACATTAGAAATTTGGGCCATATGTGAGAATATGTTGACTATAGTTTTATGTCATGGAGGCAACTTTTGGTATTAAATATGAAAGGACAAAAGGCCTGCCAAATGTCATAGTTCAAGATATGCTTGGATATTGATACTTGAAATTCACTTCATTATATTTATCTTTTGGCTATTGTTATATTTCTGTTCTAATTTTTTCTCTTTTTTTGCTTCAATTTCATTGTATAATTCTTGTTTGCAGACCCAACTAAGACTGGAAGCATTTTACTCTTTCAATGAAAGGTTTGCAAAAATTCGCAGCCAGCGGATTAAGAAGGCCGTAAAAGGAATCACAGGGTCTGCTGAGTTGACAGATGAGATTGTCCAAGAAGGTTCTGAATCAAGGAAAGAGAAAAGGTCTTCTAGAACCAAGGAACCAAAACACAAGAACTGTTATGATGACAGAACTAACAATGATTGTGTGGAAGCTTTAGAATCATTGCAATCAGAGGATGGGGCTGGAGAATCACCTATTATTCCAGGTCATGGTCGAATAACTGCTGAAAGTGGAATGACCCTAAATAATAGGGGACGAGGGAGGGGAAGGGTTAGCAGAAGTAGTACTGGGAGAGGAAGAGTGAGAGGAAGAGGAAGAGGTGAACAGAAGCAAAAACAAAAAACAGAACCTACCAATAGAAGTTCAAGTGATGATTCGGATGACACAGATGATACTGGGGACCAGAACAAGAGGCAGAAAGATATGTTGGGACTGCGGAGAGTAAGTTCAACAACAAGCTTTTTCCTGCATTCTCTTATGGGTATTATCAACATATTTTCTGAGGCACATGTTTAAAATGGTGAGTAACATGTGGAAGATTAAAATGAAAACCTAGATGTTCATCTGGCTTTTTGTTCGTAGATATGATTTTCTCTAGCAGGATTTTTGGAGCACCTATTTTAAGGTAATCAGTGACAGTATTTTCAAAGCTAATAGAAATGTCTCCTGATTTTCTGAAAGGAACCCAATCAATAAGAATATCTAGATGGACGGGCATGCTGATTGCTGATTTTTAGTTTGATGGTTGACGTGAAAATGATGTTTTCTCGCTAAAAATTTCTGTGAAGATACATTTCTGTCCTGATCTCTTAGCTTTCAGAGTTTGATTTTGCTTTTAAGTGCAATATGCTGATTGTCTTCTTGTTTTTAAACTTCATTGAATTTCTTAGTCGACGCGACATCGGAAGCATGTAGAGTATGCAGAAGAGGGTCCTGGAGTTGATAATGATGATGATGTTACAGATGCCTCAAATGGAATTGTACCCGATTATAAATCAGCTGAGAGTTCTTTTACAGTCCTTGATGGTAAAGATGGAGATCAAGATTTCGCTGAAGATAACTCGTCAAAAGATTATCTGCTCAGTGGAGGTGGTTTCTGCATTGATGAAAGTGATCAGAATGGTGATGCTTTTAAACCGGCAAGCCCACAGAAGGATTCAGTTGAAATTTCTGCTGGAAGTTGTAATGATTTTGAGATTGCTCAACCTGTCAGTCTGTCAGGTTTGCCGGGGCAAGATGATCCTAAAGCTAATATCAGTGAAACCATCCAAGAATCTTCGCCAGTTCAAAATGATTATTCCGGTCCAGAACATGATCTGAGGCATGGTGAAGCCAGGTCTGGCTTGAGTGCAATGCCTTCACTGAAACGGAAAAGACGAAAAAGCTGAGCAAGTTCTCGAAGATTTTGTTGATATTTATAGCACTGTTATATATCCATTTTGTGTAAATATGTTGTTCACAAGCGGAACAGTAGTATCATTTACTTACAGGTTCAACATTTATAAACAAGGAAAATTTTGGGCTGGATAATTGGGGACGTATATGTGGTAGTGTTTTCTCCACGGGATGGTTGTTTTTGGAAAATTCTTAGATGATCCAACTCCTAACTTTGCCATTCTCTTAGCAGCTAGTTCCAAGGTTGCAGTCTCAGGGACTCCTGCACAAAAAAAGAGTTGAAGGCTTTATCATCTAGATGCAAAGACAATCAGATGAACCAAGCAAAGGTAAAAACTCCGTCGATGCTTATTAATGTTTATGATATAGAGGCTTATTAATGTTTGATGATATAGTGATGCTTACGGAATTGATGAATGATAGCTTTTTTTAATTTTTCCCTCAGGTATATTTATATCACCCGATATAATCAATTGCAAACAAGTTTATTCAGTATTTCTCATTATAATTTTTAGTTTTTCAAATATGAGGCACTGAATTATATATTCAGAGGTGTGGAGCTTAACCTAGAGTAATGCACCACATCCGCCTACACAGATGTTATAACCATTGACTGCCGTACTCTTATGTTGGGGGTATGTTGCCGGAAAATTGCTACAACTTTGACTATTGGATGGGTCACAAAATTTCTAGATGGTTAATTCACCTTGAATTTCATATGGTCATTAACATAGTGTTATTTGTCTTGCTCAAAAGGGCTTATTCTTTTATGTTGGATTGGTGATAACCAAATTATCTTACTCAACTTAGTCATGCTATTAGGTCTATATAAGTGGGTCTATGTAGGAGTATTTTGGGAATCATGTTTTGTAAGTGAATTATATCTATTTTGTAAAATCAGAGAAGATAGTTTTTTTATTATTATTTATTTTTCTTCTATTTTCTTCTACTCAAGGAGATTGGTGTTCTTTTTCTAACTTGAGTTTGGATGGAGTTTGAAGATCAATTTAACAGAGTTAGCAAGTTGAGAAGTTTCACATAAAATAGGATTATGCTCCCAAATTCATGAGACATGTATTATCTGAGCCAATCTTTTGTAATCTTTATGTTGCTAGTGATTTATGGTTTCAAAGTGCCCATGGATTTAGCCTGAAGTTTGGGTGAACCATGTAAATTTTTGTGTTTGTGGTTGTGCTTGGTATTGCCTCAATTTTCTTTCCTTCTCTAAATATTCATTCTGCTAGATCTTGGATGTAGGTGATGTTATAATCAATTAATTGATGTTTGAGTGGCTTGTTATAGTGGTGACCAACATCAAGGGTTCTACAACTTAGTTAACAAGTATTTGACTGATTGTCACGGAGTCTCTGTCTCTATAAAATTAGATGCATGTGGTTTTTGGTATGCAGATTCATTATATATTTATTTTGATTTTAAACCTATTCTATTTGTATTTGTTAGAAGAGAGTGAGTTGTGTTATCCATTTTTATTGCTTTTAACCCCTATTTAAGTCCAACGTAAAATCGCCAAAATAACTCAGTCTCATATATTTCTTTAAAAGTTATTTTAACCAAATCAAGAATTTCCAATCAATTCTTCTCGCTTTTGCACCTCGTACACACTCCATTTTGAGCATGGATGACGATAGCGATAAAGTGGTAAGACACGTCAGAACTATAGGCGGTTCTTCATACCAGATCTCAAGGCATTTTCCCTCGGGTCCAGGATATGGTCATCTTTGGAACCCTAACCCTTTAGTCCCTTTGAATTCAGACCGCCATACCCCTTTCGGGATCTAACCACCATGGGTCCATCGAACCAAAGGACGAAGTAATGTCACACCGAACCACTGCCCCTCCTCGAACCCAAGCCAGCTAGAACCGAGCCGATGATAAAAGAGCCCCCCACCAATGGCTACCCATCGGATTCAGAGCCCCCTGGCGCACTACCCAGCTACAACCAAAGGGAAGTTTCAAGAAACTTATAGAAGGATAAACGGTTAGAGCCAGTTTGGACACGAGGAGCTAACTTGAGCCACAAGGCAAACATCAGCATGAGCTGCATGTACAACGTTGGCTCGAGCCAAAGGTGGTGGATTAGGCTACAAGCAATTTGAACTTGGAGCCCAAGCTCTCTCCAGTCTATAAAAGAAGGGAAATACCTCACCAGAAGATGATCCTTTTTTGACACCGAAGCCTTGCCACACTAAGAACCCATTCCTCTTCTTCTCCCCCATGTACTCCAACGCTAGCTCCAAAGCTTCACGCCTACCCCTTTTTTTTCACCATTGTACTGAAGAATGAATAGTAGATTCAACTGTCACTGCTAGAGCTCGTGGTTTTTTCCCGATTCGAGAGTTTTCCACATTAAATCGGTGTTCATTTCTGTGGTTACTTGTTTTCTCTTTAATTTCTACTGTGTTCTAAGTCCTATCTTTAAAACAAATTCAATCGTTAGAATGAAATTGAGATCAAAATCGATTTTCATCCTAACAGATATATTTAAATTTTGTTAATTAGTGACTGGTTTATAAATAAGGTTCAAACTAGTTTTTTTTTTAATTGTTGGGAAGTATGTTAATTTGATATTTAGAAAAGTAAGAAATATTATTTTTTTAAAACAATCTTTAGTAATAAATACATTTTTGGATCTGCACCACAAGCATTGTATAACCAGTGGTAAAAGAAAATCCTTATATTCATATTTGTAAAAAAATAAAAAAGGGGGATAAAAATGGTTTATAACTATACAACAATAACAACTGAGCCTTAATAATAATTCCATACTAGATGGGGTAAACTTGTTTATAACTATATTACTTTAAAATTTAAAATGAGGCCATAGGAACAAGACAAGAAATTTCTCAGGCTGCAACTGCACGCCATAAATGCAATGAATAGTTCTCTTTTTCCGTGTGTTGACAGTCCAGCTTATTTCTTTGAAGGCTTCTTTTGCAAAAGTCTTTGGTCTTCAAATCACATCAACAACAACGTCTTTGATCTTCCTTGCATTGCTACTTGAGAGAGCAAAACTTGTTGCATGGTCCGGACTCACCTATTTTTAAATGAATCATCCTCCCATTTAATTATTTTAAAAATATTTTAAATATTTTCAACCATATGGATAGAAAGATCATAAAAAAAAAAGCTAGTTTGTATATTTTTATATAATTTGGTGACCGTTTGGTCCGATCACTTAACGGTTCTTATTTTATAGAAATTTTAACGATTCAGAATTGTATGAATTTCAACTGTTAAGTGATCGGACTAAACAGTTACTAAATTATATGAAAATTGACATGCTAACTTATTTTTCGATGATCTTCCTATCAATACAATTGGAAATACTTAAAACATTATCTAAATAAATAAATGGAGGCGGACTCACCTAAAGATAGATGAGTCCGGCCTCATGTAAGTTTTGGTCCCTTGAGAGTTGAGACTAGTAAGCAAGCTTGTCCAATCTCTCTCTCTCTCTCTCTCTCTCTCTCTCTCTATATATATATATATATATATATATATATATATGCATCATCAATTCTTTTACAAAGTATATTTATCAAAAAACAAAAAACTTATACAAAGTATATTGAAGTATAATTCTTCTGCATAAACATGAGCTGCAACAATCAACAAGAAGCATCTCCTACATGTAACTGATCACTAATTCTTTCATTTAGTTACTGTTTTTTAATTTGTTTGTTTGTTTTTCTTAGATATATATGTATATATGATTCTTATTGTTCGTTTTTGTGATATAGCCGACCATCCTCTAGGAGTACAGGCCTCTTCTCCACCACCACCAACACCACCATCTGAAGGTTACCCTACCTATGTTGCACCTCCTCCAACAGAGTATCCGATGAAAGACGAGCCGCAGAATGCTCCCACAAAGACTCGAAGGCAAGGTCGTGCTAGTTACTGGGGAGAACTGTAAGAATGCTATGCTTTTATTTTTTTTTTCCTCCTCCTTGCATGTATATATATATATATACACGTATAATATGAAGTCATTAAGGTTTTGAAAACTTTTTGAACTTGAATTCACAATTCTTTTGTGCCTCTTGAGTTGGAAAGACAAATTAGGGTTGTGTAGTTCTGATGACTTGTCTCTGTTTTTTATTGTGTTGCAGTCTAGTACCTGCCTTGGAATGTTTGTCGCTTTTTTGTGTTGCAGCTGGCTAGTACCTGCCATGGAATGTTTTTCGCAGCTGAATTCGTGCGGATCTTGCTGATAGGGCTACTGACATGTTTATAAGGACTGTATCTTTGCATGGTTTGTGTATTTTGGAGGGTTGATATGCAATAAAGATTGCATATTTTGTATGTTACTTCGAGTTTTCTCCTGATTCCTGTTGGGATGTAGGACCTCAGAGGAGATTTCTCTCAATAAGAAGAAACAAAACAATCAAGAGATAAACGAGAGAGAGAGAGAGCACACATTCAAAAACTCAATTATGTGGAAACCCTACAAAACGTGGGGAAAACCACGGGACACCGATAGATAATAATCCACTAAACCACAAATAAGTATACACTATTTTGATTTAATGCCCAAACTCAAGATTACAATAAACATGGAAGAGAAACAGATTAACGAGGAACAAACTTAAGTACACAACTTAAGCAAATAAACTCAACTCCAAATAGAGCTCCAATGTCCTCTGTAGTCTCCGTGAGTGGGTGTCTTCACCGCTGCTCAGCCTTCTCGTTCCTTTCTCCTTGCTTGATTTTTCCTCTCTGTGTGCTCTGTGTTCTATTTTCTCTCTATAGTGTTTCATCTTCATTTTCAATTACATTGGTGAGATATTCAAAGCATCTTTCTTGTGTCACACTAAACTGTCACATCATCTTGCCTGCCATACTTTCTTCTAGTCTCAAGCCACTTTCTCTAACCCCAAGTTTCTCTATCTTGGGATCAGTTCCATGTGTGCTTCTTATTAGAGTCCTAGATCCTTGCCACATTGTAACCTTCTCTTTCTCTGTCATGGATCTCAGATTCTCGGACGCTTTTGTCGAGCTTCAGCTTCCTCGACCTTTGTGCACTCTGCCTAGTATCAGTTTCCTCTGCCCCGGTTGGTCTGCCTATGTTCTCCTGAGCATTAATTAATGCTCGGCTCACTTAACCGACACTCATCACTTCTATCTTGGATCACTCGGCTACTGTCATTTTGGTCGGCCCATGCAGGTCTTGGACCTTTAACCCAACAATCTCCCCCTCTAAGACCAATGGGAGAGATCTACAAATTTGACTCCTCACTTGGAGTCCATCCCGATCACCCTTGAGCACATCTGCAGCTTGTCTGTAGCAAGACCATTCGTTAGTATATCTGAAGGATTGCCATAAGTGTGAATCTTCTCGATCTTGAATGTGCGTTCTTCAAGGGCTTCTTGGATCCAGTGGTAACAGACATCTATGTGCTTCGTCCGAGAGTGATGTAGCATTCTTACTTAGATCAATTGTGCTCTGACTATCACAGAATACTACATAGTCATCTTGCTTCACTCCCAGCTCTTGGAGGAAACTCTTCATCCATACCATCTCCTTACCGGCCTCTGCTGCAGTAATATACTCGACTTCGGTGGTGGAGAAAGCTACACACTTTTGTAATCTTGATTGCCATGAGACGGATCCCCTTGCGAATGTAAAGACATACCCCTCCACCGTCTAAATCACCTGCCATGCGGCGTCAGTGTATCCCTCCAAGTTCGACCTTGAGCCGCCAAAATTTAAACACATCTTAGATACCCCTCTCAAATATCTGAGTATCCACTTAATAGCCTCCGAATATTTCTTGCCTGGATTTGAGAGGTATCTGCTCACAACTCCAACAACGTGAGCAATGTCCGGTCTTGTACAAACCATAGCATACATTAAGCTTCCTATTGTTGACGAGTATGGGATGGAGTTCATCTTCTCCTTCTCCTCTTCAGTTGTCGGACACATACATTTGATGAGCTTGAAGTGACTACCAAGGGGAGTTCTGACCACCTTGTAGTCCTTCATGTTGAACCTATCAAGCACTTGTTCAACATACTTTTCCTGAGACGACCATATCTTCAGAGCTCTTCTGTCTCTCAGAACCCTCATTCCTAAGATTTGCCTAGCTTCACTGAGGTCCTTCATATCAAACTCCTCGGACAAGTCTCGCTTTAGATTCTCAATCAGTGTGTAGTTCTTCCCGACAATGAGCATGTCGTCCACATAAAGCAGTAAAATGATGAAGTCGGCTTCGAGAAATTTCTTCAGGTAGATACAGTGGTTAGCAACTGTCCTTGTGTATTCTTTCTTCATCATTAAAGAGTCAAACTTCAACTAACATTTTCGAGGTGCTTGCTTCAAACCATACAAACTCTTCTTCAACTTGCATACAAACCCTTCATGCATCTTCTGTACAAACCCTTTAGGCTGCATCATATACACTTCCTCCTGAAGATTACCACGAAAAAACACCGTCTTGACATCCATCTGTTCAATCTGCAGATCCAGGGCTGCAACCAATCCGAGAACAACTCTGATGGACAACACTTCACCACAGGGGAAAACACTTCATCAAAATCAATCCCCTTTTTTTGACCAAAGCCCTTCACCACTAACCGGGCTTATACTTGATCTGACCTTGACAGTCGGTCTTCAACTTGAACACCCACTTGTTCCTCAGAGCTCTCTTCCCTTCAGGTAGCTCAACAAATTCATAGGTGTTATTCTTTTGTAGATGTTATCTCCTCTTCCATGGTTTCCATCCACTTGTCTTTGTCTTCATGACAGTTAACTTCTTGGAGTGTCTCAGGCTTCCCCATATCAGTAAGCAAAATATAATTTGAGGATGGATACTTCTGAGATGGTTTATGCTCTCTAACCGACCTTTTGACCTGAGTGATCAAGCTCTCTCCTTGTTGGAGGTTTCTTTTGGCAATAACTTCTTCTTTGCCGCCTTGCCAATTGGTACCAGCTTCGTCTGTAATTTTGCTCGGCTGTACTCGGATTTCTGTAGGTCGGCTTTCTTCTCGGACCACTACTAGTCGCCACACTTGAGGTCGGTTCAGAACATTATGCCTTGGGACTTCAGTGTTCTGACTGGAAGCAAACCTCTCTTTGCTTGGCTCGGCCTTTTCTTTGCCGAGTCCATTCTGGTCATCATATCTCTGCTTCTCACAATTGTTCTCTTCTCAGGGTTCCACAGTCGGTATCCAAGTTCCTCGTCTCCATACCCAACGAACACTCAATGAACAACCTTCGTCCAACTTGGACCTCTATTCCTTGGGGACATGCACAAAGGCCTTGCACCCGAAGACCTTCAAATGAGACTAGGAGGGATTCTTTCCGGTCCACACTCTCTCTGGGATGTCACCCTCCAATGGAACCGAGGGTGACCGATTGATCAAATAACTCGTTGTCAGCATGGCTTCTCCCCAGAACGTCTTCAGTAGTCCCACCATCTTCAGCAGACGCTGCACCTTCTCCATAATGGTACGGTTCATCCTCTCGACTACTCCATTGTGTTAAGGAGTTCTTGGTACTGTCTTGATATGTCTGATCCCATGAGCTCGGCAATACCCTCAAAGATCTTCGATGTGTACTCTCCTCAATTGTCGGTATGAATACACTTCAGAGGCTTCTCAATCTCCCAGTCAACTTTGGCTCGGAATTGTTGGAACACCTGAAATACTTCATCTTTGGACTTCAACAGGTATACCCACACCTTCCTTGAAGCATCATCGATGAAGGTGACAAAATACACATTGCCCTCCGAGAGTCTACCTCAAACGGGCCGCACATATATGAATATACCACTGATAATAGCTCGACCTTTCTGATCAAGGTCTTCCGAAAGGATACCCTGTGATGTTTAGCAATTACACATAAATCACATGGAATTAATAAGACCTTCCTGAATATACCGTTGTTGCAGGGAATCAAGAATATCTACACAAAAAAACCACAAACTTGAAATATACATATAATTATATTTTTTTAGAGTATATAAATAATTTTAATATTTTTCAGAGTTATTTCACTATAATCAATAGCAGAGTAGTTTATTCAGTATTTCTCACTATATAATTTTTATTTTATCAAATATCCACATCCACCTACACTGATGTTCTCTCCCCCATGTATAACCATTGACTACCATACTCTTACAATGTTGGAAAATTGCTGCAACTTTGACTATTGGATGGATATACAATTGGTTGTTTCCATCACAGTGCCCACTTATCTGAAACTATTTATTTATTTATTCTGATGGTCCACACTGTTTGTTCACAAAATATCTAGATGGTCAATAATTTAGGGTTATTATCCTGCTTGTATGGATTAATTTTCTTAGTTAACAAGTTTTTATTGATTGTCACCAAGTCTCTATCTCAATATAAAATTAGATGTAGGTGTTTTTTGGTATTCATCTATAACCACTCGCCAGGAGATCTCTTTTCTGACGGGGACATCCTTATGAACTCCAAACTCTGCTTAACTAGATGTTGCACTACCTGCAACCTTTGATTTTTTAAGGTATGCGCACTAGTTTATTCAGTATTTCTCACTATATAATTTTCATTTTATCAAATATAAGGCACTGAATAATTTATCCAGAGCTGTGGAGCTTAACCTAGAGCAATGCACCACATCCACCTACACAGATGTTTTCTCCCCCAGGTATATAACCATTGACTACAATACTCTTATATTGATGGAAAAATGTTACAACTTTGACTATTTTCTACTACTTTGACTATTGAATGGAGAATTGGTTGTTTCCATCACAGTGCCCACTTATCTGAGACCATTCCTCTCTTTTTTTTTTCCTTGTTTATTATGGTCCTCAATAGACTGCTTGTTCACAAAATATCTAGATGGTCAATTCAGCTTAGAATTTCTTATAATAGGCATTAATTTAGGGTTATTTGTCCTGCTCGTATGGACTTATTAATTTTCTTAGTTAACAAGTCTTTGATTGATTGTCACCAAGTCTCTGTCTCAATATAAAATTAGATGTAGGTGTTTTTCGGTCTTCAATCGTTATATATTTATGAGTTTTTTACTTACTTAAAAATAAATTTAAATCGACACAAGTCGGCTTTTAATAATCATATATCACTCTTTTTTTTATTTTCTTTTGCTTTACTAAAATTTAAACTTTAACCTTGGTTAAATATAAAACCTAAGGTTATAATGTATGTAAATTGACAAGTTTACCCTTTTTATATATAATACTATTTTTAATAAGTTTCTCATATTTTTTATTTTTAATAATTATGTATTTTGTTGGTGATAAAATGTATTTATAATAATAATAATTTTTATTATTATCATTATTATCCTTCTATAAAATATAATTTTTTAATAAAAATATAATTATTTTGTTTTATTTTGAACATCTTACAAATAAATTTTTTAATGTATGTTATTAATATTTAAAAAATATATATGTTAATAATATTTTTTATAAATTTAATATTATTTGTATTTCCCTTAATAAACTCATAATTTACTTATAACCATTTTTGGAATTTTTTAATTATTTATTAATCATGGGTAAATAATAATTATGAAAAGAAGGGGTATTTTTGTCTTTTACTTTGTTATTTGAATGTTTTTAAAAACTATTCAAAATTTTTAGTGTGAATAACTAACTCAAGGGGTGGCGAGTAAAATAAAATTAAAGGAGGGGGTTATGGGGTATTATTGAAAAGTGAGGGGGTGACAAGTGATTTGGTTATTTTTGAGGGGGTTGCAAGTAAAAAACTCTATATTTATTTATGTTGATTTTGAACCTACTCTTTCTCTATTTGTTCAAAGTGAGTGAGTTATGTTATCCATTTTTATTGCTTTTAACCCCTATTTAAATCCAATGGGAAATTACCAAAATAACTCAGTCTCATATATTTCCTTAAAGTTTATTTAATCGAATCATGAATTTCCAATTAATTCTTCTTGCTTTTGCACCTCCTTCCCTTCCCTCTTTGTTTTGAGCACGGATGATATTTAAATTTTATTGAATTTGTGACCAATTAATTTACATATTGGTAATTTGATATTTAGAAAAGTGAGAAATATTATTTATTGAAAACATTTTTTGGTTTGCACACAACAATCCGAATAATTCTTTATCATAAGACTCTCTGGCAAAAAATAAAATAAAAATAAAAATAAAAATAAAAAATAAAACAACAACAACAGAACAAAAAAAACACAAAAAAATAATAATAAAATAAAACAACAACAACAGAATAAAAAAACACAAACAAAAAAATAATAAACAAAATACAAAATATGGCGCAGAGAAGGTGGGAGCAATAGTTTGCCCTAACAGTTGGGTGTTCAATTAGTTGAAAATGTTGAAAGGTGAGTCTTTGTAGGTTCATGGTGCTAATCTCATTTCACTTTGCATGTATCTATCAATGTGGCATATAATATTCTTATGAAAGGCTTGTTGTTTATAAGTTTTTGTTGTGAGAGTATAGGTTATTTTTTATGATTATTGGTATGTAGGGTGTTTGCTTCTTCTCCCTCAACCATGTCTTTGTAATCACATGTATTTCTTGGTTCACTAGGAATCAGAACTTACTTGTACCAGTGGTTCAATCAGGAACCTTCTTCTAATAATTTTTTTTTTTAAAAACTCTTTTTATAAATTCTTGTATGAATTCCTTAGTGCATTATGACTAATTAATATATATATATATGATAATTTGATATTTAGAAAAGTAAAAAATATCATTTATTGAAAACAATTTTTGATTTGCACCACAACAATCGAATAACTTTTGGTAGGGAATTCTTGTAAACTGCAAATAACTCTTTCGGCCTCCACTATCTAATCAAGAAAACTTTTTTAAAAGAAATATTAAGAAATTATTTATCTCTTGTCATATTTTCATTGATTTGGTGTAAAGAAAAAAGTCCTTATATTTATATCTGTAAAAAAAACTTAAAAATAAAACCCTTTAATCAAGCGGAAAAAACTATATTACTTCAAATATATCTAATCAAGAATTTTTTTTAAATAAATATTTTTTAAAAAATATTTATCACTTATATTTATTACTTGTCTTATTTTCATTGATATGGTGCAACTCAAAAAATCTTTATATATATACAAAAAAATTAGTAACTCATTGATTCCCTATCACAAAGAAAAGTTGAAGCTTTGACTCATGCCAGCATAAAAATTTGGATATTTATAGACAAAACAACTCATACTTTTGGTAATATATATATATATATATATATATATAGAAAATTATCTATGAGTCTTAAATTTATGTATAAGACTCTCATCCTATTATACTGCTATTTTTTATCCATACAAATCATTAAAACACCTACCTTAAATAATTATATTTATTTACACATTAATTTGACCGGTTTTATAATATTACTCTCGTATATATATATATTACTTCAAAATGAGGGCATGCATAGGCAATTAAGCCATATATTCAATGAATAATAATAATTCAGTTTCCGCGTGATGGCTATGAAGGTTCTTTCAAACACCTTATTTAGTCCAAGGTTTCCTTTGAAAAAAGAGGAGCAGTTGAAATGGTATTTTCTGGAACCCAGCCGCGCCGCGCCGCCTGACACACAATATTATGGGGTCACACCTCACACGGTCACACCAATGCTTACAAGGATTCCTCTTGATATTAAAAAAAGTCTTTGGTCCTTTTTGTGTTGCTCGATCCTTTGAGACTATTTGTAAACAAACTTTTCCGATCTCTCTTTTCTCTCTTTTCTCTCTATATATATATCTGCAATGTGCATCAACTCTTCTACAAAGTATATTGAAGCATAGATAATCCTTCTGCACAAACAAACATGAGCTACTACAATCAACAAGAAGCACCTCCTCCATGTAACTACTCTAATTCTTTCATTTAGTTTAAGTGTTTTTCTTTGTTTGTTTGTTTTGCTGGATATTATTCTTAATCTTAATATTGTTGGTTTTTTTTTTTTTTTTGGTGATATAGCTTACCCTCCTCCAGGACAGGCCTATCCACCACCACCACCAGAAGGTTACCCTACTTATGTTGCACCTCCTCCGGCAGGGTATCCGGTGAAAGATGGACCCCAGAATGGTCCCGTAGAGACTCAAAGCCGAGGTGATGATAAGGGTTTCTGGGAAGGATGGTAAGCATGCTTTTCTTTAATTTCTTTGCATTTCTCCCTTCTTGCATATATACGTAATAGGAAGTCATTGGGTTTTGAAAATTTTTTCTAACTTAATTCATAATTTAGAGGGGAGCTTTGACACACCGGTAAAGTTGACACCATATGATCCGTAGATCACAGATTCAAATAGTAGAAATAGTCATTTACAAAAATATGATGGATAAAGTTATGTATAATAGACCCAAATGGTTTTCCTGTGGTCCTGTAGATGACTCTTGCTAAGATGAAGGATTCTTTTATAGATGACCTAGGATCGAATCTCCATTCTTGTAAAGTGAGGGTCTGGTGTGGTGTTATTTCCTGTGGATTAATCCAGGATCGAACGGTCATGTCTACAGTCGTGTTGTTTTCTTGTGGATTAACCTGGGATTGAATAGTCACGTTTGCACATGTTCTTGATTTGCGTTCAGGAGAAACTTATTGTCTTTGTAAAAAAAAAAAAAAAAAAAAAAAAAACCAAGCGGTTCTGATCTTTCCAGCAAAAGCTTTATAGCACCCCTTTCCCCTTTTTTCAATTCACAATTTTTTTTTTGTCTCTCTTGTGTTGGAAAGAAATTAGGGTTGTGTTCTGACTTGTGTTTGATTGTTTTTGTGCTGCAGCTGTGCTGCCCTTTGTTGCTGCTGTCTCCTGGACATGTGCACCTGAGACTGATGGATGAGGGTTGCCCACTTGCTCTTACAGTGTTACACTAGTTATGTTTTATGAGGATTGTTTGTACCTTTGCATGGTTTGTGTATTTTGGAGGGTTGATATGTGGGAATCAATGTATTAGGATTTCATATTTTGTATGTTAGTTTGAGTTTTCTCCTGATTCTAATAAAGTTTTCCAATTATTTTACAAACAAGCTATGCTATGCTTACTCTATGAAACAAAATGACAAAAGAAATAATTAGGGTTGTTTTTTGGTATTGGAATGAAATAACACACAAAAAAAAAAACACAAAAACAGAGAGCTTGGAAAACAAGTGGAGCAGAGTGTGTGAGGGATGGATATTTCCATGAAACATATCTTGAGAAAGATAATGTTGTGCTTGTTTGCTTTGCCTTTTTAGGTTTGATTAACATTATCCTCGGTCAAGAATCACTTATTTAAATTCTTCACTAACTTGTCTAGATGAGTGAATAAAATATACATGATAACATCGGACTGATTCAAAAAGTTGATTACAACACTCCCTCCATCTCAAAATAAGAAATCTAAAGACCAAAACATGCCTATATAAGGTGGCTTGTGCATATTTATATATGTTGATGCAATAATCGGTTTCTTCTGGTGATCAATATTGATCAAGATCAATAGTTGATAATTTATAATCGGGGGAAAAATATCAACGGTTGTGGTTGGAGTGAACGTCTAGGAGCTTCACTACCTAATTGGAGGTCTTTAACAAGGCAACCCTGCACAGAAAATAAGGTTGAGTGGAGCGGGTCTTATGTCCTAGGCTGGCTCTAACACCCAAGTTAGTGAAGGATTTCGCATAAGAGAGAAATTTCTTAGAAAGGGTAGAAAGGGAGAAAGAGCTCAATCTTGTAGATATATTTGCCATATCTTTCCCTACCATTACGCTATCCTCTTCCTTGAATTTTGCAGCCCCCACGTCCAAGGGGATGTTTGAACTAAGGACTTGTGTCACTTGCATGGACTTTCTGGATGGAGCCATGTGGGCACTTTGGGTGAGGCCACGGGGATGTCTAGATTTAGTCTGTATCAATATATATTAAAAAAAGAGAAAAAAACCAATACTGGTATATCCACAAATGCACTTCATTAAATTCCAACAATATATACCTGTTCAAGTTCTCTTATACCAGAATTATACGTATCTTAGTATTGCTAACTTCCAGAATACACCTGTTCAGTTATTCTCAGGTTGAAATTATATTTACACAATAAATGTAGATATATATTCACATTCATGTACACTAGAAGGGTTGGATCCCTCTAAGCTCCATCCTCTAAGCTCCATCCTTCACATACTCTTACAGCCATAGGGGGATCTTTGGGGGCCTGATACCACATCATCAAACCACTGTCATAACACTCACTGCTCTCAGCTCCACGTTTTGCGCTCCTTCGTTCTTAGGGTGCACAACAATGGTTGCATGTGCCTCTTCAAGAGACTGCTCCTTCCCCTCAACATAAGCATTGACTGATAAATCACCTACTACTGGTGGGAGTCCAGTTGATTTATCGTTGTTTGAGGAGATTATCTCCCAGTCCTCTTTGACAGATGTGACCTGCTTGCCTTCTTCAGAATGTCTTTCAAACTCAAAAGCAGTAGGAAGGATCACATAATCATTGAGTGGATTGTAGAATGGATCTGGCTCCCCTGCCTTCAGCCAATGTTTTAGTATTCTGAAAACATGACGGTCACAGATTATTCCCCGATGATCAGCAGGAACTCCAACTCTTGCCAGTGCATCAAGCCCGTCTGCCTGCAAGGATGCATTCAGATGGTAACTATCATTATATCTGACAACTCAAGTTCAGATTGCATTCTTCAGAAATTTTTTGTCATTCTGGAGCCTACTATTTTTCAGGCAAAAAGTAGTGGTGCTAACATACCCCCTCCTATGTGAATTATGCAGGGAGAACTTCAATATCATTACTAAATAATTATTACAATACAATGATAACTTACCCTAGCAGATTCTGCTGGAACAGTTCCATCACCATTAACACAGATATATTTCGCCTGAGATATGTTTAACAAATAAAAAGATCAGGAAATTGAGAAAGTAAAACTCATTGTGACAGTATGACCAAACAATAACCATAAATATTTTCATTTATAAGCTGATGCACAAGTTCGCACACATTGTATAACACAAAATGAAATCAGAAAAATAGAAATTGATGATGCTCATTAAATTCTAATTAGTAAAATAAGACTGCAAAGAATTTCTATATAAGCGGCTAAAAAAATTTAATTGACCCTGTCCTAATAAGAAGCTGTAATCTGCTCATGGTGAAAATTATGCAATCTGCAGAAAAGAGCTGAAAAGTATCTTCCTAAGAACCCTTACAGCTACAATAAATCCAGACAGGTGAATTTTCTATATTTAAATAAAGGTGTACACAGACAGTGATTGGCTGGCTATGGTCCAGCATGTATCTCCCTAGGAACAGTTTTAGCTAGAATTGGGAGGAGGAATGGTGTCAGAAATGAGAAAATTGAAAAAATATTGCACCTATTTTGTCCATGACTTGAGCAGGAAAGCGAATGCTCACACAGAATGATTTCTGATTAGTTCAATTCATGTTTCAGGTACCCACTATATTGCAACTGAAACATTAATTGGATATATGAATTTATGTAAGTAGCCAAGTACCAAACTGCCAATGACATAATTATATAACCAGATCGGTGAGAAAAAATAACACTTGATTTTCAGAATGAAGTGGCTATTTCTCAGCCTAGGGGTCTTAACATAGATTATCTTAAAGAACAGAATAACCTCGCATGGTAGTAGTTGCTTCAGATCTGAAATTGGTGTCAGCTCGCTCCCATAGCTGCAGAAGAAAGTTACACAACAGTTTTAGTAATCAAATATAAAAACAATTAAGTTGTCTTGGCATATTTTTTCAAAATTTAAAAAGTTGCAAGACATTACAGTCTACTTGGCTACAGATTTTTCGGATAAGGGAAAACCATATTCAGAGCTTATTCTACATTTAAAAAAGCTCAAATGCACCAAGCTGGTCAAAAATTAGTTCATGAAAATGTGCAAACAAGTATAAGAAAAAAAGAAACAAAAAGAAAAAAATGGGGAGGGAAAGGCATACCAAACACTATGAGGTGTGTCACAACTAGTCCCATAAATGTTGTAGAATTTTACCGATGCAGGAAGCTTAGCACATGATAATATTTCACGAGTTTTACCAGCCCATTTTAAGATATCTAAATTGAATGGTAATGGCAGCTGCATGCCGTTGTAAGAAACCTGGAAAGTTAAAACAAAGAAAAATATTTGTTATGAATCACAGGTAGCAAACACAAACATAAATGCATGATCATATGTGATGTCCTATTAAAATATAGGCACAAGCCAGTTGATCTATTATGCAGACAGTGATCTAAAGGTTTGATAACTCAGAAGCCTTGTGAACACCACTTGTACACAGGGCATGTATTCTGGGTTCACTAAAATGATGAAATATAACTGATATTTCTGTGAGCAAAGTATACAAGCCAGATATGAATGGCCGATATGGCATCATACAATTAGAGATACTTGATGTGAGTATCCATACTAGAATATCTATGGTAATTGCTCACCGTGTTGCTTGAAAGAGCATTAGTCATTATAGCCAGAGTCTCCATTGGTTCATATGATTCCAGCAAAGGTCTCAAACCACCATGCCCATCATCCTTCTCTCTCCATAGTTGCAGAAGTGGAGCGACATCCCAAGAGAAATTGGGGTTACCCAGTAATTCGTATATGGATGGACATTCAATCAGCTATAACATGAGACATTTAAATCAGGTGCATATGAAGATGAATATCACACTTCACAAAGAAGTACAAATATAATGCTGATGTTAAAAAGAGTCATTCAATAAATAGCACCATATACAAACTAACAAATTACAGAAAAATGAAACAGAAGTCATTGTACGACCATTGTAATACTCTGCAATGCAAGTGTTGATCTACAAAAGTAAGTCCAGACAATACTGAAGATTAAACAGATAGTGAATAAAAAAAATATTCAATTAAGATAGCAAGTTTGATATGAAGTTTGACCAAATGTTTCTTGGATTGAAGATAAAAGCAAGATAAATGAATGTTGAGTAGTTATTTTTCAATAAAAAATCACTGTTGAGTATTTTTTTTTTCCACACAATAAATCAATCAAACAAGAAACATAATAAAAAATTTCTAAAACAAGGAATTTAGATATACCAGCTGGTGCATGCTCCATTTGGATATGAAAAAATTTTGCTCCCAGCCTTCTACAAAAGATGCTCCATTTAGAAGACTAGTTGTAATATATCCAGGTGCACCTGTTAAACACATCAATAAAATTCAATGGAATCACTAATCAGCACCATAAACCTTTTTGTGTTCTCAGAAAATGTCATGAAGTACAAAACTTTGAAATTATGGATTTCACAAGAAACTATAAAATACAAGAAAACAGTAATATAGCTTCCCAAAACCTCCATTAATCTATTGGACAGCA
Source organism: Dioscorea zingiberensis (assembly GCA_026586065.1). Taxonomy (NCBI): domain Eukaryota; kingdom Viridiplantae; phylum Streptophyta; class Magnoliopsida; order Dioscoreales; family Dioscoreaceae; genus Dioscorea; species Dioscorea zingiberensis. Next base: position 62,770,431 of record CM048819.1, on the reverse strand, counting down.
GTCTTAATGTGTATTACCACTTCAATAAATAATATGACCGGAATTCATCAGTAAACTAATAATAACATACTAGACTTTGTAGATTCTTAATGAACCCTTTATCATCCACTGGCAATCAGCTTTAATACATTATTGCAACTGAGTCCCTTAGTTTCCAACATTTTCAATATATACTGATTTTCAGTAATGGTGGGACCACAAAGTCCGGACTTACCTTGAAATGGTGCAGCAATAGCAATCCAACCCTTAACATATTTCTCAAAAATCTGTCATATAAAAACAGAATACTGTTATAATAATCTCTTTTTCTTTCTGAATTTGCAAAAATATAAAAATAAAATTAAAGTTAAATAAAATAGTATAAATTGAAGAAAATCCTTTCCTTTTCTGAAGGATACAGATTACACTTACCTCACTGTGAAGACACATGAAGCATTTCACAAGCAATCCTCCCATAGAGTGAGTTATAACATTTATCTTCTTCCCTCCAGTAGCAGCATATATGGACTCTAACTTAGCAGAGAACTTATCCATGGTTTCTTGAAGCCTGAAATAATAGAAGAAAAAATAACAAACAAATTCTTGGATATCAATGAATAACGCAGCCTCAAACAAGCATTCATTCAATAACTGCATCGTGAAGGTAGATTGTTCTATATCCTATAAGATTAGAAGCATAGTAAGTTTAATCAATCCTGACAGACCATTTATTATAAGAAATTATTAAATTAGTAAATGTTCTCTCAAAATGTAAGATAATTCAAATGCCATAGGCAATGGCATATTTTCTTTGATGAATAGAAATTATGTGCCTTCTTTTACTTAAGATCTTTCAATGGGCAATTATAATCTGGCTAAAAGTACAAGTTTTTAGGATAATAGTGGAAATCAACACTTATTATACTAAAGGACAACTGTCCTATGTGCAAATAGTTCAATTCTTAAGAAGTTATTTGACATACCTATTGCTTTGACGGAAGTCATATCCAAATCCAAAGAGGGTTTTGCCCTCTTGGAATCCCCATTTTATCATTTCCTCTATCAGATCATGATAATAATAAACACCCTCACGTCCAATGATCTGCAAGAAAAAAATAAAATATCAAAAGTTATTCCATCAACACAAGAATAAACAAAGAAAGAATAAGCAAATGATAAGAAATAAAGAACTTGGACTTTTCACCAATAATTTCAACATTTCAGAAATCAATAAGAAATAAAGAACTTGGACAACTCAGCAAGCAAAGCTAGAAAATGATGTTCTTCAGGTGACAAAATAATCACTGGATTAATAAGACTCCAATTAAAATTTCAGACCAAAGGATTTTATAGCATACACATATCTACATGAGTGAATATTCTGTAATTAGCAATAAATTCTAGTGGGCAAATCAACCTTTAATGTAAAACCATGTTGAAGTAAGAAAGATGACAAGGTTGTGCATTTGACTTTACATAAATTCATACCTCTTTCCTGACTATTCTTATGAACTTAATTCCAGTAGCTTACAAAGCCTTCAATGGTTTTTGATCATGTAACAGACTCACAAAATGATAAAAATGAGGAAAATATCACATTTCTATTCAAATATAATATGAGGAAAATACATCAGAAGGAAATGTTTGTACCATGTCAGGGTCCAGGCAGTCAATTGCATACAGTCCATATCTGCCTTCAGGAACAACAATTTTTGTTTTCTCATCCAAGCACACCGTTTGGCCTGCATCATAGAAATCAACAAGCTGCTCTCAACATATTTAAATATTGGTTTGTGCATACTATTTAGGCCTGTGACTGTGAACATAATTCTATAAACATTGTCATATTCAAACCAATTGATCATATCATAACAAATTTGTGCACCGGCAACCAAATTGCCCCCTTGCAGAAATAACATCATCCACATCATGCCTATGATTTCATTAACTCTAGATAAGCATATCTTCAACCACAAATTTTATGGAAAATAGCCTAAGTTTGAAAAATCAAACAAAATTTGGTGGCATCAATTTCTATGATCTTAGTCAATGTAAAAGCAACCAATGCCTAAAATTATAAGTAATAAAGGGCAGTAAAGATCTCTACTGAATAATCAGCTAGATATGAAAATGAGAGATCTTGGCACCATATAAATAGACATAAAGAGATGATAAAGTTAGCTATATAAACATGTTGAACACAAATGTTACAGGAGAATATGAGAACAAAAGTGTTTCATGTACTACTAACAGACACAGAAGAAACAGCATGGAAAGTTGGGCATCAATCAATCTTAAAAGACCAAGATTCAACTTCTATTAATGTTCGACAAACAGAACCTTTAAAGACATATCATGAAAAAGATACATTGGTCAGATAAGAAATACTATTCCTGAGTCCAAATACTTGTCAGAAGCTGTAAAAGGAAAAGAAAAGCTTATCATAATCTGATCAGCAACATTGTAAGGAGCCTCAACATTAATCCAATCTCATCGATAGAAGTTTCTTTCAACAATATCCATATACTTTTCATATAAAAGATAAAAAAAAGGAATCCTATGCAAGAATTACTGTTATTTTAAGAAAAATCTAGGCAAAAATTTCAATAATATAGTCACTCTGTAGTGCCAAATCAAACTAAGACTGGGAACCTATGAGTTGAATCACATCATGAAAAATATTCCAAAATTATTGATAGGAAGGAAAATGTTATCCATCACTCTTAAGCTCCTCTCAGTACCCAACAATATCTACAAGACGCCAAGTACCCATGCAAGGTTGAATTTTTTCAAGTATAACTTTCTTTTAGCATCAATCTAAAGCATAATTTTAGTAAACACCAGTACACCACCAAAAGATAAAATTCAGCATTTCGGAATATTGGAAATAGAACCAATCAAGTGTTAATCCACACAAAGGCCGAAGAGCAATACCAGTGGACGGATCAAATCTCGACCAGAGCTTAGTCCGGAACTCATGATCAGCGCCAAGAATCCGAACCCAGACGCGCTCCTCCCTCCCATCATCATCGACAGCGTGCAATACCGTGCCGGCGATCCCCGGGACGAGCAGCACAGGGTCGAGATCGGGGTTCACGAGGGGCTGCTGTTTTTTGGAGACCTTCAACCAAAGCTCCACGGACCGAATGAGCTCGTCCAGCAACACCGCCATCCAAGCACCAACACCTCCGATCACCACAACAAGAACCGATCCAAACCTAGAAATCCGAACTCTCCCCAAAGAGATCGACGCAGGAGAGACCGGAGCAGCGTAGAAGCAAGGAGAAGGCGTTCAGGAGAACGGATCAACGGAGCGAGAGATAGAGCGAGAGAGATAGAGACGCAAAGGGGCGAGAAGAGTCTTTGCCCCACAGGGCTTGAAAAAGACGACAGCGGAGAGATTGGTTTGTACGGCTACGGATGAGTATTTTTACCGCGTGGGCTAATTCAGAGATTTTTTTATTCATTTAACCCTGGAAATCTTAAAATTTGTTATTACTCCCTAGCGGAGTTTTCATAAATTTGTTGACCATTTTATTTATTTATTTATTTATTTTTCACATGTGTCTCCTTCTACACTAGATATATACAAAATATATCATTAATATATGTATATATGTCAACCATAATTTAATTTAAATTAAAAACTCAATTTTTATATTATTATTATTATTTATAATAATTTATTACTTCTTATTCCCGATCCATTTTTATTATATGGAGTTGGGAGTTAATTTTGAAAATTAGGGGATCAAAATGGAAATTCAAACATGGAAGGTGTAAAATGTAAAAGTTTTGAATAGAAAAAAGGTATTTTCCAGCCTTATCCAACACACAAAGGATCCAACTCTGCATTAGTTAAGGTGCAAGCAAAGATAGTTTTGAAATAGACTTTTCAGTTTATCAAATAATATGATTTTTTATTTAAAACAAAAAACTAAAAGTGTTCTTTTTAAAATAATCCTGTTTTATTTATCCACTCTATTCTTTTTAATTTTGTTTATTTTCATTTTAAATTCAAGGTTTTGTTTATATTAATGTATGTTTTAAACTAAGCTGTCAAAACGATAAAGGCTCAGCTCGAAATTATATATTAATACATTATTTATAGTAAAACATATATTAACATATTATATATTTTGTATAATATGTTATAGTGAAATTTATATTTTTAATATATTATTTGATATAAATAAAAATATTTATTTAAGATTTTTATTTGTTTATTAAAAATATTATATAATTTATATTTTTTTTATTATATAGGGGTAAGGAAAAAATCTAGTTATAAATGAACTTTTAATTTTAAATTAAATCCAACTTAAATTAAATCGATTGGATATTAGTTTCAAATTAATTTGAGTCAAACTTGAACTTTCGAATTTAAAATTGAATCGAACTCAAATAAATTTATTTGAGTTAATTTCAAACTCAAGATGAATTTGAGTTCGAACTAGCCAATTTTAAGCTGAGCTCGAGCTAGGCCCAACCTGATCCACTGCTCATTTACAAACCCATGACCGAGAGAAAGCTTGCAATTTCCTTTGACAAAATGCATAATTAAAAAGTGATCATATTATTACATTTCACAAAAGAACAAAAAAAAAAAGAAAAAAAAAACAAGTACAAACACAATGAAATACAACATTTATTCTTAAGTGAAACAAAACAAACAATATAGGTAGAAATAGAATAGAGAGAGAGAGCCTAAGGAATGCGAAGAAGAAGTGGAATCAAATTGAAGGAGTTTGGAGCTGCATCCCACACTGAGAATGCACTGGTGGAGTTCATCCATTTAGTAGTTATTTCAGGGTAATGCCTACTAATCACATCCCTCAAACTCTCTGTATTGTTCACCCATGCAAACCCTTTCTTTGTATAGGTCTTCTCATTGAAATAACTTGTGAAGAACCGATCTGCCTCCAACCTCCTGTTCAAAAAATTTTCGTCGTCCAAATGATTAATAATAATAATAATAGAATCAAAAGTAGTACGGTGTTTGTTTTTTTTTTTTTAATAAATATGAACAAGCTACTAGAAACATTTCGTGAGTGTGATTTTTACATGAAAGGGAATGAGTTATCAACTTTTCTTATTAAAATTGATATTTTTCGGTTTATTTGTATTATGGGTAGGTAGAAAAATAATAATAATGATGAATAAAACTAGAAGTAGTCTCACCTTGAGGCCATGGTAACGAAGATAAAGAAAGCGGTTTCACTGATAGCGAAGCCTTTGATCTTCTTCTCGGCCATGAGACCGACGAGAACGTCAAGCTTCTCAACATCATCACCATAAACTTCTCTTAGGGTTTCAATGACTTCTTTGTCATCAGTTAAGTCTTCCCATTTGGTGATTGGTATCATCAGAAGTCCTCTTCTGAACTGGTTGTATCTTGGGACACTCCTCTCTCTATCTCTATACACTGTTTAATTATATGAATGAAAACCATTTTTAATTAATTAGTTTAACTATAAACTAATTGTACCAAATTATACAATGCATAGATAGATAAAAATATGTACCTTCAAGTGCAGCCAAATCTACATGATCAGGTCTTGGAGTGCCATCAATGTTTTGTGGAACCAAGTCCCTCAAGAACAAGGGATAGTTCCAAAGCTCAAGGGCACCACAAGCTTGGTGTCCCATTGACACCAACTGCCTCTCAAATCCAATTGAAACTAAACGCCTCTCTCCCTCTGGACCACTCAGTTCTTCCATCTTGATACTGTTTGAAAAGCCGAAAATAATTATTAGAGATAATAGTACTAATTATAGTCCCACATCAGTTAATTTAGAGCGGAAGATGATGCATACTCTTCGAGGATTTCCGGGGACTTGTTGGCGCCGGGATTGGTGTTGATGTTTCGGAGAGTGAGAGTGTCAGGAAGGAGAGCATGCATTCTGTAAACAGCAGTAAAATCTTCCGTCAACGAATACGGAGTGCCATGGTTATTCGGTTTGTCCAATCCAACAAGCCCTCCCAATGCCGGTCCTCCTACGTGCCCGAAAATACTTTTGAATGTTTTTCCAAGCAATCCATACCTGTCCAAATAATAGTCCCATATCGATTAATTAAAATCTAGCTACCGGTCTAAATAAACAAATTTTTTCCATTTAATTCATCCCGTACCAATTTGCATGCATTCCGGCATTCAAAGTGTCGGTCTTGAGGAGCTCGACGGTCCAATCAATGGTGTGGATCTTCGCGATCACAGCCGAAGTTACTAGCCTTGCGTGGCGGTACAACTCTTCGTCGTTGAGCTCAGGATACTCCGCCTGGTGAATATATATCGACAATTCGTATCATTGATTTATATATTTATATCGATATTTATTTAATTAACCGATATGATCTGTAATGTGCGAACTATTTTAAGGTTTTAGTGCAGATCTACCTTGAGTGCATCACAGACAGCATTGTGTTCCTTGACAAAGAGAGCTTGCAAAACAGAGACTCCAGCCCAGCTATTCCTGATATCTCCAGACAGTGCAATGCCATCCTGGATGTGTTGAAGGAGATTGTTATCCCCAATTTTCAGCTTCCCATCCACAAAAGTTCTCACTTTTGATGCTTTCTTTGCTTCACTCCCATAGATAGCACTAGCATCCCTTTACATAGTACATACACACACAGTGTGCAAGAGTGTCAAAAAATAAATATAAATAATAATAAAATTATTTCTAAGAATATAAAAATATTTAGAAAAATCATCAATAAACTAAATAACTATGTAATATATATATACATATATAGGGACTTTTAATTGATTACCTATTAGATATAGTATATATAATATAGCGTATTTATGTATATTTTTATTTTTTATTTTTGATATATATATATATATATGTAATTTTTAAAAATATATGTAGATATATAACTGTATTATCATGATAAGATAATTTAAAAAATAGATATGTAAATAAAAATAAAAAATAAAAATATACATAAATACACTATATTATATATACTATATCTAATATTATATATATATATATATATATATATATATATATATATATAAAAAGAAGGTATGATAGAATCAATCTGCCGCAAGTCCCATCGGCCTGATTCTATCATGTCTCTATATATATAACTTTATCCCATAATAATAAGAAGAATTTATATAAAAATGAAAAGATTTTCAAAATGACAATTTTCATATTTATGGAAAATTATTATTTTTTTCAAAAGTCTGATTGAACTCCACATGCAATGAAACATTCTTTATATAATAAATACAGTTTATTATTATAAAATCCTAACTTTATGGCCAACTTATTCTTTGTATCTATATTTAGGGACAAACTATTCAATGACCACTATACATCCCCACAAGATAATATTAAAAAATGATAAAATCTTGTTTTTTTCATAAATATTTTTTTGTACATATTAGCTTGAATAGTATGAGGATATATTCATCTTGCTATTTTTAAGTATTTTTTATTTTGTAAACTTCCACTTCACCAATGATTGATATCTAAGTTTATATGGATAATTATAAATTTTTAAAAGACATGTAAAATGCTTCTTAATTACCATAAAATTATATTAGATGATTTTGGACATGAAAAATAAAGAAAAAAACATACCACCAAGGTGTCCTTATATTCAAGTGTCCACTCTCAATCCCTTTAGTATGAGTTGGGACCTCTTTAGTCTTGTAGAACTTGAAAGATTTCAATGGGCATTCATTTGCTACTTCAGGAGGGGCAACAAGTTCTACCTGCAAAACAATATAAATTTTGATTATTTTTCCATAAGAAAATATTAAAAACTATATAAAAAATGAAACCGATAAGCGGAAAATAGAATTATTTTCAATAATATAACTCTTCCATTATTATTTTATTTTATTTTTAAATTTTAGTAAATTAATAGTTTATATTGACATGCTTTGGTTAAGTTTTTTATTTTTATTTTTATTTTTATTTTTATTTTATTAATGTGATTTTTCAAGATGAGAATCCTATGTACTAGTTGTCCCCCATCTAGTCTTTAATTTCATGGGTCACCATTGAGACTACTTTGCCATTAATGACTTGATTGAAACTTTTCATGGAGTACAGATAGCACTCCTATGTGCACAAACACAAATTGAAATAAATATCACCCAAAATGAGAGAAGTCTTTTTCTTCTTCAATTATTATTCACAATTAAAATCAAGACTTTTTATGCACCATATAATATTTAGTGAATAAAAAAAAAATTAAAGTTTGTTTGACATCCTTTTTCACCATCAAATCAAATTAAAGTTTTTGTATGCATTATAAAATATTTAGAAAAATATAATAAAAAAATTGAAACAAAAAACAAGAATTTTAAAACGACAACCCGGTGCTATAAAGCTCCCGTATTATGCAGGGTATGTAGAAAGATCAGACTCTTTGTATCTATTGTCTACATTCTTATCCTATATTTTAAAATAAAAGACTATTTTCACAATTTAAACCCGTGATGTCTCGATCAAAAGACAAAAATTTTAAAAATATAAATTCCAAGTTATATTTTCAAACATAACCCTAATCACTTGTATCTTCATTTACCTGTTGAGTCTCCTCAAGGTGATCAATCCAATCATGAATCATGAACTGAATCCAAGAAGCAGCAATCACATTGAACTGCTTCCCTGTGTCCTTAAAAGTTCTCCTTGCCAAAAGTTTGGTGGCCACCACAACAGGATCAGGACTCATCAACTTATGACAAACAATATTGCAAAGGTCAGATTCTGTAAACATTGATATGAACACAAAAATCTGTCTATCACAAAAACACAAACCTCTTTTTCTTGGCTGACAGGAGGCATGTTTCTGCCGAAAAAAGTGAGTTGGCTACCTTCTTTCTTGCTCTCAGGATTGTTATACTCGCCGTTACTGGTTCGATACGCATATTCATCGGGATCGAACGGAGTTTTATCTCGTTCTCCGACAATAAGCAAGTTATACTTCTCGTGAAGAGTCCGACGAGCTTGCAAGTAGAGCAGACCCAAGATAACCGGAAGTCGATGCCATAGATTTAGCTTATCAATGGTATGCACAGCCTGAGAAAATGGGAAATAATAGAAAGAAATAATATTCAGTGATTTCATACTTATAATAAGATCTAAGTGTACATGTATATATAAAAAAGAAAAAGAAGAGTTCTTACGAGGAAGCTGAGCCTATCTCCAAAGCTCATCTTCTTGAGGATTTCATGGAAACTTGGGTGGATGAGAGAACGGAAAAAGGAAAGGCTCATGGTTGATGTTTGATTGTGTTTTCTCTAAGGATTGGGATGAGTATGATCTGTGGAACATTGGCATGGAAATGCATGGGTATTTATAAGCATATGAAAGGGAATATTGGTCAGGAAAAGAATAATTCAATGGTCATATGCATGCATGGACTGTAGGATAAAAGTGTTTGAATTAGCAGCCATAATAATGGAGCCTTCCGAGAAAGGGGACCCTTTTAGGTGGGGACTTTGGGAGTGGTTAAACAGTAACCATTGAACATAGACATATATTATTGGAGACATCAGTTAATTTCTTAATGTTTTTTTTTTTGGTTTATGCAACAAACACTACTAAACAGGCCAAACTGGTGATGATGGGCATTATTATTATTATTATTATTATTATTATTATTATTATTATTATTATTTTTTTTTGATAATATGAGCGGCAAGCCGCTAAAAAATCAAGGACATACACAATTCTCGGTGGAGCAAATATGAGTGTGGGGCCCCTGCACATATGGGCGCTAGGACCACCGGTTACAACCACTGCTCACACTCCAAAAAATATGCTCTCACCGATGAATCGAACCCGAGACTTTTTAGTCATTGGAATTCTTATGGGGACCGCGATATCAATAGACCATTTGGTCGTTGGTCGATGGACTTCTTGTTAGAAGAAGCCTAATTTTTACTAGAAGAACTAATCATAACCCGTAAGCGATGACGCTTTCATATAGACTCGACGGGTTATGTTATAAGGGAAAATATAGTGGCATGATCATAAGCGCCAAAATGAGAACCCAATCATCAAAATAACCACCCGGTCATTCAATGGGATGATTCCAAGAGACGCTGAAAGCTGGCAAGGGACTCTAAACTATAAAAGGAAGTCATCGACTCACGAATAAGGTAATTTGAATCTGAATCGAGATTCCATTGAGATTGTGTACTAGTTTGGGCATCTTTTTTTCTCCGAATCCTTTTTTTATTTTTTTTCCTCTTTCTCTCTATTTTTCTTCTCACATATTTTCAAGTCCCTAGCTTGTGCGTCAGAGGCTTCCGAGCAATAACATTTGAATCTTTTATCTCCACAGTTCCTTCTCCCTATGAGGTTCGATCCCTAGAGGTTGATCTCAAAAGGAGGTGTTGATCATGTAAAACTGAAGGTACAAAGCAGAAGAGTTATCAATACAACAGATCTTTTCCTCAAAATCACATGAAACGCTCCAATTTTCACTTACCACTTTCATCCGTTGATCACAATCTATTTTGATCCGCAAGAGAAGCATATCATTGCATCAACAGGTTACATTTAGTCAATCAACATGGGATTAATATTGAATATTGACTAATCAAACATGGGATTAATATTGACGAACAAAATCTCATTGAAATGTGGGAATAAGAAGCTTCATCCTTAAACTTGTACAGCTTGAAATATGAATTCATGGTCAATTACTTGCTAATGGTTTCCATAGGTCTTTCAACAAATGTCTTTAACTTGAATCATATGCTTCATATCTATATAAAATAATATCAAAATAATTATATTCTGTTTAATAAAAACTATTAAATTTTTTAAATAGTTTCTAAAACTAAATTGAATACAAATCAAATTAAAACTATGACAAACCAAAAATATAAACAGACAAAACCAAGCCAACAAAATCACATTACCATAAAAGGAAAGAGGTGGTACCATATGTTAAAACTAAAACATAGTTTTCTTTTCTTTTGGATTTCAACCATGTCAACATGCTTTTTGAAAAATGAGAAATAATGGAAGCTTCATTCTCATAATAGATATGAATTCAATATACTATTCTAAGTCATAGCCTCAAAATGAAGACTTAGATTCATGTGATCAAAACTTAATATTTAAAAATAGTTTAGCTCAATTGACACATCATGGATTTTCAATATTCTAATCTCCTTGACAAAAAAGGAGCTGCTTTTCTAAGTAAGCCATTGGTTCATAAATCATCTACGTCTCTTTTATTATTTAATTAAAGAAGCAAATTGCCACCTTGAGGCTGCTAAAGACTTGCTTCACTTACTTTGAGGATAAAAGAAAGAATTTTTAAATAAATAAGTTGGTGAGATCTCACGTGTCTCCTAATCAATATATAATTTTATTATGATCTATGATCTATCATTGATATTTGCTGTATCATCAATAAGATATACATTGTAACTAGTTTTGTTTGCATGTTGTTTAGTGAATTATTGATCTTATCCTTCTATCATTCATTGTTCTTGTTGAATTTGAGTAAATTTTTATTTGATAAATATGAACGAATGACTGAATTTCGATAAATTATATAGTATTTTATGAGATCATACTATTTATAGGCTAGTGTTTTATATTAGTTTATTAATCTTTAATATAATTATATATATTCTAAGATGCGGCAAACCACTTGTAATATTTATATATTCAAGTGATCTTGTGGCATTGTAGCATTAACTTGGTTTATGATAGAGGAGAATTTGGACAGATACGTGGCCTTAATCCAAGTGAACACGTGGGCAAATCCAAGACGCACATCTGTGCAATGCTAATCCCTAGTCATAAGTCCTGATAAAGAATGACAACCAGTCAGGTCAATAACAAGAAAGAATCGTGGTGAAGATCGAGGCGTAATGGCAGAATGTTGATAGCGGGATCGAGAATCCGGTAATAGCTCAACGAACTAGGATAAAGGGGAGAGGGGAACAACGGGAAGGGAGGTATGCAATTATGAAAATCAGCTCCCACCCTCTCCTCTGATCACCCTCATCACCATCACTAACTTGAGCGTTGGAGCTCCTTCGAGCGACGGGGTCGCCCACACTTATCTTTTTTGTTACAGTGTAGGTAGCAGCCATCTTCCTCGGTCGCAAGCCAACAAATAAATTCAACCGTTGATCGAGAGACCATGCTCGATCTCGAGGGAGAACATGTTTCGACGTCAGCAGTTTATATTCTCTATATTCAATAATTTTAATCTTTACCATCAATATTGACTTTTTTTTATTAAAGAGTGTTTAAATGTTTCTTTTTTTTTCTTTTTTTTTTAAAAAAAAGAGTTTAATTTTTAATGGCCACTACTATACGACTTAGTTAATACAAATAGAAGAATAAGAGGAAAATTAAATTGGAATAAAACGTGAAAAACATAAATGTTGTTGCCGAAGAAAATTAGACATGGATATGTACCTGTTTTTAAAATATGAAAGAAGATGTTGATCGTGACCATTCGTTAAATAGTATCACACACATGATATTCATTTGTTAAGAGTTTTTTAAGAGTCAATTGTCTCATAATTATCTTACCAATACTTTTATGATATTAATTTATTTATAAAATAAAAATCAAACATAAGATAATAAGAATTATTAATTATTAGTCTCTGCTACAGTGCCCAAATGGTCAAAAAGTCCCTAAAATTGATGTGATTTGGGGGTGTAGCTAATAATGTGTAGGGAGATCCCTGGTTACTATTTTCAGAGACCTATAGATAATTTGCCCAAGATAATATGATATATATATTTTTAATTCTAAACTATCTTTAATGGCTACCCAAACACAAGTCACACAACCTAAACTATTAGTACAGTGGTATTGTATGTAGGATTACTGACACCCGAAACTGAAACTATAATGAAATTACGTTTATATTATGAGTCTATTTCTTAAAATTTTTAAAAATTTTATAACTTCTATTTCATCCTTTTCTATAACCATCACTTCGTGCTCAATTTTCATAATTGATTTATGTATATATGAAAGTGGTTTTATTTTAATTTAAAAATAAAATATAAATTTTGTTTAATATTTAATGTTTAATGACCACTAATATGTCATTTAGTAAACACAAATAGAAGAATAAGAGGTTTGAATCAGAATGAAAAACATGAAGGTTGTTTATCGTACTATGTAATGACCAATAATATTTAATATTTAATATTTAATGTTTAATGACCACTAATATGTCATTTAGTTTGGTTGGTGATGTTGAAAATATAATGAAATAGTGTGTTTATATTAATGGTGTGTTTTTTTTCCTCAAATTTTATAATTATTATTTCATTCATTTACTTATTTTTAATTTTAAGATGTAAATATAACTAAAAAATATCATTCCAATTTTTGTTTAAATATTAATTTTTAATGACCACAAATAAAAGAATTATTTTTATTAGAGAGGGTGCTTAAATGCTTAACTTAATGACCTCTAATATAATATGCCACTTGGTAAAGGTTTAAAGAAAGACGTTTGAATGGGAATTGTTAGGGTTAAATACTCAGATGGTCCCTCAACATTGCCCCGTTCTCACTTCAGTCCCTCAACTTAATTTTATAACAGAAAAATCTTCAAATTTACAAATTATAACTTAAAAGTCCTTGGAGTTGGTTGCTGGTTAGAAAAGAAGAATAGCTGGCAGTAAAGGACTTGACTCACGCCGCAACCCGAAATCTAATATGACAGTAAAAATGTGTTTATTTCATATAAGGTCCCTTAACTTTGTATTTATTTCTTTAATAGTCACTTATCAACTTTTAATAAATACTCAATATGGTTCCTCATCTTAAATTTGTCCATTAAAAACTTTCAGCTAATGTCGAGTTTAGTTCATTTGGACTAAACATTATATTAATTAATTATTTTGGACCAACTTCAACCACTTGTGTATTAATTTAAGATTAAACTAAATCTGTCAACGGTAAACATAATGATATTATACCAAAACATAATCAAATTATATAAAAAATAAACCAAGTTTATCTTAACCAATTTGCACTATATCTATCAATTGTAAACATAAACAAATTCACATAACTCAAGTTTTTCTTGGTCAAAACATAAACAATTATGATTTTAACACATTTACAAAAACAAAATCATGCAATAAACACATTTATAAATTATTTTGGTCAATTTTCAAATTAACATAACTCAAGTTTTTCTTGGTCAAAACATAAACAAGTATGCTTTTAAGTTTTAACACATTTACAAACACAAAATCCCACACTAAACACATTTATAAATTACCTTGGTCAATTATCACTTCATAAGAATATTATGGGGTGTTTGGTAAAGACAAAAATTTTGCAAAACGCTTGAACCCTTCGTGGCTTCCTGATCTCTCTCTCACAACAACAACAACAACAACAACGGAATAAGGGGCTTATTGGTATTGTGTTATTTTACAAGAGTTACCACTCTCCCGAGGAGAACCTGAGATCGAGCCCCACCTCAGGCTCATGAGCATCGAATGTGCTCTGCACCTGGGCCTTATGGGGCACTTGTCACCTTGTCAAAAAATAAATAAATATATAAATAAAATAACAACAACAACTAGTCTCTTTTTCTTGATCTTTCTCTCTCACAACAATCAACCTCTCCTCCCCGATCGTTTTCTCTCTCACACTGTTAGAAAGTGATCCATTTTCTAGAATCTTCAAAAAAAGCTCAATATCAATTAGAATCTTGTTCATCAAAGTAGAAGTTTGGAGGAGCTTGAATGTAACTTAAAATATTTTCTATAATGTAAATATAGAATATTGTAAAATATAAAATAATCCGCCTCTCCTCTTTGATCTTTCTCTTTCACACAACAACCAACATCTGTGTTGTCTCATGTAAGGATTTTAAGAAAAAAAAAAAATTAGTTGTGAGTGGGCAGAGCAAAGATTTCTGAATCCCTGGCCTAGTGGCCTGTGTCACCGAGGACTGTCCTCCTCTTTTGTCTTTCTTGATTTCTGACTGTAATTGGCCATGTGTTCCCGCATCATGTTTAAAACTTTAATGAGAAATTTGATGCACTGTCTCAAAGGTACCATATATAATAACCAAAAGTTTGTTCCCTGTCATGTACAACATGATAAAGACAATACTCACATGATTAATTCAACCAATTATTGAAAACTGACTTAATATATGAACCCTGTTTTTTTTTTTGCCCCTTTTGTTTTGATTTGTTTTTTGTTTTTGTTTTTTGTTTTTGTTTTTGCCCCTGCTGTTATAACCATAAAATTTTAAAGTAAAATAACAAGATGAGGGTAATGTCATGGGTGTGTACTATACTGTATTTTTATTTTATTTTGAGCACTAAACTTCAATTTGTATCATTTTGATTATTCAACTTCGATTTAACTTCACTGGGAGGGTACTGAGAGGATTTCGGTGTTATTTCTCACCGGATTTGTCCACGTGGCTAATTTACCGTAATATCATACGCCACGTGAATTGCCAAACTCTAATTTTGTTCACATAGACACGTGGCGTACTGACGTGACAGTCCACATGGCCTATGACGTGATAGTAAGTTGGCCACATGAACATGTCAAACACTAATTTTCTCCACATGCACATGTGGCAATCCACGTAGCAGTAAGTTGGCCATATAGATAAGTCCGGTGAGAAATAACACCGGAATCCTCTCAGTACCCTCTTAATAAAGTGAATTGAAGTTTAGTAACCAAAATGATACAAATTAAAGTTCAGCGATCAAAATGAAACAAAGATATAATATAATACCCACCAAGGATATTACCCAAGATGATATATCCAATCTTGAATCTTGGAACCAATATTGACTCGCCCTTGTATTAGAGAGTGTGTTCAATTTTTACATAGCCATTCCTCTGTGACCTTGTAAAAAGTGGAAGAAGAAAGGAGAAGATTGACTTGGAATAACATGTGAAACATGAGGTTGTTGACCAAGAAAATTAGATTATTTGAAGGTTTCTCTTCTTCAATGAAGAAAAGCCCCTGGCTAGCATTGCATGGAAAACCAGTCTTCAGTCTTTTCCCATCAATGAATAATTCATAGTAGGTCCAACCAGCTTTTTGTTCTTAATGCCAATTTTTGATAGAAACCAATGTCCTCAGGACCTTGCTTCATTTTTCTTTATTCATTCATTTCTGAAATTAATATCAAAATTCACTGTATCTTCTATAGTGCCGTGACAGTATGGTACCGTGAGATACGATAAACACCTAATTTATATATACGCACACCTAAAAAATTAGGTGCCAAAATAGTGGACGCACGCACTCAATTTATATAGAGGAAAGTAATGAAAAGTCCCCCAAAACTTCTGAAATCCATAAAAAATCCCTGTAAGTTTGAGTATTCCTATTTAGTCCCTCCTTTATCAAGGGACTTACTTTTTAGTCCAAACAAGCATTACTAAACGGGATTGTTTAAAATGGGGCTTAAAAGACGATGTTGCCCCTTTGGGAGTAAATGAGTTGTTCAACACACACGCATACCACATCCCTTCGGTGAAATGGACGAAATGCGCCTCGATCGACTTCTCCTCTTCCCTCCTTTGTGTCCCCCGTCTCCCAAGGCTTTAGTATTCTTGTCAGTAAGTGTTTATTATCGTGACAAACCCTTTAAGATTTTGAGCGCCATATTTCAATTCTGCGTTGTTTACTATCATTCATGTGAACATTTTATAAATATATATGTCACATTTTGTATTGTCAAAATCTGCTGGTTAGAATCACGAGATATTTACATTCAACACCCAACTATTCATTAATCGGGCCTATTATCGTTGCAGTAGTCCTCCCGGCCATTGTGGCTAGATGTTTTTCGCGGTAGCCGTCAGGCAATAAACTCAAGATACCACCGCTATCGCTGCCAGACGTCCGCTCCTAACAAGATGCCACCGCGGTATTTCCCAAGCAAATGTGTTCCATCAATGAACAACAAATACCCAAACCCAACTTGAACTGACAACACAAGCAATGGAAACAAAAATAATTTTATGTGCTTTGCTAAAATATCCCAATGAACGTCCACAACCCAATACAAGGGACGCATCCTTGAGCTTCCGGATCACACAATCAGAAACCCATTTTTGGATGCTTTCGGGTGAGAACTCGTCCCGTCATGCCACGCACAATGTAATGTGGGCTGCGTGAATGTCTTTATTCCAAAGGTATGCATATTTCCTCCTCGGAAGCATAGAACCTCCAATTGCACCGCCTTGCACATCCGTACCCCTTTCTCATGCGTTTTTACGAAAGTAAATCAAACTTCCTTTGATAAGAAGGTCACCGAGCGCATTCCCCGAAGTGTTCCACGCTCAAATCGCGTTGGTCGAAACCGAAACTCGCAATCTCGAGTTTGAGAAGAACCCTCAATGTTTAAGGGCATGCTCTGCGGCCAGAGGATCCCCTCGCTGATTGATAAGAGACCTAAGTGAGACAATACTAAATGTAAGAACGCGATACTAAAAGCGGATAAGTCGGATTTTAAACACTTACGTAAGATACTAAAGGGATAAGCATAATATTAAAGAGTTTCGAGTCTATAATAAAGAGATAAGATCAATACTAAAAGACTTTAAGAAAGTCAGAAGTCCAACGTGTTTGTAATACACGCATTTACGGAAATAATAAACACATACTAACAAAGAAAGTAATTTACGTTGAAACGAACCTGCAGTAGTCGCCTCACCGCACTTCATCCGTTCTGTGTCCCACAATAAGGTCGCACTCATATTTTTGTTGAATGAGTGAAAAATGTTGCACATACGCGCACAAAGTAGGTAGAATTGTCAATGGTACAAGTTGTTCTACCATCGCCCGGTACTATATGTAACTCACTCTCACGCCGAGGTCAAGGTCCCACCGCTTTACATATATCACCTATTACTCCCAACAAGTAGCACCGCATGAGCTCCAAGGCTAGACCTTCTCCCCCATATCAAGCGGCGGAAAATGGTTTCCATCAAAATCCTCAATGACAAGAAGCCGCCAAAGAAGCCCCCAAGAAGCCCCACCAAGAAGCCCCAATCAAGAAGGCCCAAGCAGGCCCATTTGAAGAAGCTCCCCACTGAAGAAGGCCCCATCAAGAAGCCCACTAAAGAGGCCCCTCTACTTATCGCTGATTGATCGGCGTCATCTACACCAGAGAAAATGTAGAACACTGTGGAGGACAAATTTCATTCCTAAGAACAAGCGTCCTCTGATTCGCTTAACAAGAGGAGAAGCAAGCACTCCTCGGCTTTCTGAACCGTGATGGACAAAGCGAGAACAATCTTAAGTAGTATTTCTCTTAACTGCTTAGTATGCACTTAACCGCTTAGTATTTCTCTTAACCGCTTAGTATTTGGCCTTCGTTTAATATTTATGCATTAATCAAGCTTAGTATTTCTCTTTAATCTGCTTAGATTATTTATCTCACATCATTTATTTATCTTCTAAGTACAATCTGATTGTTTGGAAGAATGAATGAGCATTTACAACTCGCGTACCAATTATACCCATTGGGTCGAGGAAAAGATTCTTATGGTCACGATGTCATGAGGCGCCTTTGTTATGATCTTGCCGATCTTGGGGACACCGTTAAGACAAGGTACAAGAGGCGCGATCCATCACTGTGCCTTTTATGCTACTTATTTATCGGGCAAAGACCACACCACGTATGACTTCCTCAAACTAATGACCAAATGCAGAACATCTTCCAAAATTTGGAAGTCGTTCTTATACGCCCATCATTCAACAAACATTTCCACCTACTCGCTTTTGGATAAAGAAACGAGACACTACACTCACTACTCATCTCTCAATAAATTTGACATACTTATTGGTCACGAGGAAATGCAGTAAGTCAATCACTTCCATATTTCAGTATTCTCCCCTTCTTCGCATCTCAACAACCATCTTTGTTCTAAATGCAGAGGGTTCTTTTCAAAACCGCGACTACCATCGAAAGCATAGAACCGCTTTGAAATGCATAGCTATACATTCTCACATTTAATCACGATCGCTCCTCAACAGAGAGAGAGGCGGTGGTGGACCGCTCCGTGTTAAATAAATGCGCGTTTATGGAGCGTATATCGATATGAAGTTTCACCCAACCGCCCAAGTTCCTCGCTCACGCTTTGGAGTATGTCGATAAATGATACTTTGGACCGGATTCTCAACAACTCACGGGAAATGGAAGGAACTCTAAAGACTTTACAATCATATTCTACGTGTTTAATATCAACATCAATTGTTTACTAAGTGTTCGGCTTTGTATTTCTCTTAATCGCTTAGTATTTTTCCTAACCTGCTAGTATTTTTCTTAACCGCTAGTATTTCTCTAAAGTGCTTAAGTATTTCTATTAACTACTTAGTATTTCTCCAAACCGCTTAATATTTCCCTTTAACCGCTTAGTATTTCTCCAAACCGCTTAAGTATATTAAGCTCGCTTAGTATTTCTCCAAAACCGCTTAGTATTTCTCTACACTCTTTACTAGTTCAACCAAATTTTTACCATCTTTGACTACTCATGTAAACATGTTATAAACGATATTGTCAAAACTTCATAAAATCGCATATATATTTTACATTAGTGCAATCTGATCACAACAAGTAAACCTTACTATGGCACAGGCAAAGCTAATCGGCTATTACATCGTCAGAAGTCCCGGCAGGCCAAGTCATTTTCAGAAATTTCTTTTGTACCGCAACTCTCTCAAAATAAAGCTCATGACTCAATTCGCACGACGAAAATGGTTTCCATCAAAATCCCGCAACAAGAGCCGCCAAACAAATGTAATTATACTTCATGATACGAAACCGCCTGGGAAATCTATTACCTTGCAGCACGTTGAGCAGGTCAGACGCAGACGCTTCTACAACACTAAAACCACAAGTTCTCTTAAGCAACAAGAAAGGAGACCAAGAGAAGGAGAGAAGAAGATCGAAGTCATTTCGCTACAAGAATGAAAGTACACAGCATGTTGTTGAACCAAAAAGCTGCTTCTGCTTCATGTCAGCCAAAATGTGGTTTTTGGGGGGAAAAGAGAGGGGTATTTTGGGGGTTTTCTTAAAGTAACTGGCTCTGTCACTTCGAGGGACTAAAAGTCGAAATTTAAAAAGAAGGGTCAATAAGTATAGTTTTTAGTCAGGACTAAAAAGTCGAAAAATGAAATAAATGCTACGCTTACGTTAATTTTCCCATTTATATATACCCCGCACCTTACAACACTCTATCGTGATTTTAAATCCACAACACGGTAGCATTTATCCAAAGTTCACAAATAATAAAATAATAAATAATTATTTTAAAAAAAAGTTTTAATAAATATATAAATTACAACTTAGATATATTGGGAGTAAAAAATTAAATGACATAGTTATTAGATATTCTCTATAATATGATGTAAAAAACCCAATAGATACCGCAATAAATAAATGGACGGTGCGAAATTATCTAGATAGAACAATTTGATTATATCATAAAAATATATATAATATGATGTAAATAGCTCAATAAATAAATTAGTTTTGATATACTTCATTACTTTGCATGCTAGAGATACAAGAGTTGATACCCAGCATCTCTACAAAGAAGAGCCTTGGCGCAAGAATAAAATTATTGTCATATAATCTGAGAGTCATGAATTTGAGTTGTGGAAACAATTTTTTGTAAAACCTGTGCATAGTAGAAGCTTTATAATTAACACCGGGTTGCCCAATATGGTTAACACAATTATAAAAACTCAATACCATCGGATTGTTATATTTGTATTGTGTTGATGCATCTGTGATGTGTCATACAAATAATATTTAGTTATTATTTTATTTTTTAATTTTTTGACTTAGGCCATAAAAGCTTTCACTCACGGATCAGTCAGAGACATAATCATGGACTCCAAAGAATAAACTCACTCGATCGCCCCTGATCCCTCATCATAAGGGTACAAACTTGAGGAGTAAATTCAACTCAAACTGCTCATCCCATTTATGATGACAGACACTTGATCCCGAGACATCTTGAAAATTTTTTCCAATGTATGGAATCTAAGGATTTTACCGCTAGACTACGAAGCATTTGGTTATTTAGTTATTAATTATTATCTAATTTTAAATCACATATAAATTATTTATATTATTAAGAAACCAACCTCATCACACACCTAAAAAATATATAAAACAAAGGCAAGTTTATTTCTATAGATAGTGATGACGAAGATCAACCCTTTTTCTCATGCTCACTATAAAGTAATCAATCAACGGATCAAGTTGCCCTTTTTCTCATTGGCCCTTCTTTTGGGTATCTGCCCTTTTTGTCTCTCTTCTTAGCAACAGTGACCACGAATAATAACTATCACCATGAACTCTTTCAGACCTTTCAACAAACACGAGATGGGCAATGGCGGAGATAGAGAGAAACAAGACTGTGTACCTTCCTCAGGCGTCGTCGTCGTCGTCTTCTCCGGCGGCGGGATGCCAAGCGGAGGCGGTGAGGAGGGAGAGATCCTTCCAGCCAAGCTTCAAACAGCAACCGTCCTCGACTAGAGTGTAGCCTCTCCAGGGGAACATCCCAAGCAACAAGTTGGCTTGGGCAGCCGGGCTGCCGGCGAGAGACACCCACCGGAACCCCGCTCGCCGGAGCTCTTGTCCCCATCTCTCGACCTTCACCTCGCCTGTGCGCTTGGGGCCGCCGACCGCCACGATGTTGCGGATCTCCGAGCCTAGGAGCTGGCGTTCGACCGCGTGACGCTCGGCGCTGTCGCCGTGGGCACCGTCGCCGAGCGCGTCGAAGAGGGCGGAGTAGTAGTGGAGTGCTTCGACGAATCTTCCTAGGAAGTCGCCGGCGTGGCTCAGGTCTTGCTCGACGATTGTGATCAGCTTCGGCCTCAAGGCCTTGAGAAGCCTGATGGTGCCGAGATCGGAGCCGGTGACGTCGTAGAGGCAATGGTGCATCCAGTGGACGACGGTGACCTCGCGGGGGTCTCGCGGCGCGAGGACGGCCGGGTCGGTGATGTGCCCGATCTTGCCCTCGAGGGGTTGGAACTCGAAGGGGAGGCCAAGGGCGGAGGCGAAGTCGGTGAGGCGGCGGCCGGTGGCTTCGAGCAGTTCGATGGAGGAGCCGAGGCCGGTGATTCGAAGGGACCGGATCTTGGCCGGGCGCGACGCGAGGATGTGGAAGAGGCCCGGCCATTGGAGGCCCTGCATTACATCCAGATCGATGATGTGCACGCGATCCTCCCCTTCCAAGGCCTCGAAGATCGCCTGGTTCGCCGTGAAGTGCGAGAACTTCACCAATGGCGAGATCGAGTTGTAGGATTGGAACGCCTGCGAGATCCGCCGGCTCTGCTCCATCGTCAGCGACTTCAGCGCCAACGGCGCATAGGTCCCGAGGAACGAGCTCACGATGCGGGCGTTCAGGGCCTCGGCGAAGTACGCCGCCACGCGCTCCGGCGACGAGCCGAATGGGGACGCAAGCTCGGAGATCTCCGGCAGGATGTCTCTGGCCTCAGTGAGGCGATCCATGGCGACCGCCTCCGCGCACTGGAGCAGCAGTCCGAGCAGTCGGAGTCCCCGCGACTCCGCCCCTCTCCGACCTTTCTCCGCAACCAGCGCCGCCCCATCGTCTTCATCCTCCGCCGATGATACCGCAGCCGCATCCAGGAGGTACGGCTTCTTCCTCCCCCGATCATCATCGTCACCCTGGAGCTCACCGGAGGCCTCGCGCTCGCATCGCTTCGCGCTCATCGACGATAACGACGGCGATGGATCCGTGTTGGCATTGATCGGCGGCGAGTGAGGGAGAAGGCTCTGGAGCATGCTCGGAATCGAATGAAGCCCAGCGATCAGTAGAATTATCAGCCACAATTATATCTCGGTACCCGAGAGCTAAATTTTATTTATATTCGATCCACATAAAAGGACTTTTTTGACAATAAGAAACTCTCAGGGGGTTTTCTGCTAATTTCATCGTCATCCAGAGTTGGACGTAGCGTCCATCATCTGCCGTCCTCCTTCGTCGTTTTCTTATATTTAAATGCTTGGTTTTTTCCGAATTTATAATTCCATGAAACTAATAAATGCAATCACACCCCTGTAAAATAAATAATTTTGTAAAACAAGCTTAAGCTTTACTGGTTAGTTCAAATTAAAGAATAGTTTGAGTTAATTATTTGGAAATGGCGTCAGGAGTAAGAGATTCTTCCAAAGTTTCTTCTTGTTTTGTATTGAAGTTTATATGTTGGTTAGTTAGGACCAGTTTGCAGAGCCAATCATGCATGGTCTTGTATTATGGGTGGAATGCTAGCTTTAACATATGAAATGGCAGCATTGTGTTAAAATAAAGGACAAGTAGTGATGGGTGGGTGTTTTTGTTTGTAGTAATGGAGATGGATTTGGGAAGGGAAGTGAAGTGGATGTAGACTTTAGTGAGCTTTGAGTGTAAATTAAGATGGTAATTGTTGTCATTATGTTGCATTTTATTTGGAATTTAAGATGCTCAGTGACAAATTTGGGGCCTCATTGTGATGCTGGACTGCTTGTCTTGTTTGGATGCTTCAACCCTCTTCCTTTTCTTTTGACCAACCTGTGGAATCCTAAAATCAGGAATCTAATAATATTTTTTGTGCAATTATTTGTTATATGTTAGTGGTAAAATCAGTATCTCCTAGAAATTAACCCCGATCTAGACTAATGATTGAGATTTATATTTAGGGGGAAGTCAGATTTACGTGAAAAACCTCATAAATCAGGGGAAAAAAACCACGAGCTCCAACTGCGGGAGCAAATCTACTATATAATTGTTGATTACAAGAATCTCTTGGCATGAAGGTGCTCGATTAAGCTTGGCCTTGAAGTTGGTCAGCCTCGGCCTTTAAGTAGGTCAGCCTTGACCTTAAAGCTTACCTTTGGGTTGGCTTGGCCTTGGAACTTATCACTGGGTCGGCTCGGCCTTGGAGCTTACCTTTGGGTCAACTCGGCTTTGGAGCACACGATTCAGTCGGGTCGGTCTTAGAGCACACCATCGGGTCGGGTCAGTCTTGGAGCACACCATTGGGTCGGGTCGGCCTTGGATGTGTCACATGTCAGGCATCCAAGTGTTCGACCATTTTTGCCTATATCATGATATATATATTGTTGATGTTAAGATTTGTCTCTCCTGAGATCTAGACATATCATAAGGAATAGATGAGGAAAGTTTTGGTTGAACAGGTGTTCAAGAAAAAACCACGAACTACTAACATCGTTTTAGATGGTAGTCTTCTCTTGGACTCGGGCTTTCAAGGATCGCTCTTCGTCTAGAACAAGATCTATAGATACAAGAAA
Source organism: Dioscorea zingiberensis (assembly GCA_026586065.1). Classification (NCBI taxonomy): domain Eukaryota; kingdom Viridiplantae; phylum Streptophyta; class Magnoliopsida; order Dioscoreales; family Dioscoreaceae; genus Dioscorea; species Dioscorea zingiberensis. The sequence continues at coordinate 62,746,152 of CM048819.1, read as the reverse complement.
AAAAGGGTGCACCAAAGTAGCTCCAACACTCAAGTCTGTGAGAGTTGTTCAACCAAAAAAATTTGTGTAAATGATTTCAGCCATGGGTTAAATGAGAAGTGGAGAAAGAAAAAAGAGAGAGCACATGAGGTTGAATGAGAGAGTTTGTGTAAGAGGATTTCGTCCCATGTGTAGCCGTTTCTCCATCCCTTCTATAGACTCGGGAGCAATAGGGATGATTTTAGCCACTACTGCAAACAGGTGGCAGACAGTGACCCCGACTTTTACTACAGAGTTTTCCGTTGATGTTGGGTGGTAGTAACTTAATTTGGCCGTCACCTTGACATGCATGAGACTCGTCATCTTGTAACACCCACGATCTCCTTGGATGCTCGAGATTAGGCCATGTGTCAATTGGAGATTTCATCCCATATCATATATATATATATATATATATATATATATATATATATATATATATATATTTGGTTTTAGAATGTTATGCATCAGAGCAAAAGAACAGAAAAAATAAATGAAAGACTCGGAAAAAAAAAAGCAAACAATACAAGATTTACTTCTTGATGAACAATTGGGTTCTTAAGTTATTTTTAGTGAAATTCAAACTTTTTTAAGTAATATAAAAATATATAAATTTCTATATTAAAACTACGAACATAGTGATAAAATTATAAAAATTAGGAATAGAAATTTTGAAGTATGAGAGTTAAAATAAAATTTCTGGCTTTTTTCAAGATACATAGACTCGTGACAACAAAAAAAATTTAATATATATCTCGTATGAGTTCACACCCATCAACTTGAATATATATTCTAACCATGCTCGAACCATTAACTATATATAATAGTTATTGGATAAGATGAGCTTCATTAGAAGGTTATAAATTACATAGTGACTCCATCTACTTAGCATATACTAGTCCTTGCTACTAGTCAAGACCAAGTGTGAAGTCTCTGTCCTTTTAGATTATAATTGTAAGTTAGTTGTGGATATCAAATATATATAATGTGATATGAAATATATCCAGATAAACATGTGACCTCGTCCAGGTGCATGAGTGGCTCTATCCTGAATGTCCATGCAAACTGCACAAACCACAGTTCAGACATCCCCTTTGGCCAAAAGAAGGTCACTAAAATCAAGGAATGAGATATGATGCCAGGAAGAAGTACGATGGTCGGTGGAAAAGATAAGATGTCAGTGATAAGTACAACAAATAATAAGTCTGAACTCTAAATCCATCCTCCTCCACCTTTGAGATCTCGTTTTCACTAACTTGGGCGTGAGAGCTACCTCAGGGCACAAGGCCCGCCCTCTCTCAGCTCTATTCCTTGTGTAGGATCACCGGCGGACCAAAAAAGCTCCCTGATGATCACTCCAACCATCGTCGACATCCCCCACAACTATTAATCTCAACCATTGATCAAGGATAGATGCTAATCTCCCGAAGAGACCGACTTTTACACCAACATAATATAAGTTAAATATATTTTAATTTGTCACTCAAAGAATAGAAGTTACTGTTGCATGATCTAACACATATAACTATAATAATAAGAAAAGAAACTTTGCTTTTTTTTTAGTTAATTAGGCCTGTGGAATGCATAGATGGGCCACAGTGAGGCTCTCATTCCTCATCCCTCATCCCTCAAAGCCCCAATTACAAAGCCTGAGATTCCTGTCCAGAAACCAAACAGCAAAACTAGAAATCAAATCCTCTCCAGTGAGAGAAGAATAGAAGGATTAAAGAAAACGAAATGCAGGCACTACTGTCTTTGCCCTCCTCTCTCCATGGGCATTCTCCCATTGCTCTTCTCTCTCCCAAGGTAGTGATTTTTTTTTAATATATTTTTATTTTTATAGCTTTTCCTCTCTATGTTTGTGTTCTTGTTTGGCATGTGATTTCCAGGGAGTAGCCAGAAAAGAGGAGAAGAAGGAACAAAATCAACAGCTAAAATGGAGGAAAAGAACTCTTGAACACTTGGCCCCTCCTCTCATGGCTGCAATTCTCACCTTATCCTCTCCAGGTCTATCTATTCCCAGAATAGCCCCTTTCTTGCTATTTTTTTCTGGTTACTATATGGAATTCAGAATGAGAAATTCACTTCATTGTGAACTTATAATTTGTATTGCAAACAGTACTGTGTTTTGAGAAGCCTGCACTTGCTTCAGAAGGGGCCAGATTGTTTCAGAAAGCTTGCATTGGATGTCATGATATGGGTGGAAACATTCTCCAGCCTGTGAGTCTAACTTATTCTAATTCTCATCCTTTTCTATCAACTATCAACCATTTCCATTACAAATCATCTCTCAGGGTGCCACTCTCTTCATGGAAGACCTCCAAAGGTATATATGATAATATCATCCAGGGATTGAAGTAGAAAGTGATGTTGTTTATCAACTAATGAAGTTTAGCAATAATGTGAAGGAATGGAGTCAGCTCTGAAGAGGAGATATACAATGTGACATACTATGGAAAGAGAAGAATGCCGGCAAGTTTCATTTTATCTATTTATTTATTTATTAATGTATGTGCATCTTGATGATCATATCTTTATTTGTTTGAATATGAACACACTTGAGTTCTCCAGGGATTTGGAGAGAAATGCAGTCCAAGAGGACAGTGTACATTCGGACCAAGGCTTCAGGATGATGAAATCAAGATGCTGGCTGAGTTTGTTAGGACACAAGCTGAATTAGGATGGCCAAAGATTGAAAGTTATGGAGATTGATTTCACTCCATATGTTATTGAAATGAGTAAGGGCATTTTTGGATACAAAATAAAATATTATGTAAGAAGTGAATAGGATTTCTGGTATATTTTTTTCTTACAGAATGAGTGTTTGGTTACCAAAATAAAATATTATTATATAAATTATTATATATTTTATTCCTACAGAATGAATGTTTGGTAACATAATAAAAATGATTACGTAATATAAAAAATAGTTGTTGGATTATAATTTAAAAAATAGCTGTTAAATATTAAAAAATTGCTATTATCCTTTACACGAATGACATGGTACATGCCACGTCATTCATCTTTTATAATCCCAATCAGCCCGTTTTTTTAAGAAAAAAAAAATTCAAAACACAAATTTTGCCCTAATTCCTCCCGTTCCTCTTCCTCATGGCCACCGCCTCGCCATAGAAAAAAATGGTGGAAGCACTGCGGCGTCCCCTCGATATGTAATGAATGGAAAAATCACAGCTGTCCAAGCATAGTAAAGGTGGAGCCCATTCCCATCTAAATCTCAAATTTCTCATTGCATTTGAAGCCATTGTAATCTCACCGCTCATTACATACTCACCCTTTATATTATCTTGTCTCAGAAACCGGGGAGTTTAGTTTTTGAACCTTGAATGAAGTTTCCCCTCTTTCAGTCTCTCCCTATCTCGATCTTTCTCTTGTTCCCTCCTCTTCTCCTACTGCTCACTCCTGAGTCCCAATTTTCCATATCATTGGTATCAGAGCTCGATTCTGGCTACCATGGCGAACACCAAGAAGCAGGACCTCAAGGATTTAGAGGCACTAATCAAGGAAAATGATGAAAAGCATACAAAAGCCATTCAAGAAATCAAGGAGCTTATCAGTGGGATAGCACTCCAGAACACAGAGGTAGCCTCTCAATCTCATCTTAATGCATCTACTAGAGGAGATGGGATCCTTGGTCCTGGAGGAAATCAAATGAACGCAAACCATTATGCTAGATTGGATTTCCCTAGATTTGATGGTTTGGGTCTTCATGAATGGATCTATAAGGGTGAACAATTCTTTGAAATAGATCAAACCTTGGAAATAAATAAAGTAAAAATAGCTTCAATCCATTTGGATGGTAAGGCCCTTCATTGGTTCAAGGCTTTCTTGAAGACTAAGGATGATGGGGTAATCATCTCTTGGAAGGAATTTGTCAAAGCTATTACTGCTAGATTTGGTGATCAAATGTTCTTGGATCCTGTATCTGAGCTGAAGAAACTCAAACAACATGGCTCCTTGCAAAATTATTTAGACGAATTTGATATCTTTGAGTAGGGGAATGATTTAAGTGAAAATCAAGTACATTAGCCACTTCTTGGGGGGTCTGAAGGAAGAAGTAGAGATGTCTGTGAGGTTGTTCAAGCCTACCACATTGCAATCTGCTTATGCCTTAGCAAAGGTCCAAGAACTATTGTGGCTGAAAAAGGGAAAGGGTGAATCTGGAGTTAATCACAAACCAGATAATACTGGAACTCAATTCAGCAGGAATGCAGCAAGAACCTACTTCAGCACCTCAAATTCTAGTAATTCATCAAGGAATGAAGCAATGGCATCACCACATCCCACAGGAGCTACCACAAGACCAAACAAGACATTATCTAGCAAGGAAATAGATGAGAGGAGAAGGAAGGGGCTGTGTTTTTGGTGTGAGGAGAAGTTTGTTCCTGGCCACACCTGCAAGAAGAAGCAGAAGCAGTTTTACATGATAACAGTTGAAGACAATGATGAAGAATTGGAAGAAACTGAAGAAAGGAACAATGAGGCAGCAGAAACAGAAGAGTTTGTAATGCCACAATTATCCTCTCATGCACTTACTGGAGCCTATAGTTTCCAAACTATGAGGCTACAAGGCTCAGTAGGAACCAGGAAACTATCCCTTCTAATTGATTCGGGAAGTACCCACAACTTTCTTGGTTCACAAGTAGCTAAACAATTGGGGTGTTTACTGGAGCCTATAGCCGAATTGAAAGTTACTGCAGCTAATGGCAATGTTCTGACATGCAGAGAGGTATGCAAGGATCTATATTGGAACATGCAAGGATATAGATTCAAGGCAGAGTTTTTAATATTACCATTGGATAATTATGATATGATATTGGGCATACAATGGTTGTATGAACTTGGGGATATCACTTGGAACTTCAAGCAGCTGCGAATGAAATTCCATCTTCATGGATCTGAATATCTACTTAAGGGAGACTCTGACAACCCAATACAGTGGATGAAGGAAGATAAGATGAAGAGACTGTTAAGTGATGGATCACAGCTAGCTTCAAATCAGTGTTATGCCATAACCATACAAAATTCACAGGAGACATCTCTTTTACCTCACACTGAACTAGCTTCCCGAATTAGCAGTTTACCATCAGAAATTGCAGCCATCCTGAGAAGTAATTCTAAGGTTTTTCAGGAACCAAAGGGTCTTCCCCCTCAGAGATTACATGATCACCGGATCAACCTCAAGGAAGGAGCAAGCCCAGTTTGCATAAGGCCCTATAGATATGGTGTACTGCAGAAGAATGTTATAGAAGAGCTCACTCAAGAATTGTTAGAAGCTGGTGTGATACAAAATAGTAACTCCCCCTATTCTTCCCCTGTGGTCTTAGTGAAGAAAAAAGACAATACATGGAGGTTGTGCATTGATTATAGGGGCCTTAACAACATCACTGTCAAGGATAAGTTTCCAATTCCTATAATAGAAGAGCTATTAGATGAATTACATGGGGCTACTGTTTTCTCTAAACTGGACTTAAGGTCTGGCTATCATCAAATCAGGATGCATCCTAAAGACATACATAAGACAGCATTCAAGACACATGTGGGACACTTTGAGTTCAAGGTGATGCCATTTGGCCTCACAAATGCTCCTTCAACATTCCAAGGCCTCATGAATGATGTCTTCAAACCCTATTTGCGAAGATTTGTGTTAGTATTCTTTGATGACATCCTAATCTACAGCAGAAACTTGAATCAACATGTAGATCATCTGAACAAGGTACTGCAGCTCTTACTGAAACACAGTCTGTTTGCTAAGCTCAGCAAGTGTAGTTTTGCAGAGGGTTCAGTAGAGTATTTGGGACATATAATTCACCAGGAGGGAGTTTCCACAGATCCAAGAAAGATACAAGCAGTTCAGGACTGGCCTACCCCCACAAACATCAAACAACTTAGGGGATTTCTTGGTTTGGCAGGATACTATAGGAGATTTATCAAAGGGTATGCTTCCTTGACAGATTCCCTGTGCAAACTCCTCAGGAAATCAGAGAAATTCCAATGGGGTGAAGCAGCTCAAGAAGCATTCAACAAGGTTAAGAAGGCCCTAACTACAGCACCTGTACTTGCCCTCCCTGATTTTGAACAAGTATTCACAATAGAAACAGATGCATCAGGCTCAGGTATTGGAGCAATAATGTTGCAAGGAGGTCATCCTATAGCTTACATTAGCAAGGTATTATCAATCAGACATCAATCACTACCCATATATGAAAAGGAGATGTTTGCAATACTGTTTGCAGTGAAGAAGTGGGAACAGTACTTAATGGGTAGACATTTCATAATTAGGACTGATCATCAACCCTTGAAGTATCTCTTGGAACAAAAGGTCACCACTCCTAGTCAATATACCTGGCTATCCAAATTAATGTCCTTTGATTATGAAATCCAGTATAAGCCAGGGAAGTTAAACACTGCTGCAGATGCCTTATCAAGAATCAATTCTCCAGAAGTTATACTTCATGCCATATCAACCATATCATCTGAATTATTAGCTCAAATTAAGGAATCCTGGCAACATGACAGCAAGCTACAAGGAATAATTAACAAACTGCAACAAGGAGGTCATCATCATCACTACAGATGGACTGACAATCAATTGTACAGGAAAGGCAAATTAGTAATTGGAGAGGATCCTGAACTGAGGAAACAATTACTCCAATATTTCCACAACAGTGCCATGGGGGGACATTCAGGAGTACACGCAACCTACCAGAGGATAGCTGCAATCTTCAGTTGGAAGGGAATGTGGAAAACAGTCAGGGAACACATCAGAGAATGTGATATCTGTCAAAGATACAAACCTGAAAACATAGCTACACCTGGACTTCTACAACCACTTCCTGTTCCCCAATCTATCTTCACAGACATCACCATGGATTTCATTGAAGGCTTACCAAAATCCAAGGGCCAGGATGTTATCTTAGTGGTGGTAGACAGGCTCACTAAGTATGCACATTTCATTGCATTATCCCACCCATATTCAGCAGCTTCAGTAGCTCAAACTTATATAGATCATATCTATAAATTGCATGGCCTCCCAAGTTCCATTGTCAGTGACAGGGACCCCATCTTCATGAGTACCTTTTGGAAGGAGTTCTTCCACAAACAAGGAGTAGAGTTAAAGCACTCTTCAGCTTATCATCCTCAGACAGATGGCCAATCAGAGGTTGTTAACAGGTGCTTAGAGTGCTATTTGAGGTGTATGACAGGGAATCTACCAAAGAGTTGGGTTGATTGGCTCTCCTTAGCTGAATTTTGGTATAACACCTCTTACCACACCTCTACCAAGATGACACCCTTCCAAGCCCTCTATGGTATACCACCCCCAACACACTTGCCATACATCCCTCAAGATTCAGCAGTGGCTTCAGTTGACACCACCTTACAAGATGAGAAGGCTGTGATTCAACTTCTCAAGCAACAATTGATTAAGGCACAACAGAGAATGGAAACCACAGGCCAACAAGCACGCAGGCGAGAGGAATTTTGAGATAGGGGATATGGTATATTTAAAACTGCAGCCATATCTTCAAAATTCAGTGGTGGCAAGAGAAGTCCCTAAATTTGCTGCAAAATACTATGGTCCATACAAGGTCTTGGCTAAACTAGGGAAGGTAGCCTACAAATTGGACCTTCCAGCATCTTCAGCAGTGCACCCTGTGTTCCATGTAGCATTACTCAAGAGAGCAGTGAAGAACAACTCCACAACAACAGTCCTACCACCTGCATCCCTACCAACGGCCATCTTGACACCATTGGCTATCCTCAACAGAAAGATGGTCAGAAGGGGAAACACTGCAGCTACCCAATGGTTGATACACTGGGAGAACCATTCCCCAACTGAGGCAACATGGGAGTTTGCTGAGAACATCAAGCTCAGATTTCCCAACTTCCCTTGAGGACAAGGGAACTTTTGCAGGGGAGTATTGATATGTAATGAATGGAAAAATCACAGCTGTCCAAGCATAGTAAAGGTGGAGCCCATTCCCATCTAAATCTCAGCCTCTCATTGCAGCTGAAGCCATTGTAATCTCACCGTTCATTACATACTCACCCTTTATATTATCTTGTCTGTAAAACCAGGAGTTTAGTTTTTGAACCTTGAATGAAGTTTCCCCTCTTTCAGTCTCTCCCTATCTCGATCTTTCTCTTGTTCCCTCCTCTTCTCCTACTGCTCACTCCTGAGTCCCAATTTTCCATATCACCCTCTCTCTCCGCCTCTTCTCTCTACAACTTCTTCAACTCCCTCTTCTCTATCTCCTCCATCCTTTTTGTGATAATTTCTTTATTATTAATGTTGTTGTGCTTCTAATGTCTGAACTGTGTCCACTGGCGAGGGCGACCAACGGAATCATTAATCATGTGCTGTTGTTGTGCTTCTCCTCTCACCAATAATTTATTCATAGGGGGCTTTTTGCATATACTCAACTGAAAACTTCAGTGAAAGTGCACTTTGAAGTTACGAAAAAGATAAAATTTCAAAAGTGTGACTTCTGAAATTTATTTTTTTTATTATTATTTCTAAAATCGTACTTCCAGTTTGAGTGAAAAGCCAGACCAAGTTTGAGTCACAGTCGAGCGGCAAAGGTCCTCTGCGCATGAAAGACGAGTCTCGGTTCTAATCCTCGCTGCGACAGAGTTGCAAGGATGTGGTTGTGTAGCACATCAGTGCGGTGGCCTACACACATGTGCGAGGTTCCTCCATGTGGGCTTGAGAGGCTCAGATTTATCCTGACTAAAGAGTTGCCATGTCCCGTCCTATCTTTGATTTATCCTCTGGAGTGCGCTTGTCGTAATGATAAAAAAAAAAGAACAAAAAAGAAAAGAAATTTAGAAGGAAATTTGTTTTGTTATTTAATTCATAGTCAGTCAGATGAAGTTATTAGGGGTATAAATGCAATTTTCACTTATAATTTTATTTTTACAAATAGCCTCCCAACAAAAAGAAAAGGGCCCTATCTCTTCTCATCATACAATTTGCAAGTGTACTTATTGAGTATAGAATTACATTAAATTAATCACAAATCACTGCAGCCTAACATTAATGGAACTGGAGCCAGGAGGCTTCTTCAGCTTCCTATCTTGAATCAGTCCCCTGACACTCACTGCATTGCTCCACATTCCAGAGAATGCATACATGTTTGAAAGTGTAATATAGTAGCCAGTGTTTACAGGTTCCATGCAGAACAAATTCTTTGAGGTTGATTTTCCCATCACCACATTGCCATGATCAAAACATGCACTCAAAAGAGCTCCCCAAATTCTTGATTCAGGTTGGACAAGAAGTTTGTTAATGAATTCAAAAGCTTCTTTGATCATTCCGGCTCGCTGAGCATATCGATAATGCAAACATGATGCTCAGCAGTCAATTTAATCCCAAGCAGTTGTAATGCTCCCATGCTTCATCAATCAATCTGGAGTGGCTACAAGCTGATAATATTGCAATGCAAGTGCTCTTTGTAGGCTTGGGACCAAATTCTGACATCCCGGAGAAAAGTTCTATATATGGCCTTTTTACCCTACCCATGAAATGCATATGTGGAAATCATAGCGTTCCAGAAGGCAACAGATTTCTGCACGGAGTGTTGAAACACTTGAGCAGCGATGTCTAGTCTTCCGCATTTGTTGTACATATCGACAAGAGCTGATGAGATGAACATGTTAGTTTGATGTTGTGATCTTAACATATAAGCATGCACTTCCACGCCTTGTCTAAGATTACCTAATTGAGTACAGGCACAAACAGCGCCAACCATAGACATCTCATCAGGTTCAAAGTTTTCCATTTGGTGAAAGTATTCTAATGCTTTTCTACCTTCCTTGTGCTGAGTTAAACCAGAGATCATGCAATTCCATGAGCATAAGTTTATGGTAGGACTAAACTGGAACACTGTTGCTGCACTTTTGCTTGCATCTGAGATACATGGTCAGCAGTGCATTTGTCCCTCATAGATCAGATCTGATTGAACTCTTCAATGCAAGCCCGTGAATAATGCCTCCATGAAACAAAGATTCGAGATTCCCACAAGCTGAAAGAAGGGTAACAAATGTGATTTGGTCAGCATGCAAATTCAGGGAGCAATATGCATGTACTCAAATGCATCCTTGTGACGACCATTTTGAGCACAACCGACTATAATGGTGTTCCATGAAACAATACCCGACAATTAAAATGTTATCCAACAGCAAACATGGACATGAGGGCATTGACTGCAGAAACAATGTTAGCAAATCCATATTTGTAGTTCCAAGAGTACAGCGCTCTTCCAATATGAAGGTCTTCAGGACTAGTATTGCAAGAAGGGAGTATGCCTAGAAGAGTAGCCAAGCTGCACCTCATACGGAGTCATACGGAAGAATTCTCATTGCACCCTAACTTGATCACCCATCCATGCACTGATCTCCCAAAACCAGATCTTTCAAACTAGAACATGCCAAGATGACACATGATAGGCCAACATGATTTGCTCTGACGCCAGACTGGTTCATTTCCCTGAAATAGAAAGCCGAGTCCACAGGACAACAATTGTAGAGACATCCACGCATAATTGAATTCCAAGAGGTGACATCCTTAACTTGCATTCCCTCAAACACACCCTCTAAAGAGCTCAAGTCTCGGCACTTGGAATACATATCAACAAGGGCATTGCAAAGAAAACATCAAAATCCAATCTTTTCTTAGCAATCATCCCATGGAGAACTAATCCATGCTTCAGCTCACAAGTCTGGCTCACAGCCGACAGTGCAATCACAACTGCTGTCGAATCAAACACTCCGAAACCACAAACCAATTCACGGAAAAGAGTAGCAGACAAATTGAACTGAGCATTAGCAACAAAGCGCTGATAATGGCAGAGTCGCCGCCGGTGATGGCTGGTGGGACTGGAAGGAGTAGAGGAGCTTCTCGGCGTGGTGCTCTGGAGTGAGACAGGGGACGTCATCGAGCTGGAGAGTAGACTTGTTGCCTTTGGCGACGAGAGGGTTCATCCATCTCCACGTCGCCCGGGAGAAGAGAGACACCGTCGCGTAGGGAGTCACCATCGTCGAAGACGACGCCAGTAATGGAGATGGAGATGGATCGACACCAATTGGCAGAGAGGAACAAGAGGAAGAGAGAAGAGAGAGAGAGGACGATGAAGTCGTCGGGAATTAGGGGGCGCTGGCGACGAGACGGAGGATGGAGGAGATAGAGAAGAGGGAGTTGAAGAAGAAGGTGTAGAGAGAGCAGAGGTGGAGAGAGAGAGAGGGATGCCAGGGTCGTGCTTCCACCATTTTTTTGCGGCGAGCGAGGGGGCGGTGGCGCTCGCGCGAGGATGAGGAACGGGAGGAAATAGGGCAAAATTTGTCTTCTGATTTTTTTTGTTTTTTTAAACGATCTGATTGGGATTATAAAAGACGAATGACGTGGCATGTGCCATGTCATTTGTGTAAAGGATTCGTGCCGTTGTTTCGGCCTTATTAGCATTACTCTATATCTATATATATATATATAGGGGGTTGATATTATGCGGCGACCTTATCATTGTGCAAGCACGGTTACATCGTTTTGGCCAATTTGCACAGTGTTTTGAGAAAATCCAACCATATGGATGGAAAGAACATCGAAAAATAAGGTAGCATGTCAATTTTTATACAATTTAAGAACTTGTAGGGTCTTCATCTTAAATGATGAAATTTTAAACCGGTAAAATTTTTATAAATTTTCATTCATTAAGATGAAGACCCTATAAGTTCTCAAATTGTATGAAAATTAATATGGTAGCTTATTTTTCGATGTTCTTTCCATCCATACGGTTGGAAATCCTTAAAATACTGTGCAAATGACCAAATGGGAGACGACCTTAGTTACACATTAATCCGGTTGGCCTTATAATATCATCCTCGTATATATATAGGCAATACGTATTCTAGGGACGTCCCTAGAATTGAAATCTAGGGATGTCCCAAGTATAGCCGTTGGATCAAAATCCAACTGCTAATATGAAATCCAAAAAAATAAAAGGGGGACTTCGTAATCGTTTACCCTGCACCCGTGTTGGCTTCTCTTGCATCCTCGCCGTGAACTGGAGACCGGGAAAGGAGAGGAGGCGGAGGAGGTCGGGGAGAGAGAGAGAGTGCGGAGGAGGCGGATGAGGCTTTATTAAAAGCATGTTTTCAGGATTAGCCTTTAGATTTTAATCCAATGGCTAATCTAGGACGTCCCTAGATTTGAATTCTAGGGACCTCATATATACACACACACACACACACACATATATATATATATATATAATGTAATGGTCTAGAATTATAAATATCCTAGTGTAGATTTTTAAATCATGTATATTTTACTTATTTATTTATTTATTGTTTAAAGTTTGCAAGGAAATATGATAGAAGATCGAAAGAATGTGCTTGAAAAGATTAGAAGATATCTTCCACTTAAAGATTATATTCGTTTGGGTTCTATTTGGTCATCTTGGTCCGCCAAGACAAGAAAAAGACATTATTCTATAAGACCATGGTCTTCCATATTTGGTCATGCAAAATCCTGACAATATAGAAATGAGGTTTTTTAATTTATTGTGTTGATGGCTACGTATAGCAATTATGAGAGAGCCTTTTCACAAAATTAGCTTACAAAATACAACAATGTCGGAGTCTTCAGATCTGTGCATACGAACCGAAGAGCCGCGAGTGCTCAAGGTTTGCTCTAAAAAAGTAGAAAAGAAGAAAACAAATGAAGCAGAAAGAAAGTAAAACAATTGTTTTTCTCTGTATTTTCTTAAAAGAAGAAAGAAAGGCTTGATCGTTTGACAACCCTAATGACAATATACACTGGACTGAATCGGTTATGACCGCGTCTTTTATACTGTATTATCATGTGATGGTATACACTGGATTGGACTGACTCGGCACTGGCCTTGTCTTTTATATACTGAGAATCATATGATCACCCGGCTTCGGCCGGCGATGGTAAGCACTAGACTGACTCGACAATAGCCTTGTCTTTTATACCATGCATATAAGAGCCTGTTTGGCATGTAGTATGTGTGTTGAACTTGTAACTTATAGTACATGTAAGTGGGTAAATCAAGCACTTGGTGTTTGCTAAGTGCACCGCTCCCATGTAAGCTACAGCCATGGATGCAGCGTTTGCACACAAATCTCAGTGTACCATTCAAGCAAACTTCTATCAACTGACCCAAATAATACAGTTCATAAATGTTAATTGTTATACTCTTCAATAGAAATATAATAGATAAGGGGTATGTTAGGTTGATTAATTAGAATTATCCAACTTACATCTCTTTGCTTAATGAAACCAATTAAACAACAAAAGATAAAATTATATTTCCAAATAAATCATTAAAAAATTAATGCAACTCTAACTACAGAAAGTCGAATTACATCATTAAAATTTGCTCCAAGTGAATCAAGTCTTCAGTCAGATGGATATGGGGATTTAATAATTATTGCTAGTTCAAGTTTTACTTCTAAAGGATAAAAATCATTTTGATCTCTTCTTAACTTCTATACAATCATTAATTTGTTCTCTAACCTTCTTATTTAACCAATTTACCCACTTAACTTCTATACAATCATTAATTTGTTCTAATGGCCCAAAAAAGCTAAATCCACTCCAGAACCGAGTGAAGCGGCCAACCCCACCACCAACAAGCGAAGAATGGATCGCATAGACCCGCAAGCTCACACATCCAAGAGACCAAAGCTGGTGGCAATGGAATCAATCGTGAAGAAGAGCCTAGCATTCATAAGGGAGGAGGACCGACAACTTTCTTCAGGGAGGGATTTCGAAGATACTCAGACGGAGTAAGGGGTTAGAAAGAAGTGACCATGAGAACCAAGCAAGGCTTACGGGGAATAGGGGGGCCATCATTCATCTATTGTATTAAAACCAATAGGGGGTCAAGCTATGTTTTGTTCTCGCTTGTAGGACCCACAAAGGGTTCACTCTATGTTTTATCCTATGCTTTATAATAAAATTAAGAATGTTGTTGATCCACTTTTATAAAAAAAAAATCATATTTATTAAGTTAGAGATGTAACATATAAAGAACTTGTAATTAATTCAAAATAAAAATGGCCATAATTGTACCCACTTAAACACATATCAAAGCCGCATTAATTTCTTTGACAGAATGTATATGTGTAATCCTTGAGTGTTGAAGAATTCATATTTAACATGGATGAATCAACTATAAATTTTCCTGTAAGCATAATTGCTAAGTAACGAAAACATTTATGATTTCTGAGAATAATTTCTAAATAATTTCATAGCAAAATCAGAAACCACCACTCATGAAATGCAAACTGCAAAGCATATATAGGTTTAACTTTTAACAAAGAGGGGAAGAACAAGAAGAATCTCGCGAGGATCAAAAGAACCAATTAATGCTTGCTTAACACCAGATAAGATTTCAAGTCTCTTAAGAAATTCACAGACATTTCAACACAACAAATCAAACCAATCAAGTTACTAAATCAAGTTACAAGTTTTTGAAAAAGATTACATACAGCTAGCAGGAGGGGGCTGGCCAGTGGCCAAGCTAAGGGAGAGAATTAGCTACACCTAGCTAGCTCCTTGAGCAGCTCTGACTTCATGCATTTTCTTGAGTCTTGAACTGAATGATCTATTGATCTAGATTCTTTAACTTCATGATGATCGGTTTCTGAGTGATCAAGGATAAGGTAATCATTACATGCATGGTTATTAAAGTTTTAAAAATAAAAGCAGATCACAAGAAGTCTAAAGAAGACTCACCAAGAAGTGTGGTTGGTTGGTCCTTCCCATTCTTCGATCACCGTGGGGAGAAGGGCTAGGGCGGGGTGGGCTGGTGGGTTTTGCACAGCGGTGGCCGGAGGAGGGTTCAACATGAACGGGCGGTTTAATGTGTTAAAGTTTTTAATATGAGGGTAACCACCACTTATAAAACCCAAGCACTTAGGTATTTCATAGTGGGCCCCCTTTCTATTTAAGCATGTTCATATTCTTTCAAACTCCCGATGTGGTACTATTGTTTATATCCTAACATCCCCACTCAAGTTCAACTGGGCTCTTTGTTTGTTTTGTGAACCAGTTGTAACTTTTTTTTTTTTTTAGGTCGGTCGGGGCGGCGGCGTCTTGACTTGATCTTATTCTTGCGTGCTACTTGGCTTGCCTAGGATTACTTGTGCGCGGTTAAGCGACTTACTAGCTCTGATACCATGTTAGAGTTTTTAATATGAGGGTAACCACCACTTATAAAACCCAAGCACTTAGGTATTTCATAGTGGGTCCCCTTTCTATTTAAGTATGTTCATATTTTTTCAAACTCCCGATGGGGTACTATTGTTTATATCCCAACATCCCCACTCAAGTTCAACTGGGCTCTTTGTTTGTTTTGTGAACCAGTTGTAACTTGTTTTTTTTTAGGCAACCGTAGCGTCGCGGCCTTGATCTTATTCTTGCGTCGCGTATGCCCAGGATTACTTGTGCGCGGTTAAGCGACTTACTAGCTCTGATACCATGTTAAGAATTTTAATATGAGGGTAACCACCACTTATAAAACCCAAGCACTTAGGTATTTCATGGTGGGCCCCCTTTCTATTTAAGCATGTTCACATTCTTTCAAACTCCCGATGTGGTACTATTGTTTACATCCCAACATCCCCACTCAAGTTCAACTGGGCTCTTTATTTGTTTTGTGAACCAGTTGTAACTTGTTTTTGGCTAGGCGGCCGAGCGTCGGCTTGATCTTGTTCTTGCGTCGTCGTGGCTAGCGCCCAGATTACTTGTCTTGGCGGTTAAGCGACTTACTAGCTCTGATACCATGTTAAATGGAGGTTGATGCACTGCCGGATGGATGATTGATGGTGGGTTCACGGACGGAGGTCGCAACCCAAGAAAGACTCTTGGGCTTGGGTGGGGAATGCGTGCCGGAGGTGGAGGTGGCGGACGGGCGGGAGGTGGAGGGTTCATCATGATATGGCCGGGGTTTGGTGGAAGATACTGTTGCACTGCCGGATGGACGATTGGCAGCGGGTTGATCACGGGGGGTCGCACGGGAGCTGTGGAGGGATTCCATGCAGGCCCACTAAAAGAACCAAGAATGAGTCTTGGGTGCAGGTGCCGCATGCCGGCGGGAGGCGGGTTGAAGAGGACGGCGTCCCGTGATAATATCTCTTCTTGGGAGTGGGCAAAAAAACACAAGCTTCGTGCACAGTTAGAACCTGACCTTCATAGACTTCTGCGAAAGTTATCACGGCAGAGTTCACCGTCGGGGCAGCACTTTTCCTTGGTGAAGAACTCGCACATCTTGCCGCTGTAGGCAAAACGCCTCAGATCTCTTCTATGTTCGCCTGGGTGTTTGTACTGGCAAAGCTCCCATACGTGAGCAGCACCGAGCCGACAAGGAACCGTTTTGTAGCTCAAAAGGTAATCCATGGTCGTCGACATTTCGCCCTTCCACTCCGGCGAGAGATGCCTTTCTCGGGTTCAGACTTCGAGACTTATATAATTGCTCTTCGCCATGCTCCACCGTTAGATTCATCGTTTAATAGACACCTGTCAAAATATTAGAGAAGCCTCAAGAGTCAAAGCCATGCAACTTAACGTTAACCCGTCCCCAACCCACGTACGTACCCATGCATGGTGTGAAGCTCACCCATGTTAGTCCGTGTGTTTTGTTTTCGTTTTTTGTTTTGTTTTGTTTTATTTTTTTTTTTAATTTTAATTTTTAATCTGCAATTTCTTCCCACTAGGATTGGTTAAATTTCCTAATTTGAACTCTATACATTAAGTTGGGTTTGTGATTAATTACCTCTAGATTTTAAATTCAGATTTGAAATTCATCTCTAACTTGTCATTATTGCAATCAGAATGAATACAATGCCAATCCAAATTTCCAGACTTTCTCTCTCTCTCTCTATATATATATATAAAACATGCGGTCGACTGTACACACTGTCTATTCTCAGTCACCTCTCATTTGACCTCTGGAGCATGTTTGAAGGATTTCCAACCGTACAGATGGGAAGATCATCGAAAAATAAGCTAGCAAGTTGTGGGATCGAAAATACGCGCCTGGCATCGTGTGACACCAGACGATATATCGAATCACAAATATCGTATTTTTATTGTGTGGGTTCTTTTATTCCTAATAGAGGCAAGCCTCTATTATTAATTACCCCAGACAATGTCGTGGGAACCTCCGATTAAAGGCAAAAATACAAGTAGAGACAATGAGAAAGAGTGATTGATTTTATTGCAATATAATATGATTTGTTACATATCAGCATATGTTTATATATATATCTATTTATTCGTTCATTTATGGCCTTGCCCCTCGTGATCACAGGCTCCCCGCCATACATATGGGATCCATAATCCATCGGTTGCTTTGCGCTTGAGACTTGTGACCTAGGTTCAGATCGCCAACTGAGCCGCCCTTTAGGAGTTGCATTAGCCTTTTTCTCCATCAAAATATGCACTGCCTGAGCTGTCAAAAGGGCTTGTGCTATATACGACTATTGAAGATCTTGGTATTTAGTTTTCAATGCCGTAGATTTCACCCCCACTGGAGTTTTCAGGCAAGAATGAAGGATTTTTGAAAATGAGTTCGACATTGTCAACGGCAGGATCACTGAAATTGACTATTTTATCCGTCAAAATTTACACCGACTGGGCCACCGAACGAGTCTGTTTTATATATGACTATTGGAGATCTAGATATCTAATTTCCAACACCATAGATTTCATCTTGATCGGAGTTTTCTGGCCAGAGTTATAAATTTTTGAAATTGGGCGATCAACATAGCTAGCGGCAGAAATGCTGAAGTTTACCCTTGTATTTATCAGAAATCCACACTGATCGGACCACCGAATGAGTTTGTGTTGTATATGAATGTTGGAAGCCCAGATGTCTAATTTCCAACGTCGTAGAGATTATCTCAATCGGAGTTTCCAGACCAAAGTTGTGAATTTTTGAAATTGGGTGATCAGCATGGCTGACGGCAGAAATGCTGAAATCTACCCTTTTATTTATCAAAATCCACGCTGATCGGGCCACCAAAAGGATCTATGCTGAATATAAATGTTGGAGACCCAGGTGTCTAATTTCCAAATCCATAGAGATCACCTCAATCGGAGTTTCCAAGGCAGAGTTATGAATTTTTGAATATGGGCAATCAGACGAGGTTTCAGGAATTAATGTCGAACTATAGGGTTCATCCTTTTTCCCCATCGAAATATGCACTGATCGGTCTGCCGAAAGGATATGTGCTGTATATGATTGTTGAAGATGTGGATGTCTAGTTTCCAACGCCGCAGATCTCGCCTCAATCGGAGTTCTTTGGACGGAGTTATGAATTTTTGAATATGACCCTTTATTAGAGTAATTTGCAGCAGCAACAGCTTTTGTTTACTGCAATCAATTCGCATAACAGTTTTCAGTAATACCGCAGAGGTATCTACAGCAATTCACAGCAGACTTTTCAATAATTTTCAGCAGCCATTCTTAAAACACCCATACCGCTAGAAAATTCATTTGCTCTATCTTGACAATCATCATCCGTGAATAATGTGATCATCGGCATAACAAAGAAACCATTTACTTGTCTTTAGCCTCAAGCATAAGATGCTAGTGGTAGTAGCTTCAATGACTCGAAAGCATCACTATGAACACCCTCGGTTGCTAGACCAAAATTGTGGAATTCATAAAACCGAGGATCTTGACAATCTTCTTCGACTTCACTGGTTCATTCTGAGCCAATATTCACATAAGTCTTCAAAATTAGTTATAATAATGTTTTCCTCTTTTATAACTCCAGATTGAAAGATATTCCATTGAGGTATTCCCTCCTTTGACAAATTTCTGCAGCTTCTCTTTCTCATGAATCTTCCATTTTAATATCTCCTTCTCAGCCTCTTCATTATCATTTCAGCATTTTGTTTCTGGAAATGGTGCCTGGAGCTTGCAATGCTCCTAGAGAACTCTCTGCAGTGCATACATATAAGAGAATCTGAACCTTACAGCAACTTCTTTTCCTTTATTTTCTTCATTTTGCAGTAGCAGTCAGTAGCTTTTTAATTTTTATTTACTATTATTAGAAAATTTTGACAGAGTCTCCCCTGTATTTGGGCTTTCAGTTGTTGTACAAACATTCACATCAACACATCAATTCATACACAATCTTCAATCATACATGGTCTTCTTGTTTTCTGCGGCACGCAGTGGCTCCGATCTTTTTTGTAGCTTTCCTTGCGGCGCGTTATCAGTAGCTACAGCGGCTATCAACTTCTTACAGCAATGCTTCAATTGTTGATGACGAACAAGCACTGATTTTTGATGATGAACAGTGATTGTTGATGACGGACGAACAAACGCTGATTGTAACCGGGGGATATAATTGCAGATGACCCAACTGATGCCGGGAGTCGATCAGGGCCGCTATTGCGGTGGCGGAAAGTCTTGATGCGCATAAACCAAGCGATGCCGATCTCATTCTTGATGGCGAGCGGTACATTGATGCCAATTGTGTTGTTGATGACGAACAGGGGCTGTTGTCAGCGATCTCTGTTGTTGATGACGAACAGGGGGGCTGCCGTCGACGATCTCCGTTGTTGATGGCGATCTATATGTTGCTGATGCCGATCATCTCCGTTGTTGATGGCGATCTCTGTGTTGTTGATGGCGATCAGAGTTGCATTCGGTGGTGGTAGTTGATGACGAGCAGAGCTGCAGTCGGGCTGGGCGCTGCTGATGGCGAACAGAGGGGCTGCTGGTTGTTGCAGGCGACTATTTGCAGACGCAGACCAACAATGAGCGGTGGTAGTTGGAGAAGAATCTCGAGGTCACCGGTGGAGATCGGGATTGGCGGTGCAGCTGCAGGGTGGTGGTGCTCGGCGAGGCTGCATTAATGGTGGTAGGAGGGCAGCAGAGCCACGGACAACACGCATAGGGAGAAGCGGATGGCTGCTTGCAGCCTTGGCAGCACTGGCCGAGGCTGGCGTGTGGCCGAAGGTGTCGGCGGCGAGCTTGACCAGCGGTGGTGGTAGCTGGTGGAGGCCGGATCTGGCAGGATCTGGCAGCAAGGGTGGCTTGGGGGCCGCGGAGGTGTGGTGTCTTGGTAGGCCAGTCTTGAGGAGGAGGAAGCGCCTTGAGCCGCAGAGATGCGTGGCTGGATGGGGCGGTGGCAGTGGTGGTTCTTGTGAGAGATGAAGAAGAAGGAGAAGAGGGAGGGCTGTAGATTTTAGGTTTCTTTTTTTTTTTCTGTCCTCTCCTTTTTTTTGTTTATTCCCCCTCTCTGCTTTTTTTTATTTTACCGCCCCCCTCTTTAGCTTTGACTCCCTGATTCCCTTTTTCTAGATTTTTTTTTGTTTATCTGAACCTCTTGAATCATAACCATCGCATTCAATGGTAAGATTTCATGAATGGATAAGAGGGGATTCAAATTTTAATTAATTAAATTTTAAGTTTTAAAATTTAATTAATAATATATATATTTTCCTTTGAATATTGCCTGGGTATTGTTATCTTGGACTTGCCTCGGGATTTGTTCCCTTGGATTGCCTTGGATTTGCCTCGAGATGTATTCTTGGGCATCTCGGGATTTGTATTTTCTTAGATCGCCCCGAGATATGTTCTCGGGCTATCTTGAGATTTGAGGTTGCCTCGAGATATGTTCTCATGGGCAATTTTGTAATTTGCATTTGCCTCGAGATATGTTCTCAGGGGCAATTTTGGAACTTTGAGTTTGCCTCGAGATATGTTCTCGGGCTATCTTAAAATAATTTTGATTTCAAAATAAATATTTCATTTAAATTTAGTGCCATGAAATATTTCTTTTTTGGCCCTTGAGACATTTATTTATTTTTTTTGATATAAACACAAGTCCATTTTCATACAATTTAGTTACCGTTTGGTCCTCCCACTTAACGGTTGAAATTATAGACCGTTCAAATTTCTATAAAATAAAAACTGTTAAGTGGGAGGACCAAACGGTTACCAAATTATATGAAAATGGACATGCTAGCTTACTTTTCGATGATCTTCCTATCCGTATAGTTGGAAATCCTTCAAACATGCTCCAAGGGCCAAATGGGGGTGATCGAGAATACACAGTGTTACGATCGACTGTATCATATCACGACTATATATATATATATATATATATATATATATATATATATATATATATATATATATATATATATATATATGAGATCTTATCAACAAAATTCCAAAAAAAAAAACGAGATAAGATATTCACACAACGGTAAATTAAGGAGCTTAATTATATAGCGGGTCGATAAAGCACCATGACCGGATGTCGACCTTCGGATATGTTCTATCAACAAGGATGAAGCTTCATCAAGGACAAGGAGGACCTAGTCACAACAAATTTTAAGGTACCTTCATTAGGGAAGAGCGATGCTTGAGAGGATAAATTGGACCCATATCATCCTAGTTCCTAAAAATTGGGGCACCGACAAGCATTGGAGACTACAGGCTGATCGACCTAGCTACTGGAGTACTGCTCCTTGAAAATCATCACAAATGTGCTCACCATCAGGCTCCAGGGGGTCATTGCGAAACTAGTGCATACTTGATAGCCAAATGACATTTATAAATGGACATTAATGTATACAAGACAATATAGACGCTGCATAAGAGCCGATATTCACCACATGAGGAAATTAAGGGTGGAATGGTGACCCTAATGAAAGTGGACATTAAGAACGTACATCTTCAACAATGTACGTAGATTGGGACTTTATGATAGAAATTCTACAAGAGATCCAACGGCTTTGGTCCTAGTCTCCTAGATGGACGAGATGGATGAAAGAGATACTACACTCCTTTTTTTTTTTTGATAAAAGTGGATAAACCACATTCTTTTATTTAATTGATAAAGCGGTTACATAGCTGACCCATAGTTGGGTCCGATACATGATGCATGATGCATTTTCAAAAGCCCATGGATTCCTTTCCCCTATTTTCTTGGACCCGTTTTGAGTCTCCTCCCGGGTTGTGCTCTTCAAGATGCTTGGGTGTCCTCGAAATCGCCCCCCGGTGTGTGTTGTTGCTCCTCCTCCCTGGTGAACATGAGGCTCCGCTTCACTATTGATTCCATCGCAACCAGTTTTGGTTTCTTGGACGTGTGAGCTGCATCAAACCATGACAATGTTAGGAAGTCAATATCACGGATGGTTTTCGTGAAAACGCGACGTTTATCATGAAAGCATCTCATATTGCGTTCCATCCACACTGTCCATAGGATGGCCATGGTTATCAGGTTCCAGCCCATGTGGTCATCTTTGGGTAGGGAGTGTGCAATTGCAGTTCTTCCCCACAGATCTTTTATCTGTGAGGGAACTGTTCCCAACTGGAATAACTGGGTGAAGTGACGCCAGATGCTAGAGGTGTATGGGCACCGCAACAGTAAGTGCTGCACCGTTTCCTCACTGTCTTCACATAGGTAACACATCGTACGTGTCCCGTTCCATCCTCTTATCCTTAGGTTGTCTAAGGTAAGGATTTTGTTATCCAGGGCGAGCCAAACAAAAATTTTGATTTTGAGGGGACATGGTAGCTTCCAGAATCTTCTCCCTATCTCTGTCCTGATTCCCCCATCCAATAAAAAGTGGTAATACGAGCGTACTGTGAAGATTCCTTGTGTGGTGAGCTTCCAATACCTCTTGTCTCGCTCTGGCTCTGGATCAGCTTGTATGTTTATAGAAAGCTGTTCAAGTTCCTTTAAACCTTCTTCAGGCAACGGACCTTCTAGAAAGATTGGGGTGCCTTGCGCCATTATTTGCCTCATTTCTTGCACTGTGTGTCCCTTGTTTCTAGCCATCTCGTAGAGTGAGGGGTATAGTGTTCTTGGGGCCCTTCCATCAATCCAGTTGTCCGACCAGAAATATATACTATTCCCCACCCCTGGGGTGGCGGATAAGTTGTGGAGTAGTCCTTCCTGCTTCTGGGTTATTCCTTTCCAGAAAAAGGAAGCACGTTGTGGAGCTGGGATGGATGGATCAAATTCCTTCCTTCTGAAGTATTGGTTTTTTAGTATCTTTGCGGCAAGGCCTGCCTGTCCTGTGAGTAGCCTCCACCACCATTTCCCCAGCATGGCCGTGTTGAAACAACGCAGGTTGATAATTCCCCAACCCCCAAATTCCTTCGGTCTGCATATGCGCTCCCAGTTGACAAGTCTGTATGCTTTTGAATCTCCTCCAGCCCCTCTCCATAGGAAGTCCCGTCTTATCTGATCAATTTGATGAACTGCCCAATCCGGCATCCGATAGATGGAGATCCAGTAATTTGGAATGGCTGATAGCACAGAATTAAGTAATGTGATTCGCACTCCCAGGGACAATAGTTTCCCTTTCCAAGTAGCTAATCGCACCTGAATTTTACTGATGATTGTCCTCCATTCTTCCTTCCTTGGTTTGGATCCGGAGATTGGCAGGCCTAAATAACTCAGTGGGAGGGTCCCAATGTTGCAACCAAGTATGTGTTCAAGATCCTGGGGAGTGTATGAAGTACCTTTGATTGGGACGGCAATACTCTTGTTATAGTTGATTCTCAGTCCATATAATCCTTCATAAAGAAAGAAGATTGTTTTCAAGGTTTGGTATTGCTGCAAGTTCCCTGAACCGAGGATTAGTAGATCATCTGCATATTGGAGGGTGGAGATTTCCTCTTCGTCGGAGTCGCCGCATTTGATGCCTCTGAATATATTGGCTCTCATAGCATTTGTCATCATGGAGCTTAGCACATCAGTTACCAGGACAAAGAGCAGGGGGGATAGTGGGTCCCCTTGACGAAGTCCTCTCTGATGTCGAACGCACTTCTGGCGCCCATTTAGTAGAAAGGTGGCCTTGGAGGACTGGAGGATTGTTTTAATCCACGCGATCCATCGGGGGCCAAAGCCTCAAGCCTGTAAAACATCCAAAAGGAATTCCCAATCCACCATGTCGAAGGCTTTTTCAAAATCGACCTTGATGATTGTGCCGTTGGTTCTGCCGTGTTTCATTTTGTGTATCAGCTCCTCAGCAGCAACGATGTTGTCCTGAATGTATCTACCTTTAATGAAGGCCGTTTGTGTATGGTCTACTAGCTCATTCATCACTTTCCCGAGTCTGTTGGCCAGCACCTTGGTGACGATTTTCATAGAGCAGTTTAACATGCTAATTGGTCTGTAATCTGAAATGCTCGTCGGTGAGGCCTTCTTTGGTATTAAGGTAATGTAGGCCCAATTAATTCGCTCCAGTGATGTGTTCCCCTCATATATATCATTGAACAGCTTTAGTATATCTTCCTTCATAAAGCTCTATCCTTGCTGGTATAATGTCATCGGGAAGCTATCAGGGCCAGGGGCTTTGTCTGGGTTGAGGTCCTTTATAGCACCCTAGATTTCTTCTTCTGTAAATGGGTTGTCCAGTTGTTGGAGGTTGATTTGTTCCTTATAAGCCAAGAGTCTGCTCCAATCGGCTGTTAGTCTATGTTGTCTCTTGGTGCCAAATAGCTAGGTGAAATGTGTCTTAAGAGCTGTAGCCAGTTCATCATGTCCTTCCCAGACGTTGTCGCCTTCCTGGAGTTTGTGTATCCAGTTATGGTTCTTTCTTTCATTCGCAATTGCATGAAAATATTTGGTGTTTTGGTCCCCTTCTTTCAGCCAGGTGATACGGGACCGTTGCCTCCAGTGTGTCTCCTCTGCCCTGATGTGATTATCATATTCTGCTTTGTAGTCCAGCTTGGCCCGTTCCTCCTCTTCAACAAGCCCCTCGGTTTCCTCCTTGCGGTCCAAGTGTTGGATGAGGTTGAGTAACTCTTTCTTCCTGGCGCCGTCCTCTTGTCTTTTTTGGTTGTTCCATAGTACTAGTCTTTTCCTTATTAGTGTTATCTTTTTTGACAAGATGTAGTCCCCTCCTCCATTGAAAAGGGAGCCTTCCCACCAGTCTCTCAACATCCCCCAAAAGCCTTCTTGTGCAGACCAAGCTCTATTGAATCGAAAGGGAGGTTTGATGGGTGTATGTGCTCCACACTCCAGCGTAATGGGGGTGTGGTCCGACCTGACTCTTGGTAGAGCTGATTGCCAAACGTGTGGAAATTCTATAGGCCAAGAGTCTGAAATAAGGAATCGGTCGAGTCGGATAAGTAGAGGGTTTCGTCGGCCATCGGACCATGTGAATTGTTGACCCATCAAAGGGGGATCCCACATTTGCAATTCGTCCATCAACTCCCTAAATTCCCCCCTGCTTATTGTGCTATGAATGGCTCTGTTGCAGTCTTCATCTGATAGGGTAGCGTTGAAATCCCCGCTAATGATCCAGAGACCTCCCCATCGGGATCTTATCTGACGCAGTTCATCCCAAAATGCTTGTTTCAGATTCCGTTCACATGGACCGTATACTGAGGTGCACATCCACTGTTTTTGGTTAGTACGGTCTTCTAGAATAGCCGTTATACTGAAAGTATCAGTATAATGATTAAGGAGATTGAAGCGGTTGCTGCTCCATCCCATACAGATGCCCCCCCTGGTATTGTTTGCCTGAAGTACCAATCTGATATCATATTCGGTGCCCCCAAGGCTTCTCCTTATGCGATTATCCATATTGGCCAATTTTGTCTCTTGTAGACAAAAAATGTCCGGCTTGTGATTCTTTATGAAATCCCTTACCAGGAAACGTTTTTTACGTTTCCCTAAGCCCCTGACATTCCATGATATCAACTTCATGGAGTAAACTATTGCGTGCCCTGGATAGTACCCCCCGGGGAGTCTTATTGTCCCCTTCTGGCTTTGCCAGCCCGTACCGATTCCCTTAATCGCATATGGTGTAAGTATACATCCATATCCTCTGAGTGATTCATATCAACCCCCATTATAAGCGCAGTTGATATGAAATCCCTGTCAGGCCATTCAGTTAATAGTAGAGTATCAGAAGGAGATGATGAGTCCATACCTTGAGGATTGACATGATCTATCTTCCTTTTTGCGGTTGTGGATGTGGTGGCTTCCTCCTCTGGTTTAGTTGGTGGCTTGATCTTCCTTGGCCGGCCTCTGGTCCTGCTTGGAACTGTTGCACTCTTTTCTTTTCCCTTCTTTGGAGGCGGCGAGATCTCAGGTACCCCTTGGTTTAGCACACTCACATCTGTGTTTGATGAGGCTCTTCCTGGTAGATTTGGTGTGTTATTCCAAGTGGTATTTGATATCAGGTTCCATCCCCCATTCATGTATTTTGGGATTGTGTTGTTTAGGTCTATGATGCCATGGTTGATTAAATCCACAATGTGGAGGGCTTGTGGATTTAGGGATTGTTTGCAGTGAATTGGGCCCAATTCTTGTGGTGTGATGAGGCTTGGGTTGTGGTCTAGGTCTTTGGTTGCATTAGTTGTAGATGGCCCAGGGACGGGAATTATGAGGTTTGTTGGCTTTGGTTGGGTGCATTGGTGAAGTGCCTGTGGCTTGATGTAGGGATAGTGTGGGCCCATAGTGGTGGCAGGGTCTGGTATGTTTAGGGGCAGCCCAGGATTTAGGCCTGTGTTTGCTTTGTTAGTGATAGGCTCAGGTTCATGATACTCTGGTTCAGGTTGGTGTAAGCCAGTTTCATTATTTGAAATGTTTTCTTTGTATGTTAGGCAAAGATCCTTGGTGCTGCCTTCCTCTCTTTGGCTTTGTATGGGATCATCTACCAGGCGGGCTTGGTTGGCTATTTCTGAGCTGGGCCTCCATGGCTCCTTCCCAGGCCTTCTTGTTATATTTTCTGATTCAAGCTGTATGGGCTCATCTACCAAGTGGGCCTGAGCAGTTACTTGATGTTGGTCAGGTCCAACAGTGGGTTCAACCGCCTCCATGTCGCCAGATATCTGAGATGGACCCATTTGGTGTGTTGACTTAGCCTTTCCTACATCACCCTTTCGAGACCCAGGCTGAGCCAACGTCAGCTTCGAACCCTCCTTCTCCACATGCTTGGTTTCTCGAAGCGAAACGTGTCTCTGCGCGGGCGGCGGCCGTGGTAATGGACGATGTAATATGTCGGCAGCTTGGGGTCTCCCCGTCGAGGCGGTATCTGATCCGGCTCTTTACGAGTGCCCGGACCGGTCCTGCTTAGTTGCAGGACCGGTCCGAACTGTTGTTTTATGCCTCCCGTCCGGCCGACTTGTTTCTCCGTTCTGCCGCCGTTCCGTCGCGTTGCTGGTTCTTCTTGCTTCGGACTCCTTCTGCAACGCTGGTTCCTTTCCCTTCCCTTGCTCAGTCGGCTTCCGACGTAGGGCGTCCTCTTCTAGATCGGCGGTGAGCTTCCCGTCAGTGTCATCATAGCTCCATGGTAGTGGGTCCTGGCCCCTCTCCATCCCCACTGTGATCCGGTACTTCCTTGAGCCGATGTTGGTCCATATAATGCATGGCATTGTTCGTCCACGCCTGATCCTCACCAGGGCTCGTATGTCGTCGACGTTTGCTCCTCCCCGGACATCAACGTAAATGAGATCTCCGACCGTCTTCATGATTTTCCCGACCGAGTCGCGGTTCCAACAGAAGGTTGGCATCTTCCTGATCTCCAGCCATCGGATTGCGCCATCAGCTTGGTCAACTCTCCAGATATCCGGCGTCTATTGCTCACATTTGAACGAGAGCTGCGGCAAATGGATTTCCCCCGCTCTCTCCAGCTCCCGTGCCTCTGCTGGCATCTTGCAGTGGATCATCAGTCTACCGTCTCTGAACTCCTTAACGGGCCACGACCAGTCGCCTCCAAGCGCCTCCCTTAGCGCAGCGGACACGGCCGGCGCTAGGACAAAGCCTCCATTTAGTTTCGTGATCGTCGCCACCGTGTAAGTTTTCATCTCCTCCTTGCCAGCCATCATTGCGCTGTCTAACACCAGCAAGGCATGGTGTTCTTGGTGTTTATGGGGTGCCAGGGCGCTTGTCGAGTTTGA
The DNA here is from genome assembly GCA_026586065.1 of Dioscorea zingiberensis. Classification (NCBI taxonomy): domain Eukaryota; kingdom Viridiplantae; phylum Streptophyta; class Magnoliopsida; order Dioscoreales; family Dioscoreaceae; genus Dioscorea; species Dioscorea zingiberensis. Next base: position 62,718,199 of record CM048819.1, on the reverse strand, counting down.
CTTGTTTTCTCCCCTCTCTTCAGTGAACCGTTGCTGAGTTTTCACTTCCGTGCTGGTGTATCCTGTCCTCTGTTGCTGAGCTCTACGTTCCGGTGGAGGTGGAGCTCGAGCGTCTTCCCTTCTTTCCGAGCGGTGTGTGGTCTTCGTCCGACAGTCGCGGCCTTTATGGCCTGTTCCTCTGCATTTCCTGCATGTGATGGCTCGCCGGCATTCTGCGGCCATGTGCCCTGGTTGTAGACACTGGCCGCAGACCTCCACCATTCCGGTCGGAGTCCGGATGTATGGAGGGGAGCGAGGCCGCTTTCCCAATATCTCAGAGGTTTGCCCAACTGTCGGTTTTGGTTTGCGTTGTCGTTTGTAGTGTACGTCCTCCCAATCTCTTTCATCCTCGTCGGAGTTGACGTGGAGAGGTGGTTGAGGTGTATCCAGAGCCTCCACGATGAAAGAGCTGCTTCTTTCTCCCTCAAGGGCCTCAACGTAGCTGACTCCCTCTCTCCTTGGGCTTCCGGTCGTCGGAACCTCTCGCGGCCGGGGTGGTGCTTGGATGCCCACGCCGTCGGTTGGAGGTCCTGTGCGTTTCCAAACGTGAGACATCAGTGGTTGAGCTTCTTCCGTCAAGCGCCGCCGTTGGCCGGAAATCGCGCCGCCCTCAAGCTCACTTTGCCCTTTAAGGTAATTTTAGTATTCAATTAATTTATCTTCCTAAATCATCCTTTCAAATCATCCTTTCTTGCAAATCATCCTTTCTTGCAAATGGGGTCCCACAGGGTACATAAGGCACTAAAAAAGACTCAGAAAAGGTGACCCCTTTTTACCGCTCCTAGTGACCTATATATATATATATATATATATATATATATATATATACCCATGATCTAGAATTATAAGAATTCTATAGCATGGAATATTTTTACAACTGTGAGTTAAAAAGGACTGCAATCATGTACATTTTTTTTTTTTTAAAGTTTGCAATGAAATATGGTAGCATTAAGTGAGAAAGATCGAAAAGATGTGCTTAATTGAAAAGATTAGAAGATATCTTCCATTTAAAGATTATATTCGTTTAGGTCCTATTCGCTCATCTTGTTGTCGGGATAATATTTGAGATCAAGTGAATAGTTTTAAGAAGGCAAAGAAATTAAAGGAGAGAATGGGACATTTTATTGAACTGGAGAAGAAGGCTCATTGTTTGGCATTTTATCTGAGAAACAAAGACAATACATAGCATTTAAACTAAACTAGCCTTGACCGTTACTAACAAACTTCTATTATGACTCCATTAACTTAGCCACGACTCAACTAACAATGACTAAGGCTAGTTGACTGATTCTTCTGCATGTGATAATAATCTCCAGCACCCTTATCAGCTTGAATTATCTTCAACACCCCCTCGTAATTCAAAGCTGCAAACACTCAGTAACATCCTGAGATAGTGATGCTTCTTAGCAGACAATGCCTTGGTTAAAATGTCTGCAACTTGATCTCCAGTACCACAATACTTCAGGGCAATGGAACCATCAACCACTAATTCTCTGATGAAGTGATATCGTGTGTCAATATGCTTTGTTCTTCCATGTATGACAGGGTTCGTGGTGAGTGCAATGGCTGACATATTATCACAAGATATATCAGTGGTCGATAATGCAATGATTTCTTGCCGTTTGGAACTCCAAGTAATTGCAGCTAATCCCATATTGAATGTGGGGCATGATGTGCTTCTACAATCTTCTACTGATCTCGCCCAATCACTGTCTGAGAAACCACTCAACTGTCAATGCTCCTATTGTACTCAAAGATCTACAAATTAAGAAGAGATTAGGATTAGAGAACCGTGAGGGAAAACCTTGACAGAGACGAAAGAGGAGAGGAGATATTCACATACATCTTTGCAACAAAGAGGAGAAATGAGAAAAAGAAACAAAGTGAGGATTTGTATATCAATGCTCACCTTAATCTGGATTTTCCGGTTAAATTTAATCACTCCTCGCCTCTTCCCCCATGTGATTGACTCGGCCAGCCACATATATTGCCTTAATGGGGGAGTCCTTGCCTTGGGATCGGTGCCAAGCGGATCGGTGCCACATGCTAATTTGATTCTCTAATTTAAGCAATTTTTTGGGGGAAAGTTGGATAAACCACATTTATTAATTTAGGGTCAAGCGTATATAAAGTGCAAATTACATTAAAAAAATTGCGTGATAGAGTTTGGGACCTGGAATCTTGGTCGGTTCCAGTGCCAAAGTCATCACACCATGACAAGGCGGGGTCCGCCTATATACCGTCGCAAGGGTTAGTCATGTCCTCAAAGTCATCTCCCATGGGTGAGTCCAGGTCCTCCTAGTGAATGTAAGGGTTCTTTTTGCCACAGACTCCATCGCCATAAATTTTTGCCTTTTTGATGTGTGAGCTGCATTAAACCAGGCAAGCATTAGAAAACTGATATTCAGGATGATTTATGTGAAAACGCGTTGTTTATAATAAAGCATCTTTGGTTTCTTTCTTTCTATGTGCTTGAGGTTATGGCCGCAACAACAACACTCCAACCTCATCTCTTTGTCTTTTCCAGGTCATCCCTGAGCTTATTGTTACCCAGAGGTCTTGAATATTAGCCGGGACGCACGGTGTTCCAAATAACTGACTAAAATGTGCACAAATACTGTATGGGCATTGTATGAGGAAGCGGGGGCACGAATTCTTTAGCTTGTCCGCACAGGAAACATTGGGATGTATTTCCACCCCATCCCCTCTTCATCAGGTTATCCATGGTCAGGATCTTATTAATTATCCCAGGCCAGCCATTCGCGGTGTTCTCTTATTTAAGAAATTATGAGGGCGTTATATGTAAGAAAAAAATAAAAAAAATACTATAAACAGATAAACATCTCAACCAAGTTATATCATCTGACTTCCAAATTCAAAAATCCTAAAAGGCATACAAAATCATAAAAGACTCAATTCACACACATATATATATATATATATATATATATATATATATGGATAAGCCAGGAATTGGACTAATCCAGGAGTCATAATATTTCGAGTCCCAACGAATCAGATTCTATTGGGTTGCAACTTGGACACGTGATATTCACGTGATCACATCAAGATTCTAAATAGTAGCCCTTGTTTGGTTCAAAGGGGGGGGTTTGGAGGGGAGGGGTGAGGGGAAGTTTGGAGGGGAGGGTTTTGAAAAATTTTATATTTGGTTCAATGGGGGAGTGAGAAGGAGGAATCTTTTTTTTTATTTGGTTGTGAGTAAGAGTGAGAAGGACTGCATTTGACCAATTTACCCTTTAGTATGAAATAAATAATGATAATGTTTAGTTGGAGGAAAGAGTGTGGAAAAGTGTGATGTGTATTATTACTCTTAATTTAATACTAATTAATATTAATTATATTAAAGCTAAAAATTATATGAATTTCAATATAATTAATCCTAATTATTAAACCAATACAAATTTTATTACTATTAATTATATTAGTATAAAATTTAGTATTAAACTAATTAATATTAATTATATTAATTTAAGTATAATTAATATTAATTATTAAAAACAATACAAATTTTATTATTATTAATTATATTAATATAAAAGTTAAAATGAAACTAATTAATATCAATTACATTAAAACTAGTATAAAAGCTAGGACTTAGATGAAATTTTGAAAATAAGTGGAGGGCAAGATGGCATTTTGAAGTGATTTTTTGAGTTTAAAAAATAAAAACTTTTCCACCTCTCCAAAAAACCCCGATTTGGGGGAGTGGGAAATGAGGAGTTTGGAGGGATTTGTCACCCCTCCTCACCCCTCCTCAGCCCCTCTTACACCTCCAACCAAACACAAAAAAAACCCTAAACCCCTCCTCACCCCTCCAAAAACCTCCAACCAAACAAGGGGTAAATAAATAAAATAAAAATAATCTAATAGGCTAATTCAACCAATCCTCTTGAACAATGGAAATAATCAATGGCTAATTTGATTCTCTAATATAAGCAATTATGAGGATGTTATATAAAAAAAAGGAAAAAATATACGGTGCCTATGATAAATGTCTAGCTAATTCAATTTTTAAGTATAAATTTTGTTAAATTATTTAAATTTTTTCTATGATTTATGATTAAGATTTGATTAAGCAAATAATTTTGATAAGTTTATCTAATTTTATTTACTTAAAATATAATCTATCTATATTACTAAACAAAAGTGAGTCTAATTTAATTTTTAAAAAATCCTAAAAAATAAGAAAGTTAGGTTGAGATTTTCGAATTTTCTGAGAATTTTAGATTTTTTATTTTAAAAATTTTGTTTATATTACTAATCGGGAGTATCTTTAATTAAAAAAAATATCTATCTATATATTTATGAGTCTGTCATAATTTTAATTTTAAAAAATATATATAGGGAATTTGAAATTTTATTCAAATTTTATATATTTTTTTTAAAATTTTAAAAAATCTATCTACTAAGAGAGAGTATTTTTAATTTTAAAAAATATCTATTTATCTACCTATTTATAACAGACTATTGGTTACATGTAATTTGAATTAAAAATAAGAAAAAAAAAAAACTAGATTGAGATTTTAAAATTTTTTCCCATAAATTTGGATGTTTTAATTTTAAAAAGTCTATCTTTATTACATTTTAAAAAAAAATCCTGAGCAAGTTTTTTACTAGTATGAAGTATCCATCTATAAGTCATTTGTGATTTAAAATTATTTTATCCTAATCGAGTTTAAATTATAAATTTTAAACGCTAGTTTGATTATAAATAACTCTTATGTTTGGTTTAGGGCCATCCCTAAAAATTCACTGATTATTATCTGGCTTGTTCTCTCTCGAACATAATTCTTTCTTCTGTCAGGTCAGTCTCGCTCCTTTTATCTTGACTCTTTGTCAAGGTCTGCTGTCATGTTCTTTTAATTATTAACTAATTAAAATACATGGGATTTATGGTATTCTAAAGTTTGCATCTATTTTTCTTTGAACATAGTTTTCCTCTTATTCAATTGTTTATGTGTTATAATATGCTATTTTGATATTTCTTTAGATGTTGGTGTTTTCTATGAAAATAATAATAATAATAATAATAATAATAATAATAATAATAATAACATTATCAATACGAGTGGTTAAAAAAAAAAGAACAAAAGCTCTAGTGATGGAAGTTTTAGAGGATTTATCATTGTGCATTCACTATAGATTCATTATATTCATGATTTGAAGCATGTTCTAGTGTTGTTTATATTAACATTAGTTTTATCCTCCATACAGTCACTAATCATATTGTTTAAGATTTTCTCCGTTTTATTTAAATTTATTTCGGTCTTTTATTGACCTTTTATTTATGACAGTGCTTACGAAAATACATAGAGTTAACTAATAATAATAATAATAACCATTGATATATATATATATATATATATATGGTCTAGAATTATAAATATTCTAGCATGGAGTTTTACAGCTTGCAGAATTAAAAATTATTGCGATCATGTATAAATCATGCATATTTTGTTTAATTTTGTTTTTTTGTTTGTTTGAAGTTTGCAAGGAAATATGATAGAAGATCGAAAGAATGTGCTTGAAAAGATTAGAAGATATCTTCCACTAAAAGATTATATTCGTTTGGGTCCTATTTGTTCATCTTGGTCTGCCAAGACAAAAAAAAAGCATTATTCTCTAAGACATGATCTTCCATATTTGGTCATGCAAGATCCCGACAATATAGAAATGAGGTTTTTTAATTTATCGCATCAAGTGATTGGTCTGGCTTCATATCCTCAAGTACATGGACGTTATTGTTGTGGTTCTTCGCAAGGTTGGCTTGTGACTATAGACTTTGACTTAGAGATTCGTCTATTCGATCCTTATTCATCATCCCAGATCAAATTACCTTCATTGCCATCACCTCAAGAGGAACATATTGAAGAGGTGGAGCGAAAAAATAGGGAACAAACTCGGTATTCTTATGTAACTGAAGCACAAGTGAGGCGAGATTGTTCTGTTTACAAAGTTATTTTATCTGCTGATCCTCGAACCAATTCAGACTATATGGTAGTAGCTATTTTTGAATGGTTCATGAGGCTAGCACTTTGGAAACCAGATGAATCTACATGGGTCACAGTTGACTTATCGGACTCTGAATATGGCTATCTGGTTGATATGTTATGGCACAAAGGAACACTTTATGTCATTACTGACATGTATTTTTTATTTACTCTTGATTATCTGGATCCTTTCCCTCGGTTAGTTTTGATTAACAATTATTCGTATGCTAACGTGAACAAGCATGTGGACAACCAATTAAGATATTTAGTAGAAATAGACGGAGAGTTGCATCTTATCCTTAGATATGTGGTTTTTCACATGATCAAAACATATTCTTTTACTGTCTTGAAATTCAATCCAGAAAATAAGGAACTCACCGAATTGAAAAGCATTGGGAATTATGCTTTGTTTTTGGGTGGAAATCATTCTATTGCTATTCCGAGTAACGATGAATATTGCCAAAGTGACTCAATTTACTTCACCGACGATTACATTGAATTGTTTCACTTCTGGTTTGAAGATCTAGGCATTTTCAATATGAAAGATGCAACTGTTCAACCATTTCTTTCAAGTGAAGTTTTTACACGAGAAGCATTCCCTCCTCTCTGGCTTGAAGCTCGCCCATACCCATGGTGAAGCTCACTCATGTTAGTTAAGTTTGTTTGTGTTTTTTTTTATCCACTAGGATTGGTTTAAAGTTAAATTTCCTTGTATGAACTCTTTTACATTAAGTTGGGTTTGTGATTAATTACATCTGAATTTTAATTTCATCTCTAGCTTGTCATTATTTTTTTTTTTTGGTAATATATGAGTGGCAAGCCGCTAAAATACGCGTGCATCCTCTCGAAAGCAAACATGAGGAGGGCAGTGTACATATATGTGTGGGATACCACTGTCATGCACCACACTCAGGAAATGTGTCATCATCAATGAATTAAACCCGAGACTTCTAAATTATTGGAATTCTCATGGGGCCCAAGATACTAATAGACCACTTGGTATAACACAAACAAGTAAAAAAAAGAGCACAAAAAAAATACATTCATACTGAATTTTTTAATAGCAACATTGCCTTGTACAAACGGAGACACACGGGAACACTATAGCCACTTTGGTCTATTTGCTTAATGTATGAGCTATTTATTTTAATTATTATAAATAAATAAATGTTGTTTATCTATTTTTATTAAAAAAGATAAATAAATTAATATATATAGCTTTGTATTTAATCTTTGCTTTATATAAATAAATAAATATATAGAGAGAGAGAGGCATGATAGAATCCGGTCATCCATTGCATATATAAATAAAAAATAAAAAATAAAAATATACATAAACACACATAAATATATATACTATATATAATATTATATATATATATATATATATATATATATATATTAGATAACGCATGATAGAATCAGGCGGCGGCACGTCCGTTCTATCGCTTCCAAATTGATATGGGAATTAAAAGCCCTGTCCTCGGCTCATTTTGGAAACAAGCATGCCCTACAACCTGACAAGGAGAAATCGGAGAGGTTGTGCTTCCTGTGCGATAGAGAGGCCGAAACCATTGAGCACCTCCTCACTCGATGGAGATCTGGCACAGTACGGATGACTCCTCGGTTGCACAGCAACCCCTCCAAAATACAAGATAACATGAGATGTTTAATCCAAGATGCGGACTTCCTCTTCCTATTTTGGTTTGAGCAACAACAACAATTGCAGGACATGCACTCCATTGTCCAGTGAAACCTTACTCTAACCAGAGAGGACCAAGATGCCAAGACCACTGGGAGTGGATTTTAAGGAGTAAACGGGTTATTTTGAAAAGGGAAAAAGGCTCTATCAAAATAGTAAGAACTGGATTTGTTTGAATATGGGCACACTGTTCCAATTTTATTCAAAACACAAGGTAGGGGTTGCAAGTAATTCTTCAGAAGTGAGGGGGTAAAGTGCAAAACACCACAATAGATGCGAGTAGAGCCCCAGAGATCCAGTAACGAAACCCAACGCGCATCAGAACGTCAAGAAACGAAGATGAGCGAAGGCGAGGATGCGACGATGCCGACGGAGTGCGGCGCGTTGTACCGCGCGCTATGTGAGTGCCACCGTCGCGTGCGCGAGCCGTGGCAGAGAGAGATCTCGTGCCGGCATCTGAACCGGTCGCTGGCGCAGTGCGTGGTGTCGGTCGTGTGCCCGGACGAGTCCGAGGCCGTGCGCACCCTGTGCGCGAGCGCCGGCACGTCCATGAAGCGCACGCAGTGCCAGCGCGCCAAGCTCGCCCTCTCGGTCTGCATCTCCTCTCACCAGGCACCTGATGCACCATAAGCCTCAAATCTTTGAAGCTGAAGTTGGGATGCTACTCAGATCCATGTATTACGTGCAATCTAAATCCTTGTTACATGACAATCAAGATATAAAGCTGAAACTTTCACTATTACAATAAAAAAAAAAAGCCTGTAAATACAAATTTCTGTGTATTCTTTGATCCCTGTTGCATTCTTCAATGGATCCATACCCCAATTAGGTACATTGTTGCCGACATTCTGTGTGTATACATGCATTTTGACAAATGAAGGCATCTGGGACTGGATGATCTTTGTAGAAAGAATGATTGCAGGTATTTCATGGAAGTTATAAGACATCCGAACAATGGAGGCAGTGGTGGTTTAGGAGCTTTTCTACAAGGCTGTTGGTTTCAGGAACCAGAGCAGATGTTATGCCATTCCAGAAATGGAATGCCATTGATTCGTTTAGAATCTTCGCGAAGAGAGCATCTTGCTTGGTTCTTTCCTCTTCATCGGCTGCTTCGGCGAAATAACTGCATGGAATAAGCAAATCAGTACTGCAGGCAAATAGATAAAAAAGGAGAGAATGTTACAACCTAAAGTTTGTGTGTCATGTTACAGAGATGAATGAGTGAAAGTGTTCAAATATGGGCTCAAACTGCTAGGCAGCATTAGTGAATATGTTTTGCCTCAGGCTGAGTAAATTTGTAGCTATCAATCTAAATGCAAGACCTTTAACTATTTGTCACTTAAGGCTCTCCAGCAATGATAGTTGAAAAATCACAAATATTAATAACCATAAGAATATCAGTTGCAGGGAAACAAAGAACTGCGCGGGCAAGCACATGATTTAGCAAAGTAACAAATACAAAATGGCACAAATCCGCAATTAAAGCAGATAAACATGCTGGAGAAAGCGAACATCCTATCTCCTGCATGTTTGAAGCTGCTAGGAGCCTAAGATTGTTCGTCCACAGTGCAATCCATGGTCTGGTCCAAATAGAAGGGTTTTTAGATTCTTCTGTTGACTTAGCTTCAATTGTATTTTTACTTTTCCTACTTATAATAGAAAGTAAAACACTGTTGTAGTAAACAAGAGAAGATCTCCTTTGTTTCTCCTTCTCCAAAATCTAAAGCTATTTTCCTCTACAATCCATAAAAACAATTGCTCAACAAACTGATTCATTATTTATTAGTTTCCATTCACGCACGCAATAAAATAAGAATATACTCCTCTCCATGATGAAGTTGAAACCAACCCATTAGCACCTCCCCTTAAAATTCGGATTCTGGCAACACAGCCTATGGCATCAAGGTTTTTTTTGTCCAACCACTATCAACTGGACAAATACATTCAACAAGTAACATTCTTCGTTTGTTTCAGAAAAACTGTTGCTAGAAAATGCATTGAGGACTGAACCCAGTGTATCACCGCATCTCATATGTTTGCCCTAAAAAAAAATTATACAATAAAAGAGGTCAGAAGAATATACCTTGTAATATTGTGAGGACCTATTGGAAAAAAGGCAAAGGATGGTTCAATATTGACACCAAGTTGTCCATATGATTTGCCCTCTTTATAGGTAAGCCTGCTAATAACTCTTGTCATCAGCTCAGCACCATTCCACCTTAAACGGGTGTCATCGTATGTTGAATAAAATTCACCTAGACACTCCATCAGGAAAGCACTGCAAGTAGACTTACTAACATTATATACAAACAAATAAAAGTCACAGAATTCAGTGCAAGATTATCCCACTGCAAATAGAAAAGCAATGATGCGTGTGCATCTGTGCATGCATATAAAATGACAATTTACTTTCATGGTTTCAACACCTGCTAACACAAAGTTACATATAAAAATTTCACATGAACATGGTGGCTGACATTTAACTCATAAAAGTCCTCTCACATCTCAAGCAAAATTCAAGATTCAAGGGAATATGACCATCCACCACCAATCCTGCACCTGCTTTGATTGTTTTCATATATCCATCCATCACCACCAAAGAGCTACACAGTTCCATTAAGCAAAATAAATCCATCTCTACATGGATTATATTCCTATCTTTTAGCTAGTTTCATAGGCTTACATAAGCAAAGTAATTTCATATAGCTCTACAAACAAATCTGCAAATACCACATCTGGCTTCGCCCGAATGGTTCAGACTAGTATAAACAAAATAATGATTTCTGATCATAGTCAATTGGTATTTCACTTCATCTAAACAGAAAAGAGGCTTGATTCATATTCTAAACCAATGAATACGGACACTAAAGTACTTCCATACAATAGAAACTAAATTATTGCATAAAATGGGAGTGTATTGGTAGTTGACAATTGGTGACCATTCCCATCAGATTGACAACAAGAAATCAGAAAACATATAGGTTTCATCCACTATTTAGCTCATGTGCAAAATAGACCAAACTAAGTATTATGATCACATTCTGCAAACAACATATATCAAAGAAAAGTTCACATACCTGTTCTTTTCGAATGACATTACTGTGCCACTATAAACAGGAAGCGACGCTATTTGGTTCTCAATGGCAAGAAAATTTTGGAGTGATGCTAAGGACCTTAAAACTACAACATCAGAATCAAGATAGACTCCACCATATCTGAAATTATAAAGTACAAAGCAAATCTCTGAGAGAAAAGATAAAGCATAATATCAAAAATATCTAAACATAAGACAGGTCTAGAGTTCAGTATTTTCATAACTACTTCAAGAAAGATAATCAAAAAGGAAGTTTCAGCATGCATGCCAATGAGATAGCAGAGAAAATGAATATTTATTCAAGCAAGAAAAAAAATAAAAGAATGAATTAATGAACAGTCTCTAGACCAGCATGTTTAGAAACACAACTTGGCCTTTATGTTCTGTAGGAAATTAGAGGACAAACATAAAATGATTGCTATATAAAGTACAAAACAAATAGTCCTTTCTAGTGAATAGAAGATTTTTAGAAAGAGAAACAATCAAAACATACATAATAATATCAAAGAAAATATGGCATATCGCATTGTATTTAAGCATTGAAAATACAATTTGGATCTATCCAAAATAACGTGGATGTTGAAAAGTTATCCAGTATCTTTTTCCTCATGTTCTATAAATCTAGTCTTTATGACTACCATAATACACTCTACTATCTTCATATCTCCGAAACAAAAGAAGAAAGAAAAAAAACACAAATGGTTCCCTGAGACTTGGAGCCTAAAATAAAAATTGAAGGGCATCAATAATTCACCCAATAACATAAAGCCTGACTTAGGGTTGGCAACAAATGCTGCACATCTAGGCTTTACAAATTACCATTTTATTTGCTAGATTTGAATGTCATGTCTTTTTCTCTTTATTGTGAATCTGTGATCCTAAATTAGCGAAAAGGTTTATTAACTAATTAGATAGCTAGATCTAATAAGAAAAAAAAACTACAATTTATAAGGAGTAAGTTTATAACATCAGGGTTACATAGAAGAATGAAAACATACCTGTAAAGTGCAGCAAGGCGTACAAGCTCACTGTAATGGATGGGATAATATTTGGTCTTTCTCCAGTCATACCAAAGTGTTGCAAAAACTTGTGCAGGAGTATCACTCAAGAGCTCATCAAGATTTGGCATCACAACAGCAATTTTGAAGCTACAAAAGCAGAAGAAACACAAGTTCTTTTTGGTGTACATCTCATAACAACAACAAAAGGTAGGCTAACAATCTTCAATGACTATCTACAATGCTCCACACAAAATTTCACTAGTCTAAAATCATTGATCCAATCAGTTGTACTTCTCCAAAGAAAGAGAAAGGCGGAGGCACCTTTGAGTACACATCCAAAGCAAATGATTCTCATTAGGATGAAGGTAATGAATGTGTCGCCTTCAAAAAAAAAAAAAAATCCTAAGCCAAAACAAGAGGCATTTAGCCCAGTCATTCTAATGGCAAACAATGTGTAGATGAACACCTGATACTTAAACATTTGTATGTCAAAAGTCATTGTAGTTAAAGCTTGACAAGCATATCAAACCTGCAGTTCTTTAACCAAATCTTCAGGACACCAGGAAGTAAAGCAGATTAAGTAGCAACATACATACCAAGGCCAGGAAGAACAGAGGGGCAGAAAAGGCACAACTTGTCCACAACAACTTACAAACAAGGCAATGCAGATTAAGTTGTTTCAAATGACAAAGAAACAAGGTATGCAGTGCTTGATTAGTACTCATCAACACTCTAATAGCAAGATCTTTTCCTAACAATTCAATATGATATTAAAAAAAATCAAATAATTGACCAAAGTACCAGTAAAAAGAGATACTAGTAAATTTTCCAATAAAAAAAGGTGGTTGGAATACAGTACCCTTCCTTCACAAAGCTACTGAAGAAGTCCAGCTCCATTGTCTCAGAGAACACGACAACACAAGCATCCCTATGGTGATGCAGGAGACTCTCCAACCCCCGCTGGTGCCGGACGCCATACATCCACGGCGGACTGTTCCACACCATGAACACTCTCAAACCACACTTTCCACTGTCGAGAAACCTCTCCATGAACTCAGAGAATGGCAAGTACGGATCCATCCCCGGGAAATACCCCCACCTTCGCCTTCGCTCCTTCCCTGCATCCAAATTCAGTGTTTTCCGACGCTCCACTCTCTTCGTCCCCGCTCCTCCAAAAGGATTCACCTCAATCTCCTTCCAGATGGCGCGCTGCATCAGTCGGTCACCTTTTGTAAGGCTGGCGAGGCCGGCGCCGTCTGGATCCTGCAAAAGCGGGTGGTTCTTCGGATTCAAGAGCTCAAGATTAGATCGAAGCATCTTGTCGCGCCGGAGGAAATCCGCCTTCCCCTCGAGCCACCGCGCCCACCCGCTGCGAAGCGGGGAATCGCGGCTTGAGCCCGGCTTCATAAGCATGAGGTCCTCGATGCTCGTAATGGAGTCGAGCTTGATCCGAACGTCATCGTCCACGGGCTGGTCGTCGGATCCGAAGGAGATCTTGCTGCTATCAGGGAACAGAGGCTCCTCCACGAATGGATCGGAGGATTTACCAAAAGATCGGCGGGCGACAGCGAGAAGATGGTCCCAGAAGAGACCGCCAGTGTGGGGGAGATCGAGATCTTCGGAGTCGGGGTCATCATCGGAGTGGAGAAGCTCGTCCTCCTCCGAAAGCTTGTCCCCTTTACCGGCCTCATCCACACCGTCGTCGAGTTCGTCGATGAGGTCGTCGGAAGAGGCGTCGAAGGCGTCGTTGTCCGCGTCATCGAAGAGGGAATCAGGGATGGGATGGGAGGAAGGAGAGGAACGGAAAGGAAGGGAGAGGCGGAGAGGGGAGGAGGAGATGCGGGAGTGGAGAACGGAGATGGAGAGGAGGAGGAGGAAAGCGGCGATGAAGGCGCAGAGCTGAGGAGCATAGCGCGAACGCCGCCGGGGAGCGTGTGACCGGAGCATCAGCGATGGCACTAGGTTTCAGTGACGGAGCGCGAAACCACTGAGGTAGGATGCCGCCATTGCTGATCGCTAGGGAAGCTCTTCTTCCAAATTTCAAAAGCACCATTAATACAAGTATGGCAAATTTGCAGAAACACCCCTGAATTCTCGATTTTTTTTAAAAAAAAACACCCCTGACTCCGTCTCATTAACTCACATAATTAAATAAATTAATAATTAATTAAATGCCATTTTAGGAATATTTGAAAAATCTAATTACCCGTATATGGAAATTTTTAAAATTTGTTTTTTTAGCCATCAATTTCCCAAAATTATCCTAAACTTTCTCCTTCACAATAACTTCCTCGGATATTGTATTATTAGCTAAAAATAAACATTTTTATGAAATTTTTTTAGTTTTCCCTAATTTTAATATTCCAACTTCCAAGAGAGATTGCAACTAAAAATCCAACATCATACAATGACACAGAGAACAAAGGAAACAAAAAAAATACATGAAGCAACAACCCCACAAAGACATTTTAATAGTAGAATTTGGCAGTCATTCTAAAGCAATTATAATAACATGAATTCAAATATAAAGCAATTATAATAACATTTTAATATTCAAATATGATTGAAACAGACAAAAAATGAGCATTTAAAGGTTGTTTTAACCAATAATTGGGGCAACGTAGTACAACTTTTTGGAAATCAATTTGTTCCTCTGCAGTTTAATTTTAAATGAAGAATCTCATCAGCCAATATTCTCACAAATCTCTGAAAATCTCTCATACTTGAAAATCGAAGTCCCCTGTAATATACAAGAAATGACGAAACATAAGCAAACATATTTGTTAAGTAAAATATGAACAAGCTCAATTAAAAAAATATGTATACCATTGTTCACCAAAGAAATTGAGTATTTCATAGTTTCCTGAAAATGCCCAAGGAAAATAGATAAAACACTAAAAAAAAATTCTATCAACACATTAGTTCAGTTTAACCAAACAACGATATGGAGGATCGAGGATGAGACACCATAGGAATAAGGCCAAGGAGGAAAGATGAGTCTGCTACCACCTACGAAAGTGCTCATCTACCCTAATCCACACCTCTACACTATAAAATTCCCTAGTCAGACTAAAGCCGGATCTTATGCATAAAGATCAGCCTTACCGTAATTTTAATGAATATAATTTATCCAATTTATAAAAAAAACAAACAACAATATCCCTTGTTTTCCACAACCCAAACACAAAGATAACAGATAAGTAAATTAGGAAAGCCAGAGAGAGAAAAGCTGAGTTCACGGAACAAACGCACTTTTGCACTGTGGGAATCACCATAGGGTAGCAAAGTAATTAAATAAAATAGAAACATCCAGAGGCAATGAAGAACCAAATTGATGATAAAGATGATGTAGCAGCAGTTCATGAATGGCCTTTTCAAGTTTTCATTACCTAGAAAGCACTGACAAAATTTATAATTCTTTTGCTAGAATAAGGTCAGTTCTGTCAATCAAGGGCAGGTGAGAGGGAATGCAAAGATAAAAAGCACAGCAATGGCAACAAGCTAAATATTAGTAATATTGAAGTACTAAGACAGAAAAGAGGCAGAAAAAAAACCTCCAGCTCCGTGATTGACACAGAGAAGAATGCAACTATGTAAGCCCTCATGTTTGGGTACAACCCTTTTAGAAATCTACATGAGGTGGTAAGAGGTAAAACTTTCCTAAAGGAAAGCAAAGCAGTGGGGGGAGCATGATTAAACAGTCCCCACAAAGAGTTACCCAACCCCAACACAACGCTAAATAACATCACATGCATGTTGTCCTCTTCTATATCTCCTCCCCTACCTCTCCACTGGCAAACTGGACAGATAGACCCATCCGAGATCACCATCACCCACCCATTGACAGGCTTGACAAGACAGACAAAGTCATCACAGCATTCGCCAAAAGACTAGGGCCACCAAAGGAAAAATTAAATAAATAAGAAGAGAAGGAGATGCAAAAACAGAAGGAGAAAAAAAATATATATAAGTGATGGTGAGAATGGAGTTCAAGATTCTAATACAACCAACAGGAAGGATGAGCTAAAGCCGCAAAGAGAGATCAATCTTGGCAATGTCTCCAGTAGAAGCTGATGGGGGAGAGGACTCTGGACTTGTTGTGGTTGGAAGGCAGGAATCAGCCATGGCCGCTTGATGAGGGTGGTGAGAGCTCCTCTGCCAGTTGAGGAGATCTATAGTCTCTGAAGCACCTTCATAGCAACAAGCTCTAGAGCTTGTGACATTAGCTAAGAAGGGATGATGATTGGCAAACCTGGGTGCAGGGCCATGGTGGTCAGAAAGGGAGTAACGGCTGGAGTGGGAGGTGATGGGGAATGGAGGTGTGGGTTGGTGGCCAATGCTGGGAGAAGGGATAGAAGAGTACAAGTGGGAGTTCCAGCCATAGCTCCTCTCCTTCTTGTGGGCATTCTGGTGGCCTCCAAGAGCCTGGGACTTGAGGAACTTTTTGTTGCAAAAGAGACATGGGAAGAGCCTCATGGACGGGGCACCATCAAGGGAAGGTGGAGAGGATGGTGCTAAGGAGAGGGAAAGATCTAAGCTTGAAGGAAGGTGAGAGGGAGATGGTGGCGGTGATGGGGATTCTTGAGAGTAAGGCTCCATCTTTCTCTGAAGTTTTTCCTATAAGAGGGTGGACACTGGACTGCAAAGATACTACTCTAGAGATCTGGCAGAGAACTACTATTTTCTGTATAGTTTAAGGGAAGGAGATTGACTCTAAGGCAGGCCTACTTTTGCCAAAATCCCATGAAAAGAGGTTATATATGGAAGCTGAAGGAACAGGGAGACAGAAACTGAAACTTGGTAACTGTGGAAGTGACGAAGGTATAGCCTATTGGTTGGATGGAAGTGACTGAGCATGTGGCTGCCCCTGAAGGGATAAGAATGGAGTGGAACAGCCACAACTCTTTCTAGTGGCTTTTCAGCTTGCAATATAAAAAAGTGGATCCCAATGGGGAATGATGAAGAGTGGATCCTCACTGTCTGAATAAACACCTATTGTTGGGAATAGTATAACAAATTCCAAGAAAAGATTGTTACCTATGGTGTCCTTATCCTTCCCAGCTCTTCCAGATATTTTCACTTCAGCTGCATTGTAGAGAAAATACGGGAACAATTAGCTGCATATTGTGGCCATGAGCAAACTTGAAAGCAGGGAATATCCAATGGTTCAAAACTCAAAAGTAAGAACCATTGGAGAAAATCTGAAAAACAAAACAATAACAAATTCACATCCAATGGTTCAAAACGCAAAAATAAGAACCATTGGAGAAAATCTGAAAAACAAAATAATAATAAATTGACATTTAGTGGTCTACACCATGCTTGTCCTGTTCTAGCCCAGTATGAGAAGTGGTCCTGCATTGAAGCCGACATGCACAGTTTTCAGATCTAGTTATGTTTTACATGACAAGCTCTGATTGATGATGAACAGTGACAACAGAGACGCCACTTACAGCTAAAGGCATCACTCAATTCAAACGATATCCAAGGAACTGAGGGCAATAAACAATGAAAAAGAAGGAAGAGGAACTGTAACAAAACAAATTGCAGTACCAGAAACACATGATAGGGCATTATTGATTCCAGGCTGTTACAAAAGAAAACATGTTCTGATGGTAATGAAATGAATTCAGGTAACCTATACTTGAGACAGATTTTTCCAAAAATAAACCCCATAGAAAAACTTAATTTCCTGTTTATTTCTTTCACAGAATTGAATAAACACAATGTTTGCATGTAAACTAGGAGCTAGGTTTTAGTCAGCAACCAAGAAAATAAAAAAAATAAGGAAATGACCCAAATTTCATTACACCATTACATTATAATGTCACCTATATACTGGAAATATTTCTGTTGGGCGTCTAAAAAAATGCTATTAATAGTTAAAATGGAGTGTAAATAGAGATTATGTTGCAAACTTAAGACTTTCAACGGAATATGCATACATTGAATCACTAAAAAAAAACTAGGCTTTTTGTTCAAACAACCCTTAGCAGATGGGCATCATTTTAAACACAACTTTGTGAAGGCTAAACATGCTCATGTTTTCCAACAGCCTCCTGACCTGATTGTAAGCCTCCTTACCATGTGATTATGTGTTAATAGGCTAATGCAGGAAAGATCCTTGGCCTGTAATTTGTAGTGTTGTCTTCAAATGTTCACGCAATAATAGTTCATGACGAGGGCAACAAAATATGGGCAGAAATTGAAAAGCTAATTCATCCAATACCAACTGATCACCTGTGGCAGGAGACCAGATTGGTCCATATATTTTCAAGTAGAGATCCAAGAAAAGAAAGATTAAAGCAATTCAACAGTCGGACAACAGCAACTAGGTACTACCAATCAAGCAGAAGAAATATAAAACTTTAGGCAAGTAAGCTACGAAAAGGTGAATCCAGAATAAGATAGTACAAAGGTTCAAATAAAAATATTACTCAGTTTGTTAAGGTGTCAAACCCTCAAGCAAAAAGCACCTCCTTATGACCCTAGGCCACCCAGAAGCCTCAACTGTGGTGAGTACTATCTACATAGAGGTACCATCTGATTTCATTAATCAACAATAAGAAGCCATATATACCGCAGCAGAACCACCAAAACTTGGCACAACGGTGGGTAGCTAACAAGCCACATATAATTCAGAATTGAGGCAAATCAAGAAAAAGATAAAAATAATCTTCTTATGCACCAAGAATTCATGATAAAATATATTGCACTTCAGCTATTAGGAGAATTCAAGGGACCAACCCTAGAATCGTATTGATTGATCATTCCAATGCAATGAACGGAAAAAGCACCCAAAATGCTCATAGTTGCCACAAAAATGGCTTTGCCACTACTCCAGTACTGACATTATCCATATATGTGCAAATAGAGGGGCCAAAATATATATTCAGGTCACAATCACACTAGACTTCAAATGAACAGCGGAACTTTATGATGCGCTAAAAATTTATCCTAGGTCCAGAAGTCAGGAAACATGTTTGGAAAATTCCTATAATACACAAAAAAATAAATGATTTATATGATGCCAACGTGAATTAATTTATGTTCCCAACGAGAAGCATTCATCACAACTGCTTGTGTTCATAGTCCAAATCCCAGCCAAGAAAAAGTTGATAGTTTACTGGTTTGTGAATTAACAGGAGGTACAAAGGCTTAATACAATTTACATAATCATAGCATGTAGCCTGACATCACAAACCCAAAGGCCAAGCTATTGTACAATAAATTTGAAAGAACGAAAGCAAAATAAAGTGATCACAATATACTGAAAATTAAATGTTTAATGCAAGAAAGACAGGCTAGGAGATCATTATGAGAACCGTTCAAGATCATACAAAAATCCGTATCATCATTTAAGTAGTACCATTACAAATGCAAATTAAAATAATGTCAGCAAAATAAGACCAAGGCCACAGAACCAACCAGCAAATTCAGGTCAATGCAAAAAAGACTAAAGAGAGAATTTGAAAATTGTCCAATATCCTCAAAAGCATCAACATGCGAATTGACAGCACTCTCCCAAAATCTCATATTACAATAAAACAAGAGAACCTTGAAAAATACCCGGAGAGGCAAAAACACTGCACTCTTCACGAGTTATACCAGATAACATGAATAAACAGCAAAATTATGACATTTCAGTAGATAAAAGCTTACACCTAGGAATGCATGTTGCCATGAAATAATTTAAACATTAAGGTGTAATACTTGTAATTGATGAGATAGCAATCTCAAGCTTCCCTGCAAAATGGGGCACCTCTACATCCATAACTGTTCTCTGCGGTATTCTCGTACAATGACAGGCACACTCGTCGGTGGGAGCTGAAACAATAGGAAATATAATTTCAGAATTGAAACTGCAATGGAAATGAATACTCATCAACAATATACATTCATGCTTGCACATTCATAAAGTAGAACTCGATATATGCCTGTCTGCATGCAAACACAAACACATGTACACACGTCTATCACAAATATTCATTGTACCACTCACCAGTCCATAATCTGTGACAATCACTGAAACATAGTCAGAAGGGGTAGCATCATATCTGTAAAGACAATAGATCAACTATTAGAAAAAAAAAACTAAACTTTAGATAATAGAACCATATAAGCCTGATAGCCCGATAGACATACGTAAGATTTAGAAGCTGCAAATTTTCATTTTCAGCCCAATTATCTAAATGATCCAAATCTTTCCTTCCAGGAACCGTTGAGATAACATCAGGATCACCTGTGACCAAAAATAATGTTTGTTCGATAAAAATGTCTTTTAATGATAATAAATAGTCAATAAATAGTGAATCCAACTTTCAAAGACCTACCAAGTTCGTTCGAGCATATAGAATCAAGTTGCACTCTTTCATGAAATTTATATGCCTCACAACATATCAAAACAGGAACATGGAATGCATGAGCAACCATGGCTATACATGCCGTTCCAACTCTGGAGTAAACTGTTCCATTGGACAGCACTGAAGATGCTCCTAGAAAAACCCGCGTAACTTCATGCATGATATATGAAATAGCATTTATATGTGTATACGTACAGTTAAGACCCTTTGACACCAACCTATGCAGCAATGCCTTCCCTTCAAGCTTTGGACGGGAATCAACTACCACAACCCGAAACTGTTTCTTAGACTCATGGGCATATAACAATAACATTTCAACTACAGATGAACATCCATATGTAAGTAGTACATCACCGTTTCGTATCTTTTCAACAGCATGCCTAACGATAACCTTTTCCGCAAGTAAGATCTTTTCATTGATGAAACGATCAATATCTGATTCTAGAATAGACTTTGCTTCTGATTCAGACAATGTATGAGGCAACTTGGCAATCCGACTCTTCAAAAACTTAATTGCATTTCCCATGCTAATCGAGAGTGGCCTGCACTCAATCAGAAATGAGACGTAATTACTAACTTTTGCAGTTAAATCTCGAACAAGAGCCTTTTCTGGTGGAGTAGAGTAGTCTTTGATTGCCTCTCGAAATGCTAGAAGCATAGCAATACAACGTGCATTGCCACCAGTGATATTCCCTGCTAAATACTGAAGTCCAACCTGATGAAATATAAAATGAATCACATGAGGAAAGACAACACAGTGATGTGGAGTAAAGAAAGTATTCATCACTACAGCAGTTAAGAAAGACCCAAGTAAGCTATAGACCACAAATTTCCTACAAAAAGATACATTACTTTATAATCTAACCTGAGACCACATAAAAAAATAATTAGCATTCTAAGGGCTTATCAAGGTAGCAAAGAAAATATTCACATAATATTTTCGCACAGGCATGTGCAAACACAGCACATAGAAGGCAAAGTCCAAGATTCTGTATGAACTCACAGGGACAAATGTTTGTGAGAAAGTTAGGAAGCAGGTATAATTAGAGAATTGAATCCTAGAGATGTCTTGTTTGAGTAATTCCAGAAACTCTAGAACTTCAGAAAAAGCATAATTTCTTTAATAAGTACAAAATCTATATAATAGCCAATATTCAGTACAGAAAATGTCAAAACTACGTTCAGCGCACAAAAAAAAATAAACTATATTTTCCTGAAATATGTAACTTAGAAAATAGATAAAAAGTTCTGCCAATCACAATACACTAATAAGAATTATGGATAATAACATATATACATATATGGCACATCATATCTACACTATGAACCCAAAGAATTCATAGTGTAACACACGGAAAAAGATAATTACAATGTTCCATGTCTTCATTTCAATTGGAAAAAGGCGATGCACTAATTAGTCACAAAAGCATAATGACTCCAAAGAATTCACGTTTTTGAGAGAGACTAACAAAAGCACGGCAACTAGCATCACAAAAAGGAACAGATAATGATATACATCTGATATGCACCCAAAGATGAAAGGTAAGGTCTGCGAATATGAGAAGATCACAAAATAATGGTAAGAAATTCAAAATTTTGCGGAAGACTAAAAAAGAGGATGAGCATCACTTGCCTTGTAAACTGACGGATGCATATGATCAAGTTGGAAAAACTTTGATTCCAGATCTGGAAGCTGTGTTCCATGGACATACTGAGGCAAATGCCTAAACAACTCAACCCTATTCCTAGCTTCAGATTGATTAACTACCGCTCGCTTTTTGGCCTTATCAACTCGATGCTGATCATCGAATTGCATACGAGGGTGAGGAACATCCTTTTTTCTCTCTTTTTCAAGAGGTCGGTCAGAAACCTTCTTCTCGGGAGCAATATTTGTACCTGAAACTGAAGTCCCATCTTTCTTCTGTGAAGACTTGCCAACCTCCCCTTTTCCAGCATTTGTAGGAACTGTACCACCAGAAGGCTTACCACCACCTAAAATCATTACAAAGTCTGAGATGCTAAAAGAACAAAGACATATATCATCAATACAAAAGATATCAGACATCTATGCACCCTTCTTTCTTGCAATAGACCTCACAGTCTACTTATCAGTCATTTCATTATCTACATGCAATTTTAGAATATCTCATGACTTGGAAATTGAATGCCACAGGGACAATTACTTATGTAAATGATGGATGGAGACATGTTTTATTGACCCAACCTCATGAGGGGCAGCACAAACTTCAAACTAGTGTTTAAGAAAGTGCAGGAGGTTGAGGATAAAAAGTGAAGCGTCAGTGACAACACAATACACTCCATAGTAATACCAATTTTAGAAGATAAGCTATCCAAGAACATCATGCCCAAAGCTTTAAAGTTAAAAATAACTCTTCGAGATAGATATGTAAGTTGGTGAGCTATTTCTAGAATATTCAAATTTAGAGAAAATGATTCACAAAATAATAATGATCAATAAAAAAGGAAACACATAGCAATAAAACATAAAAGGAAGCACAAAATAAAAGCGAGAACATGTGAATTTTATAGCAAATAACTTACAAGACACTAACAAGTGAATCTAGACCTTGAAAAAGGTCCTAAATAAGAAAATGTTCATATAGAATTCTATTAGAAAAATAATTGCAGAAATCTTAAATTGCAGAAACATATGGCTAATAATAAAAACAAAAGGCGGGTAAGAAGCTCGATGAATTTAATATGCTAGAAATTTTAACTACCATGCAATAGGTACTACAAAAGCAACAAACTTTAGCATCAGACACACTACGGTTAAGAGGCATAAGCCAATCAAGAAAATCCTCTACTCACACCCTTCACATGTGCCGTGTAAAGAAGCAGTAGCGGACAAGGAAAAGTTGCTTTATCCAAAACAATTAGAAAGTCCCAATAGTTTGCATTAATATCATCACAAAGGCAATAAAAAAGGAGAAAGCTGTTAGCCTTCTTTACTTTATGGGGTAAGGAAAATCCAAACGTTCTATTAACAAACAGAATTAACTAATTAGGTTGCTCTATGGAGCATTCTACTTCTCAAGAAGTGGTCTTTCCGTAACAATATTCAGTTCATCACCTGAATTTCCAATTTTTTTTTGTAAAATCTTAAGTTGATCACCCACATATGCCAAGCAATTCAACACCAAAAAAGATGTTAACATATCACACAGCCTATTTTCCCTCCCCATCATATTCAAAAATAAAAACAAACTAAAAGATAAATCCCAAAAAGGGCAGCCCAGTACTACAAAACTCTCACTATACGCGGGGTCCAGAGAAGGGTCAGACAACTTGAGTCTATTGTACACAGCCGCTCTTTTAAAAGATAAATCCCAAATCAACAAATGCAAAATTATATAGCTGCTGCTTCTGCTGCTTAAGCAGCAAGTGGCTGCTGTAGGTCCACTTTTTAGAGCAGATTTTACCTCCAGCCACACACAGCGGATTAGTAGCACTGACCATAAATGTTGCTGCTTTATCTAGTGAAACAAACTCATTCTACAGTACTGCAGTTTGTTGTTCATTTTCCCCCCTATACCAGCAACACCTATGTATCTCCCAGGTTGAGATTACTACATTACAAACTTCCTTTGAGCTCATACCTTCCTGAGACCTATCCAGAAAACCATTTCACTAGCTTTCAACATAAAAACCAACAAGATTTTCTGAAATCAGTCCTGACGTATCACTTGATGTATAAAGCTTCTCCCATTAGAAAAGCAAATGAAAACCAAGACACTGCTCCAAAACCTCAAAGAGCATGTTATACCTCCTAACTCAAAATCACCACCTTCTTATCAAAATCCTCCATACTTTGCCTTTGAGATCAGCTGATAGGTTAACCAATTTGAGATATAAAATAAATAAATAAAAACAAAAATAATCAAAATCATCCAACTGCTTGATGGAAAACTACCAGTAGCATAACAGAATTCCCACAAGAACAAGACATCACATGACTATTCCCTTCCAGCTCAAATCTGATTCTGTGGCCTAATGTCTACAAACATGCCATTGGATCCACTTTTTCAGAAAAACTATTATCTGACCAATTCCATCATAATGCAGCTGTAAAAACAACTAGCAATGTGAACAAGCTGGATTTTGGAAAACGGTTGATATGGTCACAAAATGAATCAGAAGAATTAGATGAAAGCTAATATTTTGTATACTGCCTTGTTTTACCTTTAAGAAGAAACTTGCCATAATATTGCCCTTACTCTTAGAAAAAAATATCTTTATATGTTGTGCTGTAGCCACTTTAAATTTGCATCAACAATATTTAGATAATAATTGTCCTGACTGGCCCGTACGATGCTTAGTAAAGACATAAATTTGCTCACATACATGTCTTCTTGTTTGCCATTTAATAAGAGAACCTGAAGAAGATAAACTAAGCTAAATTTGCAGCACATATTTAATGAAGGAAGGAGAAACCAATGACTACCAGCCTCTCTTGCTGCAGCTTTAGCAGCACGTTGAGCTTCCTGAAGAGCACGCCTATCAGCTTTTGATGTTTTCTGCTTCAAAGACTTTGGAACCCCAGCTGCTTCATTATGCACTTCAACAAAAGACACATCCCCTTTATCTGCAATGCTTTCATAGTAAGATGGAAATTCTAACCAATACTTTAATAGTACAATACAAACAAAATCAAATGTAAGCCTAAGAGTGGCCCAACTAGAAGGTCAGAGTTCAAAGATGATTTATCAGGGAACATCAAGTATGAGAAATATAAATGCTAAAGGGATAATAAAGTTAAGCTCCTTCGCACAAAACAACATGAAAAAATATTAAGTCAAATTACACCAATATAAACAAAAGCTCCTAAAACATAAAATTTAAATCAGCTCGGCCGCACCGAAAGCATTGGCTAAGGGTCATAAATGGAAAAATTAACTTAAAATCATCCTCCGCGGTTTCCCACTCACCATAATGACTAAAAACACAAAGTTTAGATTCCTTGGAGGAAAGTCTCCCAGGAGATGGGGAAGTTAACTGCAAAAAGGCCATATATTAATTGCTATTGTTCTCTGTTAGATATTAGGATGATTCTCACAATAAATAAGGCCATTTAAAGTCCCATTATCATAATACTCCCTAACATTTGGCAAGAGGAAAAAAGTGCCAACCAACCTGATACATGAAAATAGTTCAACTAACAGCAATCAAACTAACAATTCTTCATAAATCAATCTCGAATAAATTTTCTTTCTTCGTCATATGACAGTTAATATGCAGCAACACTCAGACTCCAAAAACAGTATCCAAGAGGCTATACACAAGTTGAGTACAATAAAAGGGATAAAGTTAACAAAAAAAGCCAATGTTTTTGCTCAAGTCTGAGATGTAAGCAATTCTTGGAATTCAATAAACTTAACTGAGCTTCTATACCTGATAAGCCAGGCAAAGTTTTCACCACCGATGCAGTTGTCAAGCTACTCTTGGCTGGAACTACAACATTGCCGCCGACCTTGCCAGCGGCCATCATCTCCGCACCTGTCCCCGGTAAAGATGCCGCTGTGGCTTTCGCTGATGAGCCCCTGCCAAGCCACGATGATGACGCCATCGACATATCCTCTGAGAACTCCGACCCGTCCATCCGGCTCGATGGCGACCTCATAGGCGACGTACCAAGGAGGCACTCCGATGGGTTATAACTCCCGATCGGAATCAGGGCACCATCGCGGCGCAAGGGGGAGGGAGGGTTAGGAGCAGTCGAGGGAACG
Organism: Dioscorea zingiberensis; assembly: GCA_026586065.1. Taxonomy (NCBI): domain Eukaryota; kingdom Viridiplantae; phylum Streptophyta; class Magnoliopsida; order Dioscoreales; family Dioscoreaceae; genus Dioscorea; species Dioscorea zingiberensis. Next base: position 62,692,242 of record CM048819.1, on the reverse strand, counting down.
GGGACTGGGGCGGAGGCGCGGGCGAGAGAGGGGATGCCCTCGGCGGAGGCGTGGCGGGCAGGCGGGATCATGACAGGAGAGAGGGAGTTACCGGGACTTGTGAAATCTGGGGCGCGCGGGGGCGAGGAGCTGGCGTCGGGAGGGACGAACTGGGATCTCACCGGTGGCGGTGCGCCGGGGGTGACGAATCCGACCTGGCGAACCTTGGGGTCGATCACCGTGCGCGGCGCGCGGCGGGAGTCCATCCGATCGGCGGGGAGGATCGCGCTAGGGTTTCGAGCAGATGGGAAGCGATTTCATTGCTAGGGCTCGGGGCGCTAGGGTTTTGAGAGAGGAGAGTTGGGCAGCGCACGAATGGGAGGATGTGGGGTGTGGATTTTTATTGTAGTTTTTTACTTGAAAAAGAATATTAAAAATGAAAGCTTTATTTAATTTTGTTATTCAGAGATGGTGTCGTTAATGATCCGAGAGATCTTAATTATAAGAAAAATGGGGTATTTTTTACTAATAATTAATTATAAGTCCTTTAAATAATACCTAAATTGTCTATAGATGGAGATGTATAAGAGTGCAGTGTAATAATGTTTTGAGTGAAAAATAGTATCAAATAATATCTATATTAATAAAAAATTTATCCTAATTTTTATTTTTTAATAAATAAAAAATACAACCCACTATGCACGACTCTAAGAAAGGACCGACCAATTGGGTCCACCGTAAACAGTTTTACCCTGCTTTTACAAAATACTGTTTCCACAACTCTAACCCGTTATCTCACGATTATATAGATTATATGACAACTTTAACATTGCACTAACACTACTATTTTTTTTTAAATAAATGGATAAACCAAATTTAATTAGCAAATAAAACAATACAAAAGATAGTTAAACAGGGAAATTAGAATAAACCAAAAACAATCAAATGAGAAGTAGGATAAGTTGGTGAAATTCAACTGCAAACTGCTCTGAAATCTTTGTCAAATGAACTCAAAAACTGAAACAAGAATCCACACAGTACATCTGTTTGGCTAGAGGCCCAAAAATAACAACTATTTAAAGAATGCTAAACAAGTCAGTGGATAACACAACAAGAGAGCAGCATACTAATAAACAGGAGGAGGAGAAAGAAATCCATTCCTCTATCAATCTGTTCCATGAGCTCAACTTCCACAATGACATCATTTCCTTCCAAGAAAAGGAAACCAAATCTAAACCCCCGACGAAGAATAGTCTGGCCGCCCTTATTTACATTATTTGTTGAGCGCAAAGCTTGGATTTCCCTGCATGGCTGCATCATAGTCTCAATTTCAGCATAACAGCCGGAACTTAGAGCCTTTGAAATATATATTTTTGCACACGCAATGGAAACAATAGTAAAGGTGAGCTGAAGACAAGGTAAATAGATCTATAATCACTTGTTTCTATAGAACTTACCAGCAACAAGCAAGTTAAAGAAATGATTCATAGATAATAGAGAGATATGGATTGAAACTAATCCTGAAGGGGAAGTGCAATCTCCAGGTAGAAAATCACTGTGCATACAGAGAACAATCAATTGAACATAAATAAGATGCATCTGGTCTGTATATCAATTGAAAAAATGCATGGGTACTAAGTAGCATTGCACGAGGGAATACTCATGCCAGTAAAGAAGAGAGAGAGGGCACATCTGAAAATGAAATTAACTGCAAGAGAAAACTAAGCTTAATTAAAAGAAAAGGAGGAACCTGTACATGTAACTCAATAATATGTTATTCAAACAAAATAGTGTCGAAAGCAGATGAATCAATATACAGGCATGGCATTCATGTAGAGATTAGGAGGATGAAGCTTAAAAGAAATAGGAGCTACAGCTGGATGGACAACTATATTTTGGTGAAGCTGCAAAGCTCTTGATTGGTAATTCAAAAAGGTTCATTTGATGGACGATTGCATGAAAAATGGAATCAATACCAGATGACTGCAATAAATATCGTCTTCTGGAGTTCCATTTTCCCAAATTGCTACTAATTTTTTTGCCACCTAATTATGCTTCAGATCATCAATTCAATTTCTAATATAAAGATCGACATTAATTCCATGCATCTAAACAAGAATTTTAGTGATCAAAACAATGACTATTTTTCTTATAGAGAAATAACCTATAATTAGCTTTTTGGGGCAATTTCTATATGAAGAATTTTACAAAAACCTCTAGATTTCTTATATAAGAACTATGTACACCTTAGCATGCTCCACTATCCATGGAGAGCATTGAATGCACATAAATGCCAAAAACAAATCCTTATTAGTTGTACTAAGTATCTGTTCATGATGGTCGTCATGAGATGCTGGCCTTAGTGAAACCAAAAGGACATAAGAATTGATGCAAAACACAATACAAAACAACTCAGGGTATACCTAAAAGTCTAAAACTGCAGGCCAGATTGCCGAATTGAGAAGGAACCAACTAACAATTGTTAATAGTTGTCAATAAAGCAGAAATAATTGAGCACATGAAAGCAATCTGAAAGAAAACATATGATCCATTTAATCATTCATATGTCTAATAAATATCCTGAAGCAGAATCAGTTAGTAATTCCCAGTGGTTTAAACACTTCGTACTTCCATAGTACAAGTCATTGATGGCTTAAAAAAATAGATGTCCAGATCAGCATTGCAACCTTATGTACTTTACAAAGCCCCTTTTTCTCATTCAATGACCAGGTCATCTAACCCCCAAAAAAATCAAATTAGCTGCAATGATGTCTAAAATTCTGAGCAATTTGTAGAGAAATAATCAGAGAGAAGGATGGAAGTGAAATAAAATATAATGAATTCATGCTTAGGCCTTGATTCAAAGGTTCATTACTTGGATGGTCTGAAGAAAATAGCTATACATGATAATAGGCCCTCTACAGCTTGCATGATCGGGCAATAGATAGAAAACTCAATGTTTCAAGGAGTTGATATATAAATCTTCAAGTGGAAGGGTTTTAGCCTACAAAAGAAATACAATTGCTTTCTCTTTCATCAATACCAAACAAACAAATTAAATTTACAGGAAGCATCCAAACAACAGTGATAAATCTTGGTTAAAATCATCTTTCATGATAGACATAAACTGATATGTAAAAATTGTAAGATAACAATTAAATTTACAGGAAGCATCCAAACAAAGGTGATAAATTTTGGTTCATAGCATCTTTCATGATAGACATAAACTGATATGTAAAAATTGTAAGATAACAATTAAATTTACAAGAAGCATCCAAACAACAGTGATAAATTTTGGTTCGAAGCATCTTTAATGATAGGCATAAACTCATATGTAAAAATTGTAAGATAACAATTTAAGACAAAAATAACTCTAAATTTGTCATTTACAACATCCAGTCTTCATTTCTGTTTCTAATGAGGATGCATCAAATAAATGACAACAGAATGGTGATGGTGGAATAAATTTACTGATTCAAAATGTGTGCAGGGGAGAAACAGATCAAGGACAGGAAAATCAAAAGAATTTGGAGCAGAAACAAAAAAACACTGTTTGCTTCTACTATTAACATTTGAAAGCAGTATGAGAGGACACGCCAAAGGTTTAAAACAATGCTACTTTTATAATAAATTACAAGAACAACTGTATTTTTCACGGTAGAATAACAAAGAGTAACCAACAAAGGCAACCTCATCAAGAATAATACCTGCAGATAATTGCCCAATCTTGTTAGGTCTAATGAAGTTTTGTATGCCGTTATTGACTATAATTCAATAACCACAAGATGCATTGGTACACTGTCCGATGTAATCCTACATTTCCAACACACTCTGCTATGTTCTTGAATAATTAGCTCTTCCCCTAGGCTTTCTACCTGCATTCTTCTCCATAGGCAAACCCATTCTCTTTCTAGTTCGAAGTCGGTTTCCAATAATGCTTTCTTCATTGAATGCTCCTATCCGAATAGTTTTTTCATTCGCAGCAAGTCCAATATTTTCTCCTTGACAATGCGAATTGCTCTCCCCACTAAATGATATCTCTTCATTCTTGTCATCATCATCATCACTTTCCTCATCCTCAGTATGAATACTAGTACCTTCCACAAACACCTCCTCCTCTTCCTCCTCACTATCACTTTCCCAATCCTCCTCCTCCTCCTCCTCCTTACTTTCAGCCTCTAAATTCTCACCATCACCCATAGCTTGTGAACCAATCTCTTTAGACTTTCCATTCTTACTAGCATCACCACCTTCCCTCCCCTTGCGCATGAGATGTATATATTGATACCTCAACCCCATCAGAGGATGCTTCTCTACCAGTAGATCCCTCCTATATGCCTCCCTCAGCACAACTGTATGCGTCCGGAGCTTATTCGACACATAAAAGATGCCCGGGTGATGAGTGAGCACCTTCTTGAACCCCGGTCGCAACCCCAAATGCTGTGCAAGCATTTCCAAGTTCTCCTTCTCGGTTTTCTTGGATATAAACAAGCTCAAAACTTCATGTACCATCCCTACAGTCCACTTGTCAAACAAATCACTCTTAGGGTCTAAATGCGAAGCATCTTCATAAGGAGAGATGAAAGGCAGCTTCTGCCACTCGTCAACCCATTTCCTCACCTTCTTCTCCAGCTCAAACCCGCTGGGGAAGCTTAGCGGGAAAGATAGTGGAGTGCCCTTCCTATAGCCACCGGTTCTGCTCACGAACTGCTCCATGGAGGACATGGCGAGGTCCTTGTTGTAGAGGACAAGCTCAAGGTCAAGATGGGAGGGGTTGGAGAGGGAGGGGGAGAGGAGGAAGAAGTCGGGGAAGTCGGGGAGGAGGGAGCGGGGGAAATCGGGAGGGAGGCCGAGGTCCCAGCGGAGGCGGTGGACGAGGGAGAGGGGGAGGCGGCGGCGAGGGCAGAGCATGAGGAGGCGGAGGAGGCGGGAGGCGGCGTCGGGGAGGGAGGATGAGAGGGCACGGAGCTCGTCAGAGTGGATGGAGAGGAGATCGGGGGTGGGGGAGATGATAGGAGTGGGAGGGGCGGGGGGAGGCTGCTGGGACTCGAGGAAGGCGGCGGGGAAGAGGCGGATGAAGCGGATGGGGCGGAAGGGGAGGCGGAGGGCGGCGGAGCGGGCGGCGATGGCCGCGAGCGGGAGGGAGGGGGAGGACGAGGGGGAGGATGAGGAGATGATGAGGTCTTTGAGGGAGTGGAAGGGAAGGAGGTGCTTCTCCTTCTCGACGGCGTGGTCGAGGGCGCGGTCTCGGACCCAGGGAACGCGCGCGTCGATGAAGGTGCGGGCCTGGTGGTGGCGGTGGTGGAGGGCGGTGAGGTGGCGCCGCACGGCGGAGAACGGCGGTGCTGGCGGCATTTGGGGTTTAGGCGGAGTGGATCTGATTCGAGGGTTTTAGAGTTTCTCTATTTTTGGGCTTTTGGCGGTGCGTTCTAAAATACCTTGGGGGTACCCCCAAGGTATCCTTCCTTGGGGTGTTGTGACCGGCCAATGCCGGTCACAATACTTTTACACTTATTTTTTTATTAAAATATTAATATAATATTTTGAAACTTAAAAAAGTTATTTATTTATAAACCATATAGTACTTAACATTTGTTTACATATTTTTATTATTATATTAAAATTAATCTTTGATATTAAATATTTTTTATATTAAATGTTATTTTAATATTTTTAAATATAAACGCTCGCACACAATCTGTGAAGACCCGCACACAAATTTTTATTTTTCATGTACGCTTCTGATATTAGCGTATGGTAATCTCGATCGCGATTAAAATCTTTCGATTTACGGCCACCCACCACATACAATTTCAAGACACAAATTTTTATTTTCCTCAAGACGCTTCTAAATATTGTGTCGCGAACCTTCATGTGAGATTAAAGCCTTCGATTTGCGGCCACCGCGACACAAGCCTCGCGACATTACGAAGGCCCTCACACAAATTTTTATTTTCATTGCGACGCCTAGATATTATGTGCGGTAACCTTCGACAGGCGAGATTAAAGTCTTCTTGATTTGCGGCCACCGCGATACAAGCCGTGAAGCCGCCGCGCACAATCTGTGAAGGCTCGCACACAAATTTTATTTTTTTCCGCGCCGCTAAATATTAATGCGAGACCCTTCTGATTGTGTGCGAGATTAAAGTCTCCTTGATTTGCGGGCCACCGCACACAAGCTGTGAAGCCTCGCACACAATCTGTGAAGGCCCGCACACAAATTTTTATTTTCCGTGTGCGCACGCCTAGATATTGTGTGCGAGAACCTTCTGATTGTGTGCGAGATTAAAGTCTTCTTGATTTGCGGGCCACCGCACACAAGCTGTGAAGCCTCGCACACAATTTGTGAAGGCTCGCACACAAATTTTTATTTTCCGTGTGCGCACGCCTAAATATTGTGTGCGAGATTAAAGTCTTCTTGATTTGCGGGCCACCGCACACATGCTGTGAAGCCGCGCACACAATCTGTGAAGGCTCGCACACAAATTTTTATTTTCCGTGTGTGCACGCCTAAATATTGTGTGCGAGACCCTTCTGATTGTGTGCGAGATTAAAGTCCTTTTGATTTATGAAGCCATCAAGACACAAGTTGTGAAGCCAAGACACAATCAAGGCGCCGCATACAATCTTTGAAAGTAGTTTGATGGTAAATTAAAAAAGAAGATTTATGATATGTCTTCAATTCATGACTTATTACTACGAAGAATATATACGGTGTAATACTATTAATGCAATTTTAATTTTGGAGTTTGTGAATGTCAATGTTTTTAATTTTTTAATATATTTTTTAAAACTTATGAGTGTGTATTTCCTAAACCTAGCATTAATTTGTTAATTTGTATGATAGATATTGTTTAAATTTATTATTTTGTAAAGATATATTTATGATAATTTTTGTTTAATTATTTTTAAAATAAATTGTTAGAATTGTATTAAAAAAAAAATTACTTGGGGACATGTGACTGGCGATGGCCAGTCACATGTCCCCAAGTAGGGATACCTTGGGGCTTACCCCAAGGTATCTTAGAATTCACGGGCTTTTGGCCTGTTTAGTGACAACTGACAAGTAGATTATATTCTTATATGTGTATCCATTCTTGAGTTTATTACTTGTTTAAAAAAAAATAATAATTAATGAGGCTTAAAATAACAATACATATATAAAATAGGAGAGTATGATCCATCAGAATGAAAATAAATTCTAAGATACCTTGGGTACTATTCTAAGGTAGCATATTTGGTACATAATTTACATATATTTGCATACAATTGTTATAGTGTTGCACATTTATTGCTGTGTGTGCCATTTGCACACAATTTGTATAACCTTGCACACAAAGACAAGCACTGTAGCAAGGTATCCTAAAACGCACCATTCATAATGAAACATAGAATTTACCTGAGTTAATTTTTTAATAGGTCACTAAACTATGTACTATTATCACTTCAGTGACATGACTGTCAGAGAAGCCCACTCAGCATGCCACATTGCTCTTAATTGTCATGTCAGCATCCCCTTTAATTCTTCCTCCTTTCTTCAAGACAATGAGACCAACGATGACCAGAGAATGACGAGGCCTTAGCAAGAATGAGCGTCCGACATAGAGAAAATGGTTGTGTCGTGCCGATGAAAGGGGAGATAAAGCCGGAGATGGAGGGAGCAGTACTATAAATCATCTTTCAAAGCCCTATAATTTTTTATGCAAATTTGTGTTGTTGATCATAGTAAGAGAAGTACGGTAAGGAAAGAAAACAATTTGGAATGCTGTTCAAACTCCTTAACAATTTGAATTTGAATTTGTAAAGAAAAACAACAATTTGTGTTACTATCACAGTAAGGGAAGTATTGTAAATTTTTCCTATCTTGTCTTTTGTTTGTTTATATGAAAAAATAACATGCAACCATAGAACCAAGTATTTTGCAAATTACCCCACATTGTGATCAACCTTCCATATTGGGTTGCAAATGTTTTGCTTCGTCTCGTCCTTGTTCACATTGTCTCTTTGGAATGGAGAAAACTCGAGATCTAAGGATGTAACTCGGGTACTCAATGTAACTCCTGAAAAGATGAAGAAATAAATGGGATGCTGATGTGGCAATTTAGAGCAATGTGGCATGCTGAGTTGGCTTTTCCAACAGTCATGTCACCAATCGGGGGACGAAATCCCTTGGATGACATGTCGGTGAAATCAAATTAAAGGTAAGTGACCATTTGATTCAAATTAAAGTTCGATGACTGAAGTGATAACAGTTCATAGTTTCATGACCTATCGAAAATTAACCCGAATTTACCTGGTTGAAAAAAAATAATAAGTAGAATATGAACAGTGGTGTTAAAATTCAAAATTGTGGTTTATTTGTAATTAAGGCCATTTGTTAATATTACATGAGAAAATAATCAAATGATGTGGCCTAATCTTGGATGTAATGATGATAGTGGGCATTATGTGATCATTGAGTGTTGTGGTGAAGAGGCAACAACGGAATAATTGTATGATGATCCAACATCTAAAGGAGAACTCCATGAGGCGCCCCAAGTGGGTGCACAACTAACCGATAACCACCTCTTTGGGATATAGAAGGGGATCTTGAAAGCTACTCGAGAGGGTATGGTATATGATACTTGTGCTGCTCTCTTCTTGAACTTTCTAAGATTTCTCTCACATTTTACTTCTTTTGTTATGACTTTAGCATTGAAGGGTCCCGGGTGTAGCACTCGGAGCTTTGTTCTATGCAAATTTCTATTTCAATAAGGTTCATCTTCTTGAAGTTTGATACCGGGAGGAGCTAGTGATCCAACAAGTAAACATTAGTTGAATCACTTCAATCTTCACCGTCTTACTCCTAAGAGGGGCAGATGTCGACATCAACAATTAAAAAGATAGCAAGAATATATTTTTTTCTTAATATAATGAATAAATTATTATTTTTAAAGTATTTGGAATATGTATGCTTCTCGGATTGACGGATTGTCTATGGCAAAATGCCATTAAATGATCATTCACTCTTAGATGAAAGCAAAATGTATTTCTAGCAGGAATAATCCAATTTGACATATTTGTTTGAGATTGCACACTATTATTTTTGGAGTTGTCAATTAGAGCTTAATCGAGAATGTCATCTAAAAAGAAGAAAAAGATATATTGTATATGGGATACTTTTGCAACTTACTGGGGATCAATGGGGGATAAGAAACAAGATTTTTAGAGGCCCAACCCAAGTAACATTCAAGTTGACAATGGGATGAGAATTAATGGCCATTGCATGGAATCTTTATCATGAAAATAAATGAAAACAAGGAAATCAAAATAGACCTTCATAAGGCATCACTACAACGGATTGGAAACTCCTGGAATCTTATAACAGATGAAGCATGGGATATAATCACCTCCGGTAAAGCACTAGAACACCCACCACATCCCCAACATCCAAACATAACAAAAAACAAAACTAACCCCGCATCAAAAAATAACACTCAAAATAAATCCACAACAAGGCCAAAAGGTAGACCTAGGAAGATCAACCCACCAACCACAAACCCTACCGTGAGAGATGATCAACAAGACCCACCAACAAACTATCGGATGACTACCAGAAGCTCCAAAAAGAAAAAAAACACCCAACCGGAGCATGAGGAAAATCCCTTGCACCTTACAACAGTCCCACTCACCCTCTCTAATTGGCCGGATGAAAGCCTCCTATCAACGGTACTGAACGTTGGAATCCACTTAGGACACAATGGAGGCAGTGCAAAACAAACCTTGGAACATATGAGGCTGCTAGAAGCTGAAAGATCCCTAGAAAGACCACCAGAGGAACACGGGTGCAACAAGGCCCCAACAACCTCCTTGGAACCTATTAGGCTGCTGGAAGCCGAAAGATCTCTAAAGAGACCCCCAGAGGAACACGGGCGCAACAAGGCCCCGATAACCTCTCTAATAGGGCCCACCACAGTAAATCCATGAAAGTAATTTCATGGAACGTACGGGGACTGGGAAAGCGCAAGAAGCGCTTCCTTGTCCGGGACACCATCATGTCCCAAAAAGTGGATGTTTTTTGTCTTCAAGAGACAAAACTCCAATCAATGGACAATAGAACCTGGCACACAATTGGTGGAACCACATTCGATGGCAAAATAATCCTCGCAGCTTCCAATACTAGGGGAGGATGTTGTATTGGCTGGAATACGACAAACCTTCAACTAGTTGACAGCTTCACCAACTCCTTCACCATCACGGCAATCCTTGAAAGACGGAGTGACAAGACCCAATGGATGATTACAACAGTATATGGACCTTGCGACAGGGAACTCAAACAGGTTCTCTGGGAGGAACTACCAAACACCAGAAGGAGATGGTCCGGACCATGGCTAATAGGAGGAGACTTTAACTCAACCAGGGGGGCGATTGACCGCAACATAGGCACAGGGAACCGCCGGGAACAACAAGACTTCAACCAACTCATCAATGACCTACAACTCTATGACCCACCCCTAAATGGTCGGAAATACACATGGACTAATGGAAGGGACCAACCACTACTTATCAGACTAGACAGATACCTCCTATCAACAGAATGGATGATTGCCCACCCCAGGATCTGGCAAACGACCCTACCACGCATCCGATCGGACCACAACCCCATAATTCTTGACTGTGGACACCAGACTTCTAAGCGATACCCTTTCCGTTTCAACAGAAGCTGGAGTAAGATGGAAGGATTCTGGGAAATGATGAAACATTGGTGGCAGGAGGAAGAACATACCGGGGAAGGGACTTACAAGTGGGCCAAAAAAACTTACACACACTAGAAGGCAACTTCAACAATGGAACCGGGAGACGCAAGGGACACAGAGACAACGCAAAACTGAACTCATCAAAGAAATGGAGGAGTTGGAAACCCGACATGAAATCCAACCGCTCACAGCCTCGGACGAAGAGCAGCTCATGACACATCGCCATGAATATGAGAACATAATCCGATTGGAGGAGGACCACTGGCGCCAGTGCTCCAGACTCAAGTGGCTAAAAGTGGGCGACCGTAACACCCGATACTTCCACGCCATTGCAAACCAAAGGAGGAACCAAAATTGGATACATCAACTGCAGATGGGGGAACAGACCCTGACGGAGCCGGCTGACATTGCACGCGCCATATCTGAACACTTCACAAATTTGTTCGGAACGACAAGACAAAACCGGTACTCCACAGACTGGACAAGGCTGTTCGACGGCACAGTGCAAGTCAACCTAGCTGAACTTGATAGACCCTTCACGGAAAGGGAAATCTTCGCGGCCATCCAGGATCTTGACCCTGAAAAAGCGGCAGGACCAGATGGCTTCCCGATGAACATCTACCAACAAGGCTGGAACTTCACCAAAGAGGAGATACTACAGACCTTCCAGGAGCTATATCAAGGGAGGGCAAACCTGGAGCGACTAAACTGGGCTCACATAGTACTGATCCCCAAATCGAACTCAACATCATCACTCAAAGATTACAGGCCAATCAGTTTAGTAAACTGTTCAATGAAGATCATCACCAAAGTCTTAGCAAACCGCCTCCAGGAGATCATCACCGAGCTGGTAAACGAGAACCAAACGACATTCATCAAAGGCCGATGCATTCACGACAGCATAGTGGCAGCGGAAGAGGTCATCTACGGGATGAAACAGAGGGGAGGTATACTGATGAAAGTCGACTTTGAGAAGGCATTCGACACAATTGACTGGGAATTCCTCCTCGACATGATGCACGCAAGGGGATTCGGAGCGAGATGGATTGGATGGATCAAGGCAATTCTACAATCATCAAAATCACGCATCATGCTTAACGGCGACCCAGTGGGTTACATCCGTCATAGGAGGGGACTCCGCCAAGGAGATCCGTTGTCACCATTACTCTTCATCCTTGCCACAGAAGTTTTCACCATGATGATCAACAGAGCTGCTGAAGGGAACCTATTTCGAGGATTCCACCTAAGCCCAGACGGAAGAAGCCAGATAACATCACTACTCTACGCGGACGACCTCTTAGTTCTGAGCTCGGGTGAAGCTGAGGATTTCCGGACCCTCAAACTAATCTTCTACCTACTGGAAAGACTAACAGGACTACGTATAAATTACTCAAAGAGCTCCATAGTACCCATCCGCATATCGGCAAGCACAGCTGAGGAGATAGCCCAAACAATGGGCTGCAACCTATCTGCTCTCCCGATAAAATACCTCGGAATCCCATTGGCTGGAAGTAGACCCAAGAGGGGTGAGGGGTGACCGGACACAACTCATCCAACGAATGAACAACAAACTAAGGTCTTGGAAAGGGAAATTACTATCCATGGGCGTAAGAATCACACTGCTTAACTCGGTGCTCTCCACAATACCAAACCACTGGATGGCCATGTACAAACTTCCGCAATGGGTTGTCCGCAAAATAGAAGGCATCAGAAGAGACTTCCTCTGGCGAGGAGCCAACCTGGATTCAAAGGCATACCGCCTAGCCAAATGGGAAAGACTATGCAGACCAAAGGAGTTTGGTGGACTGGGAATCACCAACATACAAGCCTTCAACGAAGCATTACTATGCAAGTGGTGGTGGCGACTCCTCAAAGGTGAAACAGGAATATGCGGGAAAATCATTCTGCAGGCATACTTCCGGAACACCCAGATCAATCCGTTCAAGAAGATGCCAAACAGAACCTCATACTTCTGGAAAGGGGTCGTAGAACAAAGAGACCTAATAATGGCAAACCTTACAACCACGCCACGTCATGGAAACACAACCCTAATCTGGTTTGACAATTGGATGGACGGACGGAGCCCTACGGGGGCATACCCAGAAATCCTAACCCTTATGGGGAAGGCGGAACTCACCATCCATGAAGCCAGGGAACAACACCAACAGGGTTTATCCCTAATCCGACCAGGACCTCTATCCATAGGAGCATGGGACACGATGCAGCGAATACAGGATCACCTAACCTACGGAGGAACAGACGGGGAAGATCAAAGAAGATGGAACCTCACTGCGAATCAGGAATTCACCGTTAAATCAATGTACCGATTCCGAATGGATGGAGGGATCAGAGGAGCCTTACCACTATCCTTCTGGAAACAGCCATGCCCGCTCAAAGTCAAGCTATTTGCATGGCTCGCTGGGGAGAACAAGCTCCCAACATTGCAAAATCTGGCAAAAAGGAACTGGAAGGGGGAAAGGACACAGTGCTTCCTATGCGACCAGGCAGAGGAAACCACGGACCACCTTTTCACCCAATGCCCATACTCGACTGCAATCTGGGAACATTATGAGAATGTCCTCGGATGCACATCCCGACCCAACACGATACAAGATCTGTGGGGTGCGTCGGCAATCACCAAACAGGTGGGGCGAGAACTCCGCCCGGGATGGGAACTGACCATTATGGCAATCACCTGGAGTATCTGGCTGGAAAGGAACAGGAGATGTTTCGACGACAAACGACGTGTTTTCAAGGAACTGATCCGCCACATCGACTTCCTTTTCCTATCATGGATCGAGGCTGCGCAAGCCACCAGGAAAACCCAAATGGAGGAAATGCACGCCGTCATCATGCGGAGCCTCACCCTCACCCGGGACGCCCAAGCGCCGATGCTAGCCGGAGCGGACTTCGAGGAAGAACACCCATGGCAACCCCCCACCCCAGATGTAACACAAGGACCGGGAATGGTCCCAAATGTACCACAGGGACCAGATATGGACCCAATCACAAATTTGTACCCCACGCTCAACTAGGAGCTTCTAAAACTCAATAAATGTGGTTTATCCACTATTTTTTTTAAAAAAAAATAAATGAAAAAAAATTTCAAGATAAATAGCATATTTTTTCAAACTAAATCAAGGTATTGAATTATTTATATTTTTTTGGTTTAATATAGTCCATATGTCAAAATGAACAAAATCAAAAGTAGTGAAATCATTGTAAACAGAAACCTAGTTTTTCATATGAAATGACCTAGTGTAGTCTACAAGTAACAAGGTTTTTGAGGACAACACACCACTTAGGACCGACTCTCTAGGAGACTCATATATTAAAGCTTTAATTTCACCTCTATGTGATCGCAACTCTACTAATATTTAATATAAATAAAATATGATTTATTTATTTTAATTAAAGAATTGCATTTTCTTTAATAATGAAAAACTGTTTACAATTATTTGAAAATGCATATCTATTTAGAAAATCTTCTTAAAAAACAACAAGGGTAAAAAAGGATTTCCCAAATAAAACCAATTTTACTTTAATGCATGGCTAAATTCAATTAACTTGTGTCTATAAGTAAATTACAATGTTAATTATGACATAAAAAAACTAAATAAATGTTTTTTTCTTCCATTTTATTTGATTTTCTTTTTCTTTAAAAAACACATGATTCTCACTAACTGAAATCCGGCGCGCATACCTTCTTTCGTCTTAGGGCGCCTGGAACTATTTCAATTTCCTTTTCCCTCCTCGCCATCGGAGCAGCAAAAGAAAACCCAGATTCGGCGATTCTCTCGCCAATCCTCAACGAGCATCCATCCGATCTAAAGGTAAGAACCCATCTCCCTCTCATGATCTCATCTCCCATCTCCTACTCCAATGGTTCCTTGATCGTTGTTTGATCTGAATTTGCAGTCCAAGAAGCTAGGATTCGCGCTATGGGACGCGTGGATCACCATTGGAGGTTAGATTTCTTTTCTGACCTCAATTCGTAGATTTTTGTTATCGTTCTTTGGATTCTTATATTCCGTTGAGATTTCTTGGTGAATTTCTGGTGGTGATGCATCGGGTCGTTTATAGTGATGAATTCTGGTTTGATTCTCTTGCAAAATGTGCTTCAACAGTGGAACTAATTGAGCGCTGTTTGGTGCATATGATACGGTTGAGATAGGTGTCTTGTTGTTGAATTTGTTGATTGATTTTTCACTTCGTCCATCTCTTCATGCGCTGTTAGGGTTTTCTGTTTGCAATCACGTCCACTAGTGTGTGTGTGTGTGTGTTGGTTTGTGATGTAGATGTTATGGAGAACCTGTCTGCATTGTTTGGAGTTTTGTATTTTTTATCCAGCACTTGATTGTTTCCAGTGTTATGTTCCTTCTTCATCGGGATTCATTGGACAGAGGGCATAATTGGGTACATTAAGGATGGCCAAACTTCTTTTCTTATGTTCCCTTCTCTTTAGCTTCCTTGGATTAAAACTTTTACAATTGTATGCTTTCCTATTTCAATTCAGAGTATGCTATATGGTTGTTAAGAATTAACCTCTCTTGGATGACTTCTGAGGCCACAATGCTGCTTTGATTATATAGTTTCAATTTGGTTGTAATGTGCATCTATTGCTGTAAAATAGAAAGAAAGAAGAGAGGAAATAGGAAGGAACGGATGTCTAAATCTCAGAAACAGGAAATATTCAATAACTTAATATTCATAAATCCAGATTTTGCTTTTTAACTGTAAACTTATATGAACAATTTGATCATTTAAGTTGACAATTTGGTTTGTTGGGGTAGCTATTTCAGCATGATGGGGTAGTAATTTATCATTAGAATGAGGAGAAATATGGTAGATATAAAGTCATATGTCAATGTTGTTACCATGGTTAATATTATTCCACTAACACTATCTCAAAAAAATACACTCTCTGTATGAAAATCATACTTTAATTAAAGACTCTTGATTAAAAAAAAACAGCATGTCATTTGACAATGGAAACTGTAGAATGCTTTGTTGGTCTCGATGGATCACACCCTTACAATGTGCAGTGGTTTTGTAAGGCATGTGATTATGTTAAGGCATGATTATTGTTAGTGAGGGTAATATACTAGATAAAAATTCTAATTTATATGGCTTTGTTTAAAATTGTGAAATATTTGGAGAAAGATGTAAAACTTTTACTCCATTGTTTACTTCTGTGATTCATTGAAAAGAGAAAGGTGGTTTGGCCATTGGCACACACATTAGACTTCCTTTCCATATCTAGCAAGGGCTTTCCTCCTGCAAAAGAAAATGAACATACGCTCAAATAAAGGAGAAATGAATCATGGAGAGCTACGGGCTTTCCTTAAGGACGTATGCATTAGTTGTTATTTTGGTTCTTGAGAGTTATGGTTTTGAGTCAAGGAGACAATCTTTCCATATGTAGAGGTTTGGTTGCGCATGTTTGATCTTTTGTGTACCTTACAGTGTCAGATTGGATTTACACTGGATGCCTATTTCTCCATGTTATTCTTCTGGTCCAATGCACATCCAATTTCAATTCTTTTTGATGTAAGAAATGTTTGTTGAACATGCTTACTCAGCCTTTCTCTTTATCTTCATGGTCTATGTGTTATCCTATTTTGTGGTGCTGTATCTTTTCCATGAACCTTTTTGTACCACAACAGTTGACATTTTAACATGTTTTCCCATGTATCTTTGTATATCTTAGTTTGATTATTTATTTATTTATTTATTTTAATAAAGGTGGATAAACTATGTTTTCATTATAATGATTTGGAAGTTTAGTACATTAAAACAACCGGGATTGCTAGATATTATACATGAAATATAATTCACTCCAGTTGTTTTAACGGGGGAGGTTCTCAATTGTTTTTCTTTAAATGTGTCCCCCTCGAAGGCCTCATCGCCCTTGTCCCCTTCATCATCACTCAGTGAATCTCTTATGAATTCCAAGCTTCTCGATTAGATTTTGTGCCGCCTCCAATCCTGGCCGTTTGATAGGATGTGCTGCATTAAACCAAGAGAGTATGAGGAATTTGATATAGTGAATAATTTTTAAAAAAACACGTCAATCACATGTTTTGTTCTCCCTAAATACACCATATGATGGCCATAAATGTGAGGTCCCATCCCTTGTGCAGAGTTTTGTCCACCTGTCAGGAGGGGCTTTTGAGCGCTATATTTGTTGCACATTCATCGGCCTAGCTTGTATTTTGAATAAATTTTGGAAGTGGGTCTAGATCCTTGTTGCATAGGGGTTGGAGAGGAACATGTGTGCAACCGACTCATCTTCAGTGTCATACATAATACATTGAGTGCGGGTGCCCCTTTAGTTGCGCTTGCGAAGATTGTCAAGGGTCAATATTCTATTTTCCTTGGTTAACCATGTAAATAGCTTGATCTTGAGAGGGCATTGCTTTTTCCAGAAGTGCTTTTGAAGATTACTTTTGATTCCTTCATCAACTCTAAAGTTGTATATGGTCTTTATGGAGAAAATCATGATGGTCGTAGGGTTCCATGTTCTCACATCCTTCCTTGTTCCTTGTATGTCATCAAGGGTCGTGCTTAAAGTTTGGAACTCTGTCATTTCTCATTGTGAAAAGGGTCCTGTCTTAATGACCCCGAATAATCAGGTTCCATACTTGTAGAATTAATGTGGATTCTCGGAAGGAGTAGCTGTAAGGATGGGAAAATACTTTAGGGTGATTTCCCATATATCTAGTTATCCATCTAGGTGTTTATTGAGTCTTTGATGCCTGGTATGGATGTAGTGTTAGCCAACATATATGTCCTTTATCGTCTAGATACCTTTTTAGAAGGTGAATGCTCATATACGGGGCTTTGTGTACATCAATGAATCCATTCCTGGAGTACACTCCCTTGATTATTTAAGGCATATCCCGCTTTTTCCGTGAGGATTCTCCACCATCATTTCCCTAGCAGTGCCCCGTTGAAATCTTGAAAGTTTAGGATCCCCTTTCCCTTTTGCGATTTCAGACGACATAATGTTCCCCAGTTTACTAGATAGTAAGTATGGGTCTTCGTGTGCACTCCTTTCCATAGGAAGTTCCTTCTTATTTTATCTACCTTTTTTATTACTCATTATGATAAACGGTAGATCAATATCCAGTGTGTGGGCATTGTAGAGATGACTGAGTTAAACAGGGTGAGTCTTCCCTCAGAGATAGGAAATGCCTTTTCTAAGTAACTAGCACCCCCTGACTCTATGTATCAAGTCCTACCAATCTTCCTTTCTCGGTCTTCTGCCTGTGATCGATATATCAAGGTATTTGATTGGGAGGGTGACTATCTAGCAGTGGATTATTTGTGCTATTTCCAAGGGTGTGTGTCCTTGTGAGTGGATGGGGATAATTGCACTCTTGTTAAAGTTTATCCTTAACCCCGATGATCCATCGAAAAGATAGAAGATTAGTTTTAAGGTTCTGAACTGGGCCAAGCCCCCTAACATAAAACCAATAGGTCATCCGCGTATTGTAGTGATGAAATGGTCTCCTCCCTATTGGCTCCCATGGAACACTGCTAAAGATATTAGTTCTGGCTGCTTCTGTGAGCATGGTGGAGAAGACATTTGCAACAATGGTAAAGAGCAATGGTGAGAGAGGATCTTCTTGGGGTAGTCCTCTCTTGTTCCTCGTGTACTTTGATGGAGTTCCATTGATTAGGAAGGAAGCTTTGGACGAGGGGAGTAGTGATTTAATCCACATGGTCCATTTTGGTCTAAACCCCCTGGCTCGGAGTAGTTTGATTATTTTAAACTCCATTTCTTAGTTTAGGCATTTGCATCTTTTTGGGGCATATTGGCTTTTGATTCGATTTCAACATGCTTATCAAGATAGGGTGTCCATCTTGTGCTTGGTGGGCTTACTATACAAATACAAGTAGGCAGTCCTCATTGTGTTTGATGTTCTATTTATTCAAGGCCTTTCCCGGGCTTGCTTTAGATAAGAGGCTTTTGCATATGTGTGGCAATTTTTGGCACTTTTCTCTTTTGAGCCCAAACTTCTGGAATCCTGTAATCATAACTAAGCACTGAGCAAAATTTATCTTATCTGTCATAGGTTTTCTTATTTAAATCATTGGACAATTCTATCGTTAATGTTTCACTTATTAAAAAAAATTCAGTTTTTAGAACATCTATTTGTAGAAGTCAAAAAAATTGGATCCTTTTTTGCTTCTGTTTGACTTTGTGGATCATAAATCAAACTATGATTGCAGTCATTCTTTCTGTTTCTATTTCTCTGTAGATTTTACTACATCTATTGCAATATTATATACTTGCTCTTACAAGCAGTCATGAAGCACTCGGCTACATAATGTTCTGGCTCCTAGATCAAACTTCAGAAGTATCTACTATGAAATTACCCTTAAGATACATTCATGTTTTCACCCACATCCTTTCTAAGCCTATGATTCTAATAAAGTACTTTTTTGGTAATATAGTTCTTTTTAGACTTCTCGATCACCATAATCTAAGTGCCCTCTTGTGCATGATGGATGGTTGATTTTTCATTTGCCAATCACAAGAACATTGTCATTCACTTCTGCTGCTGGTTAGACAGACAAGTTTTACCTCATGATTGTGCTTTTAATCTTTTCCTTCTATGAGTAACATTTGCATTGCCTGGACAAGATGCATGGTCCTGATACACGCCTCGCAGCTGCTCTTCACAGACAATGAAGCTGCGCTTGTGAGATGTTTGTTGTGTCAATTGTTACAATCAGCTAGATTTGACACAAACATTTTTGTTTACATGTATTGTGAACTGGTATAGCTCGCAGGACTGGATGCATCTTCAAATGATTGCCCATATGCTTTCATCCTCTTTTCCTTAGCTGGTTTTTATCCAGGTCAGTTCCACTTGTGCATTATTAGTCCTCTTTAGTCGTGGAAGACAAACAAGTCTAATTATGGGTTGCCTGTGATTTGACAAGTGATTTCTTATCACCGGTTGATGTCGTTATCATCTATTTCACGTGTTGTTAAACCCTGAGTTAGCTGTATTGGTGGGCCTATTAGTTAGATCTTGTCTCACCCTAGTCAATTAGCTTTAAGGCCTTGTTTGGATGAGTTTTTTTTACCCCAGAAGCGCTTCTAGAGTAAGTTAAGCGCTTCTGAGGCAAAATAACATGTTTGAATGGGCTTCTTGAAGTTGTAAAAAGTAAAAATAGCTTTTCGTAAGCTAGTGATTTGTAGCTTTTGAAAAAGTTCGCTCAGAAATTTGTTTTAAAAAGTGTCAATTACTAAAATACCCCTCTCAAACATTTTCAAAGCTATGTCAATTACCAAAACACCCTTGATTATTATTATAATTATTTATTTTTATTTATTATTATTATTATAAAACTAGTTCTGCATTAACATATCCAAACACAAAAATAACATAAGTGTTTAACTTACTCTGAGAAGCACTTTTTTCAAAAGTCTTTCTATCAAATTTTAAAAAAAGCATTTTTTTCAAAATCCAATCCAAACAAGCTCTAAATCAGAGATTGGGATACTGGGCTTTTTAGTTGGGCTTAATTTCATTACAGTTTTTAAGCAGAAGTACAAGTCTTAATTTTCTTTGATAAATAGTACAAGTCTTACTTTTCAAGACCTTAAACAATTTGTACTAGCCATCCTGAACCGTCCCTTGAATCTTTCATTGATTGGTGACCTTTTCAGCTTTCAAATCATTTCATGAGTCATTTTATTTTATTTTTTTAAAATATGGACAAACACATAAAAACGCTTCATAAACATTTATTTGAATTCTCATTCTTTCTGTAAAAAATAATGGACCAGCCAACTTTCAAAGTTGATATCTTTGCCTTTTCTTTAAAAAAAATTTATTTCACAATGACAAAATTCAATTTTCACAATGTACATGTCTGAAGTTTATTTTCCCCTCCCCTGGAACATGTCCCTCTAGTGTTAACAGTACCAGGCTGCCAACATTTGTTTATTCTCATACAAATCATATTAACATCGTTGCTAAATTGCTCGGCTGTGATGGCCACTGACTCCTTTCTCAGCATTATCGTCCTTGGATAGTTGGATTCTCTGTCAGCCTATTGGTTCCTCTCCCACTCTTTACAGAATGCAGACGTTAGATAGAAAAGACTACTTATTCATGTGCAAACTAGTGATTATTTTTTATCCATTTGATATTCAAAACTGTTACCTAGTCGTGATTCATCATCCTAGAGGGGAAATGCTATAGAAGAGTCGAAGACTATATGAATGATCTGGCATCATACGCCAATACTTTTAAGCGAATATGAATTATTTCTCGGTGCCAGTTCCATTCTTATCGGGTGAAATCATTAACTAAAGAAATTTCAACCTAGAATCATGGATATGCAACACCAGGATGGTTGGAGTGATCATACCTATGATATAAGGAGGATTGGTCGGACTTATTTCAAAAATAGGAAGAAATTGAGATTTTGGAAGGGAAGATTTCTATCCATGGGTGGTAGACCCACACTAATAAACTCTATAGTGACAAATATCCCAATCTACTAGATGTCCATTTATACACTCCAAGAATGGGAAAGGCAATAAGAAGAGAATTCTTCTAGAAGGGTGCTGACATGAACTCACACGTATACCGTTGGTGAATTGACAATGTCTATATCAACCAAAGGAACAAAAAGGATGTGATATATTGAAGGGGAATTGAGGAGTATAGATTCTTACAATAATACCTAAGGACCTTCAAGGGACATAGGAAGATCAAAGGGTCTGGAGACTTATTACCCTAACTGTATTCACAGTCAAATTACTATGCAAATTACGGATAGACGGCGGAATTAGGAGGGACATGTAAATGAGTTTCTGAAAACACCCATGTCTCCTTAAAGTTAAACTATTCACATTGCTGGCAAAATAAGACCGAACACTCACACTAGATAATCTTCACAAGAAAAATTAAATGGGCACTTGTGTAACATGCTTCTTATGTGATGCTGACAATAAGACCGTTTCACATCTCCTTCTCAACTGCCCAGTAGATCTTAACATATGAGAGCACTAAATGAGAGTCTACGGAATAAACACACCGCTTATCTCCATCCAAGATATTTGAGGTCTCCAAACCATCTCTCCCAAGGTTACCAGAACTTTAAGGAAAGGATGGGAGCTTACGATGATAGCCGTCATATGAATCTTATGGAGAGAAAGAAACATGTGATGTTTTCAAGATAGACGATCAAATTATTCATGACATTACCATCTTGGTTTGATGTATTACATTTTTTAAAGAAAGATGATGTTACAAGAGGCATAGAGTTTGGTGAAAAAGAGCCTACAATTCATGCTTGACACTCTTTAGTGGATCAAGGGCGATGAGGCCTAGGAGGATACCTAAACACTAGGAAGGAGAATGAGAGGATATATTTTTTCCCTGTTTTTATCGTTCATTAATTAACAAATCCTTTGTAATCAAAGGAATGTTTGTATCAAAACAACACCATATATATTTTTTTTTTTAGGTGACAAAGTATCCATCTGCAGACGTGATGGATTTAACGCGTGTCACACCTCTGCAGAGGAGAACGATCCCGTGATTCTAGATCAGCCAACCTCTTGCAGTAACCCATACCAATGTAATTCACCACCATATATTACTATAAATAAATATGATTTTTTTTTTAAATTTTTTTTTTACACCTATGATAGTAACTCTTTTTTTAAAATAATAATAATAATAATAATTTTGCCTTTCCTTTCATCTTTTGCACGAGTGAGATGGACGCGTCCCATATGAGTGGCGGGACACGTGCCGTAGCCTCTCCGAGCGTGGGTCCACTTAAAGGCTTTAAAGTCGCGCTTATATTAGATCCCGGCGCTCTTGCGCGTGCGCTGGTTGCGGTGCCACGAGCTCATTGGCCTGGGCACTGTTTGGTGTCCACATGGTGGGCACGGGATGAAAACTGAATGACTCTATCTGGTTATGATGTGAAATAGAGCAAGAGGGGAGCATATCCAAACCATAGTGGTGTGATTCCAGGAATGATGGATCGCCACGTTCAAGTCTGTTTCCCTTTGTTTATTCCATTGCATTGACTCTCAGCCCACCTGCTTCACCAACCTCGTCTCTCTAATATGCTTATATTGATTTTAGCTTCGCTGTTGTTGTTACTGTTGTTTAGTCATATAAAGTAATGATAGTTAATTAGTGGGACTGATCCGGGACCGGTTATGCATTAAAGATGGCAGAATCTGGTGCCTGATAGATAGTGAAAGCGTGAAAAGATGCCAGAAATGGACATGGATGTCGATCATTGAAAAGAAGGGTTTAATAATTGGACAGGTGGATTCTGTTTTGAGGTGATGCACTTTTGGGAAAAGATTAAGTGTTACATAGGCATTATTTGCATTAAAAAGTGAGCCCATGATCCATCCATTATTTTAGTATGATGTATCCAAGAGGAATGCTGAATTTTAGGGGGTTGCACTTCTAGCTGTTTATGAGTAATACTACTACTAGAACCTTGAAGAAGATTCATGAATGCAAGGTGAGTTGGGAGTAGACCTACCAAAAAGGAAAGAATTCACGTGGCTTGCTTGAAGGACTAGAACTCTTAAGAAGATTGGTTGTTGAAGGTATTGGGGATTGTGACACTTAGAAATGAGCCATGCAACAACAGCATCAGCATTGGTTGACTGGTGACTAGATTCACGGTCTAAATTGGGAATGCGTTTGGTTGGGAAATCTCCCAACATTCGGCAGCAAGGAAGGTGGACAAGTCTTGCTTTGCGCGTTTTTTATGCCCCACATTGCCTTCAATCCCTCCACAGCCTCCCACGTCGACGGTTTCCCCCACTTTTCCCATGTCATAATGGAAAAGATATTGAACTATGTTTGAGTGGCCAATGATATAGGAGCTCATGAGGTGCCAGCTCTCTTTACTTCCAGGAGTTCATCATCTGTCAAACAGTTGTCTGGACGATTGCATCACGGCACACGCACACACTTATATACTATTATTAGTAAACTGGTCATGGCTGTGTAATCTATAGTTTGAAGTTTGAAATAAATGCAGAAATGTCAGAGGAGCTATTAGGAGTACACACGTCACTTGAGCAGGGCAACCTTTGGTGACTGGTCAACTTAAAAATGCACCACTATTTTGGAGATGGAATAAAAGATAATGGATCATCCATGGTGGCCAAAATGTTCTTTTAATCAACCGCTGCTCTTCTTTATTCTTTCTGCCCCACTTTGTTTTGTGGGACTGACCATTGTTTAGTGATTAGTCATGGATGAGGTACGTTGAGTTTTTATTTAATTTTTAAATAAATATGAATAAGTTATTAGAAGCGTGGTTGGAGCCTCAATTTTTTTCGTTTTTTTTGAAAGTTGATATGAGGTATGTTGTTTTTAGAAAAAGGATGTGTGTGTTCGTTAACTACTTGGGTGTGATAGCTTTCGATAATTGACATTATGCTTGCTTAACATTAGTTGTCGCTTGATTAGCAAGGTCGAGTGGTGAGTCTCAATGTTACTTGCCGCTAAGGTTTGAAACTTGAAAGCAATGGCTTGGTTTTAGACACCTTGCCATTGAACTTATTGTTTATGAGTTAATTTAGATATAATCATACAAGAGTAGTAATACGATTAACTTTTATGAAAAAAATTGGCTAGCTTATTCTCTCTTATAAGAAAATATTGAGGATTCAAACCACGTCTATCGTGATGTGTTATTAGTGGCTTATCCATATTTATTAAAAAAAAATAGTGACACCCAAAAGATAAATGGTTTCTAAGTTCCATGAAACAATAGCTTGTTTAATAATGCATGTTGGTGCTGTGAATTGGAATATATATATATATATATATATTTAAATAGATAAATTATATTTATTAATAATTAAAAATTCTGTGATACAAATATTTTTATGATTATATGATATTTGATAATTGAAAGTTGATAAAAACAGGAAAATGTTGTATCCCTTGGTATGCTAAAGATTTAGGTATCTGCTCGGGTTTTATTGCCCTTGGTCTCCTGGGAAATATCTATCATGAAATTTAGGCTCTGTTTATCAGACTTTATGTCTCCTGTAGTTTCGGCTTTTTTGACGGATAAGTTGCTGACTATCTAGACTCAAGATAAACTAGTATTTGACCAACCTCTTTCTTATGTGTAATAGCGCCGCCCTTGTTTTTTTCTCCCCCTTTTCCCCATTGGCGGACGGGTTATTTAATCAGTTTGGTGTGTTGTCTATGCCACACATTGAAATGGCGGTTGGTTCATGTGATTTGTTTTAGGCATAATTTTGCTTATCCTCATAGTAGACGAGACACTAATTAAACTTTGGTTTCAATGTGGGGAAAGAAAGCAGCTTTACCCATCCAACGGAAGGAGTGGGAAAAGTGGCAGTGGCCACTCCTTATCCTTCTCTCTTCACTCACATTACTTCTATCCATTAGTTGGAAAAGCGAGGCACAAGTTGGTTATGAGCTCAATTAACGTAAGGAAGCACCATAATCAGGCCTAGTTATGGAGGGAGGAATAGGAATGAAAGTGACAAGGATTAGATGAGAAAGTGGGGTTATTTAATGAATCATCTCAGTTCCAACAAGGTTGATGGTTGGTAAGAGAGATGGATAATGTGTTTTCCTTGCTTTTGCTTTAAATGAATTGACAGTTGCACTTCTTTGTTTCCGTTGCTTAATATTATCTTTTTTTTCCATGTAATAGTTTTCTATGCTAGCACTGGATTTATCTATGGCTGAAGTTAGGATGCCAAAAGGCATCATTTCCTGCGTCATTGCACTCCTTGGTTTTCAGGGGAGAAAGGGCCAATACTTTAACCCATTCTCTTTGGCTTTCATTGCTTCTTCATCTCATTCCTCTCCGTTCTCTCTCCAAAACCTTATGATTTCTTTATACATGGGAAAGAGGGGGTTACACAAGAGGGTTTTAACATTACCATGTTCATAGACATTACGTGGAGATGAATATTTTGTCTTAATTCTTGGACATATCATGTGTCTACCTATTCCATGACGTCTGGCCCATAAGGTTGCACGTGGGTTCCACGTGAGTCCGAGCTTGGGATGACGTCTCTCTTGTATGCTAAAGGCTGCGTTGCTGCCATTTCTATAATAGGTTTGAGTCCATTCGCGTCTAATTTCTTTCTTGTCAATGTGGTTTATGGCTTGATTTTGAGGCCTTGCATTTTCTCCCAGAACGTGGATGAACTTTGCAAACATATTACAAACTCTCACATTCATTAGGAGGATGATATTATTGACCACTCGGATGGTTTAGCTTGTTTTAGGAATATATTGTGTTAGCTGAAAAATTGGTTGGTCAACAGATGATGGCTTCCTCTATGTTTGAAGGATATATCGAAGGTGTGTTCTCCAAAGAATCCACCTGAAAATAGGACACAAGAACGATTATGAGAATGGGGAAGGTCTGGATGTCCAAATCCTGCTCCGACGTTCAAGTTAGTCAGAAGATTGCCGAGGAAGATGAGTAGTAGTGAGAGAGTGGAGAGAATTCTTAGTCTCTAGTAAGCTTACCTTCTCTCGTCTGAGGTCTTCTCCTTTTGTGCTATCAGGGCTCCTCCTTAATTCGGGCTTCGTCTCATAATCTTTTGCTATCTTATCAATCATCATGAGAGAGGGTGTGCAGACAATCCTTTTGTCTCTAAGGTGATGGCGACCCTACTCTAATATGGGGCGATATGGTGGTTCTTTTTGAGATTCGTGTCATATTTATGGGACGTGCATGTATCTCGGCACGTGGGTACTGAGATTCGGGGTGTATCACATTGCATTTTTAGAGTATTAGCTCCTTTGGTTGTTTTCATATTGATGGCTTCAAAAAAAAAAAAAAAAAAGTCTCAACCACGCTCTAAAAAGGGGTTAGAGGTTATTGACCGTGATTTATGGAAATTAAGCTGCATGGTTATTGTTTTCTTCTGGAAGAAAGACCAGTAGAATCTTTTCATCTCTAGATATTTTAAGAAATCTCATTGAAAGGAACATCTTACCTGCCTTGTTCTATTTGCAAGTCAATCTGACAAAGAGATGTGACACTTTATTGTTTTCACTCCACGAAAAGAACATTGTTGTTGATAAATTTTTTCTGTTGTGGACGAGTGTCATGGCTGTTTCCGGTCAAATGCTCTTCATGAAGTAGATTGGACAACACACCAAAAGAAAATTTGGCTTATATATAAAATATTAAATATGAAATGGTGTTTTTTTTTCCCTCTCTCTCCAACAAAGGCCACAAACAACCCTATAAAGAAAATCAAGGGCAGACATAGATATGAAACCCACTCAACATGTCTGAACCTGCACCTTGTGGAGGTGTGGGTGCTCGATCTTAGGTTTTTCATCTACACGCGGGGTGAGGGCTCAATCTCGAGACCTCTAAGAGAATATTTTCACACCTTATATAAGGAACCGGTACCAATAGACCTAATTGCCGTTCATTAAATGGTGTTTTTAGATAGATAAATCATATTTGTTGAAAGGTAAGAGAGTTACAAATTAGAGAAATATAGAAATAAATCCATAAATTAGGTTTATATTTATGACCCTGGTGCATGGCTGGCTGGTTACTTAGGCGTGTTACTCGATTATACTTGGGTGAGGAAATATTTTTTTAATAGAAGTGAATAAATCATGTTTATATGTATGTATGACCTTCGTACATGGCTGGCTAGTTACTTGGGCGTGTCAACCTCAAATGCATTGTTACTTGTGGCTTGTACTAGATTTTCTTCAGTGAAGGTTAGGCTCTTCTTTCTTTTTTGGTAAATAAACGAGCTTCATTAGAAACTAACTTAAGCTACATAGTAGAGTTTCATTACACACAAGTTTTTCTAAATTGAGTCTGATTATGTGAGGTGTCTCCTTTATCTTTCCATAAGATTCACATTCCCCAATTCTTCTTGCCCACTTGGCTAGATAGTCTGCAGCTGAGTTTTCAACTCTGGGGACATGTTGGATCTCCCAAGAGTCTAGCAAAGTGAAAAGGGCTTTGCATCTTCTTCCAGTATCTCCTCCAATTGCGTCTGCATTCCTCTCTTCTTTGAAAAATCTTGCCAATTGTATGTTGTCAGTATACAACACTGCACTTCTTCCTTGCTCCTGCACTAGCCTGTTTAAGCCTTCCAGCATGGCCTTCATTTCCCCATCAAAGGGAGTTTCAACTTCACAAACTCTCATCCCTGCAAGACAGAGTGTGCCATGTTTAGATATTATGATATAAGTTGTTCTTTATCAAGGACTCCACCGCTATTATTTTGGTCCTTTGGATGCATGAGTTCTACCAAAGGAGAATGAGGAATTCAATATCACAAATTAGTTTAGAGAAAATACATTTATCTTAAAAACATCTTTAATTCCTCTAAAACTGGAGGTTCGTATAATGGATATGATGGCTAAGTCCTAGGTTATTCATATTGTTTTTTTGGGTGATATGAGCGGCAAGCCACTAATAAACCAAGGGAGTGCATAAGCCTTGGTGGAGCAGAATTGAGGGCGGGGTTGTGCACACGTGGGCATTGGGACCACCATCGTCACAACCATTGCTCACACTCCCAGAATTGTGCCCTCACTCACGAATCGAACCCAAGACCTCTTGATCGTTGGAATTCTTGTGTGGACTGAGATACCAATAGACCATTTGGTCATTGATCATATTGTTATTCTCACTAGGATGTCATAGGGGTTTAGCCTTAAAGATCTTGCATCTTTTGGGGCATCCTCGCTATACTAAAGAGGCTCCAAAAATGACCTCCAATATTTCTTACAAATACACATAAGATGGATAATGGATTTGTTTTTGTTCTCACATATGAACCCGACTGTTTAAGTCCTTTTTCATTGCCACTTGGCTAGGTTGTTTAGGGTTAGGATTTTGTCGTCTTGTGTAAGACAGTCATGTGTAAGACAAGCAAAAAATTTATTCTTAGTAGGCATGAGCGCCTTTACAATAACTATAGGATGTCACATCCGATTCCTTCATCGACTAAGAATTGTTAGGACCGGGGGCACCCCACATTCCACACTAGCAACGATATTGTCCGTTTTGGGCCGGAGCCCGCACGGTTTTGTTAATGGGCTTAACCCAAAAGGCCTCGTTGCTATGAAATGTGTTCAACCACTTATATGTCCCTTCCACTTTCTCTCATCATCCGATGTGGGACTTTAGTTTGCCTCCCAACAATCCTCCCCTCAAACAAAGGACCACATAATTAGCATACCCTCAGGCGAAACACCATCGACACCCTTGGACATCATTGCGTTGGAGCACACGCCTTATGTGGAACACCAGGGCCGCCGGATCACTGCCATACTTGGGTCAGTCTCCCCTCAAGCGAAACACTATCGGCACCCTTAGACATCACTGTGTTGGAGCACACGCCTTACGTGGAACACCAGGGCCATCCACCGATAGAACACATCAACTGCTCAACATCACTGCGTTGGAGACGCACGCCTTACGTGAATCACCCGAGCCCGTCGATCACACCGCTATACTTGGGAACTTCATTCCGGTTTTTTTCTCTCTTTGTTTGCCACCGGAGATCATCATACCAGGGATGCACTTTACCAGGAATCCGTCCACCTACATCACTGGAGAGACCTGGCTCTGATACCAATTGTTAGGACCGGGGGCACCCCACATTCCACACTAGCAACGATATTGTCCGCTTTGGGCCGGAGCCCTCACGGTTTTATTTTTGTATAGTGAGTTCACTATAAAGTGCTTGGAGGCCATTAGTTTCCATGTCCTAATGTTCGGATTGGAGCTTTGGATTCTTTTCAAGTGACTATGGAGTAGTAGGTTATTTGTGGTGTCTTCTTTAGGTATTCTCTAGGTATGGGTTTTGACCGTAGTATGAGGATCCTTTGATGAATCATCATTCGGGGGGTTTTCACAGAGATCATGTGTTTACCCACGAGTTTTTGGAGTGAAGGCCAGAGATTCCATGAAGACTGTTCTTTGATCCAATTGTCCATCTAGCAATTGAGGGTGACATCGCTTCTAGCAGTTGAGATAATGTTCATTAGCACCTCGCTTGGTCATTATAGATGTTTTTCCAGAAAAGAATCTCTGGTAGGGATTGGATGAGAGGGGTTGATGAAATGCTCTCTTAACAATCCATAAGTAACCAACCTTCACAAGTTGGTAACTTATTCCTCTCGTGAAGAGAGGGTGACAATTTCGAATCACACCTATAACATGGTTCTAATAGTTTGTTCATATTTATTAAAAATAAAAATAAAAATAATCCATAAGTAAACAACAATCTCTATTTTTAGGATTCTCCATCATTATTTCTCCAACAAAACAATATTGAAGTGTCTCGGATCAGTTATACACCATCCCCTTGTTAGCCAAGTGCAAGATTTTTATTGGTAGAGTTCTCAGCAATGGAATCACTGATCAAGAGAAGTCTGATTTTCACCCAATAGACGCCATGACACTATTGAGAGATGATGCCTTAAGATGATTCTCTCACTGTGCAAGACATCTAGAAGCCTAGGCACGTGGAGAAGAAATATACCAATGAAATTTTATGCTCTATCTATGTGACACTTTATGATACTTCAATATAAATAAATTTATAATTTATCTATTTTATCCAGAAGAAAAAGAAATTCACAGCGGACACCGGCCACTACTTTTGGAACTCACGGCCTCTTTCTTCATTTTAGATTAAAAATAAATTAATCGTTTTTAGACCATTAATAAATGTCTTTTCAACTCAGTTAGTAAAAGCATTCCTCTTTTCAAATTAAATAAAAGCCATGTGCAATTAGTATATCTTAGTTCTTTGATTAGTCATGTCAGCTTTGTGGGTTATTCACAAACTTCAAGTCCCAGCCGCAAATCCAATTCATTGGGTGGTCACTTCGGGTTAAATTAATGTGCAAGGAATACGTATGCTTTCAACTTTCCGGCATGTTTATATTATCATTATATTATATTATATTATAATTTTTAAATAAGATAAATAAATCATATTTATTAAAAAATAAGAGTGTTTACGGAATAGATACAAGGGATATGATGATCCCTATTATGTATGTGTTGTCAAAGTCTGCTCCTAGGGGATACGGTGATGGATCTTCTTGTGTAAACTTCAGGCTCTTCTTGACGATGCATTCTACTATGATTAGCTTCAACCTTTTGGACACATGAGCTACATCAAACTAGAAAAGGGTTAGGATATCTCGAATCATTTTCATAAAACTGTGTTGTTTGTCGTAAAAACATCTTCTATTACGCTCCAATCGCATGTTCCAGACTATAACCATGGTGAGCAGGTTCTATCCCTTGCAAGCTTCCTTAGGCAATCGATTGGTGACAGTGTTATCCCCCAAAGATCT
This sequence comes from Dioscorea zingiberensis, assembly GCA_026586065.1. NCBI lineage: Eukaryota > Viridiplantae > Streptophyta > Magnoliopsida > Dioscoreales > Dioscoreaceae > Dioscorea > Dioscorea zingiberensis. Next base: position 62,661,149 of record CM048819.1, on the reverse strand, counting down.
TGTATTCTTTGGGGGTGACACCTAGTTGGCAGAGTTAAATGAAGTGTTGCCATATGTTTGTCGTATAGCAGCAGTGGATGAGAAGGTGTTCAACCGTTTCCTTAATTTCTTCACAGAGGTAACATGATGTGTGTGTTCCACTCCAACTGTGCTTTCTTATATTATTCAATGTGAGGATTTGTTGTCTAATGTAAACCAGATGAAAAGTTTAACTTTGGTAGGGCACGATTGCTTCTAAAAGCCCAATGCTATTGATGGTATAATACATTTATCCATCAGAAAGCAGTAAAGTGACTGAGAATGTTCTTGTGGCCATAAGTTTTCACTGCCTTGTTGTTTATATTATCATGAACCCAAAAAATAAACGAAAACTCTAAAAAATAAACAGAAACACAAAATAATACACAAAAACAAGAATACAACAAATACCCCAATAATCAAGAGCAAATGTATGTAGAACATACTTCCATTTTAAACAAACAACATACTTGTTTGAAACATAAAACATACAAAATTTCAACCAGGGTAAAAAAAAAAAGATAGACTTAATTACGAGCTTGGGATGACTTTCGTCGGGCCTATCATGTAGGAAGCTTTTAGACTTCAACGTTTTCATATTTCCTCTAACACAAACTATCACATGGACAGTACACTAAACTCTATAACATGACCTTTTTTTATATCGTGTAACAACAAAGAATGTCTCCATTGACAATCTGCAAAACTAGTAGATTCATTATTATAAGTAAATGTGTAGCTAATACGTACTCTACAAACACAAAAAAAAAGGATAAGGCAAAGTGAAAAGAAAGGGTGTTTAGTTGGAGGAGCAGAGAAGACAAAAGCAAAAAGAATTTCATGGACCGATGAAGATGTTCAAGGAACAATGGAATAGAGGGATTATTCATTGAAGAAGAGGGATCATCATTTACAAGCAGAATTAGATAAACTTGCCTTTCAAAAACCACAAAGGGAAGGATTGAAAGATAGAAATAAAGATGTTTAGCTGAAGCTCTCACTGAATAGGAAGCTTATTAGACAAAAAAAAAAAAACTGACGACATGATTGGGCAGAAAATCTCCTTCTTTATAATTCTCTAACAGGAGGGACCAACGGAGGAGACTTCAAAAAAAAAATATATATATATAAAAAATGAGAATGCTTTTCGATCATATATAAATATGTCGGGACTAAAGTATAACTTTCTCAGATAAAAATTAACTTGTACCAGAGATTAGAAAAGTGGAGAAATGACCGCCCAAAATGGAGGTTCACATGACGCTGGGGGAGCGGCTTCAGATTCCTAAGCTATCAGAAGAGTAGGACGGTGTTAGTAGTAAAGTGTAGCTCTTGGAATACTACTCGTTCTTTAGTACTGGGCGGTGGAGTTTTATCAGACGATAGGACGTACGTGTGCGAGAATAAAGCTGATGGTATTGGTTCTCCATTTCTTTATTTTCTAAACCCTTTTTGCATTTCATCCGTGATTGATGGCTGAGTGCTCATAACTAACTATTTTTTAGGATCATTTCATCCATCTTATTGGTTGTTTGAATTGAATTGGGTTTTGGGTCCTCATACATACTAGTTAGTAATCCACCGGCCTTTTTTTTTCTCTTCTTAGCAAACGTGTCGTTTCTTAACACTGAGCCAAAAACGTCAGCATCCTCTTCTTTCTCCACTGGACATAAAGTCATTTCGCACTACCTTTCTGTGCGTCCCTCTCTCTCTCTCTAGAAAGTAGAAACCAAACACTCTCTGCTATTCGCCAGTCCAATGGTTTGCAGTCAATTACTACTTTTATTCTATTCTTTTACAAACCATTTTTTCTCAGCCTGGAGAATAAATAGATTTAGGAAAGTTTATATGAAGTACATACGCAACTGAATATTATTTACAACAAGTGATGACCCTCCATGTACTCTAAATAGTAAATACATGACTGACTGAGTGAGGGGCTTATTATGATAAACAGGAATTTGATCATATACATGGATATAACAGGTAGAAACCAGCTGAGCTCGGCTAAACCTAAACTATTGCCCACAAAGCTACAAGCTGGTCTCTCTCCCTGCTTCTCTCTCATGGTCCTAAGAAGGGAACCAACAACAAAAGAATAAACTTTTAGAGTGCCAAAAGGGTGATTCCGGGGACCTCTACCGATCCCTCTGGTAATTCTCCCTTCTCTAAAAGGACAGTAATTAATAATAGTATAATGGTATAAACTGTTATGCCTGAGATTGGAGGTCCTTGGAGCTGATGAAGGTCCCATGGAATCCATAAGGAACCCTCGAGGGCAGCTTCACTGAGGCCTCCAGCCGCATGTCGGTCGCATTCACGATCAGGAGCTCCGTCTCCGATGTCTTCTCGTCGTGCATGTACGTCACGACATAACCATCGTCTTCTCTCTTCGCCGCCGGGTCCTTGGCCACGAAGTAAGGCTCCCCACCGTATCTCTGATCGCCGTATATAAACTTCCTGACCTCTCCGGTGAAGAGATCCACCTTGGCGAACCCGGACACCTTCGGCCACGGCTCGGCGATGGCCAGGTATGCGTAGCGTGTCTTCCTGCCGAGAAGGTTCCGGTTCACCATGCCGGCCTCCAAGTTCACCTGGTTGGACGGGTTTATGATGGGCCGGCGAGTGGACTTGCCGGTCTTCGGGTTGAGCCGGATCTCCGAGAGGACGCTCTTCAAGCTCTCGTCGCATTCATTGAAGACGGAGTCCGCCGGAGTCATGCAAGAACCGACGACCACCACCTCTCCGGTGGCGGGCTCCTCCCATGCATTCCAGAGATGGAAGCAGAAGCAGTCAGGGACGTCCACCCACATGATCTCCTCCGCGTCCTTGGCGTTCTTCGGTAGAATCCCGAACCGTGATGTCTTCTCCTTGTCGTAAACCACGGGAGAGCCACCACGGATCATCTCCTGCATCTTGAACACCACCTGCTGGTCCGGAATGACTACGTAGTTCTCGGTGATGGCGAAGTCGTGCATCATGGTGGGCTGCTCGAGAGGAATCTCGACGTCAGCGGACTTCTCACCCTCCGGGGAGAACTTGAAGTACTTGAGGTATGGCTTCTTGATGACATCGTAGCTAAGCGCGAAGAGCTCGCGAGTGTCCGGATCGAGCTTAGGGTGCGCGATCATGGAGTCTTTGAGCTGGCCGTTGAAGTCGTAGCGTCCGACGGTCTCGAGGTCGCCTTCGGGGGTGAGCCGGACTTGGTACGGGAGGTCGTCCTCGGACATGGCGAGCAGGCGGTCGTTGAAGTAGATGAGCCCGGCGTTGGCCACCCCGATGCCGCGCGTGGGGTCAACGAGGCCGAAGAGTCCGCGCGCGTAGAAGAGGAGCAAGCGCGCGATACCCGAGTGGCCGTGCAGCTCGCCGATCGCCTTCGGGAATATAGCCCGCCCGATGGCGCGCTCCTGGCGGAGCCGCTCCGTCTCGGTGTACCGACACGCGTAGCTGGCGCTACCGTTGGAGATGCGCACGGCGTGGACCATGCCGTCTCCGTCGAAGAAATGGTGCCCGGCAACGGGCTCGAACAACGGGTTGGCGCCGTTGCGGACGTAGACGCCATTGATGAATGGAGGTATGCGGCCGGAGACTTCCAGTTTGTGGCAAGGGGGTTGCTCGTCTACAGGGGCGAAGTTCCCGGCTATCTGGACCTCTGGGTCCGCAGTCTTAGGCAACGGGTGCGCGCGCTCGAGCACTTTACTTATGAAAGCCTCCTCGAGCCCGTCGAGCGCCGCTGCCGCCGCGCGCTGGAAGATGTTCCAATTGGGCCGCGCGCTGCTGCCGCTGCGCTTCTTCGTGTGCTGCTGCTGATCGGGTTTGGTTGGGTTTACAAGCTGGGAAATAGAGGACATGTCCTCTTTGATAAAAGGTGAAGTAGGTTGGTGGTAATAAGGGGGTGATTGGCTTACATGATGTAGAAGCGGGTGGGAAGTGGTGGAGCAATGGATGGTGCTTGAAGGCTTGGAATGGTTTCTCTTTCTCACTGTTCTGATGGGGATTGGATTGGTTGCTAGGTAAGAAGCAGCCATGGTTGTTCTCTTCGTCTCAGTGATTTAGCAAATCAAGGAATGATGCTTTGGTTTTTTTTTGGCTTGGCTCTGTTCTGGAGATTGCTTTTGGGTTTGTGGTGATGGGGCTGGGGGGTTTATATATAGAGTTTGGGAGGGGAGAGAGGGTTCTTAGGGTGGGCAAAGGACCTCCACCTCGACATCCCAGAGAAGCCCACGTGGTGGATTCTGCTTAAAGGGAAGAACGGGGATTGACATGGATTTTCTTCAAATCCTTGTGATTTCTCAATATTATGTGTTTGGGTGAAGGGTGGTGTGTATGGTTTTAGGTTGAGGCTCACTGGTGGGCTCAGGTGTCTATTTGTTTGTGGGGCATTGTCTGATCACTTGCTGCCTTATTAACTTCTCTCACTCTCACATCACACACATAACTCCATCTCTCTCCTTCATCCCATCCCCCTGTTCTTCAAAAAATAGAATGCCTTCCCTCTTAGGACATCCCACATGCTTTCCCTCAGATGTTGCTTATACTTGTATTTATTGTATTTATCATTCACCTACCTCCTCTCCTTCTGATAATGCATACATACATACATACATACGTATGAGTCTGCTGGTAAGGAATTTGTATTGCTATGAAGACAACAGGGAATGCAGAACACACTATAACCAAGTAATTAGACTGTAGTTGCTTGATCTTCATTGATTTCTTAATTACGAACTTACTAGAAAGTATTACACATATGCCTTTCTTTTTTAGTTTGTGTTTTTTGTTTTGGTTGTTTTTTAAATGTGGTTGAGATGTTATTAATTAGGTGGTTATAGAGGAAGTATGACAAGGTTCACCACCTTGTTATTCCATATAGAGTGCAATACCGGACGTGGTGTGCGCTCATTGGCGGTGATTCTTATATGCTTTGTTTTTCTATAATGAACTCTTTTGTTTGGTCATTGTTGTGATTATTTTTCTAAAAGGTCTTCACCTTTGGAGATGGAGGGGGGCCTATCCGCGGAGGTTGCACTTTGTTCAGCCTAAACGCATAATAGATTATTCCTCTAATTAGGATTATATCATACTCACCAAACCATCTAAGCTAATCCCGTACCAATGGACCCAATCTTAGCCTTATTCTTCTTTTTACCTACCAATTCATCAGTTACGTCCGGTTTAAGTTGGCTTCCTTTTCTCACTTGCTTTGGTTGTAGTGAATTATTTTGAACCGATAAATGGAATAATCCGATCGAAATGGCATGTGACAATCACTGGACAAATCTTGATTGCATAAATGACTGATCAGAATGAGTGGAGGTTGATAAATCACAAACTCCACAAACTGTTGTACTAGTTCGCGTCATTTTCTCTTTTCCCTTGAGAATGACATTGTGTATAGAGATTGAATTTGATTGATCATAGCAAGTAGAATGTTTCCTTGCTGTACCTCACATGTTTCATGGGAAAGTTTTCATATTCATTCAATACTTGGAAATGTTTTGGAGTGTTATTATTTGAGGACCATTTGATTTTTAGAAGTGATATATGGGGATATTTCTTGTTTCTTTCTGATGTCTTTGCAGCCTATTTATGTTCTTTCTATAATAGAAAATTGAACTCGTTCACGGATGGTCAAATTGATCAACCTTTTTAGCTTGTAAGATTGAAATCAAGTTTGGATTTAAAGATAAAACCTTAGCTCTGGTACGTACTAATTGAAAACTTAGCTATCAAGGAGAATAGAGAAAAAGAAAAAACCTAGAAATCAATAAACAAAACACATTAGCAGTGTACATGTGATACTTATGAAAGTAAAACCTAACTTAAATATAGTTCTAATCATATTCTTAACAGTCAAGAATCAAAATTCTAAGAATTTGAAACATGTGAAACATATGAAAAAAAAGCTTTCAATTCTACTTGACCAAGAGAACAATCATTAATGCAAATCATGCGTGGTTAATTAAACCTAACTCATCCTAATCTCCGTGTGATGACTCAGCCCTTTCTTCAAGATAAACAGCCTTATGCGTATCTCTCCTAACCTGATTACCATCCTCACCAACTTAATAATCTATCTTCAATGAGATCTCCTGCTAATCTACAACAACATGAGCTTTTCATGTTCATTTCCTTGATTATTTGGTCTCCAGTTTCTGATGTAAAAGCTAATCTAGAAAGTGTCCATTCTCCAGTCACTTGACAACAAATGTATCTCCTTTCTGTTGCATTGTTTTGTTTAGTTAACTAAATAATGCGGCTTTGGTGGTGTCATGGATGACTACTCATCCCAGTGAGGATGGGATAATATTGTAACAATCTTCCAGTCTATAATTAAAAGTGTTCAAGTGTTTGATATGGTTCAATTATGCATTTGGTTCATGGCTCCCCTTAGTTTAGTCTTGTGGGGCACTTGCTCTTTTCTCCATTGGTTGTTTTGTTTGATCCTCTTGTTCTTGTGGTTTAGCTTCAATTTGTAGGGCAAGTTGCCCTAGTGCCCAACATTACAAGTCATCTCCATTTTTCAATAAAGAATTTTAAGAAAAATTTCTCTTTATATATATTTTGACTTGTTAATATAAAATGTTCATATTTTTATAAAAGATCTTTTGTATTGCTACTATCTTTACATTTTGTGTCAAATGAACCTTTTGTTTGAATTTTGTTGTAATGTAAGCCTCAGTACAAAAGGACAAACACAATTGGCTCACTATCTACTTCATTTGTGATTTGTAGATAGGAAAATTTCCCATCATCTTTTTTTTTTCTAAATTCATCACATTTTTTAAATGAAAAAAGACATTTTAGATTTCTCCTTAGAAATTATTTGAACGTTAATAAAAGGTGGTCATCACCTTTGATCAGAAGAAGAATAATATTTATGGCCTTAATTTCTTGCTAACTAGTCATTGAAAAACTCGACAATCAAGCATTGAATTGAAGGGTCGTTTGGAGGTTGTAGCAAGTTGGAAAGTTGATTAGAAAGGTGATTAGACTGGCTCATGAGGAGAGAATTAAGCTTTGAATGGTGTAACATAAGACAAGCAAATGTTTAGTTGAGAAACAATTAAGGGTATTTTGGTTCACTACAAACCAGAAACTATTTGTATCTCGAGACTCACTAGGAACCTCTTTTTTTTTTTTTTTTTGATCAACGCATGTCAAGACTCCGTATGATAAATCAAAGATAGTGACTTTTACATACAGCCTCTCTACGTGATAAACCCAGCCTCCTCACGCAGAACCTCGCGACGCACGCAGAGGCCAGCGACCTGCGTCTACACAACCACATCCTCGCAACTCGCCGCAATGGGATTCGAACCGGCGCCGCCTCCCACGCTGCATGACCTTCACGCCGACCGCGACACCTTTGACACTAGGAACCTCTTTTGATAATCAATCGGAATTCTTGTTTAAGCGGTTCATATCATCCAGACATAGTGTTTTCGCACTTTTATAAAATTAAAAAAAAAAGGGAAACAGTTAAGGGAACACATACACATACACATACACATACACATACACATACAGAAGAACAGGATTGGCCTTGCCCATGGGACATGGACATGGACATGGACATGGTCACCCTAACAAGTGGGCACGACCTAGATTTCATGTTGTTACAACTTTATCACTGGACAGTAAAACATCACCATTAAGTTGCTTCTTGTGTGTTTGGATGTCCCATCTTCCCGACATGGCCAATCTGCAACTTGGCACGGAGAAACCTAACTCTGTGCTAGTGGTGGTGGTGGTGGTGGTGGTGGTGGGTCTTGAAGTCGGGCTGGGGGCTGGGTATGGGTTTGACTATGTTTCCATTTTGGGTGTTTTAATGTCCGTTCATATTAGATTTTTTTTTAGTGAAGCCTAGATTTGGTTTTGTTTGTTTGTTTGTTTCATTGATCATTAATTTGTTGATGCATATTCCTCAGGGTTTGTATCTGTTTAGAGGTAATTCCAGTAGAGGCATGTGGTAGCAGTTCTCTAACCTCTTGATATTTGTTTAACTGTAAGAAGTGAACCAAAGCCCATTGAGGCGAGCGGCAATAGGTTCCGCGCCCTCAACCCCTACGCGGGTTCGAGGTGTTGCGGGGGGATTTTCACGGCGTGGGGCGTTGTGTTTGTTCAAGACGTTTGCTAACTCAGCTTTGGGAGTCGATCCCGGGTCTATCCCCGTCCTTTGATTTGTCTTAGTAGGTGGCCACTTGACCACCCGCTCTTACTGTCAAAAAAAAAAAACTGTAAGAAGTGAAACTCATTTCCAAACACTTTTATGAGAGTTTTTGAGATAATAAATATTTGAGCATTATTCTCCTCGGTGCACTTACAGGTTAATGATAGATTAAACCAAGTAATCTTTTGAATGTAGATCGTAAAATTACTGTAGATGGACATCATTAGATGTAAAAACAATGCCCAAATCTAAACCCTCAGACATGAGGGTGTAAAAACACTCTGACATAAGAGACGAAGGACCCATGACTTCACTAGATTTAGATGGAAAAGGGGAAGAGAATGCCAAACAGGAAATCAAATTGGTCCTTTGTCCTCCTCGCATTTGGCCACAGAACCATGTGGTTGTGTCCATCTGACTAAGAAAGAGCATTGTATATGATTGTATGGTGACAAATATGGAATATGGACATGCCTTTTCGGCAATGTTGACGGTTAGACAAGTTGGACACCATTGTACAACTTAAATCACTCCCATGATCTTTTTTTTTGGTGTTCTCTATTACTTATTATTAATCATCTGTCATTTCTGTCTTTGCTTTAATCCTAAGTTTATTTATTTAATCTCTCACTCAATTTTATTAACTTAAATGTTTGTTAATGTCTAGTGGTTTTGTATAGATTCATCAAATAATTGAGATGGTTTGGATGGTTATCGCTCAATCATTCCTTACATTTTTTCTTCATCATCGAGCTCAATTATTTGGTGAGAATGACATAATTTTATTGAGTGAGTACACCTCTTTGAATTGGTCTTATATTTTTCTTTCTTTTCTACTTACCTTTCTAGTGTCACTTGAAGTGTAATTTAGGTAAATCTTGATAATAAAGTTGATTGGGATGTTAAAAAATCAGCTATTAGTTTCTCTTGTTGGTTTTGATTAGACATAACGAGGTTGTCCATTCTAAAGGTCAAAAAAAGATGGACAGATTTAGGTGAAGTTCATACATGTTTTGATCTCGAATATTTATTAATCGATTAGGAGGAACTATTTTATGATTATTTCATTTTAAAAATAGACTAATCATACATATAATTCAGCCCCTTATCTATTAGTTTCCATTTGTTTTAGAGAAATTATTTCCATTTCCCTACCAAGATATGAGAATAATGCATGGGGAAAAGGATGACAAATCATGTGGAGTTCTTTTTCTTAGACCCACAAGTCTTTTCCTTGATGAACCATATCTTTAGCCTTTAATGTATAGGCAAATGTGCTTCCCTAATCATCATGTACCTGCAAATTTTATGTGGATACCTCCACCCAACAAACCTAACCAGAAAAAACTACCAACTGCCAAAACCTTCAAATCCATCTCCCATTATGTTTAAGGGTAGCTTTCATGAGAGTTTGATATTAGATTCAACTCATATACAACTCCTTCACACTGACAGGCAATATTTAGATTTGCATGCACTTGCTAAAGATATATATATACAACTCCTGACCGAAATTCGCATTTTAGAGATACAATTATTAGTGGAGATATTCCTAGCCAAACAGTTGAAACTAACCTAAATGCTTGATTTGAGTCTCTTCAACCAAACATACCCAAGATATTTTATGTTGTGGGGGTGTTTTAATAAGGGAATTAAAAGACTTCAAGAATGAGAGGTTTATATGTTAAAGAATAACTAAGATTGGTGAATTATGATTGGATATGTGAAGAGCATAAAATCCTAAGAATAGTATTTGTCTCTTTTTTTATTATAAATATGGACAATTCACCAGAAGTGTGTACAGATGTGGTTCGAACTCTCAACCTCTCCTTTTGAGAATAAATGAACTAATTTTCCTTGTAAAAGTTGGTATTATACATCTCTTTAGTTTTATAAATGATCTAAATCATTGGATAGGAATAGGGGAGGGGAAGACAAAAGAGTGGGCTTCTCATTTAATGTGATGGCTCCATTAATCAACATGTCATGGTGGCCATTTCACGTCACAGAGCTTACAAACATTTGAGTCAGACACATGGAGAGAACTCATAGAGTGGGGATCTGAATTCTCAAAGAAATGACAAGACTTCTCATAATCTAACTGTTTTTATTGGTACAAGTCTCTAAGGAAAAGTGTGAGATTTGATCTAAAGAAGCAAAATTCCACTGCTAGTTAACCCTATTGGAAAGAAGTGCCCTAGTTGTGATTACAAGACTTAGAATTGAAGTGGGGTGCCACCATCATCATCAGAAGTCCCCTTGTCCTCCATTTCCTTTTCATTTCTTTTCTTTTTTCCTTCATCTTCTTCTTCTTAAATATTCATCAGATGTCTAGTCATGCAGACTCATAAGGGGATGTACTATCTATCTATCTTTGATTAATGCAAGTGGTTTATCCACTTTTATATTAGATGGAGTGTGAAATGTAATATAACATGATATAAGTTGAGATTAGAGAATTATGGTTCTGTATTTTTCCTCAGTATAATCTGTTGTTTGTCTAAGAAAATTGTGGTTATTTCTAAAAGCAAACAAAGAGGTGAAAAATAAATCTGCATACATGTAATAATAAGTGGAATCATATTTGGGAAAGACCATCTTTAGGCGCTATTAACTCTTATAATGTTATCATTGACAGTGGATTATTAGTTTTATTGCACTTACTTATATAATGTGGAATTAAATGAACCTCATGTTTTATATAATGGTTGTATACATGATATTCATTTTTTACTTTTCTATTTTGTTTAGAGTGTCTTATTTGGTACCAATGAAAGGACAATCATGCAGGTGAAGAAGCATCTGAAGGCATCTCACTTTAATACCTGGCCAAGTTGCACTTCATGTACCATCACTGATATTTCATATTCAATGGAGAAAAGCATTGTTCAGAGAAAACAGGTACTCTCTTTCACACCCACTTAATTACGTGAGCTTCATGCATGGCGTATGAAAGCCTCCTTCCTCCTTTGAGCTCCACAAGAGCACTCTACTTTTAACCCTAGTTTTCATCATCAAGTGTTTCTATCAGTGGTGAAGGATTGGATTGCATGTTTTTGGTTTAGGTCACAAGTCACAACACTGAGATCCTGGCAATATTGACCTGCACTTCTAAATGAGCATGGTTGTGCAATGGTGTCCCTCCCACCCACCACTTTGCCTTTTCCATGCATATCTCCTGACTGTACCTTCAGATCTCAAGGTTGGTGAAAGGATCCTTAGAACAAGTGGTTAGATAGGCCATGCATGAAGATCTCTTCTCTAGACCTTCAAATTCAATAGGCATTGGCAAGGTGCCCTTTGGAACTGTTCTTTTTCTTTGTTACTATTTTTGAAGCCAAGGACAGTTCCATGTCTTTTTGTGCTCTCAGTGCTTGTAAAGTAAGTGGATTCTCAGTTTGTTGCGTTCTCACTTTCAGGTACCAAGTTGTTAGGTGTGATGTCAATGGGAAGTGTTTCAAGTAGAAATCTGTCCCTCTCTAACCTTGAAAAATCTAGGGTTAATGTTTACCTTGTTTGTACGTAAGTGTGATTGCATGCAATACCCTAACCCTAAACATCATTAGATTAAATGAAAACATGTTTACTTGGACTAACAGAAGTGGATGAAATTTACCAGATGAACATCAAACTGTAATGAAAGACTCATCAAACTAATCAACTTGCAATGTTTTGCTTTTGATTTTTCAAGATTCTCCTATGAGATTGGTTTCAAAGCTTGCTAAGCTTGTCTATGATGGTAGGCTAAGTGGAGTGTATATTTCATGATGTCATGCAGGAGGAAAGAAGATCAAGAAAGTATTAGAGGACTTTGATCAACATCAAATAAAGGTACGAGTTTTTTTTTATCCAAGCATTTTAATCTTTTCATTCTCATTGTTTTAATCTTCACCTATTACTGAATTAAACTATCTCTTCCTGCAAACTAAGCAACCAACAAACCTTTCTTTTTCTTATAACAAAAACAAACACTTCATTCAAAAGACAACCGAATCCTAGACTTTGTCTGCAACATGATATAAAGAATCCAAGTAGATACGAACCAACATTCTGCGCAAATTCCGTGAAACTTTAGTATCTGCCCACATCTTATCATTAATAAACCTCATGGACCTTCGAAACCAAAGAACGGCGCGTGCATGTTCTACAACCAACATGAAATGAAGGATCAGACCAAACAATGAAGTTTGATTAAAACCTTGTCTTTGGTCCAATCTTCAGTGTATCTTGCATGTCTACCAGGCAATGCAAGTGAAATGTACAACATCCTCATGAGCTCCAAAGTTGGAAGGCAAAGGTATCAGACATGACATGAGAGCTTGTACACAGTATTAAACACAGGTATCTTGCATGTCTAGCAGGACCATTCACCACATTATTAGTATGTCTCTAAAACTATACTCTCTCAAACATTCCGTATAGATTGATGCACCTAGATATACATACATGTTGAGTTTAGGTTCAAATCTGAAAAGCTTTAGGTAGTGTTTAGTTGAAGGGATTTTGGATTACATGTAATTCAAAATACCGGATTTTCAAAAGCTAATGTTTGGTTGAAAGAATTTCAAAACTCAATGTATTTGAAAATACATCACATAGAGGATTTCCAATTAAGCCCAAATCGGACATAATTTGAAATAGATTTCCAATTAAGCCCAAATCAGATATAATCTGAAATCCGGGATTTGGATTTTCTCTCACAGACATAATTCATAATCCAAAATCCAAAATTTGGATTTTATTTCGAGTTTTTCAAATCCTTCCAACCAAACACACAATTTTATAATCTGGATTTTCAATTATATCTAACCAAACACCAACTTTGTATATAGTGTATTTTGAAAACAAGTTATTTATAAATACATTGTAACTGAAAATCCATATATTTGAGATTATATCTAACCAAACCTTAAACATTTAGTCTAAAGTTCACATATCTAGATATAAAGTTTTAATAAATAATTTATTCTTTACCCCCATTTCTTTCTTTTTGGGTTATCACCATTCAAAATGGAGTACTTTATCATTATCTCTAGTGGTTGACTACAAAAAGTTCAGACAGACATGGTCCACATCGGCATTACACCTTATCATTATTATGTATATAGATATAGCAATGCTTTCATTTTGCATAGATGGACCATCCAAGACAATGCTATAACACCATGTTGCAATTGAGCCCTTGTTCACATGGACCTGCCTCCATCCACGGGTAATTCTCCATCCTTGCCATCAAATATCTCAGCATGTGGCTCAACCCCATGACCCCTTTCTTCATTCACTCTAAATATACAATAGATATGTTCTATGAACTCAGTAAAAGATTGTTTTTATGTAAACCCTAAGTAATATTCTTAACACATCAAAGAAAGAAAAGAATGAAAAGAGTCGACCACTGTCTCTATAATGTGACTCAAAACTTTTGGAATGGGAATCCGGGGGGGCTAGAAGAGCATGAATGTCAAAGGCGCACCCAAGAAGTAGAGTCAATGACCCACTCCACTAATAAAATAAAAAAAGAGTTTATAAATATATACATATGAGCTAAAAGACCAACACCACTATCATCACTCGATGAAGCATGTCCTGGTGCACTACACTGCTTTTCTATGTCAACCATGGCCAAACCATTTAACCACTGCAACTTGCTAATATCCCACTAACTCAAAACTAGTGGAAAAAAGTCATACCATTGAGACTTGTAAAAAGTATCAGGAGAAAATTCAACACTGTGGTAGACCATGTAATCAATGATGCCCTGAAAGTTTAGACAACTCTCTTGTGGAGCCAAGGAAGGACAACTTTAGGGTTCATCAGCATGTCTTTCACATGTGGGATTGAAAGGATATGCTTCCAAGCTTCAAAGGAGACGGGATTGGAAGTTCATGAAAGTTAGGTCACTCTCAAGTTCTAAAGCATGAAAAATACCACTCTAAAATGGAATATTCCATAACTTTGTACAATCTTTTCACAAAGCAAAATAATTTTGTGGTCATGCATGAATATAAATAAATTCAGAACGTTTTCTTTTCATATACAGAAAGCTTCAAGAATGTATATGAAAATAGGGGGGTTCCCCCTCTAAGTTAGATTTATAAGAGGCCAATCCAAGATTCAGGCTTAAATTTTTTGGGCCAAAATTTCAATCTGATCGGCCCATTGTCAGGAGATTTCTTGACTTGAAAATAAGATAAAAAAAAAAGTTGCATGTAAGATCACCTGATATCTACTAACACCAAGGAGAAATGGCTGAGATAAATTTCTTGGTTTATTTTCTAATTTTAAAAAAAAAACTAAAAACCAGATTAAGTTTTGGCTTCCCCTCAAATATTGAAAAAGTTAAAACTTTTATTATAATGTAATCATAAAAAGATGGTCTAATACCCAAATAGTCACTTTATTATACCGAATCGACCTTTTTGATCCCTCTATTATAATTTGAACCCTTGGTCCTTCTACTTTCAAGATTGAAAAATATCAATCTCTCCCTTCGTCAACTTAAGGGACTAAACAAGTTTTTAAATATGCCTTTAGGGACTGACATTTTTCAATCGTGAAAGTAGAAGAATTTTTAGGGCTCAAATTATAATAAAGGGATCAAAAAAACCGATTCGATATAATAAATGGACTAATTTGGGTATTACACCTAAAAAGATGTAGGGTGATGGCTCTAGAGTGTTGTTTATGAGGCCGAGAGGAAGAGTTAGGCGGATTGGTTAGTAAATCTCTCAAACATTGGAAGGGGCAAAGTCTAGTAACATATTGAAACAAGAGTTCTCTATATAAAAGAGTGCATGATAATAAATGGGATAGAAGCAAACCAGTGGCACTCTGATAGGGTTACACTTGATTTTCATTTGCTTTCAGATCATTGAACTGGCACAGAAAAGAATATAATCAATAAATTTGGCATAACTATATCTATGTCTATTTCAATGAAAGATGATATGTTAATTTTTAGCATAAATAGTACACTGGTAATCTGGAGCTGATATTAGGTTGTTTTTAATAAAAATGAATTAGAATTTTGACACCCGAATTTAACTAAACCCTTCGGCCTGGGAGTAAGACTTGGACCTAATAGACTTGCTGCGCCCAAATGTCTTGGACGTAGAGTTGTATGGTTTCATTCGGTTCCAAAGCTCCCATTTTACCTTTAGAGTACTCATTTACTCCCACTTTGCTTTGATATCTTGAGAATATAATCTACATGATAATTCTACTTTTAAAACCCCCTCAAAAGTTTAAGCTCATGAATCTAAGAGGACTCGGTGAACTTCATATGTTAGAGACCTTCATATCTTAGAGACCGTTAAATTTATCCCAAAAAAATAAAAAATAAAAATACAGAAAGGTTTGTGTTCCATATCAGTTGGGAAAGGCACCAAAGAGAATAAAAAAAACCTTTTAAAACTACTCTCCATAAAAATGGAAAACTAATATATCACATGCCTTGGGCTTTATTCAGTGGTCTAGCTATCAATAGTTCAATCAATTAATAAAACCTTATAAAATAGTTATACGTTTTAAAAACTGAAAACTATATCACATGGCTTTGATTATTGATCTAGTTATGAATAGTTCAATTAAAACCATCTATAACTGACTCACACAAACTCAAAATAGTTATAGGAACCACCGTTCACTAATAGTCTAAACACTCCTTATTTCACATTTACAACTTACAACTTTGTTTTTGGTAAACTTATGGATTTCATGTTGTAATAAAATTTAAATGGATAGGATAAGATATGAAAAGATTGCTATGAAAAAGAAAAAATATGCTAGGGTAGAAAACCTTCACAAGAAAAATTGACTATCAGTTCCCTCAAAAAAATCGAGAGATTGAGAGTTAGATCTATGCCTAAAACATAACAAAGTGACTTGTCCACACATTTATCAAGTTAAGAGTTTTGATGAAAGGATAAGAAAAGAGATTATAGGTTTAATCTTCTCTCTCTTTCTCCATGATACAATTAAAATAACACCTATTGATCATCTCTCTGTTTTAAAAGATTGATGTATCTCCTTATCTATTTATTTATAAAGATAAAGATATATAATAAAAAAAATATTTTATGAAACCACAAACAAAACATTTAAATTTTTTTTTTTTTTGACAAAGACAACAAGTGCACCTGAGGATGGGCACGCGAAACGCATAACGCATGCACACCTGGAGAAGGCCGATCCCGTGGACGTCACAAAAATCGGCGCCAACTCTTATGACAAAGCCGATCTGGAAATGCCAGAGTGGTGATCAAAACACTTAAATTATTAATAGATAATAATATTAATATATTTACATAATATATAACATTTCAGGTATTAAAACTCTAAATATAAATATAAAATATAAAATGCCTAGGCAAACACCCGCGAAAGGACAAAAAAGACCCCTTGCCCCTCTGTTGATTGCACCCAATCCTTTGCTGCTGCGTGTTCCAGGTGGCCCAGCTAGACTTCCCAACCCCATATACGAGAGTTGGTCCAAAACCAAAACAAACAACCATCCCAACGGCCCAAAGCCAGCACACAAGAGAAAGAGAACGAGATGGCAGCGATCACAAGCGCGGTGGTGGCGATCGTGGCGGTGATCCTGGGCTGGATCACCATTGAGATCGCCTGCAAGCCCTGCCTGGAAAGAGGCCGAGAAGCCATCGACCACTCCCTCGACCCCAACTACGACCCTGATTCCCCCCTCAATGACCCTAACCCCACCCAGCCCCTACTGGATCCCGCACCATCTCATCCTCCTCTTCCAGTCTCAGCCGCAACCATCAAGACTATCTGATGATCCTTTCCCCAATGCCGATGTTTTCTTCTTTTACTTCAAAATGTTCAGGTTTTTACTGCTATAACTTGAAACCTACATGTGTGTTATTGAATGTGTTTGTTTGAATATATTGTATGTTCCTTTTTATGTTGTTTTATGGGATCTGTAAACAATCATTCACCTTGATAAATGATAAAGAGAGGATTTGAAATCACAGCATTGAACAATTAGTTAGAAGTTGGAGGGAAACGCACCTTATTGGGTCTCCATCCTCTGCTTGGCATTGAGTTTAGGATGATTTGGGGGTTTTTTATACTTTGATTCAGTTGTCATCCTCTTCTTGATTATGATCATCATCAGGGATTGCAATATCTGGTTCAGAGTTGTTTTGTGCTTCTATATCCATATCATCATCTCCATTGTTGTACACTTGGGAGCTCACCACTTGGCCGGACAAGTCCTTGTGTTTAAGATTGCCTGCCATAGAAGAGGTGCTTAGGAGTTTTGCAGTGAATAGATTGAGGATAATTAATAGTGAGTCTTGTGCTACGTCCTCTGGAAAAAAACCTAGGTATCCGTGGTTTTGCATGATTTGAAGAAATGCATATGAAAAATGGAACCGAAATGATTTTATGAACCTCTTGTTGGATCATAGTCCATCCAAAAAGAACATAATTGAAGTGTTAGCAGTGCCTACCCATCCAAAAAGTGGATCCATTTGATGTATTGTGCAAAAGAGCCTTAACTTGAAAGACGAAACGCTCCATGGATCTCTTTGTTGCAGGAATCTTGCTGGTGATCATAGTTCGTTTGGACCCCTAAACAGAAATGCTGATATTTTCAACATTGGTTCAAGGATAGATTAATGCAACTAACCCGCTGGGCAGAATTATACCTTAGCTTCAGAACACAACGTCTGTATGATTCTTGTTGCTTTCTGCAGCTCTTTGACCTGCAACAAGTTTTTATACACATAAACTAGATTTACATGGAGCGGATGAAGGTCTCAGCCAGAAGAAACCACCAACTTGCATACCATTTGTATTATGATGTCATTGTGCTCCTTGAAATGGGCTTGTAGGAAGTCAAAAACTGGAGATTTCTTATCATTTAGTATTTAATTTAGAGATTAATTATAGAATTGCAGCTCAAGAATTTGAAGCATATACCTTTTAAGAAAGTATCAACAAACCTGCCTCCATACTTCACTGCAATGGCATGCACTATAACCTGTATCAATAGCTTTAATGAACAAGAGCAATTAAGATAGAAAAAATTCACCAAGAAATAACCAACTTGAGTTGCGGAAAGTCCAAATAAAGAAGTAACTAATGGGGTATTTGCTTCTAAGATATTTTTGAGTCTCAGTATCAGAAACCCATGATGACATAGTGGTCAAGGTGAGAAGCTCCATGAAAATAACTAGCTTGATAAATTAATAAATGAGTTAGAAATACGAACAAGCAACAAGGAGCATTTACTGTTTCTTGAGCTCACAAGTCACACAAGTTCACTTATATGTCATGCAGAAAATGTGATCCAAATCCTGTTTTGCTTTCTCTATTTCACAAAGTTTAGAAAGGATCTCACTTTTGCTTCATTTTAATTGCTGTTCCAAACAGACTGGTGCTTTCCAGAAATATTTTCAAATAAAAAGGCAACCAATATAAATAAAATGCCAATGAGAACTTTAGATTTCAAATTAAAATTTTCAGTTTTTTATCCCTCTAAGTGGTACAGCTGAAAACTTGTGGAATTTTGGCACCTATGGTTGTTGTAGCACACGTCTGTTTGATGTTTAATGGAGCATTTTGAATACTTTGAAGGACTTATATCTTATTTGGTCCTATCAATCCAGAGTCTTCGATAGATAATGGATAGTTCTATTTTAAACTTACAGCCAGTTTGTTATGCAATAAAATTCCTACTGCAATTCATCAAAGATGGGATGTTTGCTGACCCTTCTAGTTACCAGTTAGCAAAATGTGGAACAATAGCAGGTTAGTCAAGGCAAATCTGCAACTATTCAGGGCACAGCTGAATTCCGTAATAACAGATCATAAGATTCAGTTAGAGGGATTGTAACCTTCTCATGAATCTTGCACATACTGATCAAAGAGACGACCACATTTACTGACTGTCGGAGTTTTTTCAACACTTCAGCAGGGTTTCTTTGATTGTTTGCCCTTGATTTCAACAACACTCCCTTGACCTATTCAGAAGAAGAGAAGAAATGGTGAACTTGAAATGAATGGAATTTCAAACCTTCTATAATATTCACTCAAATATGTATCATAATTGTAGCTTACCAACTTGTTTAGAACATCAAGGTTCTCTTCATGCTGTGGAAAATTGGAAAAGTCTGCATTAATGTCTCAAGCAATATACAAGAACCATAATAGTATTTCAGCAGGAAGTTAGAATGCTCACCAGAACCCTATACCATGTCAGAAACATTGCCGGGCACAATGTTGGAAAACCATGGGAAGCTTCTTGCGTGTTGTTTGTTCTGCGTGAAGGGACCTATAACATGTCAAAGAAATTAATTTAAAGGTTTTGTTTGAACTTGGAAATCAATCCTTTAGAGTACAACTATACAACTTAAATTTGGATCTTATGCAGGCACCAAGAGTAAAAGATTGATGTTTATATATATGCTGCACTTCTGCCAACAGTTTTGAGGGCATGCTTATATGTTCTTTATGAAAATTAAGATCAATTTACGTTCACCTGAGGCAAGATTGAGCAAGCCAACTCATCAAGTAAATCAGGAGTGGATTCACTGTTTTTAAGGTAAATATGTAGTATCTTTTGTATTATGTCACCCTGAAAAGCAAAAGAAAAATTTGTAACTGTAGACGCAAAATTATTTTTGAGGTCCATGGAGTTTATTAGAATTAACTGGATATCAAATGTGATCTTACTTTAATTTTCAGTTCATTCTCATTATCAGCACAATCCCAATCATGCACTAAGAGCTTATGTGAAGAAGAGGCCAGCTTCCTTCGCAGAAAAGGGAGGAGGGTCTCAGTGAATCCTACATGCATGCTCTTCCCACTTTCCTCCTTAGACTTCTCAAACAACATTGCAATTGAGTTCAGAAGTGACTGTAAAGTTACTAAAACCTCTGATGCCAGAGAGAAAGGTAAAGAATAAGCTGCATAAAGAAAGAAATTCGTAATTGTAATGTGATTAAAAAAACACTAAAATGATGGATTGAAAAGAACATCCGCATACCCATATCCAGTATACCCTCAAAGAACGAGTATACACTGCAATACAAGTAAACAATGCTCCCAGGAGGTGGAATTGG
This sequence comes from Dioscorea zingiberensis, assembly GCA_026586065.1. Classification (NCBI taxonomy): domain Eukaryota; kingdom Viridiplantae; phylum Streptophyta; class Magnoliopsida; order Dioscoreales; family Dioscoreaceae; genus Dioscorea; species Dioscorea zingiberensis. Next base: position 62,640,869 of record CM048819.1, on the reverse strand, counting down.
TTGGAGCCCTGAAAAAAATTGGGTTATATCTTTGACCGACTGGAAAGCTTCTAGCACATCCCTGAGAGTTGGCAAACTTGTCTGAAGAAAAACGTCTGGAATGCTTAGTATCTGAAACCAAGAGGTGAAGAAGTCAAATAGTATCATATACAGGAAACAAGAAAGAATCAGTTAGTTGGTCTACCTTGCTATAACAGCAAAGGACTTCTCTAAAAACTGAACTAGCGACAGAAGACATTGAGACCACCACAAATGGAATATCTGGATTTCCAGCTGAATCCATACTGGATTTCCAATGATCCTGGCAAGGCTCTGATCCTACATCAGCATGTCAGTCAGATGCAGTACTAACTGATCAGGGATGGAGCAAAATCATGATAGTACCTCACCATCTTTAAGAATGGAAAGTGCACTGTCTAAATGTTTTCTTAAGCTTTTAGGCAGTGGCCTGATCTTGCTTAAAAATTCAGCAGTTTTTAACTTGCTGCAAGCAGGTTGAGTCTTTGAAGCAGAACTAATCAGAAACTGTCTGTTCGGAGGACTCAAGTGATCCAACTTGTTGTGAAAATCACGTAGAAGATATAGGTGCAATGGCAACTAGAACAAGAACTAAGCATCAGTAACTCAGTAACAGTATCACAAATTCCAAGATGAACTTTCAAAGACTGAAACAGTAGTTTACCTCAGCTGCAGGATCTGAACAGCAATTATCCTGACTCTGTGATAACAGTAAGCAATTCAGAAAATAAAGAATAGGTTGCAAAAATCACTTCTCATAACAAAAGAAAGAATGATAAGGACAAAAGTTCTAAGGAATGTTAGGAACTAAAAGAACAATCAGCGCTAATGTCTATTCACCAAATTTGCAGTTATATTAGATTCAATCACACATACTTCGCTGCATTCCTTCCTTGCTTAAACATGACTAGAAAAAGGAAACAAGTGCAATTAATGTTCTTATGACATAGATGTATACAGAAAAATCACTTTCCAGCTTTACAAGATCTGAGAAAATGTCAGAACAAATGCATCATGAAATGACAGAATTTCAGTGGTTGTCACACAACACAGCATTGTGCTTGTAGTCGATAAATTAGAGTGCAGAGTCAATCAGAGATTATCCCAAACTCAAAGACAAAAATAAAGTTTCAATGTACAAATTCAGACACAGGACTCTAGACAATAAAACTAAAAACCATGAATTTGCTGCATTGGCACCAAATGAACATGAAATATCTGGGAACTGCGTCATAAAAATGAAAGAATTTTCATTGCCATTGGACAAACAGCAAACTTCTTGAAGGAATAATCAGTAATCTGACTACATTCAGTCACTATACTATAAAAGAGTTATCACTATACAGAAGTATGTACAGATCTCAAATCCTCAGAGTATGTGTGCTTACCTCACAGAGAGACAATATAAATAGGCAATCAACAAGAAGAGGTCTGAATTTGAACCGTTGTGCATCCAAGACTCTAGAAGTTGCTGAAATATACACAAGGTCAAGCTCATTAGAGTTAGCTTCTTGTTGTTCAACACATTGTGATGTCTTTTGGATTGTTGGGGATACTGAAGAAGTCCTGTTTTCAACTTCCTGGCTAATGACAGCTCCTGCTTTTTTCAATGTCTCCACCAAGGTAGGCTGCCTGAGCTTTCCATAGGGATCTGATTTCTCTGAGGCTGTCAGATCCTTAAGCTTTCTCTTCTTTGGAGAATGTTCATTCTTTTTCTCCCTTTGCTTTGAATGATTAATCTTGGTCAAAGGAGTTCCAGAATGCTCCACATTGTAGTGGAGATCAGGTAGAGTTAGTGGGTAATACTTGAGAGAAGCATTCAGTAGGCTCTCAAGTAAACTGCATGTACCAGAATTCTCTCATTAGAAATATAAAATGGTCATGAAGCTCAGAGCTTTGAGGAGGAAGTTTATGGAGGTTTGTTTTATTATTATTATTTCTTTAATGGTGGCTGAATGCCTGAGAGATGCTTATAGTTATTAATGGAAGATATGCAAGAGATAAAAGGTTAGTTTCCCTACTAGCACAGAACATTGAGTACAGATTCAATATTTTTCCACAAGATATTCAAAATGTTATGAAACAAGGTCGAACTTTATCACTATAGCGAACAAGCAAGTCTCATAATGTTATGAAACAAGGTCGAACTTTATCTGTGCCTTAGATTTTTCCTTGCCAGAGAACTTTCATAAGAAATATAGCATGCTAGTTCTGTGGTCTCCTAAATGAAAGAGAAGGACAAGGACAATTTCATTGGATGAATATAGATTAATGTTAGGAGCCACCTGAAGGAAAACCTTGTCAGAAAAAGTTTCCAAAATTTCTTATTTAATTCAATTGATAAGAGAGACTTACACCAGGTTTCTCAAACGCTTCAAGATTTTTCGACTTGTCTCAGCCCTTGTAGCCTGAGTTATGCAATCAAATTTACTTGCAACTTGTGTGCTGAAGGCATTGAGCTGGAACATCCAAAGTATAATATGAATAAAAACTTGTGTTAATGACCAAGAGGCAAATATTTAATGATGATGACAAACAAATTAAGCATACCAACTCTCTCATCCAATTAACTGCATAATATAGTGAGAGGCAAAGTATGTGTTTTTGGTGTCCAGACATCCTCTTCCATTCAGCTCCAGCTAAGTGCTAACACAGTGGAAATGAAAATAGATTAACACACTTTTTGCAATGCCCTTCAGAATTGAAGTGATATTTCCATACCAATCAAAACTGAAAATAAAACCAATGATATAAAAAGAGTAGCAGTTATATATCTATGGAAACATCTATCAAACTGATTTCATATAATCAACAAAAATTTGGCAATCAGCTGGTATGTGGATCTTCTTTCAAAGGCTGGAAACTCAGACATTCCTGCAGCCATAATAGGTCATTTAATTGCTTTGCATGCAACAGCATAAGCCATTGACAAAAAAATATTTACATCAATGAAGCTTAACATATGTGTCGAAGCAGTTAAGAGTAAATTAGAGTTAATGCAAAACCAGGTGAAGCCCGCCAAGCTTACAATGCTTCAAATCAAGCCTTAATCCCATACTAGATGGGGTCGGCTACAAGCTTACAATGCTTGCTAAGCAAAATTCTTTCAATTTGTAGAAAATTCAGAAATGTGGGGCAAGACTAGCATGTGCATGTAAGGTGCAGCTGTGGTGAATAATATAAAAATTGGTCTCAAGACGTTTTTCTAGTGCACAGAAAAACGGAATCAATGACACTCATAATCGCAAGGATAAATAGATGTGCCCTCATTAAAATGGCGATTAGTACCCAAAGCACTGTTTGAGAGCAGATGATTTACTGCATCTATCATCTCATGGTCAAATTCACTACTCATTGTCATATATAGGGATCAAAAGAGATGCAGCCGTTTACTAATCTTTAAGCATGGTATGAATTAACAGGAGACTTTTGCTCACAAGAAATTCGAGCTCAATCTATTTATAATTTACTTCATTTGATCTTCATAAATACAACAAGAATAATGAAAAGTAAATATCATGACAGATAGCTAGAAAAACATAATTAAAACTATTCCAGATTAATTTATTCATTTGGAAAAGGATCTGTTTTACCTTAGGAGAAGGAAGATGCAAAGGACAACCAAGAAGCGCATCAATACCACCAAGAGAGCCTTGGTTTGTTAACCTTTCAACCTTTTAAATAAATTGAGAGGAAACGTGGAAAGAGTTTTCAAAAAGAAACATGTTATTAATTAGTATTATGAAAGAGAGTTTATGCTTACAACAGATAGTAGCAAAAACTGAGAAGGAAGAATCTGCAAAGAATTGGCCGACCTGAAAACAGCAGATAATGGCATTAGGGAGAAGCATTGAAACTTTTACACTGCTTGATTATGTAAACTGTAGAAAACATTTCATAAAAACTTAGATAAGGCAAAGACTTCACTGCATTGATGCTGAGAAAAGTAATGGCAAGATATTCAAGCATATAGGAGAAAGATCCCCATCCAAATTCATCCATAGAGATCCTAAAATTAATCAAAAGGCATCAGTTGTGTTAGTTCCCATCAACACAAGCATACAGATCAAATTTCCTAGTCCACATAAAATCATCTGGTCAAATTTATGCAGACAGACAAACCTTGTATATCATTAGATACATACTTCTGGGGCAATTGCCCACCCTCAAGATCAGAAAGAAATTGGGCTTCAAATTCCCCAACATGCTTACCCATCCTGCAGAAGACAGTTTAATCAAAATTATTAGTCCGAAATCATCCCAATAATCACCTTGAAAACCAATTATATGTGACTAAGGATTCCCTTCTGCATATAGTCAAAAAATTTCATTTTGTGTGCCATCAATATAACAGATTTCAAATGACTAACCATTCAAAGATAGCAGGTTGAAGATTCCTGGATTCAAACAGAGCAATGAGTTCATCATATAGCAAGATCAAAGGCAATGTCGCCGATTTGTTTGACTCTATGGCCATTTTCAACAGTTCCAAAGCTTCTTCACAATTGGTTTTCTGCCAGTATTAATCCAAGAGACAATAGTTATCTAAACATTAGAAAATACAGTTCACTAAAAATTAATAAAATGAATGTTTTGGAAATTGAAGGAAATTCCAAGATATAAAGTATCCAGATAAAATAGGAAGGAGAAGTTGATCGCCTAGTGTCAATCACCAGCCAAAATCAATACCACCATGAACAAAATGCCAAGTGTAGCTTATAATCCAAACCATATGGGTTGATGCTACATTGACCAGACCAAGGTTTGTAGTTACTATTTACAATGACTTAAAAATATGTAGATAGAGTTCAATAAGGCAAAACAAGTTTAGGTTACGATTTAAGAATGTAACTGTTAATATAAGTGGTCTGGTATAAAACGTAAAAGGGCTTCCTTGCAAAGGCAGTCGAGCTACTCATAAGGAACAAACTTAAACCAATAAATGATAGCTACACTGAAACCACTAGAAGGAAAACTTAAATCTACCAATCTCATAATGAGGCTCTGACATTCAAACAAGATGAAAAAGATGACTAAAAGATCTGCCCAATGGCATCAAATATTGGATACTAAGATCATCTCATCACATGCATACAAGATTAAATAATTCTTAACCTTAAAGTATGTTTCCAACCTGGGATGATGAAAAATTCACAGTTGCATTTACATCTCCAAGAGTGGAAACTATCTTCAGAGTTCCTACTATTCCCATCTTTTTGTACTTGATGTCTGGACTACTAAGCTGCAAATGTGAAAGAACACCCAAAAAAGAAAGTAAAGTGGGGCTTTTACATAAGCTAGGATTTCTTTCACAATAATAAGGTTAAAAAAGGCCACTAGAATTATGTGATATGATTAAGCACCTAAATATACCTGCTTCCTTACAATCATCAGAAGTTCGTTGGCAATGGAAGAGCCAACAGAATCAGGCTTGGAACGAGCAGACAGAGCCAAATAACAAAAGATTTCATAAACCTGCACTTATAGACAATATTGAAGGAGGTCATGGGCTGGCATGTGTTGCCGACAGAAGCCAGCATAAAACAGAAAGGGTTTAACCTTGTGCAGATTTTCTTCATGAAACCCCTCCAAGTAGTCTAAGATACCTAGACCAATGAAAAAAGCTGAAAATCAGCACTCTCATGCATGGAAGAAGCACATGGAAAAGGAAATGATAACTGTGCAGTAAGTGAGCAAACCATTTATATGCGAAGATATTGGAATAAGCTGCTCTGAAAACTTTGAGGTAAGACGAAACATGGCCTCCAGAGCAGAGCTGACCTCATATGTGATTCCAGAACCCATATGAGTGACTAATGTGCCAAGAACCTACAGAATCTATGTTATTGGGGAACTCTTTCAACTTCACAAATTTGAAAAGTCTCTCCCAATTAATAGTGCCATATATCCTCTAATTTCCATGCCAGAGAGAATTGTAAACTTGATGTGATCAATTGCCCACTATTAGGTTGGAAAAAAGAGAAGGACTTACCTCCTGTCTTGAGTAGGTATCACAAAATTCTTCAAATAGAGCTGTGTACAAGTAAATGCCAAAGTCCCTTGCTTGTTGTTCTCTGCAAGCCAATAGGTACTCACAAACTGAGAGAAATGAGGAGAAATGATCCTGAGGTCACAGAAGATAAGAGCATGGATCAGAAAGCAGCATTACAAAGCAAGCACAACCCATCCATAGCTGCATCTCATACTCAAGAATCCATGAAATCAAACTAACCTTCACCAGCTCCCGGTGCCCATGTATGCATTGATCAAAGAGAGATTCATTAAAACAACCATCAATAATTTTCTTCTTCAATATTTTCTCCACACTCTTTTGCAGAGATCCACCGTTTATGTATATAAGCATGAGTAACCAGACATCAATGACCTTGTGATCCCGTGGTTGATCAAGACTCTTCAGCTCTTTCAGAATCGCCTCACATAGTATCTGCAATGAAATCAAGTCACAACTCCAGCAAATGGTGAGTTCAAATTGATAACCAAATAATCATCGACCAAGCTACAAATCATATCATACATTCTTGAACTTAAGGCTCAACCTCAAGGCCTCGAGGGTAGAGGCCTCAGTGCTATCTGCCACCAATTTGCCCTTGAGCTTCTTGTTCCTAATAGCGCATGGGTTAGTCACACCTACAAACTTCAACTGCTCACGTATCTGCAAGATTATCCTATGCACATTGGCAGGAGTGGCAGAGAGCAATAGGAATCTAAGCAAGTGTGGCATGTGCTCCCCATCCACAGTTCTAATGCACGATAATGCAATTGTGATGGCCTTCAAGAATACGAACATGTTATTAACTCAAAAGCAATGCCAGAAAACAACAACCGTGCCACTTAGTTAGCGCTGGAATACGGATTACAAACAATATCTTAAGACATGAGAAAAATGTATGAATGACAGCAATTGAAATACCTGTTCTTGCAATTGTTCATCCAAGTTTAGATTGGAGAAGGAATCTAGAACAGGAACAATGACCTCAGAGTCCTCCTGCAGGAGCCGTTCAAGCGCGGCGACCACTGACCCATGGCACTGATCTCCAATAATCTCCGGGAGGGACCCAATAATCTCCTTCTTGAGAGACAATGGTGAAATGGAAAGCACCTCCATCAGCTTCTCCGAAAAGTTCTCTGAATCCACAAGAAAATCGAGCCACCTGAACTGGTTAATGACCATCCTCGCGACATCGTCCTTAAGCGACGCCGGATCACCAACAGCCGAATCGAAGTACTCCGGGAGCTTCTCGAGGAGCAGGCGCTGGAGCTGTAGTTGGATTGGGGGCACGAGGAGGAGGGTTCTCGCGAGGCTATCGGTCTGCGGCAAGGAGCCATCGCGGGATGCCGGGACGAGAAGGAGGCGGAGGTTCTGAGGGGCGTTGATGTAGGAGGAGAAACCGGAGAGGAAGCGGGCGAGGAGGGATGGATCGGAGGAGAGACGGGTCTCGAGGGTGCAGCGGAGCTTGTGTAGGTCGGCGGGTAGCGATGGCGGCGCATCGGGGGAGACGCGAAGGGTGCAGCCGGCCTCGGCGAGGAGAGAGATCATGGTGGAGATGTCATCGGGATCGTCTCGTGGTCTGGGTACGGATATGGAGGCGGTGCTCCCGGCGGCGGGCTCGGTGGCGATGGAGGCGACGGCGGGACGCTTGCGAGGGTTTAGAGCGGAGCGCTGGAGGAAAACCATGGCCTCGAGGCGATGGAGAGAGAGATGTGGTTCCAATTGGGGGAAGAAAGCCCGCCAATTTAAGAGCGCCATTGGAAGTCCTCGATTTTGAGTTATTTATTTATTTTCTTAATTTTATTTTATAAAATAGGAAAGAGGATGAAATAATTTGGGTTTTTTTTTTTTTACTTTTCTCCACTGAAAATGTCATAATTAGCTATTTTATCATCTTTATTTTTTCCCAAAAATGATTAAGTTTTTATTTATTTTTAGTAAAAATTGTTGGGAAAAACGCAAATAATGCAGTTGGAGTCATAATAATGTATAAAACCTCCCAAATTATTTTTTTTGAAAAAAAAATACCTTCTATATTTACCGAAGAGAAAATTAATGCATGATTATTGATATAAATCAATAACCATTGTTGTATATAGGGTTGTCAAATGATCAATTGTTCGTAAATAGCTCAAGATTGGCTCGGTATAAGCTGGAGCTCTGTTTGGAATTTCGAGCTTTTGAGTCAAGCTCGAGCTTCAATTTCGAGCCGAATCGAGCCCGATCAAGTTCAAGTTATGCTCAAAATTTCAAAATTTAATATTAATATATTAATATATAATATAAATATTAATAAATATTACTATACAAATAAGTTTTAAATTTTGAGCTAAATCAAGCTAAATTAGAGCTTTCAAAATTATAATTGAGTTCTTAATTTCAGACTAAATCAAGTTGAGCTTTCGAAATTAAAATCGAGTTGAGCTCAAGCTAGGCCCAGCCCGATCAAGCTCAGCCCGTTTACAGCCCTGGTTGAATACAAATGGAAAGAATGAAATAATGAAAATCCATAATAAAGAACCTTGCTGACTAGCATATTCTCAACCTAGAATGATATTTATGTTCAAATATAAATGTATAGAAAACTTAGTTAAATATTTACAGGGAAAATGAATATCTCCCAAACTTCGAATCATTCATAATCCTTTCCAAAAATATCAAAAACACTTGATTCCATTTTTATTTTTTTAGCATATACATCATAATAAGTTTTGTTCATAGAATAAGCAAAGGATACAAAATACAGGGACTTCAATTGCTTGAACTGCACCCATAATAAAACTGAAGTTTGAATGGCAAAGCTGATCAATAAGTGCACAACTAAGTGAGAAATACCTCTCAAATAGAACATCTAATTTATAGATCAAGGCGGTCGATGTAATGTGCTTGCTTCTCTTTTAGAAAGTTAACAGCGGTGGGCACATCTCCACGCATGATAATTCGTCCATCTTCCATATAAATAACACCATCAGCATACTTGAGTTCTTCTAAGCGATGAGTTACCCATAAAGCAGAAACTCCACCAGGACTAGACACAGAGTCCTTAACTGCTTTTATGACTCCTAACTGTGATAAAAAGGAAATATGATTCACAAGAATTAAAAAATTCCTGTCCAGTATCACATTGTCATGGTATGCTTTGAGAATTATACTTTACATTTACGTTAAAAGTTTAGGAAGTGGAAGAAAATGTATATGTAGTCTATGATAAACATGAAACATTAAACAGCAATGAAAGATGCCAACAAACAGGAAAGAACAATATGAAGAACCTAAGGAGCCTGATTCTTTACATCGAATGGAACTACTATTTTATTTGAATTGCTATGGAATATTCACTGCATAAACTATAAGCACTCAAAATATTTACTTCATAATTCACATGCTGGCATCTTAGCACTATTTCATCTTGTGCTTAATTTGCTCCTTGTTTTACAGACTGGTTTTTGTTTTTGTGAATTAAATTAAGCTTCAATATTTCTAACTGCATTCTGCAGATGATAGGCTGCAAGGAAGAACAAGCATTTCAAGAAAAAAGAACTTTAAACTGATCCAAGAATTAACTCCATGTTCAATAATGGAGAAACCTACCTGATCATGTTCATCCAAAAATGTTGTTAGTTCATCCAACAATAGTACTTTGCAAGCTTCAGCTAAAGCACCTGCAATAGCAACCCTTTGCTTTTGACCACCGCTAAGAGTTTGGATTGGTCTCTAATGGATGAAAAGCAAACAAAATTATAAATAATTTCAACCAAAAATGAAGACAAAATGTGAATGTGATGCATTCCGACAACCTACCTGTGAGTACTTCAACATTCCAACAGCATCTAACGCCTTCGATACTCTTGAGCTAACTTCATCTGATGAAAGACTGAACTTGCCAAGTCCAAATGCAACATCTGCTTCAACTGTTGGCATTATCACCTAAAGAGACAATGGAAGAATCTCATCTTGGTTGGCAAGGGAGACAAGATCCAGCATAAAGATTCATGTATTCATTGAAAAGTATACCTGGTGATCTGGATTCTGGAATACAAAACTCTTGGGTTTGTTTACATGTACAGTTCCATAAGTTGGGTTTAGAAGTCCCGCCAAGACCTGCGACTTAAGAATTGAGTTATTGAAGAAAACCATACATTATTTAATACAAGGATATATGTTAAACTAACATAATGCTTCACTTTAAGCGAGCAATCATACTTTCAGCATTCTCCTCTTAAGTGCAGCATTAAATTGTGCTTGAGGAAGGAGGTTTTTAACAATTGAAACATATCATCAAGGGACTCTATAGGGGAGTTGCCTGTATCTTTCACTTCACTTGTACAAATTACAAATTATTATTTTTCTTTAAATTCTTGACAATTGTCTCCAGGCCCAGGAACTTCTTTTCCGACTGTATGTTGTGGTCTCACTATCTTCATTGCTTTCAGCTGATTCACTTGAAAAACCTGTTACACGCCAATGGCATCGCACTTCCACCTTATGGCATGATGACTACAGCTGATCTTTTTCTGTATTTATTTCTATCCTGAAGATTTTCACCTGTGAATTATTCCTGGATGCTGAAGTTGAGGCATGGATGATACACCAGTGTCTGGAATCCTTTTCAAGAGTTCTGATATTATCCTTCATAAGGTAAAGAAAGCAGGAATGTTCCCTAATGCCATAAGTTCTACACTCTAACCCATTACCCATCAGATCCTCATCGAAAGGAAGTTTTACATTAGCTATGCCAACTTCTTTCCTTCTCTTCAGTTTAAGATATACACTGCCTTCTCCTCCATCGCAGTAGAGCTTTAGGCCCAAAATACTATTATTATGCCCCAACTTCTTCAACAAAAAAAAAGAACACTCTAAGAATATAAACCTTAGTGATTATCATATCCTAAGATACAGGTACATTTTACTTGCATTGAGCATGAATAAACGATCAAGCAACAGAATGAAATATAGACATAGATAACCAACCTTAACCTTCATATAAATCAATGACTGGCTAATGTATGTCTACAACTTCAAATTTCCGTAAAATTGAATGAACCTTACTAGCACTCTAAGTCCTTTTGTTGGCATGTCAAGGGAGGGCTACAGGTAGCTCTTACAATATCAAACATTATGCAATCAAGATACTGTCTAAACCATGACTGTCCTGAATCTTATATATTTGCACTAATTCTATCAGAATATTTCACCTATTCCATCTCCGCTTCTAAACATATACAAGGAATTTGAAATCATATTCATTTGGTTTGCTTGTTTTGCAGATACAAGGTCTACATTACCCCATTTCCCCAACTTCATTCACTGTGAGCGTGATATGCAAGTAAAGCAAGGAGAAGAAGATGACCTTGAGGAGCGTGGACTTGCCACAACCATTAGGCCCGAGAAGCATCCACAGCTGCCCAGAAGGCACACTGAGAGAGCAATCCTTGAGTATGGGGACAGACCGGCCCTGCCTCGTCGTCACCGAGTAACAAATACCGCGCCCTTCAATGGCCGCGCGCCCTTCTTGCGTCGCGAGGCTGCAACGATGACTGCGGACAAAGAACAAACAGGTTATGTGCACGAGTTGAATGGTGAATCAGAGATAAAAAGCGTGAACAATGCTGCCATGGCTCACCTCGCTGAAGCCACTGTGGTTGCCTGAGGGTGCAGAGGGAGGCGAACAGCGGAAGAAGAGGAGAGAGAGAGGCTTCCGCCTACGTGCGGAGCCATGGATGAGAGCTCGCGAGCCTGGAACTCGTGCGCAGAGAGTTTTCCAACACGGGCTCTGAAAATCGGTAAAATTAAGAGACCTTGGGTTAAAAACCAAGGCATTTTGCCTTAAGGTACAACCCAATGTGTGTATTTTGGGTGCAAAAGTATAAGTGTAACTTAGTGTATTTTGGATGCGACCGCATCCTAAACAATCCAAGGCAATCTAAGGCACAAGCTCTCATACAGGGCACCTTGAAAATCATACATTTTTATCTTAGATTTTTTGCATTTACCTCCATGAAATCTTTCATATTTTCATTTAGCTCCTAAGTTTTATTCAGATACCTCCCTGGTAATTGGTTAATGCTCCGTATTTAAACTTTTACTTTTCAATACTGAGAGGTTACGGGAAAAGTTGTCATCATGTGACATGAAAGTCACAGGTTCCAGCTTCTTGCGAAAAAAATATATAAAATAAGTAAGATTGTTTACAATAGACCCTAGTGGTTCGATCTTTTCCCTGACACCACACATTACGGGAGTTTTGTAGCACTGGACTGCCCCTTTTCAATAACTAAAAAATTAATCTATAACCTTGTTTTGAAAAATTAAAGAAGAAACTGCAGGAGAAAAACTTTACATTGTTGAGTTTAATAACTTTTCTCTTCTGGTTTGAAAAAAAAGTCTTTAAACTTCAAAATATGTTTATGTAAAGGTTTTTTTTTGTTTCGATGAATGTGATTTATTTATTTTTATCAAAATAAACTCTATAATAAACTCTGTTTGATTTTAGAAGACTTTTAATATGGTAAAATATTAGCCAAAAGTAAACTATGATTAAGTTTTGTTAGATTTGGAACCATATGCAAAACATTGTCTTCAGAGCAATGAAAAAAATTGTGAGTTATATAAGATTGAATATACTGTAAAACCATACTTAAAAAAATATATATATATATTTAAAATAATAATAATAATAAGTATTGATTAATTGGTATTAGAGATAATAGTTTCATGTCAATTAATTAAAAACACATTGCGTTGAATATCAAACCCATCCAATGTACTATTAGAACAAACTTCTTTTTTTTTTTTTTGACAAAGGCAACAAGCACCCCCACGTGGAAAGTCGAGGACGTATACAGGCGGGGCAACTCGATCCTGTGTTAATTCGCATGGCAGCTCAATCATGTGTTAGTCCGCATGAGTAATCACCAGCCTGACTCTTTCCTTGTAAGAGTGGGAATTCGATCTCGGGTTCTTCCACAAGAGAACCCCATACTTTAACAAGGGACTCAGATACCAATAGACTTAAAATAAACTAACTAATGGCTCTCACATTGTTTATAATTTTTTAAAAAATAATTGTTATATAATAACAAATGTCTCTTGTGTTGCTAATGATTTTCATAAAAACAATAGTTATATAAAATAATCATAATTTGTGTCACTTAACAATTACCATAACGAGTGACTAGTTCAAAATATGTTATTCAAAGTAATTGTTTTGATTTTTAAAATATAAAGAAATCTAAAATTATAAAAAAAACAAAGATATGAATCTATATTTTTTTTAATAAAATTAAAATTATCTATAACTGATTTACTCATAATTAGTAATATAGATAGATTTATTATAAGTGATGATAATGGATCTATCCAACTTGACCCTTCAATTTAATCCACAGAGGCACTTGACCCATTAGGCCTAGGGCTGTAAACGGGCTGAGCTTGATCGGACTCAAATTCGGCTCGAAATAGCCTAGTTCGAGCTAAAGCTATGCTCGAACTCGAAATTAGCTCAAGCTCGCATCGACTTTGATTTCGAAAGCTCGAAATTAAAAACTCAATTATAATTTTGAAACCTCGTATTTAGTTTGAAATTAAAAACTTATTTATAAATTTATTTTTTAAAATTATATATTATATATCAATAATAAATATTAAATATTTTATTCATATATTATAATATTTATTAATTTTAATTATTTTTATTGTTTTTTAATAATATTTATATTATATATTAATATATTAATATTAAATTTCGAGCTTTCGAGCTGAGCTCGACTGAGCTCGGCTTGAAATTAATTTCGAGCTTGAAATTGAAGCTCAAGCTCAGCTCAAAAGCTCGAAATTCCGAGCCGAGCTAAAGCTTTTATCGAGCCGATCTCGAAATGCTCACGAACAGCTTGATTGTTTGGCAACCCTAATTAGGCCCAAAGTGGCCCAACCCACCCACACACAATGAATTGTCAATTAATGGCTCCCTAGCACCCATTTGTCCTCAACTTATGAAGCTTTCATTTGAATAACTATTTTACTCATTCTCCAACCACTTTTACAAACAAACAAACAAACAAATAAAAAAAAAACATTTTGGTAAAATCCTAAAATAAGAAACAAAATTAACTATTAAAGCCAAACATCCACAACTAGTTAAGCGGTACATGGAAGTGGTTCTATCTTAAAAAAAAAAAATATGTGAGGGAATATAGCTAGCATGATGGCCAATATTAATCTTGGTAAGCTCACACACAAGTAAGTCTTAAGACTATGATTGGGGACTCACATCACATGATGAGCATGTGGGTCTAAAAACTAAACAATAAGCCCAACACGACCCGGTTCCCAAGTAAAAGTTAAACAGAAGCCTCGAAGACATGAACAACCTCCAACGAGGTACAATGAATAGAACCATGTCTGTGACTCATCACAACGTGCCCACTCTATTTTACTCCCTTACATGAATTCCCATCTTTAGGGATGCCGACATGATTATTTCCCATTTATTTATTTATCACACTTGTTTTAAATTTTATTATTTTAAATATTATGTTTTTAGAAGAAAAAAAATGTTTGTATACCCTTTAAAATTATTCTATTTGTATATATAACCGTGAGAAAACCATAGTTACATATGTTATGAGGGTAAAAATATTAAAATACACGTGGTATGATCATAAGGCTTGAATGAAGACCTAATTATCCGTTTAGCAATCCAACGGTGGAGATCAACTCTCTAAAAAACTTTATAAAATTTTGAAACTGGCATCTATCTATCTCTAATCTGCCATCTAAATTATTGGTAATAACCCTTGCTAGATCCGAATTGGTATCTTATTGTCGTCCGTCTGGATCCTAGATGGCTAATGGTCCCGGCACATGACTATATAAGGAGAACCTCAACTCACAATAAGGAGATCTTAGCTCTACCCTTTTATTGGAGCCTCTTTGACTTTATGTGTCAGAACTACCCCAGGGCATGAGCGCCAGTTCTCCTCTATCTACATATCACTTTTCCTCTAAGGCGCAATCTTTGAAGGTTCAATCCCTGGAGCTAAAGGCGATCCTACGAGCAGAGAGTTCATATGAATAGTAGTTCACAAACCGATCTTTCCATTCAAATCTTTGAAGTCTCCCAATCTCTACCAATCTCTCTCATTCATTGATATGTATTTGTTATGATCCCAAAAAGCGACATCATATATAGTAGCAAGTTTTTCATTTGATTGTATATATATTTTTCGATGTCATATTTATAATTTTATAATTAAATAATTTTTCATAAATATATTTATCAGGTATAATGATTTTTTCATGGCTACAGTTAAAAGGACTGGGTACACTTTTTTTCCTTATTTATTTGATTGACATGTTCCCATCTCTTCCATGGGATGTTATTGACGTTGTATGAAAGATTATTTACTATTTACTAATAGTAATAACAGTAAATTATATATTTTTACACTAAATAGTCATTCGTAATTGGAATTTATATCTCAGTAGTAAATAGTACGATATTTGGAATCCCTATTTTTAGGAATTCAAACAGCTTCATGACATGTTCCCCATTTCTCATAACTTCTTATTATTTAAACACCATTCCTCACTGCTTCTGCTTGTACGTGCATGATAATTGTACCGTTTACTTGTTTTTATTTGTTTAATATAATAATTTATTTATTTGCTTAAAATATATTTTTTGTTATAAAAAAATTTTAAATATACTATTCATTTTTGTACTATACCTCAATGTTCATTTTGGTTCCTGTATTTTAAAAATATTCAATACAATCCATGTATTTTACATATTTTGTTCCATATCGTCTTTGAGTGACAATACATATGAAATACAACATAAATTTTTGATTTTTTTTTATTTACATGTGATAGTTTTTTGCTGACATGGTATAATAATATTTTTTTTCAAAATATTTTTTTAAATCTTATTTTTTTTAAAATATAATTTATTCTAAAATTATTTTTAAAAAATATTATTTTGCTGACGTAACGAAATACATATACCACGTTAACAAAATACTATCACGTGTAAATAAAAAAAATCAGAAAATTAGGTTATATTTCATCTATGCTGCCACATCAGAGACGGTATTGAACAAAATATGCAAAGTATAAGAACTGTATTGAATATTTTTAAAATATAGCGATGAAAATGAACATTGAGCAGTAGTACAGGGACTGATCGTGTATTTAGGCCTAAAAAAATTGTTAAAAAGTATAAGTTTGGGAAACTGCGAATGTGAGTCAGCACAACGGAAACCATATTGGGAAACGAGAATTAAGAAGTCTGAAGTACGTGGATGTTTGACCGGAAAAGAAGGGCTGAAGTTTGAAGCATTGGGCCTTTGACTATTATTCATCGAGAAACGCAGGTCCATGCGTATAACTTCGGGATGGGAAACGCCTCGATCCAACGCACGATTTCGATTTGTGCTTCTCGGGCGTGCGGGGGGAATCGATGTGAAACGTTCAACGATCCCATGTGCGGAGGAATGGACCCCACCTTGGAATGCTCGAGGAGAGATACCACGTGGGGATCGGAGAGTGGGTCTATGGTACAAACTTTCCTGGTTGACGACCCGCATGGGATCGTTTGCATAGTGAAATGTTGTCGGATAATGTGTCAAGAGCCGTACCACACAATGATCCTCCAGAGTGGCGCATGGATTTCTTTGTAGCCTGGGAGATGGACATGTGTCAGCTTATGATTGTATGATGAAAATTATTCTTAATTTATACGATAATTGTATTTATTATTTAAAAAATATATTCAAGTAATGCCAGTGTTTTATTGGAAATGAGACAATACTGTTAAGGAGAAATTATTTATTAGTCCTGAAAATAGTAATTAGGGACCTTCCTCTCACTATTTTCTATACCCCGAACATACCTATCTCAGGGACTTATAAGCAATTTGGGTATTGTAGCAAGGACCTTGAATTAATTACCCTTACTCTTAATTTATGTTTATATAAATTTATATGGAATGGTTTGCTTTATCTCCATATTAAAAATATATTAAAAAATCAAAGCAATTATTTTTCTGGTTAATTAGAATTTCATGTAGAAAAATACTTATAAATTAATAAACTAATTTAAATGATTTCTAGTTTCATGTAAAAATAATTTAGAAGCTAAAAAAATATTGTTTATTAATTATAGATTAAATTGAGAATTAGACTAGTTCATATTTCCATACCGATTATTTATATTTGTGCAAATTATATGGAAGCAAAAAGAAGTAGAAAAACAAATCTAAATTATTTATGCTGATCATTTGAAAATCATGGGGTGATAGAAAGTGATGGAAGTGAAAAGTTCAAATTATTTTATATTAGGTTTGATTTAACACTAAAATAAGGATCCATGAAAATTGAAGTTTTAAATATAAGTTTAATTTTACCAAACTCTCACTTTAGGTTTTTTTTTTTATCAAAAAATCAAAATATTGGAGTGGACTTTATTTCTGGCTTTCACTTCAACAAACCAACATAAAAAAAACAGCCTGGTGTTACAAAGCTATTGCATTGTGTCTGGTTCGGAGAAAGGTCGAACCACTCAAAAGTCATGTCTATTATATGTAGCCTTATAATGTTTTATATATATATATATATAAGAGACTATTTTCATGACTCAAACATGTGATATAACTTGTGATATGCAAATCACAAGACAACAACTTCTGCAAACCAACATATAAAATAAATGAAACTTGGCCCACTCTGACTTCAAGAACTCCACTTCAGTAAACCAAACAAATAAAATTATAATATTATCAATAAAAAAATAAAATGACACCAATAAAATAATACAGGGCAGACAAACTAATCTTTTCACCTTGGTTCATCTTCCACTAATAACCTAATTTCCCTTGGTCTACATACATTTGAGTAACATTAAAACTGAAATTGTTAATTTATTCATCAAATGTGAAACTCAACCATTGAAATATTATTATCATGAATGCTTTCTTCCCAATAAAGACATACATGAAGGAAGCATCATGTTCATCTATGTTCCCAAAACTTAAATAACACTCCTAAGTTAAAAAATCAAAGGGAATGCACAGTCAAAGTAAGTAGCAGTCAGAATAAATGGCACTATTTCCCATATAACTGACTGGCTATCACAGTCAATTCTATTCACTGACTATCAACTTGTATAGTTGTATGTGTGTAGCTCTGCATTAAATGGAAAGAAAGAAAGCTGGAAGAAATGGGCAAAAGATATGAAAAAAGAGCTGCATTTACTACTACCCATTTGGTGTTTGTTTTGATGATAGTTTTCCTCCAGGTATCTTCAGCTGTTCCAAAACTGGTCAGTGATCAGGTGAATGCCATCCCCAGGCCAAATTTGCCACTTTTACACAATCAATAAGATTTCTCTCTCTTCAAATCTGGCACATTAAATAAACAAGTGTCTCACTCAATCCATCACTGGGCATGCAGCAGATGATGAATGATCTTTGAGAGACATCACAGTATGCTTCCAGTTCCAGATTCCTTATAAAAGTTTTTTTTTTCTGGCTCTTTACATTTATACCCCTGTGGAATTTATGTATCCTATTCATATTTGTAAAAATGGTTTTGCTTATCAATTAAATCATTACTGCTGCATGTTGTGTGGTGTAGTGCTTCATTTTGCAGAATACTCCTATTGCACTTAACTATTGTTTTAAATATTTTATTTTTATTTTTATTTTATAAAAGTGGATATCACATTCATTAATAGGTTAATAAAAGTAATGAGTTAAACATGATGAACAATAGTAAAAAAAATAAGATAAAGTAGCGGTTGGACATCTCGTTCAATTTAACGGGTGGATAAGAATGTCACATTGACCAACGGCTACAATGGCCTACTTCCCTGTGTAGGAGGTTCTTTTAGTAGGGAAGAACCCATGTTCGAATCTTCCATGCGCAGGATGAGGGCACAAGTATGAATGCGCTGAGCATAAGCCTTTGGGTGCTCCGCTAGTGCATGGCCTTGCTTTGCACAGCGCGGGATGTCCTTGAAGTCCTTCGGTGGGTGTTTGTTGTCTTATTAAAAAAAAACAAAAAAATATGTCACAGTGACCTTAGGGTGTGTTTAGTATCTATTCTACGATTTCATAAAGACTTATATGTAACATTTTAACTTTATCTTGAACTAGATAAAAAAACACATTTGGAGTATATTTGGATCAATATAGTGTTTAACAATAAATATGCAACAATACGGATAGTACAAAACAAAATATTACAACAATAACAACTTAACCAAGCCTTAATTCGATATTAGATGGGGTCGGCTCTATGATTCTTTGTTTTTGTATACCTCTGCTAAAGGAAGGATCTGACTCAATATTTAATATATGTAGATCCTTAGACACACGTAAAACTAGACTTATTTCTATTAAATTTTCTTATATTATGTTACTAAATTATCATATTTTCAAACCAGACGAGGCATGCATGTGTCCAAATCATCCTTAACATTTTTCACTTATTTTATCTTAAATTAGTATAATATTTCATTTATAATCCCATCCAGTTTTGTATGATCACTCATCCACCTTAATATCCTTATTTTTGTCGCATTCATTTTATCAATTGAATTTTTTCATAACACTTCTCCCATCAGTCTAACAAAAGTATTATACGAAATAGAACATGGTTTCATCTGTTTTCTGTGAAACAAAATAGATATCTATAATATCTTTATAGATATCTCTAAAATCTTTGTAGATTTGAAACAAAATAAATTTAGTTTATTTGTCTCTAACTCATAATTTATTTATATATAAAATATCCAATAAATTAATATTTTAACATAAAACTATTTTTTTTACTAATATAAAGAAAATTATAAATTTTTGGAAGGGATTTGTGAAATCCCAAATTTAACAAGGATATATAAATATACAAAAATTAGGTATTAAAAGTATGTATATATATAAAAAAACTCTCTACGTATAACTTTGCATACGAAAACATTATATTATGATTATTATTATTTTATATAATTTTACAAAAATGTGTAAAAAAGATCATGATTTGAGAGGAATGTGTGCGATTACAATTTTTATATGGTTTCACAAGGGTATATAGGATAAGAGTACATAAAGAGAAAAGTGATGGTAAAATTTTTAAACAAGTCTATCCAACTACCAAACAAATTTATCTTATGCTGATTATGGTCCACCTCAATGAAAAATAAAAACAACAGTTTTTTATTTTTTTTATTCATTGGACAACTGTAGACAAACAAACAGAAACACGTCAACAATGAATTAATGATTTGAACCCTCAATCTCTCATTGTGAGAGGAAATGGTCTAATCAACTTTTCTTGTGAAATATCAACATTCACAAATAAAGTTGGTAACGCATTACTTTCACAATTAGAGGGTGACGGGTTTGAATCACGCCTCCAATGTGGTTCTAGTGGTTTATCCATATTTATCAAAAAAAAAAAGTTGATATTTTATTAACGGAGATGCTTACAACATTGGATTGATCAAATAAACGAATGAGAGAGATTGGTGTAAATTGAGAAACTTCAAAGATTTTGAGGGAAAGATCGGCTTTGTGGATGACTCATTGCTTATAGGATCGCCTTCTACCTTGAGGATTGCGCTTCGCGTGGAAAAGGGATATAGAGAGAGTAGGGGTCAGGCACTCGTGCTCTTGAACACTCAAGTTACAGAGAATCCAAAAAACAAGGGAGAGCTGGGAGGAAAGTGAGTGTAGCGTTAACAAGTGATAAGTGGAATTAGAACAGCATACAAAGTATTTCAGATGTAAAGCAGTTGTTACCGTTGTGGGTTGAGGTCCTCATTAATCATTATACAGTATGCTGAGGTAGTCAGGAGGTTAGGATATGCTTTAGATCTGGACACAACTAGATATAGGTGCCAAAATATTTTTGGGGGCTTTCTGTTCCACCACTATCAGATGACTTTGCGATTAGATGACAATTGGGTCTTCATCCAAGCCATTGCGATTATGACACATGTACTTTAATATTTATACTCCATAACATATATATATATATATATATATATATATATATATATAAAATGTGTATATAATTTTTTTTACAGTAAAAAACAATTATCTTCTTAGATTTAATTAATGAATAAGTCAATCATTTGGAGATGAGGAGATCATATCAAGATCAAGGTGAAGATCAGAGCCGTCCATCTGTCGAGAAGAGTGGACTCTTTTTATTAGTGTCCAAAACTAGTGTAACCCGAGAAAACAGGGCCAAAGCTTCACAAACTCAAGCAGCTTTCCTTTCCTTCTTATCTTCTCTCTCTCTCCCTGTCTCTGTTGAACTTTCTTCCAACTCTGTCCTTGTACCGCCAAAGGACCCTGGGAAAAGCTGCTCTCCTTGGCGGCGTTGCTCGCCGGTGTTATTCTCCGGCGATCTCGTTCGCTATCTATTCTACCTTCTATTTTCTTTGGTGTGTTTTTCTATCTACCGGTATCTCTCCGTGGTGAAGAATTCAGCTGATGATAGGTGGTGGACTAGGTATTGGAAGGTTTATCTTTGTTTCCAGCTCGTTTGCTGTTTCTCTAGTGAAGTCTGTTGGAGATTTGCTTGCTTGTTGACCCTAGTTGTCAGATCTTTTTTGCCTTGAGAGTGAATAGGAAAGCATTTTCTGGTTTTGGTGGTATGATTGTGATTTGATGAGGTTGGCGATAGATCAGAGTTATTGGTTTTGGTTTTTAATTTTTTTCTGGACTAGATCAGCGGTTTGCGAGAAAAAAAAAAACAAAATTTTATCATTGAATTTGTTGGTTGTGTTGTTTTTGAGCTTGATTTGATGATGTATCAGTGTCAAGCTTGGATTTTTATTCTTATGTGGTTGATTTAATGGCGTGTTGATTTGGGCTTGGTTTTGGATTTTGTAGGTGATTGATTGAAAGAAAAGAGGATGTAATTGAAGCTTGGAGTTTGGGAGATCTTGTTGAGCAGGGCATTTGACTGAAACTGTTACTGAGATTTGGTTGCAGTGATATGGTCGACTTACATTGCACAACGTTGGCATTTAACTCCAAAGTTTGGATTTCCCTGTGAGATGGGTATGATTTTCAGAATTTGCTGAAGGTTTGCATCTGGGACTTTAGCTGGTTGACGCCGTGCCACAATCAACAACTAGTGATTGTTGCCTTTACAAGTGTTTGGGGAAGAAGAATAGAAGATTCTGTGAGGTGTTTCTTGATATTGTGCCTTGAGTGTGTACTGGAAGCTATTGTTTTTAGAAACAAAAGTCACTGAGGAGAAAAGATACTGGGTTTGAGCATTTGCCAAGGCAGTGTTTGGGTTTGTGAGATTTGATTTTGTTTGAAAATTTCCTCTTTTCCTTCTGCTCTTATTTGATCATGGTCAATGGTTGACTTTGGAAATCAAGGTGTGTTGGTGGGTCACCTATATCTAGATCAATCTTTCATTAGTGCAGCAGATAGATGATGTCCATGCAAAAGCCAGGCAGAATTATACAGATAGATTGGTGAACAAATGCTAACTCAGCCAGAGTTCTAGTTGCTGATACATATAATTTAGTTGACAGTAGACATGGCGACGAAGGTGTTTGAAGCCTCAGTGCCTCATCTTTTCCCATCTCTGGGACCTGCGCTTATGGTTTCCATGGGATATATTGACCTAGGCAAGTGGGTAGCAGCTATTGAAGGCGGAGCTCGTTTTGGGTTTGATCTTGTATCACTAGTCCTGTTTTTCAACTGCACGGCCATATTCTGTCAATACATTGCCACTTGTATTGGCATGGTCACTGGAAAGAACCTTGCACAGGTACTATGCACCATCCTTATTTCCCCTCAATCAAGCATATATACACTTCCATTACTAGACTTGCATATGAACATTCGTGTCATTCATTGCAACTTTCAAAACATGCATGTGCATGAGCAAATAAAATATATGCAGATCTCTTTTTTTTGTGGTTTTACTAATATTGTTCATACTATTATGATGAACCTGCCAAGTCCATCTGAAGGTTTACTACAAGGCTGCACAGTGAACTCCCACATGGAACACTAGCAATGAGGAAAATTTTTGAATTTGTGCATCCTATTCCAAGATTAAGTTGTTGCTACATTTATTGTACACTAATCTAGGTTTTTTTTTTTTTTCAGTAATCACAAATTTCTTGACTTCAATGTTACATTGTGTTCTTTAACCAAATATTTGGTATTGCTGTTTCTTCTTCAGTTTGATTTCTTTTGAACAATTATGAAGCATTCACATTTTGTACTACATCTACTTATCTGTATTTCTGTATTTTGGCTAAATGTCTAGTTCTTCATTATTGAGATTCACATTTTGCACTACATTTTGTATCTGCATTTCTGTTTCAGAGCATGGGCCATTCGTATTTCATTTTGTAAAAGGTCATTTTAATTTTAGTAGTGTTCTAAGTATATTTTCTATCACATGTTCAAAGATCTGCAGTGAGGAATACAGCAAATTGACATGTATATTTCTGGGAGTCCAAGCAGAGATATCCATGATAACTTCAGAACTGACCATGGTAACTGAATTATCTGATACACACCAATTTCTTAAATGAGGCTTTTAGAAGAGTGAAATTTCTAATGCAAAAAATTTTAAACTCTTCAGGTTTATTTGACTCTTTTCTTGATGATGCCAGGTATTGGGTGTCGCACATGGATTGAGCCTTCTGTTTGGGATAGAGCTAGTCAGTTGTGTCTTTCTTGCTGCAGTTTCAACAGTTGTACTTCCTTTATTTGTAACTGTCTGGGTAATTTTCCCTTCTTAGTACTTGTTGTCATCATTTGTTACATTATCTTAATAAGTCAATTCTAATGGGTTGTAATTCTATTTGAACTGTAGGACAATGTTAAGGCAGAGGCATTTTATATAAGCATAGCAGGTGCTGCTTTGGTTTTTTATGTGCTTGGGGTATTGATCAGTCAACCAGAATTTCCCCTAGCTATGAATGGCCTCTTTCCTAGGTTGAATGGTCAGAGTGCATACTCGCTCATGGCTCTGCTTGGCTCAAATATAATGGTGCACAATTTTTATATACACTCTTCTTCTGTACAGGTGAATATGGTCATTGCGAACTTCCATTTCTTCTTGATAGCTCATTAAATATTTGCTGTATCCTTTTATCGTTGTGAGAGTCGCCATTATACTAAAGCAAGTTCCGGGAGATCATTTATCACACCCTATTTTACAAGTTTTATGCTATTTTATTCTCTTACTCTTGGTACATACATATACTCATATAATACTCATTTTTCATAACATTAACATGAGTTATGTGCTTGCATTCTGTATATGCCTAAAAGTGTTACTGTAAACAATAAATGCATCTTTTAAAGGGAAGACAGTAAAATTAGGGCAATAAGATTGAGTCGCTGAATGAATTTTAAGCAGTAACAATTCCTAGAGCTGTAGCAAATAAAGCGACTGGAAATGAAGTAAGCTGGCTCTTTTATGTGGAGCCAATAATTTGGCCCCATATCAAACTAAGTTATTCAAGTCATGGCCCAGTGAGTATTCAGTCTTCTTTTGACATTTCTTCCATTCTTTGGGTTGAATTTTGGTTGTCGTGGGGGTTGGTGTTAAGTAAAGTGTGCAACATGTGCTTAATAAACCAAATGGATTACTTAGTAATGTCTTTCTGTTCATAATTTATTTGAGCACTGGCTAAAGTTGAGCTGAAATATTTTAGTTCAAGATGATTCTTGTAGTTCAAATGTATGAATTTGAACATTTTCATAATTATTTATGGACAAAATGATGCATATGAACCACCCAATTGAACAAACGATTCAAAGTCAAACCACAAATGCAATGTAGCTATCCATTTGAGCTTTTTTCTTATTTGCATCATAGTGTACCGTTATCATGCTTAATCTTAAGAGATGCCTTTCAAGTTTTAAATTTTGTATCTATAGCCCCTTTACATTCTAACTAGAGTCATTGCCAGAAAAACATGAATGCTATACACCAATGTAACCCAATGACATTGATGGGGGATGGATTTTTAATTTTTTCCAATTTAAATCAGTTTTGTCACATTTTGGAGCTCTACTAAAATCACATAACATGGTAGTGTGACGTGCTTTACGCCTCTTTTGAGAATTGTTAGAGAGCTTGTTTTGAATTTTCTATGCATTTAATGCTTTGCCGTCTGTACATATGCAGCAACAGAGGAGAGAGCGAAATGTTACTATTGGTGCCCTATTTAATGATCACTTTTTTGCTATCCTCTTCGTTTTTACTGTCATCTTTCTTGTGAATTATGTGCTGATGAACTCAGCAGCCACTATGTCCAGCAATGCAGATGTTCTTAACTTTCAGGATGTGAATTTGCTGATGGACCAGGTTTGGACCTTCCTATCAATCTGTTTAATGCCAGTATATACTAATTTGCTGTTTTTTTTTTGTATTGGTTTCATATTTGTTGCATAAAATGCTTACTTCCTATTTTCTAAGCCACAACAGATACTCAGTTCTGATGATCTCTATAAAAGCTTATTTCTACTGCATGATGATATAAATGTTTTGAAGACCTTATGAACCTGTCGGATCCTTTTAATAGTTTCTATCATTATAGACAAAAGAAAGCTTGTGGCTTTGCATGTTTACATTTGAGGGATCTCTAAAAGAAGTTCCTTTCATTGTATTTGGTGATGGAAGAACCATTCATGAGAAGCACAAATGACTATCATGCCAAGCATGACGTACCTAAGTCTGCAATAGATCATAACTAGTGAAACTTGTGGAGCTAGGATGACGACTTTCCACTTCGTCGGCAATGACTGTTAACTTTGTAGGTCATCTTTAATTTACTTGAAGAGTGATGTTTATAAGCAAAACCACTTAAAAGGTGTAAACATTCTGTTTGCATTGCTGTTGCTTTCTTGAATGATCAATTAATGGACATTATGGGCTCAACATTAGATATATCATAAAGGGTAAGAATGCCCTCAATGAATAAGAGTCTATTGCCACTAAAAACCACGATAGTAAGCAGGCAAAGATTTGAAAATGCTGGAAATACATAAAAAAAATTTGTGCGAGTTAAATCTGATCTTCCAATCATCCTCCCTTTTGCAGTTTCATCTGTATGAAGATCATTCTCATATTTTTCATATTACAAGTGTATGATGTTGTTGCGTTATGACTTAATTTCAAAATGCAGGGATCTAACTATTATACAATGACTCTCATGTTATTTATTTCTCCTCACAGTTATTTAGGTGGCCAATAGCACCTGTTGCCTTCTTTCTGGTCCTTTTCTTCTCTAGTCAGATAACAGCTTTGAATTGGAATATAGGTGGGCAAGTGATCTTGAGACACTTCTTTGGCACAAATCTTTCTGTTTGGGCCCATCATGGAATACTTAAAGCTCTTGCCATCATTCCTGCTCTTTACTATGCAAGTAATGCAGGTGCAGAAGGAATATATCAATTGCTTATTTATTGTCAGATTCTATTGGCTATGCTTCTGCCATCCTCTGTAATTCCTCTTTTCCGTGTGGCTTCTTCAAAATGTATGATGGGGCGCTTCAAAATACCTTGGTATATGGAGATATTTTCTCTGGTTGCATTTTTTGGAATGCTTGTTTCAAACATCGTTTTTATTGTTGAAACCCTGTTTGGAAAAAGCAACTGGATCAGCAATGTGCAATCAAGTTTGGGAAGCAGTGTCCTGGTACTAAATATCATTCTTTTCCTTGTTGCCTCTACATCGGTTGGCCTCACCCTATATTTGGCAGTTACACCTTTAAAATCTGCAAGCGAAAGACCAGATATTCAACTATTTTCTGGGTATATTCAAGGGAACACTTCAGAGCTATGTGAGGTGGGGGAGTTGGATGATGTGGATAAAAACAAATATGATGAAGATCAAGGGTTTATTCAAGATGCTTCATTGGAAAAGTTCATTGAGAGCCATGGTGATAAATCTTCAGATGTCAACTTTGATGTTTCTGAGACAACTATTGATTCTGATCATGAATCTCACCAATCTGCTCAATCGCACCAATCTGCTCAATCTCACCAATCTGGTCATGATCCCAGCATTATGTCTACTTGTAGCTCCCCCACACGTCACTTAGAAAAATCAAAAGTAGCTGTTGATGAAGGGGCAAGAGAAAATTTGAGCAAAGTGTCTGGTATAGGGTTTTCAGATGCAATAGCACCACAAAAGATTGAATCCAAATTCCTGATTGAAAAGGATGTTGAAGTATCTCGAGATGTTCCAATGGATAAGAATAATGAGGAGGAAGGTGCTTCACTGGCAGAAGATGTTTCTAGTGGGATACTCCCCACTCCGAGCTTTGAGGGTCTAGGTATCTCTAGTAATAATTCAAAAGGAAAAGTTTCTGATGCAGGCAATGGCAATGGAAGCTTATCGAAGTTGTCTGGATTGGGTCGTGCAGCAAGACGCCAATTAAGTGCCATTTTGGATGAGTTTTGGGGCCATCTGTTTGACTTCCATGGGAAGCTAACACAAGAAGCAAGTACCAGAAGGTTGGATGCTCTATTGGGGCTAGATTCAAAACTGGTCGGTTCTTCTGTAAAAGCTGACACCACAGCAGATGACCTCCCAAAGAGTTACTTTCCAGATTTGGATAGAGGTTCAATTTTCCAATCCAGCTCAAGAGAGTTTAGCTCCCCAAGGCACAAGCAAAATGCAAACTTAGACTCATCCTTTGGGGTTCAAATGGAATCCCGATCATATTCTCAAACAATGCAAACTTTGGATGCACATGCACAGAACTCTTATACCAGCTTGTTCGGGTCCAATGACAGAAATTCTCTGTACCCACTTCAGCCGTCTGATAACCGGGATTATCAACCAGCTACTATACATGGGTGTAAGACAGCCTCCTATCTCAGAGGTACTGGTGCTGGCAGAACTCCCTATTCCTCGAACATTTCAGCGGACCTACCGCCAACTTCATCTGCTACATCTTTCATTGCGAATTGGAGGGATCCAGTTATGTATAATAGTGGGCAAAATGATCTAGGTTCCTTGCCAACATCTGGTTTCCAAAACCACCTGACAGCATCAAGAATTGGCAGGTTGCCGGTTGATAGACCGTTTTATGAAAACTCCTTGCTTGAAACTAGTGAAAGTGCCATCTCCTCAGCTTATGGAAAGAAGTACCACAGTTCACCTGATATCTCAGCAATCATTGCATCGATCAGAAACTCGTCTTTGAATGATGGGAATACTCAGTGGGGCAGTCCAATTGGATCTCGGCCATCCATGGGCAGAGCGCCGTATGAACAATCACAGTCACAATCACAATCACAGTATTTGAACCCTTTGTCTAGGGCTGGAGTTCCACTGGCATTTGATCAACTTTCTC
Organism: Dioscorea zingiberensis; assembly: GCA_026586065.1. NCBI lineage: Eukaryota > Viridiplantae > Streptophyta > Magnoliopsida > Dioscoreales > Dioscoreaceae > Dioscorea > Dioscorea zingiberensis. The sequence goes on along the minus strand of CM048819.1, from coordinate 62,612,482 downwards.
CTCCTAAGATCCACAGAGATGTTTTCGCTCCACATTCAGGTTTGAGTCCAAACAACAAATCTCTGTGGTTTAGACAACCATCTGAACAATTATTTGGTGTGATTGGTAAAAATCAGAGTGGGAGGGATAGAGCAGTGGACAACAGACCGAATGTCACTCCTAAAGAGATATTTTCTTACACAGAATCAGAAACCAAGCTACTCCAGTATTTCAGACTTTGTATGATGAAACTCCTTAAATTGGAAGGATCAGATTGGCTGTTTAGACAAAGTGGTGGCATTGATGAGGAGTTAATTGATAGATTAGCTGCAAGAGAGAAATATCTTCATGAAGTTGATTCTGGTGAGATGAATCCAGCACTTATGCTTGATTCCCAACGTGTGTTGGATCGAAGAAATAGTTCTACCCAGAGGAGTGAGGATGGAGATCCTGCTTCTCTTCTATCGCTGACCAATTGTGGAGATGGTTGTATTTGGCGAGCAGCCCTGGTTGTAAGTTTTGGTGTATGGTGCATTCGCCGGATACTGGAACTATCAGTTGTGGAGAGTCGGCCTGAGCTATGGGGTAAATACACTTATGTTCTTAATCGACTTCAGGTAAATTCTCACTTATTATTACAATTTTGGAAACTATGCCATGCTATGGGTTTGTTTGCATTGCATCATAAAATATAGTTGCACACATTGGATGTTTCTAGTTTTGGTTCCATTGTTGCCAGTTCTATTTATTTCTGATCAACTTTTTCATTTCCTTTCTGCATTCACCTTAGAATTGAATTTTTTTTTTTTTATGTCACTCAAATACAGGGAATTCTCGAGCCTGCATTTTCGAAGCCCCGTCAACCCCTTGTTGCCTGCTCCTGCTTAAAGGCACCCCAAAATAGCATCCTGGGAAGCACAGAAAAAACAAACAAGTCATCAGTAACTACTGCTAACATGGTCCTCGAGATGATCAAAGACGTCGAAGCTGCTGTTTCAGGCCGCAAGGGCCGCACAGGCACGGCGGCAGGTGATGTCGCTTTCCCCAAAGGTAAAGAGAACCTGGTGTCTGTTCTGAAGCGATACAAGCGCCGCCTCTCGAACAAGTCTCCGGCAAGCAATGAAGGTGGCTCATTGTCCCGCAGGATCCCGTCCCCGATCTCTTCCTCAGTATCATAACATGCAAATTATGCTTCTGCTATCTTATGGGTCAGAGATTTTTTTCCATGAAGTATGTTTTTCGGGTTCAAGGTTCACTGATCTTTTGACCCTTTCACTCCCAAGCCTCATTTCCTTGTATGTTGTATAATCACTATATAGGAACAGCAGTGCAGCATGTGAAAGAAATAGGAGGTGTGCTTCTCTTGATATTTCCCATCTATGCTTTTTTGTTTTCCAGGCTATTTGCATATAACTCACTCATAACCTCTTAAATCACACATTGATCACTGAAATCTTTGCTAGTGTAATTAGAAGAGAGTTATTTATAATTATAATGGGATAACTTATAGTAAATGCTTGAAGAGGAAAAGAGTGGGAATTGAGGGGGAGCATCACAGAGAAGAGAGGAAAAATAAGTGGAAATAAAATGAAGGTAAAATTTTGACCCAATTTCCTCCCTTTTAAGTTTATGGTGATTTGGACTTACAATAGACTGAAGGCAATTCAGAAAGAGGATGATGGAAATTGGATTTTGCTATGAAAATATGATCATTTCTTCTTTGGGATAATTATTTATTAGTCCCTGGAAACAGTAACCAGGGACCTTTCCCCCTCACTATTTATTACACCCTCAAACACACATACTCCAGGGACCTATAGGCAATTTGGGAACTATTCAAGGAACTTGAATTAATTATCCTCTCTTCTTTTCAAATACACAAAATTCTTTTAGTTATAAGGCTACATTTATACGTTTAAAAGAGTTTTAAGGACAAAACTGCAACAAATTTTGGAATTAATTCATTAATTAGTTTGTAAGTTTTTAAATTAAATGATATATTTTAATTGTGCATACAAATATATAAGTCTAAACTTAACTATACCGATGAGTTTAGTTGGAATTATGTTTTTCATTTCCGGAATGGAGAAGGGTTGGTGAAAGACTCTTATCAAAGAGACCCCATATTTGAAGAGGACTTTGATGAGATCCCCAAGGGAAGGACCCTACAGTTGGTCCGTAGGTCCTTGGGTGCCTTAGGGCGGAAGAGAGTATATACCTCTTTCTCCTTCGAGCTGTGCAAGAGACTTGCGAAGGAATGGACTACGGGTTCCGGTCAAGTTATACATATGACTGGGAGTTAAAGAGTCATGTAACTATTGGGACCATAGTGACACAAGGCTAAAAAGTAGGGGCCGTGCGCACACAAGGAGCAGAACAAATGTGCTTGCGATGGTTCATGTGCCCCATTGGTTGGGGAAGACTCTTGGGGAATTTAGGTTATTCATTTATATAAAGGCACTCGAATTGTGGCCTATATATGTATTCTCTTGTACATACAAGAACAAGAAGGAATAGAGAGAAGAAAGTATATAGCCATTAAAAAATTTTTATTAACACTTCATTGTTAAAAACTTATGACGTGGAAATGGAAGTAATTAATGTAAACATAAATATAAAAATTTCAAATCATTTATTAAATTAATAATAAGGGTGGATTTATATAGAACAACAAAAACGAGTACTAAAAAATAAAAGTTCAATTCAATGGTCAATGGGCCGATGGCTATGACTCTCTGGCGTGCTATTGCAGTTCTCTATCAGTTCAAACAAAATACTTATTGTTTTCATGCACTTCTGGAAGCATTCTTTCTATGGCATGGCCCATTGATGAAGAAATTAATCAAGTAAAAGTCTATTATTAATGTGAACAAAGAAAAATAGAAAATGGCCAAAGGCCTCCTCGAATTGGTAGAGGTCCTCCGCACCTGTGGACAAGAACATGGTTCAATCACTTAGGTGGAGAGTGAGTCGGATTTGGTAGTCGGGGGCCCGTTGGCCGATGATAATCCAAATTTGCACGCCCCACTGGTAGGACCGGGTTTATCCCTTTTAGTAAAAAAAAAAGAAAAATAGAAAATGAAACATTTCATTTAATAATAATAATTATTATTATCAATCTGTTTTCATGCTCCAAAATTTGTATTTCTTTTCTCTATAATATTTTCTAGTATTTTAAAATAATTTCTTAATTCTGATTAATTTTAAGACAAATTATTTATAGGTCTCTGGCACTATTTGGCATTGTTCCCACCCAAAACATACATCCAAAATATTATTATATTAAACCTCTACATACCCCCTCCAAGGACCTAAGACAAAAAAGAAACAATGTCAGGGGCTAATAATTAAATAACTATTAATTTTATAACATATATTTTTAAAAAAATTTGGAGAATAAGAATAAGATTTTTTTTTTTTCTCCCTCGAAACTCCAAAGTCAATGGTTGATAACTTACAATAAAAAGATAACCAGAATACATCTACATCTTTTTAAAATGCAAGCATAGGAACATGTTAGGTGAGTTAATTAATTAAAATGACTAATTCCATGGCTCCTACTTGCATAGTTCCTCAATAAAAATATAAAAATGACCTTCAATAAATAACATGCCATCCATCACCATCTGCCTTCTTTTTTAATTTTAATCTCAGCATTATTTTATTGTATGTTTTTTTTATATGTGCACTTTTATAAATACTTCCAAACCCAAAAAATTGGTTTTATACATCTTAATATAAATCTAATAAAAATATTAAAATGATAAAAATACCTCAATATATCTCAAATATATTGTTAAGGTCAATGGTAAGATTTAAAACTATATAAACATATTTTTTTTTCTTATTTTAAATTTTAAAATATTATATCGAGAACCATAATGAAGGGAGCCTTAGCGCAATGAAACATGTAAGATTATGTATAATAGGCCCAAGTATATTGACTCTTCTCCGGACCTGACCAATACGGCAACTTTGTAACACTGGGTTACCCCATTTTTATTTATTTATTGAGAACTATGATATTTTGAAGATTAAATAGACATTTGGACATACTTATATTTATTTATTTCATTATAATTAATAAAAAAATTAAATTTGGGATCTATCTAATTATTAAAAAGTATAAAGGTGATAAAACTATGATACCATAGTGAATATAAAGGTCTCCTTTACAGAAGAGATATGACAGAGTGGCTCCCAACCCAAATCCAGATAAATTCTTCAGCCTAAGGACAAGTTCTCTCACAATCACAATCCAAAATTCATTCCATTTATCAGGTATGATCCAATTTCTTCATTTTTTTTATTCCTCCAATTTATATTTTTCATGCCAAAATTTATAATATAAAGTTATTTTTTTTGGCTTGTTTTGGAATTTGGAGTTTATTTATTTGAATTAAAAATAAGGTTTTGACCAGATTTTACTCATATTTCTTGATTAATTTTGCATGTTACTTAACTATTAAGTTAAAAAAAAACAAGAAAAAGAGATAATAAGAGATAGAGAGAGAGAGAGGAACTCACTAGTGACCAAAGCTTGGTAAGAAGAGAATCTGGTCATGTTTGCGCCACCCACCAAGTGTTTGACGAAATCCCACCCTCTCTTAGGAATTTCATCAAACAGAAGCCGCGCGGAAAGACGCATCCTTTATATCTCTACAATGGCGGCACCATTCAAAGCCGCGTTGCTTCTCGTCCTCTGACCCTTCTACTCTTGATCTCCATATCATTCCCCTTTCCGTTGTGGCATAGATCGCCAACTTGGTTGCGTGTTCGGGATTTGGAGAGAGGAACGATGAATGATCTGTTTTCGTCGTCGTGGCGCAGGGGAGGAGAGGCCGGAGACGTGGAGATGGCGCGCGCGGGGAGTATAGGCAGCGGCGCGGGAGGGGCGAACCTTGATAAGTTCTTTGAGGATGTGGAGGCGATCAAGGATGAGTTGAAGGAGGTGGAGAGGCTCCACAGGAGTCTCCAAGAGGCGAACGAGTCGCTGAAGACGATCCACAACGCGGCGGCGGTGAGGGAGCTTAGGGCACGGATGGATTCCGATGTGGCTCTGGCGCTGAAGAAGGCGAAGCTGATCAAGATCCGGTTGGAGTCGCTGGACCGAGCCAACGCGGCGAATAGGTCTGTGCCCGGCTGCGGGCCGGGCACGTCGACGGACCGGACGAGGACGTCGGTGGTGGCGGGGCTGAGGAAGAAGCTGAAGGACTCGATGGATGGGTTCTCGGAGCTGAGGACGAAGGTGACGGCGGAATACAGGGAGACGGTTGAGAGGAGGTACTACACGGTGACGGGGGAGAAGGCGGATGAGGCGACGGTGGAGGCGCTGGTGGAGACGGGGGAGGGGGAGAGGTTTTTGGCGAGGGCGATCGCTGAGCAGGGGAGGGGGAGGGTGATCGACGTGGTGGCGGAGATCCAGGAGAGGCACGGGGCGGCGGCGCAGCTGGAGAGGAGCCTGCTGGAGCTTCAGCAGGTGTTCATGGACATGGCGGTGCTGGTCAACGCGCAGGGGGAGCAGCTGGACGATATCGAGAGCCAGGTGGGGCGCGCGTCGTCGTTCGTGCGCGGCGGCACGCAGCAGCTCCAGACGGCGAGGAAGCACCAGATGAACACAAGGAAGTGGACTTGCATCGCCATCGCCTTGCTCATCATCATCCTCCTCGTCATCATCCTTCCCATCGTCCTCAAAAAGTAGTCGCCATTACCGGTGAACGAAGCTCTCTGTTCCATCCTCCTCTTTGGTTTTTTTTTTTTTTTTTTCATTTCTCTGTGTTTTAATTTGGGTTTTTTCCGAGGGTATATATGCAAATTTGATTTGTATTTTTTTTTTTGGTTTTGTTTACTTTATTGTTATTGTTATAGTTTTATTTTCATATATTTTAATGTTTTCTTGTTTATATAAATGATGATGGGTGCCGGCCATTGTCTCAGTCTCCGGCGTGTATTGCGGTCACTGTGGTGGAGACGTTTTTATTATTTTTATTTTATTCATATATACATTTTATTTCTGAAGGCATTGAATTTAATAATAATAGGTAGGGTTACGTGGAGGATAAGCACTGTCTGAGATGAGTGCAACTTGGATGGGGTGGGGGACGACTGAATGAATTATTGATCCTACTTAAATTTAAATCTCATTTACATCAGGAATTAAATCAAAATCATAATGCTAACTTTGGAAGTCTTCGTGATGGAAGGAAGTCATGAGACAAGGACAGGAAGAGTGACATCCACCAAAACATATTATGCATCATTGAATGGTTCAACTAACATTGTCTCCACTTGTCTATGAATAGAAAAACATGTGAAGATTTAACCAACCTTTTTTAGGTCTCGCCAAAAACTTTTTAGTCTAGCCATATAGATCTCTTGTATAAAAGATTAGGTCCACAGAAATCTCTAGATTAAATTTTTGCTAGAACAAAGTGAGAGTGTAGGACGTAACGAGTGAGGTAGTCCACGCAAACACTTGGAATCTTCTCTGTGTTGACATGTAATAGATCAGACGGTAAAATAAAATCGTATTGTGTAAAACCCGAGTTAAATCAAACCCCTGTGCACATCCTATTTGATTGATCCTTCCGAAGCCCTTGTTGTCCATATCAAAAAAATAAAAAATAAAAAAAATAAAAATCTAGGTCTCACCCAACTAATGAATCAAACAATACTGTTAATTGATTTATTGTAAAAGCAAGTACCATGAAAGAGATCAACTCTACTGTCTTCAGACTTGTACCTGCATGTAATGTCTAGATTCACCTCACCTGGAGAAACATCAAACCATACTCTCTTTTGTCCGCTCAAATATTACATTGTACATCAACAGCACAATAAAAAAAATTAGAGAAAATGTGCTGCGAATAGGGGGATATATCTATGGTACATAAACGCTTTGAGCTCTCTCACCATAACTTTCTCACCCAACCAGCCTATATGCAAAAGTAGTCTTACAAGAGAAACATTTTTAAAGCAAGATAAGGAATGAATTTCTACAGCAATACACCCTTTGCAATAACACTCCAATGGTTAACACACAAGACCATGCACACACGTGTCTTCCAGCGGCTCGACTATTCACAGGCGAATGAACTTGCCAGGAATTATGAATGTGATCCCTCGGCGGAATGTATCTATCTGCTAATGATGTTATCCCATCGATACAACTGTGAGACCATGGATAAAGTTACATCTCTATCAACCATTTTATCCTCCAGAGGGCTGTTTTTGAATGATGAAGTTGTTCTGCTCCTTCGTGATGCTTGTCAGACCTCTGGATCATGGCGGGCTCCTTGGCCTTGTTTATACAACAAAATGCTCGGTTTTCAGACAAAAAAGAAACAGCCAGAACCAGCCAGTAGGTGCCTTGGAGAGTTGGACAGAAAGAAGTATTGACATCTAAGACGGTTTCTATATCCAGGCAAGGGAACCTCTATCATTCGCTACTTGAGGGCGGCCTCTGGTTGGTGTTGGCGGTCTGTTTGCATTAAGCTCCTGATGATGCAAACAAGGAAAGGTTTCAACTTTCAACTCAAACAGAAAATGTAAAAAATGAACAATCATGAAAGAGATCAAAGCTGCACCTGCATCCATGTGTCCTCAATATGATCTGGTGATGTTTCAGGTGAACTAATAGCAGGTGGTAGAGGATGAATGAGTTTTGGTACAACAACAAGGTCTCTCCCCAAAACTAATATTGCCCCAGCATTATTTGCAGTACCTTCACAGAGAAATAGGCAAAAATCAGAAAGTGATGATCATCAAGAAGTTATTCAATGAAAGTATCGTAAACTGCAACTTGCCACAATAATTAGTAGCAGAGAAAAGAGTAATCAGGTGTCCTTGTGCAAAACGCTCAAATCCATCCATCACACACTCATGCGCTCGTACTATCAATTGAAGGTCATTGTTGTTGCAGAACTCCATGACACGGTCAGGCTGCAGGGGCAGGTGGTTAGGAGACCAGTCAAACATCAAAAAGAAAATTTGGTAATTTTGGCTATGAACTTGAGAACAACACTAACCCCAAATGTAACAAGTCCAGGTCCTCTGGCATTTGGCCTCAGCCCTTCAACACTATCATTCTCTGTTGGATCAGACCTGGAAAAGAAAATAAAACATGTCAGATAAAGGTAGAAAGAGTACCGAGAGCAGAAAAGACTAGTGAACAGCTAGTGTCCTGACCATAGTAGATCCATGAGAACAACTGAGCCCGCTTCCATTGTAATGGGGCGCTGAAGGTTCTCAATCTGTTCAACATGATTTATGGACCGACCAATGCCACCATGCATGCAGATGATTTTCTTTTCAATTAATGCAGCCAATGGAAGCCAATTAAATAACCGATTTATCCGATGCCATGCCCAGATTCCATCCCGCTCACCCTGTTTCCATTAGAGAGGGTTGATCAACCAAAAATTATTTCACTTGACACTGAGCTAAGTAACTAATAATTATACCATTCGTTCAATGCACTCTATCCGGAAGCCAAATAAGGCATTTATGTCTGCCGCCTCATGGTTCCCACGAATTAAATGTACATTATGTGGATGTTCAACCTGTAAATTATAAACAAGGAAAGAGATCAGTTTCTTTGAGTGCCAGAAATTTGAGATATCCGATGGCCTGATCATTCTATGTCAGAATATATCTTCAAGTGCCAAAAAAATGAATACCTTTAATGCCAGAAGAAGACTAATAGTTTCCAAACTATGCTGGCCACGGTCAACATAGTCTCCTAGGAAGAGATAATCAATATAACTGAAAATCATAAAAGCCAATCAGCACAAAAATTAGATTTTCAAATGGAACAGTAGTAGTTCAAAACTAAAATGAAATCTGATGAAGAGAAGAAAAATGAACAAGATGAAACATATTACAAACACCAAAACACTGAGTTGTACTCTAAACAGATCATTTTGTGTAAAACCAGATTCCGACCAAGAAAATAGTCATCCTAAGAGGTACTCACCATGCAATAAACAAGAAATAGGTAAACAAAGACAAATGATGAACAATTAGAAAGGTAACAGAAAAGACTTACGCGATGTCTCCTGCTGTTGAAGGTGCACCATATTCATCAAATAAACGCATGAGATCCCCAAATTGACCGTGTAAATCACCAAAAATCTTAACAGGAGCTTTAATTTGCAGAACACTAGGTTCACTTGAAAATATTCTTTCAGCACTATCACAGAGATCTGCTATTTCATTGCAGTCTAAGAAAAATTGCCTCCGCACAGGGGGTTTCCAACCACGGGGTTTCAACAGTTGTGCAATAACCTGGTTTAGTATGATATAAATACCAAAAGTATGAAAAAGTTAACTCTCCAGTTCTCCAAGTCAAGAAATAGAAGGATTTACAATTAGAAAGGCATGCCACAAACTACATTCCAATGTTCTAATCTATTTTCTTCATTCAAGAAATAGCACTCCAGGAATAATTTATAGCGTTCTTCATAGGAGTGTAAAGAGACAAAAATCAAATTAAGACTTCAGTTCCATTTCTTAGACCGCATTCAGTAGTTTAGCATCAGCAGCAATTTTCACTTTCAAAAAGTGGTTGCAGATCCCCTATCCATAGAAAGCCAAACTAAAAAATGGTAAAGACTCATGCACTAACATTCATGCAAAGTTTTTGGAATAAAAAAGGTATCGCTACCTTTTTGGGCACACTACTGATAGACATCTGACGATCCAATAACTTTCTAGCTGCAGTTGCACTCTCAGGAGTACCATAGCTCACCCTTCTGCCTTCATTCTCAAATTGATCAATGGACAGCTGCCTGACCATGCCACCCAAAGCACCACCAGTCTCTGCAGCTACAACCACCTGCATAGAGAAAAAGAAACTCATTGGCAAGGCTTCAAAAAATGTATATATAAATTTTATAAATATATGTATATATCTATATGTATTCTGATGATAAGATAATTTAAAAATTATATATGTATATCTATATATTATATAAAATATATAGATAAATCTATATATATATAAATACATTATAAAAAATATAATATATATATTTTATATATATTTAATATATAAAAGTAGTGTTAGGATTAGACGGCCGCACTTGCTGCCGGCTTGATCCTAACACTACTATATATATATATATATAATTTCTTTTGATGACTAAGCAGGCCTTAGTATGACAAAATCAAGTTTGATGATACCAGAATCTAGTAAAAGGATCCTTCTGTTCCACTCCTCACTATACCCACAAAAAGGAAGAATCTAGTTTGACAATACTGACCGCTCTATGATGCAGTCGGACCCCAAGTTGTGTGACATTATTTGACAGAGAAGATTCTGGTCCTTTAATGAGGGGTGAAATTTGTTTCCCACTTGGTGTTGCTTCTGCACCACGATCCCTTTCAGGCAATTGATCAATTTCTCCATTAATTTGGCGTGCCTTGGCAGCAGCTAAAGTAGCACTTATAGCTTCAGCCTCAGCTGCAGAAGCTTCAACTAAGTACTCTACACCTTTGGTCAGTCTCCTGCACCAAGATCCATCCTAAGTAACAAACAAACTTAAAAAAAATGCAGAAGTAATCCACTTCTATCTCACAGAAGAAAATGATACAAAGGGCGGCGCCAGGTCTAAATGAAGCAACAACGATCCTGAAACACATGACACTTCAACAATAAACTACCTCGGTCCTTGTAGCATCGCATTTTCTGTGCTTATATCAGTATGCATATCTCCATTGGCTGGTGGAGCAACAGGAGTTCCAAGCACAACAGCACCATCAGGTACAGATTCTGGAATATTTTGCCTTGTTCTTTCATCTCCAAATGCATATCTTCCAGGTCTTCCTGCTTGTAAGTTTGATACTGCAGCAGCTGCAGCAGCATGAGAAGCCGCATTTGTTGTTTCAGCAGCAGCAAGATCTTCAGCTACAAGCAGGTCATCAAGCAGAACCCCTATAGCGTGAACCAAATTACTAATTAGCAACCACAGAAAACAAAATCTAAAAGTGAAGGATGACTTTCTTGTTAGGGCTTGCAACAAGAAGCAATGAGTTGAAATTCGCTTATCAGAGCAGAAGGTACAATTTCATTAATCGTAATAGAACAGAAACCAGCATTGGCAATATAGTGACCAGAATGTGTTGGGAAGTATAAAGGACCTAGAGTGGGTAATGCATGTCTTAATAAGCCTAAGATATGAGAGGCAATTAAGCATTATCATGCATCTTAATAGAAGAAATATGTTCCAAATATATTTTTGAAACATGAAGATCTCAATCATTTCCCAACATTTATTTCAATCAGACAAAGCAAGATAAGGAACAAACTTCTTGGGAATGCATACCAACCAGACTCCAAATCCTTTATTGTGTATGCAAGAAAACTAGCAATATACAAAATTCAAGCCTCACCACCACGTAATCCACCATATATGAAAATCAGGTCACCAACTGCAGCAGCTGCATGCCTACAACGTCGGGTTAGCTCAACAGATGCATCTCCTCCAGCAGCATCAGCACTGTATCTCCCTGTCCTGGGAGTTGTGACCACAGATTTTGTATCACACCATACGCCAGCAGCAGTATCCAGTACTAAGCAAAAAAGATAGGAATAAAAGTCTATATGAGCCACCAGAAAGCACAAAAAAGAATAGCTGGTATTTTAATCTCCAAGTCCAGAACAATATAGTCCCTTGACACAGGTCGCACTAGAAGGAGACACTACATCTTCTTCATCAATATAATCTGTTGCAAGTTACAACAGAAGAACTAGGTAAAGCATCAGACTCCAAACTATGTTTTTGTTTCATTTCACAAAGAAAAATCAACAAACAGGTCTTCAGATAGCTGCGTCACATCTAAATTCCCAATTCCCAATGAAGACGCTGAAGAAATGCCAATAGATGCTTGACTAATTCAAGTATCAGGTAAGATCCAGGAGAACTATTAAATCACACAATCGTGCATACTAAAAGTAAATCTAGGAAAACATATTAAAGAATATGTTGAGAAATACAGTGTAGCATGAATAAAAGGTAATAGAAATTTAATAGTACAGCCCTGAAACACGAGAAAATGTACAATTGGTGTCTACCTGCAATACTTGACGAATCTTCTACCATACGTCCCCCACCAAGAGCTCCCCCAGATACATGAAGTCGGGCATTTACAAAAACCTGATACGAATGTAATACACATACAATTATCAGAAGAATACGTTAGCAAGAACAATTGACAAAAGAAATAATGTAGAAAATCTATAGCTCACTGCTGCATGTTGGTATCTAGGGGATGGAGAGACACCAGGTGCAATAGCCCATTCCCAACGTCCATCTCTATGCTTTGCAAGACCATAAGCACTTGCCAGAGGCTAAAAGAAAAGAAAATCAAAAGAGAAAATAAGACATGAACAATAAACCCATCAAAATGAGAATCAGGACAGAAAACAGAGAATGGAAATAGTAGTTCCAAGAACTCTAAAAAGCATTGAAAATTGGATTGATTGATCACCAAACATCCAAACTATTGCTATTAAAAGCATTATGACATAGTCCATTAAACCATTCCCCTAACACTTCCACAATTAACATGTACTACTGATATCCCCCAATCAATCAATAAAACATTAACATCAACACGTCAAGTTGAATGACAAATAAACAAAATGATCAACCTATCCACTAATCCTCTAAAGAGAGCCAAAAACCACAGAATGTCTGAGATCATTGTTTCTAATGGACGACAAAAATATTAACCAGACAATTACAATTAAAAGTTAATTATTTGTCATAATCAATTAGAGTGTGTGCAGTAATTAAACAATTTTAAGGATAAGGATAGGACACATTGGGTACAAACTTTCAAACAAAATACAAAAGCTGACCAATAAGGAAAGTCAAAATGTGTGGAAATGTCAAGTAATTGTGTAAAATTGCATTCATGAGAAAATTACAAATTTAATATGGCTCGCACGTGTTACTAAGTTCACATGCAACGCTTGCACGTTCTGGTCAGAATGTAAAAGTCACATGGACAAAGGTATTTCTAAGAACCAATGTTAGAATTAACCAACATCCTTCAGGGTTTAAAATCATAGTAAGCCATATATCAATAAAGTCACCAATATTGAAAGGAAACTTTCAACTCACCACACTGTTCGCATCTCTCCCTCCACAAAGCAGAAGAAGACCATCAGACCGTGCACTTGCAGTTGCATACCTACGCACAAACAAAGATGAATCAGTATGGATGGATACCATGTAGAAAGGCACATAAAAATTACATGCATGACAAATGACAAAATTGTTCACATCCTTTTGTTTCTAACATGGTCCCTAAATTTTGTTTGGTAGGAAGTTTGTGGACACTTGCAAAATTAATATGTAAATTATAGCATGACACCAACTTGCACTATAATAAACTTTTCATTAAAATCAAACATGATTATGAAACTAACCCAAAAAGATTCAACTTAAACTGCATCTATAAAGGTACATACCAGTAATCATACATGTATAGGTACTGAAATCCTAGTATTAAGCAGAATTTAGTATTCTGTAGTGAAATCTATGGGTCTGGTTATGGCAGGCTGGGTAAAATAAATAAAGACATTGATGAATAAGAGACTGTCAATGTAATCAGCATGATTACATTTAAGATTGTCATTACAAAGAACCTGTTTTTAGCAAAAAAAAAGATAAAAAATTGATACTGATTTGTTTGATACAGACACAGTTTTGGTAATGTGCTAACATGGGCATGAACATCGGATGCAACAAAATTTCAAAATCAAGATAACAATGATGGGGACATATATTTCAATCTTCATTTCTTGACCATGTTGCATGCATGTTCAACAGCTAAATTCTGCCTCATTTAGAAAACTGTGTGGTCTCCACAAATGGACAATATTCAAATCTTTGTTTCTTCAAAAATCAATCAAACCTCGATTAGAAGGGTCCATAAATGCGGACATGAGTGTTTCTGTTTCAGGTTTAATATGTGTCAACACGGCTCTTAAATATAAGAAAAAAGTGTCGCCTAAATCCTAGTCAAGCTATTGCTGCACAAAATATATCTATCCACTTCCCAAGATCTAGCGCATAGCATTTAAGCTAAAAACACTCCCCCTTTTAGAGTTTGAATGGTTCATGAGAGGAAATTGCACAACTATTGCTGATCTAACTGTTGAATATATAACAATTAATAGACTTCTGGATGAATAGCATTTTCTATAAAAGTAACAAATGAATCTTAGATTAAATGTAAACATAAAACACTTCATAAGTTTGCAATGGAAAAGGTACAGAAATTGAAATAGAAAAGGAGTCTCTCTCAAGTAATACTCACATGCAGGGAGGAGGGCCTTCACCTTCCGGTTCCAACTTTCTCCACTCATAAGGCTTGGCAGCCGTGTCTAGAGCCCAAACATCAGCTAAAGGTCTCTTACCTGAGTAGATGGTTCAAGTACAATCCGAAGCATTACACAATGTCCTAGAACATAACATTTCAATTACTTGGCTAGAAAATCACATGCTAGTCTGCAATAGAAGGGGGAAAGTACCATCATTTCCACCAATGGCCAATAGAAACCTTTGCCCCACTAAAGCCATCACATGTCCATAACGAGGGCCAGGGCCAGGACCCTGGACAACTACTCTGCAGTCATGCATACAGTAAAAAAATCAACCAGTTGCCCTCCAAACAAAGTCAATAGGCAGCCCAAAAAAAATGGATGTGATTTTAAGTTTTTAACCTATGCCAGCGTGGTCGTTGTTGTGTTAAGTCCAGAACATGAAGGTCCTCTGCAGATAAACCAGCAGGTCCAATTCCACCCTGAGTGGTTTAAGGAAAAGAAACTAAGGTTGGGAGATTCTCTAATAAAAAAACCTTCCTTTTTTAATAAAGCAAATTGGGCAATTTGTTAGGCTAGTAAGAGAAAAGTAACAGCAGGTGCCATTTGAAAGGGAGTACCTGAATCACAACCATAGTGCCCACTGCAGTTGCAACATGTGCTGCCCTTGGGGATGGAGGTTCACCAAGTGGAGTAAGCCTGCAGCCATTAAAAAGTGTTAAAATAATTAATTATTGTCAACCAACAAGAATAATGTTTAACATCAGTGTTTTAACAAGCCTGTAGCCATTGGCTTGTTAAAGTAATTAATGCACTAGCTATTCTTCAAAATAAGATACAAATAATAATTAACAGGTAATTCAATGAATTCATAATAAGAAAGAGATGCTGGGCCAGAAAACCTTTTTGCAGATAAGAAATGTTTATTATGATGTCAACTACATATGCAGGCCTGAAGGTTAAAGCTAAATATGCAGTTTTTGTTTGATAATAATAAAGGAGGGCAACAGAAGTGTGCCTCAAATGCTTACACAGAGCACCGCCCAAGTTAATTACAAGATAGATAAGGTTCAAGCATGCTACAAAGATTTCTATTAGACTTTAGTTGTGAAATAACCATACATGCATTATTCCAAAGTTGGCTCACCAAAACCATCCTAGTATAGAATCAAAGAAATGATAGAAGGACAAGGTAAAAGCCCATCCAAGTTTACCACCATCAGGAAGAATCCAAACAAGCCAATGCCAAGTGAATCTAAGCATTTAAAATAGAATATCAACGCAAGATCACAGAATTGAGAATGAGCTAACCTTGACCATTTATTTGACAATACATCGTAGCAATGGACATCCGCAGTTGCACCAGCAAGACCTGCAAACAAGAAAAAAGAAAAAAAAAATCAAACCATCTGAAATAATTCCCAGGGATTTCCCTGAACTACCAAATCCAATCCCAATTTCCCTAAATCAAAATCTGGAAAAGAAAATTTTGAGGTCCCCGACACCAAACTAAATCCAATCAAACATCCTTAAAGGCACCAATTTAGCCAATACGACACCATTTTCCAAATAAACAAACTAGGGTTGTTGAACATGGGGCTGAAACAATAGAAATGGATGACATACGGATCCCAGCGCTGCCAGCCGGTGAGGGAGGAGCGGCGGAATTGCCCTCGAGCGCCGTGGCACCACCAAAAAGGATGAGACGGGGCCCGATGTAGCTGGGGGTTCCCTCCTCTCCGACGGCAGCCACGGAGGTGAGCGTATGCCCGCACCTCGACCCAGGCCCATCCTCCTTCTTCTCGATGATCGCGTTCACCACGGTGTAAGTCGGCGCCGGCCTGGGCCCGGCGACAGCCGGCTGCGCAGCAACCGCCGGCGCCGAGGGTTCTGCGGACGATGGCGAAGCGGGGGAAACCGGGGATGCCTCATGGTGGTTGGCGGCGGCCGGATCGTGCTCGGCGTCAGGGGACATCGAGGCATCGACCTCCATGGGAGCGTCGGCGGCGGCGATCGGATTCGATCCGGTTCGGTCTAGAACTCCCGGCAAAGTCGAGCATTTCTCCTCCGGCTCAACATCCTCCCGGCCAGCCAAGCGCTTATCGGATCAAATCCAGCCACCACGCCGGTTTATCGGATCAGGATCAGGATCCGATTTCAACCTCAGAGAGAGAGGGAGAGGGGAACGAGAGAAGGGGGAGAAGGAGAAGCGGAGATAATTTTGCTGTTCGTCTTCGTGTATTTTTCTATGAAAATAAATAGATTAAAAAATAAAAAAAATAGTTTGGGATTTCTTTTCGTGGCCAATGGGCAGCGAGAGGTAAATGGGAAGGAATAAACGAGCTGGCTGTCGGATTCGGATCGGGTGTGGTGCGGCAAGCCCACGATCCGATCCGGTTGTCGCGGTTACCGGATGAGTCGGTTTACTGGCCCCGAGAAGACGGGGAGAAGAGAGGGGTAGACCGGCTTTGACCTTGCTGAGCTGTAAAGCTGTTATTGGCTCTTAGATTATTCTACGATGTGCCGCTCCTCTTTGGAGTAAAAACGAAATTTATTATTTATTATTTATTATTTAAATCCAAATTTTGACATTGTGAAAAGTGTTGTTCTATCTATCTTTTTATTTTATTTAATTATTTAAGTATTATAATATATTGGACATGTACCATGGATTCCAACCAGGAGCTTAGCTATCATTTGAACTATTCCAAGCAAGTCATACAACAAAGAGGAAGCCTTGTTAATGCCCTTTAATATTTGTCATTGTCCCATTTGGCCTCTTCTTGAAGTGTCTTGTGCTACATGTTTTTCAATTTGCTCTATATTTTTTTATTTTATTTTTATTTAACAAAGGCGACAAAAGCCCCTACAAGGAAAGTCAAAAATGTGTGCAAACATGACCGTTCAATCACATGTTAGGCCACAGGAGAACAACACCACACCTAACCCACACGCCCTTTTTCTATTTATTCATCATCAATTGTGTTGTACTGGTAGAATTTTTTCATTATTTGTCACTATTATTTACATTATTCAATGAGTTTGATTAAAGGGCAAGTTATTTATTGGTCCCTGCAATTGTAGGGACCTTAGAGTCAACACACACACAAAAAAAACACTATACAAAACTATAAACAAACCACCCTAGGGACCAAATGGCAAATAGTTCACTATTCAAGGATGAATAGTGAATTATCTAATGATTTTTTAAATGATATAAAATCATATGTAAAAAAAAGGGTAATTCAGTGTTACAAAACTCTCATATTGTGTGGGATTCGGGAAAGATTCAAACCACTCGGGTCTATTGAACGCAGTTTTACCTTTTTTTTAATATACAAAGTTATTTTCATGATTCAAATCTATGACCTCCAGGTCATAAGGCAACAATTTTATTATTGCGCCAAGTCTTTATAGTCAACCTTTAATTTTTATAAAAAATAATTTATTTATTTTTTTAAAAAATCTATATTATTTTTATTGAGAGGGAGAGATGCATTGTTTAGATTGAAATGAGGATGAGACTAAGATTAACCAAACAAAAACAAGAATAAAAGAACAAGGCACAGAGATATAGAGGGAAGCAAAGCAAACAGTTGGCTCATGGAGGATGTTCTCAGCTTCCTATGAAGAGCATTTAGCTAGTCAGTTGGAATGTTGTGGACCTTTCATGATAAAAGGACATGAACAACATTGTCAAACAAAGCACATTTCATGCTTGTTTGCTTTACAATGTCCCCATTCTTGGTGTCCATTGTCATTTAATATACTTTCCTGTTATTAACAATCTCCAACTCAAAAGCAATTATATGCTATTTATGGTGGCAGTTGGGATTCAATGCTGTTAATAAAAAATCATATTTATTTTAGTTTTTTTTAATAAAATGGATAAACTATACAATTAAATCTAACGTTGATACATAGATAAAGTTGCATAATATTTCCTCAAGAGGCCCCCTTTAATCTCATACTTTGGGAGGCTTACCCTAATGACACATCTTTAAAGTTAACGCAAACTCCTTCGGACAATGGATTTCATTGGCATAAATTTTAGTTTTTTGGAGGAGTTAGCTACTAAATTAAATCAAGATAATATTAGAAAATTAATCCCACAAATAATATTCGAACAAATGTGTTATTTATTTTGGAAGCATCATTGATTACTTTCAAGTCTTATGCTCTGAGTTATTAATTCATTTTTGAAAAAATGAGTAAAGAGAGTTGAAATGATATTAATTTATTGTGTATTTATCAATTTATAAATAAATTTTTTGGGAAAAAAAATGCCGAAGAGATAGTAAAAAAAGTGAGACCAATAGCTTGTTCTAATGATTATGTGTCATACTAGTTGAAAATGTTGAAAGGTTGGTCTCTGCAGGTTCAGACTGCTAATCCTATTCCACTTTGCATACATTTATCAATATGACATAAAATACGTACTAAATATAGTTTTTTGCTGATGACTGTGAAAGCATATGCTCTCTTAGATGAGTATTTGCGTGAAGGGTGTTGTCTTCTTCCACTCCTTCGATCATGTCCTTGTTTTCGCCTGTATTACATTTGTATTTCTCGGTCTCACTACGGACTAGAAGTATTTGTAACAATGGTTCATCTCTTCGATGAATGTGGTTTATCCACTCTTATTAAAAATAAATAAATAAATAGACTCTAATCTCAATGAAAAATAAAAGTTGAAAAATATTTGAAAGCTCTCACTAAACACAAAGCTAGGATTAAAAAAATATAAGTTTTTTTAAATAAATAAATCACCTTCATTAACTATATAGCAAATTATGAAAAAGACCAGGCATTGAAGTGGTTAATTCTAAGATAGTGCAACCCCATACAATAGGGTGCAATGGGTAGGGTTTTGGGGTGTAATGTAGGTGTTAGGTAGGGGCAAGGTAGGTGCCTCATAAGGCATGATAGAGGGCACCCATTGAAGTCTCTTGGAAATATATATATATTTTAAAGAATTGAATTATTGTTTATTTTTCTGACTAATATCATCCAATATAGTGGTTGAATTTGAATGGTAGAAATTCAACTATTAGAAGTCAATAGTTATCATTTATTTTTATAGTTTCCTTGGTATTCTTTAATGAGTATTTACTATGGTGTTTAAATAAATAAATAAATAAAAATAAATAAACAATTATATATATATATATATATATATATATATATATATAATATTTATATTTTAAAGGGGTTATATGTGAAAAAAAGAAGGATCCGGATCCTCCCCTTTTTTTTCCCCTACTTGTATCTACTCAGGTTTTAATCTTGACCGATGATTAAAATCTAAAGGCCAAAATTGGTCCAACTCAGCTTTGGTGTATTCAATGCACATGACCAAGTTCCAAGACTGACGACAAACGTTTTTCAAGTACATTTTAGGGAGAAATATAAGGAAAAAAACGAGAAAATGAAGGGGCTCTCTTCAATTCGTCTTCTCCAAAAGAACTCCTCTTCATCTTCCTTCTTTCTTCTTCTCTCTTCCTTCTCTACCTCTCCTCTTCGACCCCCTCATATATTCTTGTGCAAAGTCCCTGGTGTATCTCATCCTCTCAAAGTCATCAAACATCTTCTCTACAATGAAAAGTACCATGAGATCGCTTAGTTTTCGGCCAGCCGATCGCTTAGCATCGTGACGATGCTCAGCCCTTCTCTCCCGGCATCCCCGTGAGAACTCACCAAGGCCAAACATGTCTATGCCTTTCCAGACTTCTTCATCCCTTGATCAACACATCAAGGATTGATTGAATATTAATTCTAATGATCATGTTTTGTACATGTATATATATATACTACTTTCGTTTCTTTTGTTTGTTGTTATTTATTATTTTCAATGATTCGGATATTGTGAGTGAGCTTGATTCTTTTCATAGTTAATATCAGAGTTTGTATATATATATATATATATATATATATATATATATATATATATATATATATTACTTTTGTTTTTATCAACACAAGGATTGATGCCATTTGTTATTAGTGATGATCTAATTGTTTTGTATATATAAATATATTTGTTATTTATAATTTTCAATGATTCGGATATTGTGAATGAGCTTGATTCTTTAATTTCATAGTTAATATGAGGATTTGTATATACTACTAGTCTAGATTTCTCATTTTTCACACACAAAAAAAAATTATTTCTAATAATTAAAACTTGAGATGACTATGAGCACAATTTTTAGAATTAAACAAAGTCCGAAATTAAAATTTCACTTAAAAACACAGATAACTGCTATATTTCTCAATTGCATTTTGCAAAGGGCTCAAAAAACTTGGCAATCCGAGGAATGATAATCTAGATAATTTATAATAAAAAAGATTTCTCAGTAAGATTTCGTAATTAAGCACGCTAACAATTAAACATAAATAAATCTTTCCAACATCATTGTCGATCGAAGTTAATTAGTAAGGATAACAAAAACATTCTAGATGTCTAGCTAGATTCAATAAGAAAATAGATTAATATAATCGCTTATACGGCAAAAAGTTTCACACTAATACTACGCATCGCTATTTCTCCCACATAATGAATCATAATATTTCTTATGATTTTCTAACTTGTCGCATCACTTCTAATATATAGTTGTTCTAACTGCAAAAGAGCTTCAGATATCTCGCATCACAAAACTGGTGTGTTAATGAATTTGCTAATATATCTTATAACATGAAATTATATATACACTTTGTAATGATATTATGAAAGATAGTATCATACTTATAGGTGGTAATTGTTCCCAATCAAGTCATGGAACTGTCGAATTCCTCAGCACACATATTCAAATCAAAAGCCTACAAAAAATGAGAAATTTGTAAGAGTTAGTTTCATTAGTGTATATATATTTGGTCTGACATAATTAAGACAACATGATTGTGAAGTCTCATAATCATGTACATATATACCAACGTAGATATAGTATTACTCAAGCTTTGTACACTTTGAGATGTCAATTTGGCTTCTTCTTGTCATTTACTTTTGGTTGGGACGCTTTTGTGCATTTGGCCTGCACCATCAAGATTACTACCTACTTTGTTGGACAATTGTTTCATTTTCCTCATATAGATCACATATGCTCTTCCACCGACTTCTCAATCTTTTCCTTCCCTTAGAACCCCTCTTTTCTCAAAACCCCTTTGCTTGGACTTGATTATTACCACCTCCGAGACCGGAGCATCCTTGATCATCTTTCTCGTAATGATCCCATCTTGTTGTGAACTCAACTTCTCTTCTATTGTGTTGTTTAACTCCCTTAGCACATTCAATTGCAAAGTTATAAGTTTCCTCACTCTCTCTGTACGGAGGATATCTTTGTGAAAATGGAGCATAAAGATCTATACCAAGTGGTTTGTTGCACCGAGGATCCACTTGTATGTCATGACCATGCATGTCCTTCACACTTTCACTTCTTGCTTTTCTTGTCCATCTTTTCTTGATATACACATTTGAATTTCACATCCTGCATTACCTCTCTTAAGATTTTTATAGCATGACCACACAACACTCCGTTCCTCTCAAACAATCTGCAACTACAAGAGAGATAATCGTCTTCTTTCTTCCTTATAACACGGAACTCCTTGGAAGTGTCAAGATCAACAACTGTATACACAATATCCTCATCTCCATCAACAATGTTCTTCATATAAAATTCAAGAGCGCTCATAAATTCATCTTGAAATTCCTCGAATATAATCTTTGTGTAAATATTTCCCGCTTCAATGAGCATCTTAATAGGTCTCTACACTTGAGGTATCTTCTGACACAAGCATATTCCGCTTCTAACTCTTTATAGCACTTGTCATTCAAAACTCTCTCAAAATGCTTGAAAAACTGAATCAAATCATGGTCTGATTGTAGATAATTTTTTAAATCCGAATTGATGCTTTCACTAATCTGAGTGCTTTGCAACCCTGCGCCCCATGTCCACCTAACATATGCATACTTTTTTCCCCTTTGCAAAAATTCGACAACCAATCCTTTGCATTCTTACGTCGTGAGACATTATCAGGACAGTGAGCATGGCATCCCAAGCAAATTTTAAAAACTCGCCTTCTCCATCATAGGTGGAGTCCATAAATCTGCTCAAGACACTGCTAATCCCACCACCACTAGCTCCCTTAAACAAACTATTCACTTTTTTTAAAGCATTCTGCATTATATGCCATGTACAAAGTCTGTGGTATGTATCTGGCATCACTTCTGAAATAGCTTTAGCCATCGCTGCATCTTGATCAGTAAATATGGTTTGCGGAGCTTTATTAGACATGCATTTCAAGAATGTATCAAACAACCATTTAAATGAATCTGCAGTCTCATCATACATTAATGTTGCCCCAAAAAATAGCTTTCTAAGGATGATTGAATCCAACAAAAAATGTACCTAAAGGACGCATTGTCTTTGTTAGTCTCAGACGTTGTATCAAAAGTGACTACATCTCCAAATTGTCCATAGTCAAGAATCATTTTAGCACGTACCGTAAAAAACATTAGTAATCGCTCCTCATTGTCCAACCGTTTAAAGATTTAAAGAATGATGGATTTTCCAAGACTTTATTCTCAAAATAATTCAACAGACTTCCCGCTTCACCAAATGCTAATTGTCTTTGCCTTTTTGGTTCGGAAGGTAGTTCTTTACATCTTGCTTTATATAACAAGTGATTCTTCAGCCTCCTCGCTTGCCCCATAAGCTCATATGAACTCTTGATAGAAATACCGCTGCCTAACTCCAATTGAGTGGCTTGAGTGGCGGAGATTTTACGTACTGAAGGTAGCATATGAGCACAATCTTTTTGATACAAGATCATGATTGTGCACTTCACTAAAATCATTAACAATGAACTTATTTGTCCACCGATTTAACTTGATACTCATTCGAAGCATCACAACCTTGTCTCCCGAGGAAATTTAACTAAATGATCTCTTGTCTTTTTTCCTAAAACCCTCCTTATTGCAAACAAACACTCTTTGAAGTCACATCCCCTCAGTGCTTACTCTTCACCAAACCCTCCTCCTTTCTAATGTCAATCCGATTTTTCCTCGCATACTCATCAGAAAACTTATAGGTCAAGCTTCTTCTCGAATCAAATACCATACCAAATGTTGGTTTACTACTTGTGTTGTTGAAGGTAGCTTCTCCCACTATATTTGTTATCTGTAATACAACATTTAACTATGTCAATTAATTAAAACAAATGCTATCATGAAATCAAGAAACTGCAATGCACAAAGAAGCCAACATTTGCAAGTTAGTTTTATATATAGTTAATCCAAAACAGAATTACATATGGTTGAATTAACTTGTTTGATGTCAAACGAAATTAAACAAATAGTCTACATTCTTCAAACCAAATAAATCTATTTATGAATGTAACATAAAGTTAAAATAGCTTATTTACGTTCTCATGCTCTTGGTGACTCGTGGGGTTAAAAGGAAAAAACTAGGAAAAGGAGACATGAAGAGGTACTTACATCTTTGAACGCCATAGCTGCTATGGCGTTCAACAAAACGTACGTTCCAGAGAATATATGAGGTGGTGAGAGGCAGAGAGGTAGGAAGAGAGAGAAAGAAAAGAATAAGATGAAGAGGAGTTCTTTTGGAGAAGACGAATTGAAGAGAGCCCCTTCATTTTCTGTTTTTTTTTTCCTTATATTTCTCCCTAAAATGTAGCTAACGGAGCAAAAAACGTTTGTCGTCAGTCTTGGAACTTGGTCATGTGCATTGAATACACCAAAGCTGAGTTGGACCAATTTTGGCCTTTAGATTTTAATCATCGGTCAAGATTAAAACCTGAGTAGATACAAGTAGGGGAAAAAAAAGGGGAGGATCCGGATCCAAAAAAGAAAGGTTTTTTTAGCAAGTAGTACGAGTACTGAGTTGTGCGACACTATCTTGTTCATCAGTTCGTGAGGATGCCCTCCGCCATGAGAATGATAGGCAAGTTCTTGCATCTCTTCTCTACTTCTTTTCATCTTTTCATCGGATTTTCACTATCTCTTCGTTGTACCTTCTCGCGATTCAACCAATCAATTTGGCAATCTGAGCAGATATCGCCGTCAATCTCACAGGTGAGGAATCAGCTTCGATTTATGGTGGTATGAGAACGAATGATTAGATCGAACATGAGGTGTTTGATGTAATGCCGCAGATGGGATGTTCAAGGGGATCTACAATGGCAAGCAGTACCACGTGGGTGACATCTCTGCGGTGCTTGCGAGGGCGTGGAATGCTGGCGTTGATCGTATCATCGTGAGACTCTTTGATTGGTTTACTATTGCTTTGATGATTCTATTGGAGGTCGTGGTTTGATTTGGTGCTATCTTGTTTATGATCGGTGAAGGTGACGGGTGGATCGCTTCAAGAATCTAGAGAGGCTCTGGCCATTGCGGAGACTGATGGTATGCTAATGAGTGTGCACACAAGGTGTTTGATGTAATGCCTTACAGAAGTTCTTTTGTCTGTAATGCAGGACGGCTCTTCTGCACGGTTGGAGTGCACCCCACTAGGTGCAAGGTGAGGAGTCCCACTTGTCAAAAAGTGTTCTTTGTGTGGATTGTTACCCTTGTTCTTGTTTAGGAGTTTGAGGAGAGTGGTGATCCGGAGCAGCACTTCGAGGACCTTGTGTCACTAGCTAAGGAGGGACTTGAGAAAGGGAAGGTTTGTTCAGTTGTTTATAAATGTTTTGCAGGCTTTTGCTATTATTTAAATATCTAAATACTTGTGGTCTGCATCCTTAGAGAGTAAAACTTGAATGTTCCCCATTGTCCTGAGTAAAATAATTTGTAGTTTGTGTTTGTCATTAACAATAGCTTGATTGAGAAGAGTCACACAAATTAATAGAAAGTTATGTAACTTCAAGTATGAAATAAGTCGCTAGTACTCATAGTAAAGATCTAGACAGAAAATTAGTTAGATGCATGGAATCAAGCCTAAGCCTCCTACTAAGGATCAGACCGCATCATATGTATTGATTATCTGTTAAAATATACATAAGATGAATATTTTGAATATGAAAAAGAGGTTTAATCTGAGATTGATAGTATGAGGAAATTATTCTTGCATTTATTTAAGCTTCCTCCAACAACTTTAGTTTCGGAAATTATAGTGTCCTAAACATAGAACTGTGGCTTTCTTGGTGAGTGCCTAATGCCTATGCAACTAAACTTGCTTATTGGTAGAAGTATCGTGAATTTGAGATCGGTCAAATTTCATTATGAAATTCGTATTTCTAGATAAGATAAGACCAAATTGAACTTTTCAAGCATTTTAATTAGTTGTTGACTCTTACCACCTTTTCTTTCAGTATTAGCATTTTAATTTCTCTATTGGTTCTTCCATCCTTCAAATAATTTAAATTTGGAAGTTCAATTTGAATATAGGTTGTGGCAGTTGGTGAATGTGGACTGGACTATGACAGGCTTCACTTTTGCCCTTCAGAAACACAAAAGAAGTATGCTAGAGGCCTAAGTCTCTCTCTCTCTCTCCAAATATATATATATATATATATATATATATATATATATATATATATATATGTAGCATTTTTACTTGCTTCATAAATGAAGAGCTCAGAAATGTGATAGAACCCTAGTCTCCCTGCTGCTGCTGGTGAAGATGATGCTGAGGTTGATGCTGAAAAGGGCGAAGAAAAGGCTGGAAATGAAGAAGAGAGGGCTACTGTTGATGCTGGAGAAGATGATGGAAGGAAATTGACTAAAACAAAGAGAAATACAAAGAGGGCTGCTGATCGTTCGAGAGGATCACTCTCTCCCACTACCTGAACTTCGAGAGGTTCAGTTCTCTCCCACAAAACACCGTAACATTCCATACCTCCCCCCTCCTCCTTCACTCTCTAACTATATAAGACTACAAAACAAGCATACCAAAGCCCTAACATAAGGGCCCAGCCCATACAAAACAAAACAGGGAGGCCCAGGTTCAATAGTGTCTTATCAATACACCCGGCCCAAAGAGACACCTTGTCCACAAGGTGTCAACGCACGGAGGTGGAGGCTTCGGTTTCGGACGGTGCGTCGGTGGTGAGAGAGTCGTCTTCAATGAGTCTGATGGGTTAAAGGAGGCCCAGGGCTGTTGGGCTGAAGATGGGTCGCGCGGCCCATAACTCAAACATACTTGTTTCTGGGCCCACTTGATGAAGTTGCGGTCTTCTCCAAGAAGCGCCCTGGCCATCGGAAGCTCGAGCGACTCCGGCCGCCATATCTGAACCTCTGCGTGGGACTGGAGCACCTCCCAACGACGAACACCCAGATCACAGCGGGCTTGCGAATCCCGAGCGCCTTCACTGACCTCTTGTACCAGATCTGGAATCCCCTGTTCCAACACCGCCGTCCCTTGTGATGACCCGCCCTCACCTCCAGAACCTACAGTGACTCCTGCGCGCTCCTCCCCCGACACACCTTCAGGTTGGGGCAGAGACTCCAAGCGTTGCAGGAACTGGTCGACTCGATCGAGAATCGAGAGCTTGTCCACCACCATGGCTAAGCGTTGCTCCAAAGATCCAAGACGTTGAAGGTCAGAACGAAGCAATCCAACCTGCTCCTCCAATGCTGCGAGGCGAGACTCCAATTGCGTGGCTGCCATGGACGAGGATCGACGTCTCTGATACCAAATTGATAGAACCCTAGTCTCCCTGCTGCTGCTGGTGAAGATGATGCTGAGGTTGATGCTGAAAAGGGCGAAGAAAAGGCTGGAAATGAAGAAGAGAGGGCTACTGTTGATGCTGGAGAAGATGATGGAAGGAAATTGACTAAAACAAAGAGAAATACAAAGAGGGCTGCTGATCGTTCGAGAGGATCAGCTCTCTCCCACTACTGAACTTTCGAGAGGTTCAGTTCTCTCCGACAAAAACACCAGAACATTCCATACCTCCCCCCTCCTCCTTCACTCTCTAACTATATAAGACTACAAAACAAGCATACCAAAGCCCTAACATAAGGGCCCAGCCCATACAAAACAAAACAGGGAGGCCCAGGTTCAATAGTGTCTTATCAAAATGTTTGTGGATTTGACAAAACTTAAAAATTCTAAAAATCACTAGTCCACAACCGCACATACATGCACATACTTGCTGAATCATTAAAATAAAGCAAACCATATAAAAGCTCAATCCTGTCCCGAAGACATATTTGTTTTATATATTGGCATCTGCAGTATGATATGATTTTCATTCTTTTCTTTATTTAGGTACTTTGAGAAACAATTTAAGTTAGCCGCTGCGATGAAGTTACCTATGTTTCTGCATATGCGCGCTGCTGCTGAAGACTTCAGTGAGATCTTAGATCGAAATAAACACGGGTAAATCTTCTATATAACTTAAATTGTCAAACCAATTCTGACGATATTATGTACCTCATAGCCTTTTCCCTTGAATTGCATCATTAGTATTCACAAGAACTTAAATTTTCAAGATCAAAGTTCTGTTGGAGTTAAAGAACAGCATCATACCTTAAGGGCTTCTTTTACATTCCTTATACTGTTATTCTTTCCAAATGATTTTATTTTCTTATATGTGAAGTGCAACCTGCTAGTTTTTAATCATTTGATGCAACTTTGAGATGGCTTGACTTAGCCATTCATACTTCCTCGACAGGTTTTTGGCTGGTGTTGCCCATTCATTTACTGGTAGTGCTGAAGATCGTGACAGACTTCTATTGTTTGATAATCTTTTTATAGGTGCTGAATCTATGGTCACATTTCTTCTTAAAGTGCAAACTCTTGCTATTTATATCTTCTATTTTCATGAGAATAAAAAAGAAGAATACGTACTCACAAAAACTACTTAATTTGTTGTATTGCCTGCAAAGAGTGATATTTTGGACATGCAGTGACAAGGATGTTTTTTTTTTTTTTTCTTTGAGTAATGATTCCTAAAACTAGCATATATGGAAGGTGTTACATTCCATTTTCCCTCTTAACATATGATTTTACTAATTTCCTTGTATAGGAACAGTTTATTTAGTTCTGGGTTTGTGGGCATGACCGTTGGCTTTTTCATGTTTATGTTCGTATGCGATACAAAAGCCTGTTACAGTTCTATGCAATGCAACTCACACATCTCAGAAGGTTTGCTGCAAGTAATTGGTTGTGTGCTAAAGTTCCCTGTCATAATGATCAGGTGTTAATGGCTGCTCTTTGAAGACAAGTGAGAATCTTGATATTGTCAAAGGCATTCCGATTGAAAGGATGATGATAGAAACCGATTCACCATATTGTGAAATTAAGAATACACATGCTGGGGTTCATTTTGTAAAGACAACTTGGCCATCTAAGAAAAAGGAGAAATATGACCAAAACTCTATTGTTAGAGGTCGGAATGAGCCATGTCTTGTGAGGTAAGAAGTGTTTTTATCTACTAACTGTTTAAAAGTTTGAACTGGGTCAGTTATAATTTCTAGACAGCAATTATATCACTGCCTTAGCTTGGTTTGGATAAAATTCATCCTAGAATGATCATTTAAGCGAAATTTGTTTCATACTTTATTCATCGAGGATCTGATTGATTTGAAAATATTTTCAGGCAAGTCCTTGAGGTAGTTGCTGGTTGTAAAGGTATTGGCGATATTGATCAGTTGAGCAAAGCTTTGTACCACAATACATGCAGGTAGCTTCTTGAGAATTCACTTCCTTTATCTGATCTGGCATTGATTCATATAATCAGTTAAGCTGAAATTTTGTTGCCCCAAATCCAATGATTTCAGTTCTTTGAACATCTTGCTCTATACTTCCTGTTTCTTTTCCTTTGGCTACTTCATTCCTGTTCAGTGAAAGATCAATCTAGCCAGGCCATTTGTCAGATCCCATTACTCTAGATGTTTGATCAAATGGCATCGCCCACTCAAAATTAGTGTTGAAGTTTATTTGGAGCAATACTTGTAGCTAAAATATCTCATATAGAACAGTTCTGCAGGACTTTGTTTTTGCATCTTTTTTCATGCTATCATCATTCAAATTCAGCCACTCAGTGTGCACCACTTTATCATAGACAAGAATGTTTTACTTATTCTAACTCCGAATATGCAGTAATTCATACAAATAGATCACTGGGAATAAATATTGAATTGTCTTCTGCAGGGTCTTTTTCCCCCAAGACTTGGATTCAGCAGCAGATGCTCTTCTTGAAAGTGGTCATGTTGCCTCGTGAAGATTGGAGTTGACGCCATTTGTTGTCGAAAGCAAAAGACAACAATGTAATGGTTATGCTATAAAAGAGAAGCTGACTTTAAAAAATCGAGTCCCCCAACACTCAAATGTTCTCTATTTCAGTGAGCTGGTATTTGTATCAGAGACCCAGTGATTTTTACATGCATTCAAACTGAGATCTAAATAAATCAAAACATTCTCTTTAAACAAATTACATTTGGAAATGAGCAGGCAGAGAAACTTAATCCATAAAACATGGAAAAACGAAGCATTCTCTTCTTTTGCTCATCGCCGAGCCTATAGTCTCACTAAAGGGAACTGAAGCTCAATGTACTTCCATTAGCTCCTCACCAGTAGACTGCGAAGTGCTGCTGCCTTCTGTTGCAGCAGAGTCTTGTGAAGCTGTGGGGAGTGACCTCAGTTGAGCAGGACTTAGCCGGAGTGGCCGTCCTTCGAGCTCCTGAACATATCATCAAACATGTTGAACAAATAACAAGCAAATAAGAAATGTAGAGTATCAGAAACTAACCAGTCCATTCATGGCATCCATGGCAGCCTGGGCTGCTTCTGCAGATTCAAAGGAGACAAACCCAAAACCACGGGATCGGCCAGAGTCACGATCATAGATGACCTTGGCACCGAGAATTCCTGGTTGAGATGCGAAGGCGTCGCGCAAGGACTGGGAGGTAACTGCCCAACCAAGGTTGCCCGCGTACACCTTGTGTGGGCTGTCGATGTATCCCCGTGATGCGGCCCTCGTCCGGGGACTCATAACTTCCCTCTCACCTCCCCGCGGCACCTCCGGGAAGTTAACCTTCACTGTCCTCCCTCCTACTTGCTATTCATACAATCAACCAAATCAGCATTCATAGGAGAACAAAAAAAAGAAGAGAAACGCACAAATATAAGCCACCTAAACCTCATTTGAACTTATTATAAACCTCAACATTCTATAACTAATGGAATCATCATTGATAGAGAGAAAAAAAGCAATTCACAAATATAAACCTCTTAAACCTTAATTGAAAATAGTAGTACAAACTACAACATCTCAACATTCTATAACTAATGGAATAAGCATTCACTGGAGAGAAAAGAGACATTCACAAACATAAGCCTCTTGAACCTCATTTGAACAGAGTAGTACTATACCTCAACATTCTATAGCTAATAGAATCAGCATTCAATGGAGGAAAAAAAAGAAACAAAATTCACAAATAGAAGCCTCTTAAGCCTCAATTGAACATAGTAGTACAAAACCTCAGTATTGTATGGCTACTGGAATGATCACCCAACATTCTAGTTACATTTCACAACACACACACAAATGTTTCAAATTTTACAAGAAGTTTCAATGATTTTGTAACTATTAATAGCAGTTTCACAGTTCACAAATTATGAAAAAAAACATGATTTAATGACTCTCAAGTGCAATTTCATTGGTTTTAGCTAAAGTTTACAAAATTTTCCAAGAGGTTGACTGTATATTTGGTTCAATGAACAACAACAACAACAACAAAAAAGCCTCATTCCCATACTAGATGGGGTCGGCTATATGGATTCTGTCTCCATGTCCTTATATCAAATGTAAGATCCGGCTCAATATCTAAACTATCATATTTTTGAATTGGGGCACCTGAGGTCCACAACACACATTTTCAAACCATCTCAAACGTCATTCTCTTATTTTTTTTATCTTCAATTAGTGGAACATGCACCTTTGTCATATGTGTTCATTTCTAATCAATCACCACAAATCCACCTCAACATCCTCATTAATACCACATTCATAATTCAATGAACAAAATATAATATTTTGACAATATTTTCTATTCTATTTTATTTGTTTCTCTCAATTCCCATTAGCATCATTGATGCAAGAATTGAGTTAAAGTAGAAAAACAGGGACCAACGTGTGAATATGTGAATTACTAGGGTCTTAAAAGCAAAACACCATGAAAGACGGAAACGAAGAAGAAGAAGAGGGGTTGATCTTACGGAGCCGTCGAGCATGCGAATGGCGTTGAGAGCGTCCTGGTGGGAAGCCATGGAGACGAAGGCGAAGCCACGGCTGCGGTCGGTGACGCGATCGTAGACGAGATCGACGGATTGGACTTGGCCGGCCTCAGAGAAGAGCTCGGCCAGCTGCGATGGTGTCGTCGAGAAAGGAAGGTTTCCCACATAGAGCCTCCCGGCCTCATCTACCCGCTGCTGCTGCGACGATGTCTCATCGTCTTCCTCTTCTCCATCTCCTTCATCCTCTGATTCAGTGTACGCCTCCGACGCAGCAGCGGCGGAGGATTGGGGGCGGCGGCGGAGGATTGGGACGAAGGGTGAGAGGGTTCGGATTGACAGAGGTCTAAGGTCGGAGAGGTAGAAATTTGGGATCAGAGGATAAAGGGTGCTGGCTTTGAGGGAACGAGAAGGAAGAAGGGAGCTAATGGCGACGGCGCCGGTGACGCCGGTGGCGGCGGCGGCCATTGGAGAGGAGAGCGACGAGTTCGTAGTTCTTATCCAAAAACTTTAAATAGTGGTGTTATATTTTCAATTAAATAATTATAAAATTAATTCTGAAAATTAGTTTTTTTTTCTCATTTCATGAAATTTTTATTATACAAATAATTATAAAATAAATGGGCCTTGATTCTTAGCTTGAAGCAATTGAAAGGCGAGCAGGGGCTTTGCTTGACGAGAAGGAGACTTGGGCTGGCGCTCGCGCGCGAGATCCTTGCGGAGGCTTGACCACTTTCATTCACGCAAAGCATCGAACACTACATAGGCACGCGCTATCGCCCCCTTCACTCCTCCGTGGCGTTGCTATCCCCGTTCGGATGAGTGGGGCCTTCTCCTCTCGCCTCTTCGGATCGAATGGGAGCTCAAAAGAGCATCCATGCCGGCAAAGGTCCTCTCATCTCTATCTGGGTTTCCTTTGTGTTTCACCATTGATGTTTTGCTCACAATGTGAATGTGAAAATGCAGCAAAGATAGACTTCAATGTCGATCTCACTCACAAACTTTGCGGCGCCCTCTTGGTTCCTCCTCCCAGGTGAGAATTCCGTTGCCTTTTATCTCAATACCCGGCTTTCGATCAGGGAATGAGTAAAAATTGAGGCTTTTGTTGTGCTTTCATTCTTCTGTTCAGGGATTCTAGCAATCCGTTCTCTCAGATCATAGGAAGGTACTCGATTTCTTCTCGTCTGTGGTGTGTTTTTCTGTTTTCTCCTAAAGTTGGGAGGCTTTGAATTCGGAGTTCTGATTGCCGGAATGGGGTTTCAGGCTATGCGTCAAACACCCTGGGCTTTTCGGGAGAAATGAAAAGTTGGATTTTTTGTGGGACAAGGGGTTGTATGATTCCAATCTTCTCTTTGCTTTTAGGCGGCCTAGGGCTGAGCGGTTCTCTCAGCAGTCGTTTGTCATTCAGGTGAGGTCATTAATCAATCACCATTTCTTTGTTTTGCATTTTCCAGTGCCATTTGTGATCTTCTCTAATTTGTAACATTTGGAATTCTTTACTTAAATCATCTTCCTGAAAGTGAATTGATACTGATGCATCATAAAGATATATTGTTTGAACTTTTTCTGTGAGTTGCAGTGCAATAAGCATTCATAACTCTTTCATTTGGCTGAATTGTTTATGTATAGCATTCAATTGCCCCTGAGATTGGAGTTCACGGGTTGCGGACCGAGCATTATCCTCATTCAGGGACTGGATGGATCAATTTAAGCCGGCTCTCTGCTGGTGTGGAACTCACTGAGCCTGCTACTTCGAATTGGAGCAGCAGTACAAGTGTCAGATTTGAGGTATGGATAACTGAGGAGATGGCATGATGGCTGATGGATTCAGTCTTACAAGTGTGTGCCATTGATTTTTTAGTCATTGGTTATGCTCGATGCAGAGAAGTTTTGCTACTTATGTGTATATCCATCTTCTCGGAAATTTATGGAAGTCAATGTGAACTGTTGATCATGTCTTTGTTTTCAGCATGTACGTCCAATCAACAATGAAGGTCGTTCTATAATGACGGACGTTGATGGGGTGCCCATAACTTGCAGGTAATGGGGGGTTTTAGCTGCTGAGGTTTTATACGGGAATCACCAATTGTTTAGGTCAGTAATTTGTTAGATTAATGGCGTTAAGCCTAGTTTTAATGTATTTCTTTTTATGCAGTGGTAGATCCCATGACAATATGTTTGTTTTAAAGCAAGAGTCGCAATATGCCACCGCTGATGAAAACAATTTTGGTCGTGTGAGTGATATACACTAGAAATCTTTTCTGTTTTGTTGTAATACTGATCTTGTGCAACTCCCTGCTGTCAGCTGACTTTTCAAATAGAACAAGGATTGCCTCTTCTTTCAAGATGGCTTATTTTCAACCGGTTTAAATTCATTGCCTCAAAAGGAGTGAGAGCCGGGCCAGCTCTTTTAGTTACAAGGTGGTGACCAGTTTTTTGGAGCATTTCTGCGTTTGTTTCAATTCTCTTCCATATTAAACAAGGTTCATGCTGTTTAATTCATAGCTTAACGGGTGGTTCCATTGTGGGAGACATGGCACCATATCAAGCATTTGCAATTGGGGGACCTGGAAGTGTTAGGGGTTACACTGAAGGTGCAATTGGCTCTGGAAGATCATGTCTTGTTGCAAATAATGAATTGACAGTTCCCCTGGTAAGCAAGGGTTTATAATCTTAGAAAATATCACTTGGCTTAGGTCATATTAGCAACTCAAGTTCTGAAAATCCAGTGGCATTCTTAAAACTACTGTTCGACCTTTATCTTTTTGTCATTTTCATTGCTAAAGTGTGTGTGTGTGTGTGTGTGTGTGTGTGCAGTACATGTATCATTCTATTTCCTGAATATTCATGTGCCTCTAGTCTTTGCAGGCAGACATGACAGTTGAGTATAGCCGTTTGTTTATATATATAAAATATGTTTCTCCGAACCATTCACACAAGCCATACTCAAAGTTACAGTGCCTGTATATAGCACATCTGAAAATCCAGAGGATTTGCCAATAAATTGAAACATATACATATATGATTCATATTAAGATCCACTCAATATGATGGGTTTTTTTTTTAAGTTGGACATATCTGTATGCCATATAAAGGAGGCAATTTAACCATGGGGCTTCTACTAGTTTTGTCAATTGTGCAGAAAGATGGTATATATTTTGATGGCATCTAGTGTATTTTTCAGATTAATTACTTCACCATTTTGAAAATGTGTTGATAACCAATCACTATCTTTTTTCTTTTCTAGACAAAGCTATTGGAAGGTGTTATATTTATGGATTACGGTACAGATTTGGGGTCCGCTCACCTTGTCCCAGGTAAGGTCTATTCTTGTTGATATAGCTTCCTCCAATTAAAAATTTACACCCAATTGGACAAACACATGAAATTGCACGCTTTTCTGTTTGTCCACTATAGTTTCATATATAACTGGAAGAGAATATGAACCTCAACATTAAAACCATAAATTTCTCCCAAATTGAGTTTCGTCTTTGAATGAGTTTGTTTTAGTGTAGTATTCCCAAAGACAACCACAAACTTTCAGTTGATTCTTAAACAATTGTTTCTGCCTGAAGATCACAAATTCTTAATTGTTGAATGCTTTCAATAGCTGTGGTTTATCCACAGTAAGTTGCTTCTCAAACTTGAGTTCTTTATTCGAGATGTATGCATCAACTCAATAAATTACTAAAGTTTTCTGGCTGAGTCACTTGTTTCCGTGTTTGAATCCATTTTCTACCATTTATTAGGATAATGTCATCAATGTGTGGCACTTTGGATATCGAAGGATGTCTATGTTTCGGCGAAACAATATGTGGAAGTTCTATGTTCTGTATTTTAAATCATTAGGCTCACATGTTCTCCACATCTGATTCCCCCAAAAAGCCACATTGATATCAGTAAAATTATCATCAGCATTAATCAATGTTATCTCATGCATTCTTGGTTTTGTGGAATGATCAGGCTATCCTGCTCTTCGGCAAGGGAAACCGGGTTATGGATTTGGCTTTGGATACGGCTTTCGCTTCAACTCAAAGTTAGGCCAACTTCGTGTCGACTATGCAATAAATGCGAGACATCAGAAGACTCTATACTTCGGTATCAATAATGTCGCATCATGAGAAATGCCTCATGTCCAGAGGTGGTTTCATTTAGATTTCAAATTGAGTTGAGCCTTGACAATTTATACTCCTGACTGATACTCATTGTATTAATTTGATTATTTATCTGACCAAAATTACTTCTACTTCTCATTCTCTTCTTTTTTCTAGCTATTGAAACCTAAACATATTTTTACACAGATTTCGATCTAAACACAGCTGACAACAGAAACAATTAACAGTACAAATACAACTTAGTTTTTCACATAGGAACAAAGCAGATAAATTACAAGTCCAGCACTGGACCAAGCACACCAAAGACCAAAGCAAACAAACTTGTGTCCAAAATCATCACTTGGTCACAAGATCCACAACCACAACCAGAACCATATTATCATTGTTTTGGTTCTTATTCTGATAATAAGATACTGCTAGGGCATAGAGAATGGTACTTCTCCATGCTTGGGTGTTTTAAAGCATGAAGGTCATCAAGAATATCCCAAACCTGGTCAGGTGTTCAAGGGACAATTCTGATAGACCTTAGATGCAATAAGCCAAGAATGAATTGCCTGCATATCACAACCAAATGATAGAACAAGCCATACTGGATGACCACCAATGAAGCTTGCTCTGTAATCACTAGGTTGCAACTTGGAGGGAAGGTTCCTATAGGCCATGGCATTACCTGGAGAAGCATAAGCCGAAGCCAACCACCATCCCCCCAAGTACCTCCACCGTCAAACTTTGAGGAGGTCACAGCAGGAATTCACTGCAGTGCCCCATTTAGCAGAGATACCAGCATTGTGCTCACTGTCCATCACGAGCGAAAGAGGGAGGAAAGCAGATTGAAGGTGATTGATGGCATGAAGGCGATCAATGTCTTCCCGTGAGTACACACTCGTCACCTCTGATCCAGACCAGCTTGAGGTGCGACTTGCTGAATTCAGATTTCCGCTGTCGTCTGATGGCAGAATCTCACAGCTTGGTGATCGGGCAGGCGGAGTGCGAGGTTTTGCTTCTTTTGCCTTGGTGCTGCCATTCATGCCGTGCCCATTAACTTCCTTTTTGGTGTTCAGGAAGCGGCCGCCACTTCCCCTTGCCCGGCGCATTGCGTGAAGATGCCGTGACTCGTGCATGTATGGCTAGAAAATACGACTCACATTCAGAATAAGTACTATATGAGCCAGATCAAGAAAGCATACGAAGATGATAATCATTCTTATTGATCGGTGACACAGAAACCGAAATTCAACAGATAAAAAGAAAAATTTCACTGTTTATATCCTGCAGAACAGTTGAAGGGTCAATAAGTATCAGTGCTGTACACTGGTAACAAACCTTCCTGGTTTTAATCAGTCTGTTCTCCATCTCCGCCTTGGCCCGAGCTTGGCGGCGCCGCATAATACCGTGATACTGTTTGGAATTCACATATATCAGCCTGTTGTCTGCCATATTAACTGGAAGAAGCATTCGCCCCTGCAAACATTAAACGAGCCAAAAGATTGGATAAACATTATTGACTATAATCAAAATAAACATGTACAGTAATAGCCAATGAACCAAAGACAGGTAAATACAGAATATAAGGACAAGGCCATTGTCTGCAGGATAATGAGAATATGATGCATAATTTTTAGTTCAAAACCTTTTAAAGTTCTTTATTATATTGGAGACCAAGGACAGGATATTTGACCATAGGCAGCATGTGAGAAACTTAAGTTGAATTAATAAAATAACAATATATGGGTCGCATGAAGATTGTTAAAACTAATAAAAACTTGCAGCAAACCTACCGCTGTTTGAGTTCCATAAGGAGCAAATAACCCATAGCACTGATCAGCATAAGGATAATTTGAACAAACCTAAGAAACAACTTGCAGAACTTAGGAATGATAAGAAATGAAATCAAACATAATATGAACTGCATTAGACCGAATTCTTAAATAACATCATATCCTTTGATTATAACATTTCAAATTAAAAGCATACCATTGGCTGGCCAAGTCCCAGTTCAAAGCGACCCTGAAACTCAGGTGGCAAACTGATGCCAGGAGAAAGCTGTCGAGTTTTCTGCCCTTCTCCCAAATCTTTGTCTGAACCAATGACTTGTTAGTAACTCAGATTATAGAACAACAGGCACTCATTAAGAGGATTTGATAAAAAAGAAAGAATGAGAGAAAAGAGATGAGCATACATTGGAGGCAAAATAATCACAACATCAAATACAAAGAGGCACTTCCATAAATTTCCTTTTTGAATGATAGATGTCAAAATCTCTTTGCAAGTTCAAATAGCACTTTGCTTCTAGATGGTATTCATACATTCACATCTATGTTCTAATCAGTATTTTCTATCTTAGGAAGTATACTGGCAAAGGCTAAGAATTAACTCCCTTCGGTATATTTTTCTGGTAATTTTTTATTCCTACAAACCGGTCATGTACTATGGTATTTGTTGCTGCAGAACCTACAAATATAAAGGTATACCTAAGGACTTTTACATACTAGGAAACCTACAAATTAGATGTCTGATAATCATGAATTTATTCGAATTTGAGAAACTACAGTAGTGTCTAAAATCAGCTTTAGTTCATCAAGATGCACTCCTCTTTATCTGAAAACCATAATATTGGTGCGACAGCTGCAAACATGAAGGGACTTCCCACTGCCAAATTCTCAGCATGTGAAAATATGAATTGAGATCCCAATACTATCGATAGGAGCCTTCATGTATTTAGCTATTCAATCCACCTTGTTCCTAATGAATGACATGGTTTTGATGATACAAATTAGACCTTCATATGTTCTTACATGGGCCATTCATTTGGCTTCACATAAAAGAAAGAGAAGATGACATGTACATCAAACAGAAAACCTAGGAAGAAATCTATAGCACAAAATCCCTAGTTGCTAATTTCTAGAGTGGAACAAACCAATTCTCAATGCAACACTTCTAGACTGAGTGGAACTTTCTGAAAATGCTTAGGGAGCATCCCATCACGAACAAACATCCCGATATATGTACCATGTCATAGAGGAAATTGATTGATAGGGAGATAATACTTCAAACTGCGTCATCTTGAATTATATAACATCCTCAGTGATTTAACTAGTTACCCTAACACAAACACAAGCAATCAGCGGATAAAATAACTAACTTGTGTAACTCATATTCCAAAGATGCCACATCTGTTTAAACAGCTATACAACAGAACAACTAGTGTTCATCCTACATAACAAGTTCTCATCAACTCATCTATAACATATGTTCTTTTGATGTAGTAATCCATCTATCTATTTTCCAGCATCTAACAGCAATAAAAACAAATAAACTGCAGGGAAGTGTTCACTGAATTTAGAAGGGAAAGAGTACAAACAGGATTCTAGCATAGCATGTCCAAGAAGATTGCAACATCGCAGACAAAGGGGGTGCACCTAGGAAGTTCCACAAATAGTTTTTTAGTCTCTAGAAAAGTATCAGCATAAGCAATCATGTACTTAGAGTCAATGATAACCATTTCAATAAAGCATGTCGTTCTCCTTCTTCGTTATTTACTTGCTGAATTAATTAGATATGGATAGCATCGATATTTTCCATATTAAAACATGTCTAGGAACAAGAACACACACACAAAGGCTCACAAGAAATCTGTTGTACTGCCAATTAAAAATATAAATAATGAGCTGTAAACCAATCAATGGATGATTAGAGACAGAGAACAAGCACCAAAAGGACCACAAATAATTTAGAATTAGTATAGAAAATGACAAGAGGTTGAAAGAATAGATTACCAGGAAAGATTGTGAACTTTGTTATTCCATTACTCCCTTTCTCTTGGATTGCCGGCTCAGACCCCAACCTTGGGTCTGCAGAGTGATGCATTTGTCCAGTAGCAACATGCAACAGACTCACTCCATTCGACTGGTCCACCGCCGACGACTTCAGTTGACCGAAAGGGTCCCCAAAAGCTGGCTGAGATCCAACCCACCAGGGCATGAGAGGAGCCTGAGGCTGCTGCACAGTACAAATTTGCCCAACTCCTCCATTGTTCTTGAAACACATGGTGCTCTGCATTGTAAGCACCTCCCCTAATCCCAAAACGGTCGCACTTAAACTTTGATCTCCGATCAATTTCTGGTCAAACTTGCAGAAAATCTTCACAAGCAGCAGGTGCAACACTTCCACTCCTGAGCCCACACAAGTATCCAATAAAAACATAGGCAAGAAGAATCACATACATAACCAAGATTAAGCCCCCATGCCACTTCCCCTTAGGCATAAATAATCAAAACCCTAAACAACTAAAACCCAAACTAGAATCAAAAACCTACATTCAAGAACCAAGCAAGAACCCATCTTTCCCCATCCAAATGACAACAGGGAGCCCGGACACCAAGAACACAACATCAAAAACACCAATTCCCATTGCATCCAATAAAAACCCCATCTTACAATCCATTCTAAGCAAAGAAAACACTAGAAAAGAACAAATAAAACCAAAATAAGTTCATAGAGGTGTGACCTCCCACCAGAAATGAAAATGATAGGCAAGCTAAACCAACATAGTCACATGAGTTTGACAACAATGAAACAAAACAAAACAATAATATCTAGCATTAACCAAGTCAAATAACCACATAAAGGATCAAAGCAACATGAAAATACCAACAAGAAAAGGCTATGACTCACACATTCAGATGAAGAAGCATGTCAAGATCACCATGGTTTGAGCTAACAGAGGACAGAGAATGAGAGTGGAAGGAGGAGGAGGGGGGGAAGAAGACTAGGAATGTCTGGGCATCTTTAATGAGGCAGGGCACAGGCACTAACCAATGAAGAGTGGGTTTCATGCCTATTTGTTAATTTATTAATATTTAAAAAATAAAAATATTAAAAAAACCCACTGCTAAGAGCATGGCTTTATCCACCTCTCATTTCTTGCTTGTGTCTTTTTTACAATCATCACTCTCCTTGTTTTCTTCCTTGCTACATTGACCCCACTTGGAGTAATAATCCACTCAAAAGTCTCAAAAAACAAAAAAAAAAAAAAAATCATATATATATATATGATTATATAATATTAGTATTTAAAAGAAATAATGATATTACAAAAAAAAATTATAGTGATTGTTTGAGAGTTTTGAGTAAAATGACTTAGGACACGGCAGATGGAATAATATATTAGATCATATATGTGAATACCAATTAGGGTGGACCTCGCAATGATGGTGATCACTCGAGTACCTGGTTCAAAAGAAACCAAAGATATTTAGAAAAACAACATGTTTTCACCGGATTAATCTAAGGGATCAACTTTCTAATGTTGTTTTGATTTGATATAATTCTTGCCTCCAAAAAGCAAAAACTAGTGCCGATGAAAAACATCGTCAAACAGAGCCTCAACTTCATGAATGAGGGGAAGGTGGACATAATCATCCTTTATGTCCATGGTGAAAAACATACGGGCTAAACCTCACTCAAGAGATGTAACAAATTTTTAAATTAAATAAATGAATATAAATTTAGTAATAATTAACTATTTATCCCTTGAACAGTGCCCAAATTGCCTACAGGTCCTTGGGGGGTGTGTAGGGGTGTAGTTTAATAACATTTTGGGTGTATATTTTGGGTGAAAAATAGTGTCAAATAGTATCAGGGACTAATCGAGAATTTGTCTTATAATTTATTCACTTTAATAGTATATATATATATATATACACACACGAAGATTGTTTGAATTTAATCCGCTATCATATTAAACTATGTCATTTGGTCATATTTTAGTTTGTTATTAAACACTATTCTTTTATAAACTGTTTGGTGCACCAGTCCCTCACAATTCAAGGAAACTAATGTTATTTTTATCAAATTGACTGGTGAAACCAATAATAGAGACTATAAATAATTCTAAAATTTCAATTTGAATAAATTGGTACAAATACCATTACCCTCTGAAAACCTGAAAAGGTTATGTCTGTCATTCCTGTGCTTTGGGGTACCACAACATTCCCCCACAATGTGCACTTCATTATTTGGACTCATCCCCTGTGCATAATGATGTATCACTTTACTTAGACAAACTACTATAATTAGTAACTAAAAGTTATTTTCTTTCATTAAAATTATCAATTTTTATTTTTATATAAATTTAATCATACCTTGCATTCACATGCTTTTGAATGAAATTTAATGTAGTTTCTTTTTTATATAAGTTTTTTGTCAATTTAGAAATATTGAGTACTTTACCACCAAACATTTCCCAATTTGGTCTAAACATGATGCATTTTTCTTTATTGAATCTTTGGAGTGATTTGTAGTTAGTTGGTACACATAAAGGAGCAAGTGGGAGAAAGTGGATGAACATGTAAGGAGTATGGTGTTCCATCATTCCCAACAATAGATGGATACTACTCAAATGAGTACTCTTTCAATAATTTTTCAAGTTTTTTTTTTTAATTACCGTAGTTAAAATGATTAATTGTTTATTACAGAAACTCCTATAATTATTATTTTGAATTAAACTTCTGACTTCAACCGACTGCTAAGCTATGTTTTCATATGTTTTACATTCACTTGTTCTCTTAACTTTTCTAGCCAAGCTATTTGTTATAGTGTTGTTTTTATTTTAAGGATGAGTCTGAATTCCCAAATCCTAAGTTCTTCTAACAATATTCGACATTCAGTTGCGATGTCTCATGTGCTCCAGTTACAATCATTTTCACTCTATTTGAGCATCTTTGGTATATGCGGTTGTCTGTGTGCATGATTGCTTCTGTTAATCCCATTTGCCCCAACTTTTTAACACCTGCTTTTACAGCCTCGAGTACACCTAAGTCCTTTCAACATTTTTCCAAGTGTTTTGCCCTACTGCCCTTCACTAACCCTTCCACCTTTGCCTTTTAAGACCCCATCATACACCCCTTTCTCTCCTTTCATCATCATCCATTATTGTTCATGTAGTTTGCTCTACAACATTACAACCTTCTTCTCAAACGTGTCGAGTCCACACCATTCCTCTAGATCTTTAATAATATATATATAAAAAAATTATATATACCCCTAAAAAATGCATATACACATGCATAAGCATACTTGCACACAAATATATGCCTCACTTTTCATTCTATATCACTGTTAAAATGTAACATAATACAATAATATTTAGATGGCTTTTAAAAATAAAGGTCATTATTAGTTTTACACCATAAAATTCAAAAAAGGTTTATTTTGGTCATTAAACTTTAAAACTTACTGAATAATCAATTTTTATATATTTTTATATGTAAATATACAT
The DNA here is from genome assembly GCA_026586065.1 of Dioscorea zingiberensis. Classification (NCBI taxonomy): domain Eukaryota; kingdom Viridiplantae; phylum Streptophyta; class Magnoliopsida; order Dioscoreales; family Dioscoreaceae; genus Dioscorea; species Dioscorea zingiberensis. The sequence goes on along the minus strand of CM048819.1, from coordinate 62,569,582 downwards.
TTTTATATATGTAAACTTTTCTATGAAAAACAAAAATAAATCAGTTAAATAAAATAGTTAAACTACTCATCTTGAACAAACATCTCAAACTTTATTAGCGTTTATATACAAAACCATACTATCGAGGAACTGATTATTATATTACACAGGTTACTTATTCTATTAGATAGTAACATTCATGATAGTACACTAATTCTAATACTAAATGAGTTCGATTTAGATGAGGAAATGCATTTAGATTTATATATATTTAGATCAATATTTATTTAATTAACCGATAGAAGATTGTGTGGGTGTTATAATTATTAATATTGTTATATAAAAAAATTAACTAGCTAGCTATTACATATTGCTTTAGTTTACTATAAAAAGGTTCTGCAATCATCCCGGTAATCTTTAGACATCTATGAATATCATATTATGTAATCTTATATATATATATATATATATATATATATATATATATATATATAATTAGTTTATATGGATATGTTGTTTTGGTTTGTGACTATTGGTGTTGGATTCCATGTCATAGAGATTACTAGGCTGTGAGTGCTGCCAAACATGAAAATCACAGTGGGCACCTCACTAACAAAAAAAAAAGGGAGATTTTTAGTATTAATATGAATGGTTTCTAGGTCAAGGATGTGGGTGCCTCCATTCCATATTTATTTATTTATTTATTGAAAGATTGATTGAAAGAACTTTGTGAGTTGGTGACAAATTTGGTTTGAATTTGTACATGATTAAAAACAGTTAATAGTGCAACATGTTTTTAAATAAATTAATAAAAGAATGTTTTGGATTGATAGATTTCAATGCAAATTATATCACAAATGAAAATATAAAATCTATTTTATGTCTAAATAATAGAAATCGCTCGATTTTTTTACATAATAACACGGATAAATGTACTTAAAATAAAATGCACTTTTTTTAAAAAAAATCAAAATTCATTAAAATTAACATTCGGTTGTTTTCCCTCTCTTTTCTTATTTTGTTTATTCTCTAATGCCGAAATAAAATCACAATATCAATTAAAATAAGATATCTGTTAATTATAGTTAAGGTTTAACCAATCTTCACAAAAGAAGTTAGTAACTCATTCTTTCTCACAAGAAAAGGTTGAGGGGTTCGAATCACACCTATGATATGCTTCCAGTGACTTGTCCACATTTATATATAAAAAATTATAGTTAAGATTTTATATAAAGTAAATTTATAATTAAATAAATATCATGGAAAACTAAGATTGAAAGGAATATATATAAAAAACAAAATAAATTATTAATATTTGCAAATATATCAAGATATATATGATGCAAAAATAATGTATTTATTAACACAAAATGGACAAAAATAGTATCCATCATGGATTGATTAATGATTTGTAAGAGTGGAGACTATTCATTCCAACTGAATGGCAAAAAAGCATATCTAAGAAAGGTGTCAAAAATAAAAACAAAGACAAGGAGGCCAATAAAAGCACAAATCATGTCCACAATCTCACTTGTGAGTGGACATGCAACTCAGTGACCTTTATGCAAAGGAGACAAAATCCAATCTTGCTAGCTAGTACTTTCCTCTTGCCTCTTGGTAGTTAAAAGAAGCATAGATTCATTAATTATAATAATAGTCACAAAATGACCCTAAAAAAGAGTGTCCATTGCCATTGGTGATCAAGAGAACACAGGATTCCTACATATTTATATACATTTACATATATTTATTGTGATTGTTTATGTGGAGGAATTGAGGAAACAACAAACAAGTGGAGTGGAGGAGCTACCTTTTCTTTCTTTAGGCTAATCATGGAGTTTGGTACTGGTTGATGACCAATAACCATGTTTCTATTTAATTAAAATTATTATTGAAATATATTTGATATCTTATACAAGAATTAATATATATACTTTCTATGTTTAGTACTCAATATATATAATCGAGAAATGCTATATATATTAGACGATGAAATGACACGAAATAGGTACACGAATCCATTGGATATGCCTCGAGACCTGTCTCGAGACACATCCAATGGGTTTGTGTGTCCATTTCGTGTTGTTTCATCTTCTGATATAGCATTGCTCTATATAACCATATATCTTGTTTGTATAAATTAATTTTAAGAATGTTTATATAAAAATTTTGTTTTCCAAAAATATACAAGCAATTAGTAACTTTTAAAAGAAAATTTGATTGCTATACTCCCTCATGTGAGAGAGTCAATTCAGCTTCTACCAAAAATAACAATGACTTGTCTATATTTATTATATATATATATATAGGTAATTCAAATTTTAATATTGTGAAAATTTAATTTTTTTTTCACATATTTAATTTATTTTTTTGACAAAGGCGGCAAACACTCTTCGGAGAAAAGTTAGAGGCGGACAACATGACACCCGTGCGCACATGCCTTCATCTTGTGATCGTGGGGTTTAAACCTGGGTTTATCCCAACCAACAAACCTCTACGCAAGGGGTGGCCAAGTTCACATATTTAATTTACTATTATTATTATTTTTTTTTTGCAGGGAGATAAGTAGAGGGTAGTGGTGTGAGTGTTCATGTTAATTGGATTTGATCCGTAATAAAGTTTGTTTTTTCTTTAAAGGAAAAAAAAAAAAGAAATACTTAAGAGTGAAGAATAGAATAGTCTGGCAAACCCTTTTGGTTTGAGTGCGCCATTGAGCTGGTGATTATCTACAGAAGCCAGCTATGAAGATTGAAGAGGCAAATATCTTGATCTCGTCCTCATTATGTGGTTACCACTTTTATTTTGGATTTATTAATTCTTCTTCCTTTATTTATTTATTTATTTATTTATTTTCTATTTTTATAGTTTTTAAGTTTTGTCTTGTTTTTGAAATGGATCAGATCAGATTTGGATCATGCTTTGTTTGTGTTTGGCATGGCAAAAGCATTAAAAGTACAAACCCATTTAGCATTCGGAAACAATATAGAAACCCTTCTGGTTAGATATCTAAACAAGTGTCCTTTCAATTCAATGAAAGAGTGTTTAGTTTTTTTTATTTTTTTATTTGAAGAGGCAAACGATTTTTGAATAAGCACTTTTAAGCCCAAAATAGAATTTTCAAATCAAGATATCAAAGCTCCAAATGACTACAACACATCCCGGTGCTACAAAACTCTTGCTATACATAGATCCGGGGAAGGGTTAGATCATTTGGTTCTATTATACATAGTCTTATTTTGTTTTTGTTTTTTTTTGGAAGAGTGTTTTCACGACTCAACCCACCTCTAAACCACATGGCGATAAGTTTACTGTTGCGCCAAAGCTCCCCTTCCAAATGACTACAACAAAATACATATGAAAACGCAACAGCGACGTAAGACAAGGTTGAACAAAATCAAGAACTGGAGGGGCATAATTTGACTGAGTTCTTGAATTAAGCCCACCAGAATTTGTCAAATTACAAGACATATCTTAGATGATTTAGTATGCATCAACTGATTAACTTAAACATGAAAAGTTTGGACTTTCAGTAATGCCAGCCTCTACCGGTAGGTAACCGATGACCTTTTGCGACAGAAAAGTAAACAACAAGCCAAATGGGGAAATTTTGAATGAAAAGCTAGACATTATTGAGCACACGAAAAATCCAATATTAATAGAAGTAGAGAATAATTTACAACGGAAAATGAACACAAATAATGATATGCATCCAGGTGATATAATTCTGTAGGGATATTCCAACAGTGACGCCGATCAGGTGATCAAGAATCACAGATAAAGAAGTTAGATCATCTTATTGAACTGGCCGGTGAGAGAATCTTTGAGGCCAGAGTAAAGGCCAAATAGGGAGTATTGCCGGAGGTTTGATATCTCATACCATGAGTTGAGCACAGAATCGTGCTTGTCTGTGCCAGAGAAAGCCAGTTGGATGCCGATGCTGCAATCAACTGAGCCACCATGGCCCTTGCAACTAGTTGTTTGGATGGCGCAATCTTGTTTATTCAAGCAGACAAAAGATGACTTACCTGAACAAGATGAGCAACCATCCCTCTTCCAATATAAGTTTTGGAGTGTGCCCTTCTTGAACTCCAATACCTGAAGGACGTATATCGATTGATTGATGAATAGATAAAATAAGGTTTAGAACTTTGATTTTAATGTCTACTTGGCGAAGATGCAAGCTTACCAGAGTGAAGCTGGTGACAGTGAATGAACTGTTACCAACAAAAGTAAGAGGGGACCTTGCTGCATATTTTCTGCCTGCAAATGCTACCATGTATCCGCTGGCGGTTGCCTAGAGAACCCAAAATAACCTCATTATTACTAATAGATCTCAAGTAACAAAATAAAAATTCAGTTCAATGAAATATTCAATTTCAACAATCGATGAAAGTGGCAATTGTAATATTGACGCTTGTAAAGCATTTCTCAAACAATATATAGGCATTGGTTTATGGTACGAGTATCATATATAACAGCGAATGAAACTTTGCTGACTGGCTACTATATGGAAATCTATCCAGATGATAGAATATGTGATGCCAGAGACTCAAATGAAATATGCATGATTACAATAATGAGCTAAAAACTCATGCTATGTCCTACAAATATCATGTAGGTTGCAGGATAACTATGCAAGGTTTCATGGCAGAAAGCTTAACATGCAAGTGATGCAGTGAATAAAATTCTCAAGGGAGCATGAAGCCAGGCAGAAATGTCTCCAAAAAATACATGTTAAAACGACTCACAAAACCGCTAACATAAAAAATGTGCAACTTATATGACAATTGATGTACACCATCATAAGAAGACGTCAAGGATAAACAGATGAATTAAATCAAAACTATAAGAGAAAACGTATCCACAAAGTATTACCAAACAGAGGAATAAAGCTTATGATCCACAATACAACATATGGAGAGGGTATTGGAAGAAAACATGAACGATATTACACTAATCTTATAGAACCAATTTGGATAATAAAAGCTTTATCTCACCAAATAACGGAAAGTTCCAAAAACTAGAAAGTTTTAATGAATTTCTCCACCCAGAGAAAGCATATAATAAAATCTGTGGGGATCTTATAATAAGATAGTTTCTTCTCATATAGCATTATATATTATTACAATTATTATAAATTGGTCATAGTAAATATAACAACCTATTGCCCAATCCAAACCTAATTTTCATTCAACCAGTCTAAGAAATTGAGAGTCAAGAAGCATTCAACTCTGAAAAGTGTGTGGAACCTAATTTTAATCTAGTCAAAGTGGACAAGAATCAAATCATGCTAAGCAGTTGTTGCACCTGGTCAAGACAGCCTGGGTCCAAAAACATGTCAGGAAAGAACTAATATTTAGAACACTGCACATGCCTGAGTAATGACAATGATAATTAAGTATAAAAAATTTTCTTCTTGTCTGGAAGCACTTATCAACTTCATGTGAATAAAGAAACAAGGAAAACCTAGAAACAGATTGGTCAAGGGAGGATCTTTTTACAAATTTACAATCTTTACTGTACAAATAAAGAAGTAGAGGTTATTGGTTTTTATACAAAAGAGCTACAAATTCTTCTAAGAACCTACAATGATAATAAAAGACCTAAAATTAGTTGTCTACATAAGAAGTTAACTAAAAAGCAATTTTTCACTAAAACCTGCCCAATACCAATTGCAAGATTTTAGATCTCATCAGTTCATAAATATTCCAAAGAAAATAGGTCCATTACAATTTCTCAAATCATTCCCAAATCCAATCAACTAGCTTGATGATAGTGCCCACTCCCTACACAACTATTAGATCAGCATACTAGTTGGCTATTGGTTTTGTACTGTTAAAAGTTTCAAGGAAGATTACTAGGTCTATGGATTCTGAGATAGGAGGTAATAATAACATATATGCCATTACAAATATCTTCAGTTTTTATGGTTAGCAGCAGGTTAGTCATGCCAATATTCAAGAAAAGATAATGCATTACAATCTCCAATTTGGTTTCAAATTGAAAATCAGAGGTTTGCCAATGGCATTATTGGATTGAATTCAGTGTGGATTGTGAACCTGCAATCTCTTAATTATTCATAAAGCATTCTACCTTGTTTGGTAACCTCATACAGCCAAAGAAATCTCAGGTATCCCCCTTATTAATGGCAGATTATTCATTCTCTAAAACCAAAGAAATCTCAAGGGTCTCTTGCTCACAAATCACAATGCTGTCAAATTTAGCCTTAAAAAAATTTATTCCCATACTAGCAAAGATCTATTGACAGAAAATGAGAATTAAATAAAATTCGGAACCAATTCTCAGAGAAGTAAGAGATGATAGATCTGGAGACCTTTGAATGGAATGCAAAAGTCTCAATCAAGAACAATTTGAACCCTAAGATCTAACAGGTCAATGGTGAGAGGGGAACTTACGGAAGGGGAGTTGGACGTGTTGACGGTGAGGAGGGAGATCTCGTCGACCTTGGGGCGGAAGACGGCGAGGAGAGCGCCGGCGCCGGAGGAGAGTCGAAGACGGCTATCGCAGGGGGAGAGCTGGGTCCCATTGAAGACGAACGAATCCCCCGACGCGATCGCCACACCGAACGTGAAGCCATCCCCCCGCTGAATCTTGGCGTCCGTACAGGGCTGGAACACAGAGTTGTGGTCGCCGGCCTCCGCAACCACCACCATCACCGCCAAGGCCACCACCATCGCCAACGCCACCATCGCTTCGATCTCTCCCGCCGGCGTTGGCTCGAAAGGATTGGAAACCACGAAAGGAGGAGGCGAGGCCACGTTTCGATCTTATGGGAATCGTCTCACTTTTTTACGTTTCCCATTGGAATCCCGTTTCACCGACGTTTCTATGAATACTAATAAAATTCGCGGGTTTTCTCAGCTCACTTTGAATCTCTCCTCTTTCCGTTCTCGTCGCCGATGAGGCCACCGCCGGGAACATTTAAGATAGATTCTGATACGGGTAAAATCTTCAGTTTACACTTGACATAATTCAGGGTGTCTGAATAAATTGTGGGCGATCACGAAATCGTAAATCCCCTACATGTCGTGGTGACTGCTGAAGTTACCGTCCAGTGTCAGCGGAGAGCATCAGGGTAATGGCCGAGGTCATCATCCATCATCTCATAGAAATGGCTGCAATCAACATCAATGCTCCCAGGGTTATAGAAGAACGAAGAAGTCACCACCCCAAGGACTGAATACTTTCTGTATGGTATAATCCACTCAAAACTCTCTACTTTTTTTCCTGACACTCCTTCTCTCACCGATTTAAGTGTCAAAACCATTTTTAGACACAAACATCTGCCACCTTGCTCATTATCTCTGCAGGTTTTGTTCTTACAAGGAGCCACCTTTGACGACTTGTTTTCAGGAGGAGACCACCACCTAAGAAGGAGAAGACTCTCACAACCTAAAAAAATCTTTTTCCAATCAACAGTTAAACCTCACCCATTGATCATAATCAGTCCAAATCTTCAAGAAGGACAAACCACAACATTAACCGATTCCATTTTTTTTACTAGTAAAAGAATATTTATGTAATGCAAGTCTGGTAGCATTCCTCACTTGCATAATTCAGATGCCTTTTATCGAGATTCTTGAAGTCCGTTGAAATTATTTTTGTTACAGTGGCAGTGGCAACATAGTTCATCATCTCTTTTATTTGGAAGTTCCCTGGGTCTGAAACCTGGTTTTCAAAAATCCCCATTTTAAGTGCAGAAATGGCATCATATTAGAAGCACCGAGTGGACAATTATTGCATGAAAATATACGTAATAATTCACTGCAAATGCATAAAGCATATATGGCTAGGTTGTAATCCCTGGTTCCCTGCCTGTTGTTTCACTTTCAATACCCCTGAGTCTATCATGTAAGATCGATCACATATGAGCACAAATATCGGTTAAATTATCTGCTAGTTCTTTTCTAGAACTCTTTTGGTGAATTTGCAGCTCCACAATGTTCTTTTTCTTTTGATTGTCGATTGGGTTAATCAGAAATTAGAACTGTGGATCATAAACACTCTTGAACAGAATATATACACTGTAATTTTAGTCTAAGTATTATAAATGAAGGGGAAATGAAACTAGATGGAGTTGATAGTGTTAATTAAGTGTAACTAGTTTAAATATCTAGATTCCATTTTTCATGATGATGGAATAATAGATGAAGATATAACTTATAGAATTAAAACAAGATGACTGAAATTAAAAAGTGTCACAAATGTGTTATGTGAAAAGAAAATACCTAACAAAGTGAAATGAAAGTTCTATAAAACGACAGTTAGACCAACCTGCATGCTATGTCTGAGCGAGTGTTGGGCAACTAAAGTTTAACATATTTATAAGATGAATGCGACAAAAATTAGAATGTTAAGACGGATGAGTGGTCGTACAAGATTGGACAAAATTAGAAATGAATTCGACAAAAAGTGCATGTTGCACCAATTGAAGATAAAATAAAATTAAAAAAAAAGACATTTAAGATGGTTTGAACACGTGCGATGTAGACCCCTAGGTGCCCCGATTCGAGAATATGATTACTTAAAAACCTACATATTTGATAGAAGGATATGGAGACAGAGATTCCATATAGCATATCCTATCTAGTATAAGATTAAGGCTTAGTTGTTGTGTTGTTGGTGTATTATCGGCTGAATACTGATGCGGTGGTATGTTCATTTGCTTTCAAGATTTAATAACACTGCTCACATAGACATAGTGCTGAATATATATATGTATGCGTCTCAACTTAACTAAATCTCATGCTGTTTCAGAATCATCATATACATACAATTCTAAGCTTTTTGTTAATTTGTTAGCAGCAAAAAAATCTAATCAATCAATCTTCAGGCTTCATCTTGGTTCCATCAAATCAAGCATATTTTCCCTGCTAATTAGATTTTGGCATATTTACTTGTTAATTAGAATCATCCTCTAATTAATTAGATCTGTATATGATGTCTTTATTTTTATTGTTCTGCATGTACTAGTCCTAAATAGTTTTATTGTTCTGCATGTACTAATCCTAAATAGCCAGCTTTATCAAATCATGACAACCATATGATTCAGTACATGACCTATATATATATATATATATATATATATATAGAATTCTGGGTGGATTTCATAAAACCCATGGCCTTATATTAATGTATCGTATTGTACTTAGGGTTAGGGTTAGGGTTAGTCTGCATGTACTTGTGTAAGCATCGATGCAAGAGTACTTAATTATAAGGTATACTTGTAACAGTCCCCAAAGGTCAAGACTCAACAACAATGCAGTTAAAGAATACTTGTGTGCTTAGGGTTAGGGTTAGGATTAGTGTATCATGTTTTGTTAACTGATTATTAATTACCTGTTAAATTAGGGTGAAGCTTTCATGCATCCTTAATGGATAACTGCCTTGTAAAACTACTTGTAATCCTTTACATACCATATAAAACATAAATAAATAAAAATTTAAATTAAATATTAATAATTCTTCCTAAACTAGGTGCATTAAACTAGGCCAATGAAGAAGTGATAAGTGACAAATAATGTTTATTTTCGAGCTTTCGCCCGATCAAGCTCGGCTCGAAATTGAAACTCGAGCTCGAAATCCCCAACCGAGCTAGAGATTTTACCGAGTCTACCTCGAGCTATTCACGAACAACTTGATCATTTAACAGCTCTAGTTGCATGTATATTTTTTTATAATAATTATCTTATCCTCCTCAAATAAATTTACAGCTTCATAAATATAAACACACTCAGAAGGAAAGAGCAAACAGATAACAGATCTAGTGAAGAGAAGATATAAAGATGAGACAGAGTTCACTTATTTAGTCAATAGTAATTAATTATTACACTACTAATAATTTCCTACTAAAAATCAATAAACATTGAATTATATAAAAAAAATATTAAAAAATTAAAACTTCCCAAATAACACAATAATAATCATAAAAAACACAACTAATTACTAAAATTTCTCCTTCTAAAACTCTATATAAACAAAAACAAAATACTGAAAAACAAATAGCCTTCATAGAGACATACATAGAGAGATACATAGAGAGAGAGAGAGAATGCTAACATTACCCCCATTTCTCCTACTTCTACTCTCCATCCCCATCATCCTCTTCCTAACACCCCAACTGCTCCTCCCCAAAACCCTAACCGCCATTACCACCACCTCCGACCTCGACGAGCTCGACGACCTCAACCTCTTCCAGCGCGCCACCACCCTCTCCTCCCCCGACCTCACCTCCCCCGTCTCCACTCACAAGATCGCCTTCCTCTTCCTCACCAACTCCAATCTCACCTTCTCCCCTCTCTGGGACCTCTTCTTCTCCTCCCACGCCCCTCTCCTCTCCGTCTACGTCCACGCCGACCCCTCCTCCCCCTTCCTCCTCCCCCCCTCCCCTTCCTTTCGCCTCCGCCTCATCCCCTCCAAACCCACCGCCCGCGCCCACCCCTCCCTCATCTCCGCCGCCCGCCGCCTCCTCGCCTTCGCCCTCCTCGACGACCCTCGCAACGCCTTCTTCGCCATCCTCTCCCAGCACTGCATCCCTCTCCGCCCCTTCCCCTCCCTCCACCGCGCCCTCTTCTCCCCCTCTCCCTCCCAAAGCTTCATCGAGATCCTCCCCCCCAAACCCTCCCTCTGGCCCCGCTACATCGCCCGCGGCGCCACCGCCATGCTCCCCGAGATCCCCTTCTCCCGATTCCGCGTCGGATCCCAGTTCTTCGCCCTTACCCGCCGTCACGCCTCTCTCGTCGTCCGCGATCGCGTCCTCTGGCCCAAGTTTCGCTTGCCCTGCTTGCCATCCAGCAAGCACTCTTGCTACCCGGAGGAGCACTACTTCCCCACCTTGCTCTCCATGATGGATCCCAAGGGCTGCACTGGTTATACACTGACGAGAGTCAATTGGACTTTTATTGTTGACGGCCACCCCCATCTCTACTCTCCGGAGGAAATCTCGCCGGAGCTGGTGAGGAAGCTGAGGAAATCCGACTCCGGCCACGAGTTCATGTTCGCCAGGAAATTCTCTCCTGGATGTTTGAAGCCATTGATGGAGATTGCTAAGAGTGTGATCCTCAAGGAGGACTAGATCTCGATGTTTGTTCATGACGCCCAAAATCTCAGCTCCTCTTCTCCGAGGATTTTAGCGGAGCAAAGACACAGGTTTTCAGTTTTCTCCTGCAAAGCTTTGATTTTTATAATATGATTTGCATGCTGTGCTTTTTTTTTTAGGGGAATTTGCAATTATACCCTTACAAATGTTTTTATTATATTATAGTTGTTTATATAGTCCTGTAGTCAAAAAGCAAATGAATTTTTTTTCCAAAAAAAAAGATTATTTTGCTCTCACTTTTCTATGCAATTACTGTTAAATGGTATATTTAAGAATTCTTGGTTGATTTTTTTTTTTTTGTTATCTCAAAGTTACTGTCCAAAATATTCTTGTTTTATGGGATGTGTATATATATCCATGCAAATTTCTCATAATGTGCAATGATTTTGCAGGTATCACGTAGAATTTAGTAACTATTGATATCAATGTGTAATTTTGCGTCTCTAATTTGATTGATGTAAGTTTTTAATTAGGAAGTAATTTATTACCTTTCACAAGAAAAGTTGGTTAGTCTATTTTCTCTCACAATGAAATGTTGAGGTTCAAATCATGCCAGTAACTTTTTTTTTGTGTTTTCCTGTACTCACTGGTTGGGTGGTCACGAATCAGACACTATTTATAATAGAGGATTACTTAGGAACCTTTTTTTACAATCAATGAACGTGATTTAGCCACATTTATCAAAAAAAAAAAAATCATGCCAATAACGTGTTTCTAGTGGTTTGTTCAGGATTATCAAAAAAAAAAAAAAATTATAGTTTCTTGCTCAAAAGCTAGGAGTTATGAATTTTTTTGAGGTGTCTTATGATGAATTGAAACTAATGATAATTGAATATTGTAATTGCATGCATGCATGCATGTTTATATGGTAATTGCTGAGCAATGGGATTTCATTAGCTTACTCTCTGGTTTTGGTGAATTCTAGATTGCATGTATTCATCATCAGCTAATTAACCTTTTCTTAGACTTTGATCTTTTTTTGGTTGCTGTTTGTTTACAGGGTGGTTAGTAGAGGAAGCATGCACAACCTCATGGAGAAGAAGTCCTCCATTTCATCTCCTTAGAGTCAGATTAAAGAGTTTTCTTCTTATGCTCATTTATGAAATTATATCATTATAAAATGTATAATTTTCTTCTCAATTATATTGTTTTTTTTTTTTTTGGACATATGGAGCGGGTGGCTAGCACCTACTAGATAAGAACCAAAGCGAGTGGCACAGGATCGAATCCAGCTGACAACATCGCGAGTTTACCGGTAGCGTGTGCTTGAGGAACGCCATTGTGGTGAGCCCCCAGACATCCTCGAACCCGGGTGGGCTGCGAGGAGCTGGAACCGGTTACCTCTAGACCAAGCGGCCTTCGGTTCTCAATTATATTGTTGCAAATAATCCTTGATCTGTGACTCTAGAAATATAGATAACAAATGATCTTAATGTAATTTCAATATTTTATAAGGGTGTATATGCGAAAGCCTCTTTATTTTTCTTCATGGCCACCTTTTTCTTATTGGCTAGATTGCCACGTGTATTAATTTATATATATATATATATATATATATATATATATATATATATATATATATTGCATATATATCCTCATAAACCTCATAATTGTATGTAGGCAAAAAGTTATTTTTAGTCATTATACTATGGTATATTATTCATTATGGTTCCTGTACAATGAAAATGTTCAATACAGTCCCAATATTTTAGGACTTTTGGCAATTACGATCCCTAGAGCTGACGTGGCAGCCACTTGGCATATGGGCTGAATACAGATATATTTTACGATGATGTGGCAGCTGATGTGGCATAAAAACCGAGCTTTTACTATGTTAATCAATTAATGCTGATGTGTCGGCTGATGTGGCATGTCACGTGGCGAAGAATAAATCTAAAAAAATCGGAAATATCTAGAGATACAAAACAACATATATTTTGTATGTACAAATTTATTTTCTAGCAATTTTTCAGATTGATTGTTGTGATTAAGATACAACATCACGTGTAAAAAGGTAATGCCAAGTGGCCAGATTTTTTTATTTTTTATTTGCCACATGGCATGCCACATGAGCATTAGTTTGAGCTGGCATGCCATGTCAGCATTAAATGATAAATATATTGGAAGTTCAAGTATCATGCCACGTAAGCTTCCATGTCATAATAAAAAAATGTTTATATTCAACATGTATGCCAATTGGTTACCATGTCAACCCTAGGGACCGTAATTGTCAAAACTCCTAAATACATGGATCATATTGAACATTTTCATAATACATAGTTCAAAATGAACAATATATCATAGTATATGAACAAAAATGGCCATTTGCCTTGTATGTATGTACACTCTATTTAAACATAATATAATCCTGTTTAAAAAATAATAATTTCCCTTGATTAAGTAAAAAATACTCACGAAATCAGAGTGTGGAGCTAAATCCATCATTTATGATAATTTCCAATTTCCAAACATAAACTCAAAACCATTCCATTGCCATGCATGAACCATCATCAAACACATGGATTTGAAGTTCAAGAACATCATACAAGAGTTTGGTAAATAACAACTCCTCAAACCATATAAACATCGAAACCGAAAACTCGAACTAGAATAAATACAAGAGAAATACAATAAACAATAATACAACAATGGAATACACTGCAATCTCTCACCACAGCATTGCATGCAAGAAAGAATCACAACCCGCCAACATCATCAAATCCTGTCAGTACTGTGCATGCAATTGACACAGATACAGAAGAGTTTATATACATACCAACAGGACGATAAACTCCACAGAAAAGCTCCTTAATTAAATTTGCAGTTCGATTTGATTTTCAACGGGATCCATCGGTTCTGTGGGTTTCACTTCTCTGTGAGTTGCATCTTTGTCAGTTTTCTGAGAATTAGTTGCTCTGTCGGCTGTCATTCTGCTGGCAGACCGATTTCCAACTCCAACACCTGTTAGTCATTAGTCGAACTTTCAGCAGATATCACGAACTACAATATAATTCACTGTCACATGATATTTGATGTCTTTTATACTTCCATTATAATGCACTAGCATCAATACAATTGATATCATAAAAACTTATATTGAGGTCAGACACTAAATCATGGACGATAATAGTAGTTCATAAGACATGGTACAAAACGATTATGTTGAAATGGTCAGAAGTATATGATAAACAAGCTCGTAGTGTGAGGCAGAGATAGAACGATAAGAAATAAGTATGCTTGGGCTTACCATTGCCTGGAAGGGACAACCGTTTTTTAGTCTGGGATTCTGATGATTTAGATCTTTCCTTTGGATTGCTGTGCGACCTTGGACCCATTCCAGATGGTCTTGAGATGGCTTCTCCAGTCCCCTCATCGGTTGATGGTTTGGTTTTCAAGCTTACAGAACGGCTTGATGAAGATCCGCTTCCCTCAGAATGAGATGGACCGGTTTTCTGATTTGAAATACTGGAGTATAGCCTTGCAACAGGTTTCCTGCTGACAGGTTTTGGCCTAGTCTTAGTCCCAGAATTTACCTCTGCTGATTCTGTCTCATGGCCAGGAACTCCATCTTTCAGGTTTATGTCGAGAAACCGGTTTTCCCATGGCCGAACAGCCATCCATCTTTCCAACCAATTCCACCCCCAGTTGCTTTTATCCGGCTCGAACCCGGGAGGGGCTGCCGGCAGCCTGGAACCTGCTTGCCACTGCCATGAAAAGCGATTTTCAAGTTATGACAAGCCATAATAATGAATATAGGTAAACCAAAATATGAGGAAAACATCAAGCTATAACTTGAAAAATAGCACCATTCAGGGGTATCTGATTGTCTAGCTAAATAATCAGAATTTGAATTTTATATAGAGATAGCTATGGTCTCAGAAGCCGGTAATAACTCTATACACACATATACACAGAAAATAGCATACCTGATGAGAGAGAGCATATGCCATGGCTCTCTCTCGTTTCGCTGCAGCTTCTTGCCTTTTTAACAACTTTGCTTGAATATCTTCGACAGACCCAACACTGTCACACCAGCCTTCCTGAACAAGTCAAAAGAAAATTGGAAAGCACTAAATACCATAAGAAATATATAAGATATTCAAAAGAATGGGTTCAATGAGAATTGACAAATGTATTTCTGATAAATACTTGAGACTCCAAGATACTTGATGAAACTTGCTCTACCATGAGAGGAGAATATATATTGAGAAAGAAATAATGAAATAAATCCAAAAAATTCCAAGATTGAAATTTAGCACATCTTATGGCAATATAGCTACTTATTGGAGAATGTGGAGTTAATACAAATAATTGGAAGAGAAATCCTTAGAGAAGAAAAAGAAGCTGTTGAACATTTTTGGGGTGGATAAAAATATATTTCGATACTTGGGGAAATTCATTTCCAAGGGATGACGTCGATCTTATGATTGAAATGACACAATAAGAACACTAGGGGAGTTTCGGATTATAACGTTCAACATTCACCAATACTTTTTTTTGAGCTAAAGGGGATAAACCCCAGTCTCCGCCCAGGTAGGACGTGCATGGGCTGGACTATCACTGGGCCACGAACGGGCCCACCCGAGTGACTACCAAATCCCGTGCACTCACTCCGTCACCGCAGGGATTCGAACCATGTTCTTGTCCCTGGGTGCAGAGGACCTCTACCGCTCGACCCAAAGGCCTTTGGCAACATTCACCAATACTTGGTTAGCTTATTTTAATCATAACCTAGTAGGGTTCATAATATTTATCTTTAAGAATCTTCTATTTCTTACCTCTATTTCTCGAACATAGGCCTCATGTTCAAGTTGTTTCTGTAGTTTTTGCTGGCCAAGTTGACTTTCCAAAGCCATCCGAACTCGTCTTGCCCTGACACGAGCCTGCACTCTCACTAAGGCTTGCATACATCGAAGAGTTATAGCAGCTTGCTTTCTGACAGCATGACCCCTAACAAGGGCTTGAAGTCTAACCAACCCCTTCAGAGCTCGTAATGCTCGCCTAGCCTGAAAAAACAGAACTCCAAATCATCAGAAATATCTTTATAAAATAACTAGGTCCTCGAGGTTGTAAAGTACATCTAAGACAGGAAGTAAATAATGTGTGTCTCAGGTATAACCTACATGCACTTGCAATGAATAATCAATTCTAAAAACTTTCTAATATTGTCAGGCAAGGCACTTTGAAAGAAACGGGTTCTAATACCAGAAAAGCTCGAAAAGCAGTTTGAATAACAGTAGCAGCCCAGTCCTCTTTTACATTTTGCTCAGTTTGACAAGACACTTGGACATGGAGTGAGGTGCAAGGGGAAGAAGTCGAATTGGAACTTGAATGCGTAATTTGTGGAATAGCCCCTTCCGCATACCCATCATCTAAACAAGCACCGTTGAGATTAAGAGAGTTTTTTGTATGGCGATTATCAGCATCTTGTTTCTGTATAAAAGAAAGACATGTAAGAACTTGCCCCACTAAAATAGAAAATCAAGAATTCAAAAATGCTTGGTGGAAACCACATAGTGAATTCAGAAAACATAAAGAATGACGCAAGAAATAACAAACTGTCCATGTCATTCTGGTGTTTTCTGAGGTAGAAAGGACGAGTCTTACCTATTTTGTCCTAATGATTGAAGGTTGAACAATCTTAATCAGAGGAAAGGCCATAACTCTAATGAAATAGAAAAGAAAGTTTTTCTTTTGCATTGAGACTCTCTGTTTCTAAATATCGTTCTTCATACATGTACTATATGACATAAAGGAAGCAATGTTGGGGAACTTCAAAATTCACTTGAGCTTGATTAATTTAGACTGGTGCTTTTCGATATCAAGCGTATCATTTTTTAGACATGGTAGTTCAATAAATTGTCTAACCTTGGCATTTAACAAGTCTTTTAGGACTTGACAGGACAGTGTCACCTTACATTATCTCTCCAAACCGAAAAGAATTTTCCGAGTTCTGATAAATAATCTATGTTTGGCATTACCAAGTTATTCAAGTGAATTATTATCTCAAGTAATTATTTCCACTTATTACAATATGATGCACAATCTGCATCCCTGTTATGGACCCATTAGTATTGACTAGTGGTACATGTTACACTCCATTTCTAGACATAAATTCCTAAAGAAGTAAGGAAGATAGTTTCATTTTCATGGATGTCCCGAAAGTAATTAGTAACATCTGAACATAAAGTTTAGCTAAGGTAGCATCACAAGGTAAAAAATTAAAAACAGTTTTACCGACCTTTTCATCCTCTAAATGTCGAGACTTCTCTGATTTTCTTAGACCAACCAGCGTCCTAAGCCACTTTCCTGATATGCCCATGATTCTGTTACTTTTGTTTCATATGATTAAGACCTGTGAATGAATAGCTACGATCAATTTCAAGTGAGATACAAATATCATCAATATTCTCAGAAACATACAGTCCTCATGGGAAGAATGATGCGTTCAATTAACCATTCAGAACTTATAAACAACAATACCAACAAACATCAGCATAGGAATATTGATTCCTTCCAAGGCTTTCACCAAAACTAAACACTGGAATAGTACATAAAGCTAAATGAATTGGGAAGAAACCGGCAGAAATTCCAAGATGAAAGCATGGAGTTGCACATACAAGGGATCAGACAAAGCAATGGGTTAGCAAGTATCAAGTGATCATGAAGAACAAATAAAGTCACAGAAACACAGCAAGATGCTAAGTTGATTTCAACTTTCGGCTAGTGAAACAATCCCAGATTATTCTTGAAGCTTGCTTAAAGACAATCCTCCAAATTAACAAACCAAAATCAACTAAGCCCAAGTAAAGGGGTACAATTCAAGCAGCCATTTTCACTGGAAACTTTAGACCGAAATCTTGCCCAGATACTGAACAAACTACCTGACAACCAATCCAGCAGCAACATAGACCAGTCTATGTGCAACAGTAGTACACTGGAATCTCAGCATCACGAGAAAAACCTCTAAACTAACAAGTCAAAATCCATACAAACCCAAGAAATGAGACTTCAACAAGCGATTTTGAAGCTAAATTCTCTACAACGAAGGGCAATGCATGCATAGCAGTACCAAACTGCAGCAAACTCCGAGAAATCATCAAACCCCCCCCCCACCACCACCACCACCAAAGTGAAGAAGTGAGAGTTCAGGCCAGCATTTTGAACTGGAAAAACTAAGAATTTCAGACCAACTACTCTGTCACCATTGCAGAAAATCCGCTAAACTACACATCAAAATCAAACCTTTAGCTCCTCAAGTGAAGAAATGAGGATTCAAGCAAGCATTTTGAACCACAAAAACCAAGAATTTTAAAACAACAATCTTGTCCACTTGCTAACCAAGAATCAAACCCACAAGACAAAACGAAAACCAAGTAAAAAAAAAGTGACAGAATTCAAGCAGCCATTTTTCAAAGGAAACCAAACAAAAAAGAAAGAAATTTAAGCAAAAATCTAGCTCTGGTGACTGGATCTGACGAGAAAACAGTAAGCAAGAAGGGATCCATTGCGCAAGCTCACCAGAGATCCTTAGCTTTTCTCTGGAATCCTATGCAATTAGCATGAAAAGATCATCCCTTTTTCCTCCTTCCTTTCTCTCATGCCCTTCACTCTGCTGATCAGGTCTTCACAGTCTCTTACTTTCTCTCTTTCTTGCATTTTATTTTTCTTTCTTTTTATAAACAAATAACATATAATTTTTTTTTTAAATGACTTTTTACTCTGTGAACAACAGCATCTGATCAGAGCTTTTGGCAGCTTGCACTTGGAAGTAGTGTGCTTTAATTGGGATTTGAATTTTGTTTTACTTTAATTAATCATTGAATTTTTCTCTTAATTTTGACTTAATTTTATAGGGAAAAATATATTTATTTATTGATTTATTTTAATAAAAATCTAAAAGTGGGCATGCACAAACAACTCATTCATATTGGAATGCTTATAAATGTGTCCCTTGTAAGTGCCATCATTGGTTGGTAGTTGGTCTCCAGCCATGTCTATCAGTCCATGTCTATAAACACTTGTTAACCATAACTATCTAAATTACTATTAATAAATATCAATTTGGAAGCTAAATTAATGCAAGGATTTCCAATTAATGTTTTGGGAAAATCATTCATTTAAAGTGGTTTTATGTTTACAAGAAGACACAATATTCATGCCTCCCAAATAGAGCTATCAAATCATCAAGCTGTCCGAAGTTCGAATTGAAATTTCAAACTTTCGAGTTTCAATTTTAAGCCGAGTCCAACTTGATTAAGCCCGACTCAAAAGTTCAAAATTTAATATTAATATATAATATAAATAATTTTTTAATATTAAAAATTAATCTATAAATAATTTTTTTTTAATTTTGAGTTAAATCGAGTGAAAGCCAAACTTTTAAATTTATAATCAAGCTCTTAATTTCGAGTTAAATCAAACAAAGTTTGGACGTTCGAAATTAAAATCGGGTCCTGAAAGGATCAAGCTTTTTAGTCATCCATTTCAGAAGTGTGTAAGCCCACGCCAATTAGGAGCATATGTGGGAATACGTGCGAGTAATCCTCAAGCAGATTTACCTAAAGAGCGTCCTATCCCCTATTTACTAGCAAAAAAACAAAGATCGAACAAATTTTTTATTTAAAAAAAGATGTGTTGGGTTTGGATCGAAAAATCATCGCCTAAAGGTGCTCAACGAGCCAGTCATCGGTGGCTAAGAACCATTCTTCACTTGTGTGAAACCACACTTTTTTCCCATTGATTTGACTTTGACATCATTCGGAGCAAACTTATTTGAGCTAATTTCAAACTTGAGCTCGAGCTATACTCAATCTGATCAAACTCAACCCATTTACAACCTACTATCAAGTTATTTTAAAATATAATAAATATTGAGTAAACACAAAAAAACATATAATATAATAAAAATGGGATTCTAAAATAATACTTCTTCATAAACTTTTAATATCATTATGAGAGAAGAATATAATTTTTTTACGTTTCTATTCTATTATTTATTTATTTTCTTAATTAAAAAATATTTTTTATTCGAATTCAGACTCATTTGGAAAATAAAAAAGGAAATTTCATTTTAGTTTCGTTATTGTTACTGGTTAGCAACCTAGCATTTATAGAGAAGCGTCTAGAAGCAGCGATGATCATCGTCAGATCAGCATCCAACGGTCAGGATCCGGTTCTGGACCTAAAATGGACTATGATTCTAGAGCCTTCTTCTCGACCGTCCATTGGTGCTCCTTCTCCACGCTTTATAAATCCTCATCGAAGCCTTTGTGCCCTCTCTCTCTCATCTCTTTCGATCGCTCTCGAGCTTCGTGAGAGATCGCCGGAACTAGGGTTCGTTCCGCGTCGATTAGGGTTCCGTCAAGATGTTCGGGCGGGCGCCGAAGAAGAGCGATAACACGAGGTACTACGAAATCCTCGGGGTCTCCAAGAGTGCGTCGCAGGATGATCTGAAGAAGGCTTATCGTAAGGCGGCGATTAAGAATCATCCCGATAAGGGTGGTGATCCGGAGAAGGTATGGAGTGTTGGATCTTTCTTGATTTTACTGGATTTTGTTTGTTTAGGATCTGAATGATTTTGGTGAATATTTTTGGGGATTTCTTTAGCTTGATGTATATGGAATCGGGTCTGTTTTTTGGTTTTTATTGTGATTTTTTAGATTATTTCGTGAACTCTTGTAATTTTTTTGGGTGTTTTTCAGCTGGATCGATGGCCTTTAATGTGATAATTGGTGCGATATTTAGATCTGTTGTTCTTTTCGATTTCTTTTCTTTGATTGTTTTGTATTCCATGCGTCGATCTATACTTGCCCCATGTTTATCGGCGAAAAATGTTGATTTTTGACGCGTTAGCAACCTTGAAGACCCCCAAGACCAATTTACGATTTATGAAAGAGGATTCGTTGTGTTATAATCCAAGAATTTCGTCAGAAGAGTTTTATTCTAAATAAGCAAAGTTTGTTCTTGTGATTGTTGTGATTGGTGTTTGGTTATTTAGAAGAGTTCCATTTCTATTTCTTGCAGTTCAAGGAGTTAGCGCAGGCTTATGAGGTTCTGAGTGATCCTGAGAAGCGTGAGATCTATGATCAGTATGGAGAGGACGCCCTTAAAGAAGGAATGGGCGGTGGTGGCGGCCATGACCCATTTGATATCTTCCAGTCCTTCTTTGGCGGCAGTCCTTTTGGAGGTGAAACTGGTGTCTCTATTAATATCCAATTATTGCTCTCAAGAACCCTTTGAAAATGCTTATCTTCTTCGTTGTATCTGAGCAGGTGGTAGCAGCCGAGGCCGCAGGCAGAGGAGAGGGGAGGATGTTATTCACCCCTTAAAGGTTTCTTTGGAAGACCTCTACAATGGGACTTCAAAAAAGCTCTCCCTTTCTCGCAATGCTATCTGTTCCAAATGCAAGGGGTGAGTGCGCGGTGTCTGTTCTCCTAGCATTCTAATGCAATTATATCTCTAGATGGTTGTTTGATTCTAGTATTATCTGCTTCAATGCATTGCAGGAAGGGATCAAAATCAGGTGCTTCAATGAAATGCTCTGGCTGCCAAGGTTCTGGCATGAAGGTGTCTATTCGTCAGCTAGGTCCTTCTATGATCCAGCAGATGCAGCATCCTTGCAATGAGTGCAAGGGCACTGGTGAGACCATCAATGACAAGGACCGGTGTCCTCAATGCAAAGGAGAGAAAGTTGTGCAAGAGAAGAAGGTACTGGAGGTTGTCGTTGAGAAGGGGATGCGAAATGGCCAGAAGATCACTTTCCCTGGAGAGGCTGATGAAGCGGTATACAATCATATTAGCTCTTATCTGCTTGTTTGACTCTTCTGTTATGCGTCAACAGTATTAGCTCACCATAAATGTTTCTTGCAGCCTGATTGCATCACAGGTGACATAGTTTTTGTCCTCCAACAAAAGGATCACCCCAAGTTCAAGAGAAAGGATGATGATCTCTTTGTGGAGCACACTCTATCCCTCACTGAGGCTCTCTGTGGCTTCCAATTTGTGCTCACTCATCTGGACAACAGACAGCTGCTCATCAAATCAAATCCTGGTGAAGTTGTCAAGCCTGGTAAACTCCGCAACATCCTTCTGCTGCATTTGTGTGATCACTCCTGGTCATGGATAT
The DNA here is from genome assembly GCA_026586065.1 of Dioscorea zingiberensis. NCBI lineage: Eukaryota > Viridiplantae > Streptophyta > Magnoliopsida > Dioscoreales > Dioscoreaceae > Dioscorea > Dioscorea zingiberensis. The sequence goes on along the minus strand of CM048819.1, from coordinate 62,547,356 downwards.
ACTGATATTATGTGCATCTTATGTCTACTATCTCAGATCAATTCAAGGCCATAAATGATGAGGGCATGCCTATGTACCAGAAGCCCTTCATGAGGGGGAAGCTTTACATTCACTTCACAGTCGACTTCCCAGACTCCCTCAACCCCGATCAGTGCAAGGCTATTGAGAGCGTGCTGCCCCCAAGGTCTTCTGTCCAGCTGACAGACATGGAGATTGATGAGTGTGAGGAGACCACACTCCATGATGTGAACATCGAGGAGGAGATGCGGCGGAAGCAAACCCAACAAGCTCAAGAGGCATACGACGAGGATGACGATCCCCATGGTGGCGGCCCGCAGCGGGTCCAGTGTGCCCAGCAGTGAGAAACTAGGGTTCTTATCTCCCATTCTTTGGAGAGAGATCAATCTGTTCGATAGGAACTCTCCTCTGCTGGCAATGCATTTGTCCTTTGATCTTAGCACACATTGAACTGCTTACTACTTATGTTTTGTAGCCAAGATTATATATGTTTGTTTCTGGCATTTGTTTTCCCATAAATTGTGACAATGTTTAGGCTTTTTGACTGCCATAATATCTCTTCTGCTTATTCAGTGTGCCTCTAGGTTTTCTGTTTTGTCTAAAACATCTCTACATTTATTTGTAATCTTTTAATGGAAGTGGCTGTTAATCACATGCTAAAGCATACTATACTCCTTGTGATGGATGTCTAATAAAACTCCTGTTTGCACTGCATCCAGGTAATAAAAGTGAGTTCCTAATTAAAAATAAGAATCCATCAGTGAATCCCTTCTTGTTTCAGGTATGACAGAAGAAAAGAAAAACATTCATAAAGAAAAAGACCTGTAGTTGTTAATAAAGCAACAATAAATCCCTCTTGTTGGAAATCTCACTTGTTTATAGTGTACATGTCTTGATTATAATTTATATGCACAAGAACCAAACTAGCAAATAAAAAAAAGGATACAACCTGACACTCTGTAAACTTCCTCTTGTTCACTATTTATTTCTCATTTCCTTGAGCTAAACTACAAGGCCAACTTTTTATTGGTTTATAACAAGACTCATCGGAGAGAAGGCTCAGCCTGCCTCAAGAGATAGCGATGAATTTGGGGGATAGTCACTATTGGTTTATCTCCAGCTCTAGTGCATAACCTCGCTACAATAAGAAGGCTTTTAAGCTCTTCGAAATCATAGTCATCTCCAAGATCCATGTCTACCATCTTATTCATTGAATAGGCGCAACGGGAATCCTGGACCCATTGGACTATTTCTCCATCTTCATTGCCCAATGACTGACCAGTCACGAGTTCGAGGACCAGCAAACCGAACTGGAAAATCAAATTCTTATTTCTTTCATCAATGTGATCTGCACTAAAATAAACAGAGACATAATAAGCATCCTACAAGCAAATCATTTCACCATGTACTCATATGGGGATGTTAAATAAGTCATTAGTCTAACCTCTTGTACATGATGAGTCAGATTCACTTGTCTGGTTACAACAATCACACTTGAGAAAGCCCACATCAGACAACTGCAACATATAAAATAGTTCTCTCAGACCTCTCTTGCCCCAAATTATACAACTAGTGTGTTCATGTTATGAAGCAGCTGGATATAAAGCAAGTCTACTATGTTCAGCACAATTAAGCCTCACCTTGGCAACAAAGTTCTCATCCAACAAAACAGTATTCGAATTGATAGACACTTCATACACAGAGGGGACGCAGAAATAGTAAAGATACTCCTACAATATATAAGAAATTGAAACGTGAAACTAACATAACTTATCATGTTCAACAGGGATAGAAATATAGATTGTTTATGTCTATCGAACTATCTACCAGAGCGGATGCTACATCGACAGCAATCTGTAATCTGGTTCTCCAATTTAACGGGGTTCGGAGTGGGTCTGTAAAAGTTAATAAATATCTGTTGGTTAGACGCCACGGATTAAACAAACATTTATGTGTGGAAACATACCATGAAGATACTCCTTCAAGCTTCCATTTTCCATATGGTCAAAGACAAGAAACCTGCAAGTAATATGTTACGCAACCATTGAGAAGTAAAATTAACTGGATTTTGGCTACTGAGGACTTAAGAAAGCTTTAGTACCGATTATGTCCTTCAGAAAACCCTAAAAGTCTAACAAGGTGCCGATGGTGCAAGCATCCAAGGAGCTGAACTTCCTGATAGAAGCTGTCTTTTCCTTCTTGCAATGGTCCTGCCCTTCTAACTGAAGCTACTTTACCATCAGGAAGCTGAGCTCTATATATGGTTCCATAAGAACCACTTCCAAGAATCATGCTAAAGCCATCGGTAGCTCTATTTATTTCCTTGGCCGAAAATTTTCTTATAAAAGGCAGTGGATCTAAAATAATAAGAACACCAAAAATTTCAAATATTGGTCACAGAAGGGAGGCGATGTAGTTATATGGTAGAAGAGCCAAAACCAGAGCCTTATTAGTTATTTAATATCATATCGTGACATATACAAGTTCTGTATAAAAATGAAATGTGCCACAAGAAAATTCGGCTTATTGACAAGTAGACAACAATAAGAGGGTGGGTTACAAAATTAGGAGCTAGCAGTTGCAATCAGAATATGCATCATATACAAAATGTTGATTGTTCAGAATGAGACTTACCAGACACTTGAAATTTGAATTCATAAAACTGAATGGAAGAATACACACAGGATCAAAACAGGTTCTAATATACTACACGAATATTGGAAACCTTGACGACAAAGGATTTTTGCATTATGGCTACACTGGCATATCCTTTTATTACACAGACAAGATGATAATCAGATCATAAAAATTACACTAAAAGATGAGGAAAGATGAGAGTAGCATCTAACAACTGTATTAAACTTCCATATTAATATACAATGACTTAGAACTAGTTAGCCTCTCCTCTCCACAGGATTAAAAAAAAAATCAAGAAATAAGTTCATAATTCTCATTGCAACTATACTTTCTATTGAACATGACTACAAACTCAGCATCAATTTGATTGTTATCTCTCATCATATAGAAAAATTCCACACTGTGAATAAAAAACCTCCACAATGGAAACTAAAAAAGCAAAGAAAAAATCAAGAAATTCACCCATTTTCCTACTTTCAATGATTCACTTGAAAGGGTGCTCATCCTCGCCAAATTACAGTAAAAATCAAACTTTTTCCACAACATCAGCAAACACAGAGCCTCAATTCAAGAAAAACCCATTCAGATCACAGTCAAAGGTGAACAAACTCAAAACCAAGACATCCATCAAGAGTTTGAGATCTACCTGAATGAGAGGAAGACCCGAGGCATGGGAACAGGTCCCGCCGACACTGCTTCATCTGCAGAGGAATTTGGATTCAAGCATGAAGAGAGACAAGGGATTGAAGCTTTAGCTTGGAACCTGCCTGGATGGCGGCCATGGCCCATGGTCCCATTCTCCATCTCTCACTTTAACTAGAGAATCCCAAACTTTTACCATTCTTCTAAACTTCAAGCTTTTTTTCATGTAACCCCACGTGAAATCTTATAATTTATATGACTCTCATATAGAGTATTTATACAATTATGAGGTTTTTTAGGGGTTAAATGCAAAGAAAAAGAAACGGGTGGATAATAACTACCTTTGCCGCCAGCTCGACGGAATCTGATTCTTAAACCCCAAGGCATTCTTTTTATTTATTTATTTATTTCCATTTTTGAACTTTTGTTTTTTTTATTTTACTTTTTCGTTGGATTCCATTATTTTAGAATTAAGTGGTTAGACCCCACCATGTTTTCTGCTGACGTGGCAGACATGTGGGCGTAGGGATGGCGATCCAGCCGATCCAAGCTTCGACCATCCGGCCTCAAGAAATGCGGGCTGATTTTAATGATCCTTTAAAATCCTCCTCCTACCGCTAAAAACATACAAAAATACCCTTATATATATATTAAATTATATAGTTTTAGGGTTTCTGATGAAAACTTTGTTTGGAGTTTTGAACTTTGGCCGCTTCCCACTCTTCTCTAATTTATATATCAAAGTCTTTTTACATTCACAAGTTTATTTTATTCGAGTTTAATTGGTAAATTTCTTTTCATTCTAAATATAGTATTTTATTCGAAGTGTATATATTGGTGCCCATGACTTCACGCCCAATTATTTATTTAGGCGGTGGTGAGAGGCCTGCCCTTAGCCTCACCCATTGTCATCCCTATGTGGGCCCTTTTTTAGGGTCCCACACAGTGCTGCTCAGTGCTCATGGTGGTGAAACTTTCAATTTACTTTATTTGATTTTCATATGAAAATTGTATATTTTTAATTTCTTTATAATTTTTGTGTGTCATTTGATTATATATATTTTTTGGTTTATTTGACAGAATATCAAAATTTATTATGTAGATAATAAGAATACTAAAAATTACTTAAATTTTGATTTCAAATAACCTTGATAGTTTTCACTATTTCAATTCAAACTAATTTTTTTAAAAACATCATTATATATTTATATAACATTTATAATTTTATGACTGTGATAGGATGATCGGGTTGAAAAGTAATAGATAATGTTTCATTATAAACAATGTGTTTAGTTAAAACTAACTTATGACATTGATTTTCTTTAATGCAACTTATGCAACCAAACAGTGGAATTCATGATATTCACTTGAGAGGAACCATAGCAATTCCCAGAGATGGGATAACCGAGGATAGTGATTCCGAATAGTTGGTTATCTATGTAGAGAGCACCTATGTCCCTCTTATTCATAAATTAATATGATTTATTATATATGAAAAATTATCTATAGGTCTCTTCTGACATTATTTTCAGGGACCTTAAAGTTAAATACACATACAACACTAAATAATAAACAAATATTCTTAAGGATCCCAAGACAATTAAGGCATTATTCCAGAGACCAATAGTGAATTAACTAATATATAATATGATATAGTCATATCTGGCACGACACGTGTCATAAATCCCATATAAGGGCCTTAAAATCTAAAATCACCACTTGGCAGTATCCCTGACATCCACCCGGCTAAATCTGGGCCAGACACCCGTCACCATCCCAACCCTCCATATAACCTACGCTAAAAACCGACCGAAATCCTTCCCCCTGGATAGAAAAGCAAGAATAGGTTTAAGACATTAATGGCAAGGGAATAATGTACATAACAGATCTTTTTTCCGAGCGAAAGATTTTGCTTGAAGACTAAACGTCATAACTCCCCCTGACACCGGATGGGACGCTTGTTGAAAAACAACCATCCCACTTGCTCTGACAATTCTCCTCCCCCCACTTGCCCTACCAGTAGACAAGATATTTTCCCACCGTCTCAAAAACCTTATATAGAGAAGTGAAGTGGTAGATCCAAAGGTAAGAAAAATTAAGACAAGAAACTCTCTCCTTTTCCCTCCAAAATACTCCACTAACTTAACTGTCGGAGTTGAATCCGGGAGAAAGGCCCACTCTAGTCGTTTTTCTTCTCATGTGCAGTTTTTCTTCTGCCATCCAAAAGAGCAAAATCACTTTCCACCATTAGCTGTAAGAGTCCACACCAAAACAAATACAAATCTCAACCGTTGATTTGAATTGGATCTGACCCCGAGGAAAACCGGTTTTCAACCCCAATATAATATATATATATATATATATATATATATATATATATATATTCTTGTTTTTGCACTGTGTAATGTGCATGATTCTTCACAAATACTACATGCTATGGTCTTTTGTAGATTATTTATTTATTTAACCTTAGGGTTATTTTATTTATCTAAATGACCATAAGTTTACCTAATCAACATCCAAGATGACGGGATACTGTTGTATAATTCATACCACATAAATCTATGGATTCAATCCAAAACCATGTAAGATTCATGATGAAATTAGAACGGAAGCGTACTTGATGAATCCATTGGATCTTGCTAAAAGATTGAGATATCCTTGGGCAATGGATCTTCCAACTTGTAGAGACTTGGAGTAGTTCCTTAGTTTCTCCTCCAATGGGGATGAAGAGAATTATCCAAACTTCTCTACAATTGGGGACCATTACCCTTTACTAACCATTCAAATTCCACCCCTCATAGAATTTGAAAGGTTACATTATGGGTATTTACACATAATATTTAATGAATATTATGTCTTAGTCAATGTATTATTCCTAATTGATCACTTTATAATGGTTATTTAAATAATGGCTTAACACATTAATTATTACATGTGTGGCCCCAAAATTAAATATATATTAAGATATATATTTTTTCTAACATATACTATTTAAGATGGAAAATAATATTTAAATAATTTTTAGGAATTTTAATGAAAAAACTGAACTTTTTGCAATTAATAAATTCTCCCTCAAGCTAAATGGTCTTTCAAATGTCATCCAGATTCCACAAACAACTTAACAATCATTCAATTCTAACAATAAGAAACTGGTTACAAGATTTGATATATCTAAAACAGAAGTTAAGAGAGATTTAATAGTCTAATAACAAAGATTGTTTCTACAACCTCCAACAACTCAAATGCACAAGCAAGACAAACAAAGATCACACCGGCGACCGCCGTTGAACAGAGACGAACACCTTCTGACCGAGGAGGCAGTAGTTGCCGAAGTTAGTAATGAAGTAGTACATACCTTCTCCGGTCAAGGAGACGGTCGCCGGACCGACAAAATAAGCTCTGAAGTAGTTCTCTGCCTTGCAATCCTCATACTCCCTCCTTGACACTTGCAATACATTGTAAAACCCTGTCTCAAACTTGAACACTATGCATTAAAAAAAAAAAAAAAAAACTCCTCTTTCAATCCAAACACAAACACAAACACAAAGTTTTTGAATGAATGCATTGAATCAAATCACACCTAAATTGTCACCAACTGAGAAGCTCTTGTTGCTTGACCAATTGGAGTAGAACTTGTTGCTTGGAGGTATAGTCCATAAGGAATCTCCAACAATGTGATCAGTTGCTTGAACAATGGATGATGATGCATGAAGAACTAATAAAAGGAACAGAAGAAGCCACTTACAATTCATTGATTCAGTGCTAAGTGTTTGATGAAATGGCTCAAAAGATGATAGTTTGACAATTGGTAGTGGCTCAGAGAAGGAAGGAGGAGTGGGATTGTTAGTTGCTGGTAACTGCCTCATTTTCACTTAAAAATTATATTTTTCAAATTCCTTGAACAAAAGTTTTTTTGGAGAATTTTTGTTTATAGTGTTTGGATATGGATTAAAAGGATGGATGGATGGATTAAGATCCTTAATTCTTAATTAAAGTCAATAGCTTCATCGTCACCTTCAGAATTAAGTAATTCCGATGATGTTGATGTTTATGTTTTTTATTGTTTTTTCGCTTGTTATTTCTAGGATTATATTGCATTGAGAAATAATATTCATCCCGACAACTCTTATCGTTATCGAATTGACTTCTGGAGATCATTGATTTCATCCCGGGATGATGATGTTGATGATCCCGAGATGAAATCAATGGTGTCGGGAAGCTTTTTCGGTAAAAATTGTCAGCACACACGACCCTATTGCATTGATGTGCTTGTTCTACCTTCTCTTCCTGTGTACACACTATATATATATATATATACTACACACAACTTGCTTTAAAATGATATATAGATATTTAAAAAATAATTTAAGGTCAAGTGTCCATTCAGAAATCCCAAGTCTATTTTTATATTCTCACAGCTTTTAATTAATTATAGACATTGAATTATTGGAGTTTAATAATTCACCCATGGAATCCAAAACCTACATAATTACATTCATATCCTTTTAAAAATGCAAATTGCTTGCATTTATATTTTTTTTTTTATTGTGTATATACGCCTATGGAATCTCATAAAGAAAATCACATTTTATTATTATTTTTATTTCAGATAAAAAAATAAAAATAAAAAAAGTTTTTTCAAATATTTAAATTGTTTTATGAGATAAATAAATAAATATAATATTTCCAGGGGTATATTTGAAAATTTCTCAAATTAGGAAAATTATAATATTGGAAACATCTTGGATATCTCCGAGATAAGTCAAGGAAGCGCACTCATTTGTCTCTATTCCAACGCTAATTCCTAGAAATCGCATCTCACCCGTACATCAGCCTCGAGATTGTCGTATTACGTGGCGACCTAACGATGGATTTGAATGACACGTGTCGATGGATAAGGATGCTTTTAAGAATCTATAAAAGCCCTAGTCTTAAGCTATTCTTTGGTCATCCATTCGATCAGTCTATCTCTCACCGACCTCCGAGAAGTTCATGGCGATGGCGATCGGTGCGCGCTCTCTCCTCCTCTCCGCTCTCGTCTTGATGGCCGGCCTTCTCTGCTCTGCTCTTCAGACCGATGTGTCCTACTGTGGTGAGTTCTTCGATGTTTCGCTATTGGTGCATTCGTGCCCTTTTGTGTTCTTCTTGTTTGTTTTGGTGATCGTTGTTTGGATCGAGTTTTTTTTTAGTTCTTAGGTGCTTATTGGTTGGTTTTGGATCGATTGTGTGAGATGGGCTGGTCATCGGAGTTTGATTTGTGGGTTCAAAATGATGTTGTATGGAAGTTGCATTCGGGTGTTGATCTTGATGGTCTGGTTGGAAGATTTGTGGCGATGTTTGATTCTTGGTTATATGATTTTTATGGTTGATTAAGTTTCTCAGGTCTAATTGAAGATGTTTGGAGTTTTGTTTGTTTCAATCTGTTTGTTATTTGTCCATGATCTCCGATAAATCTCTAAAAGGAGGAAAATCTAATGTGAATTGTATGAGATATGCAGATAATGATGCTGACTATGCTGTCAAGGTGACCGGGTTGGAGATTTCTCCCTTCCCTGTCAAGCGAGGCAGAGAGACGAGCTTCAGCATATCCGCCCAGACTGGTAAAATGCTCTTCTTGGACTACTTACTTTTTTTTTTCTGAGTGATCTTAGATGTTTTCACATTTGAAGCATTAGCATGCTTAAAATGATTTGGGGATAGTATTACGCTAATTTGATACTGGAATCGGTGTGGTTAACAGCATGTTGTACTGAGTTAATGCAGACTGACTAAGGATAACTTCATGTATTGATAATATTTGCACGATCCTTCATATATTGCTGTCAAATCCTTAATCATATACAAGTGTTCCCTTTGTCCTTAGCCAGCAAAGGTAAATGCAACAAAGAAAAGGGAAGAGACACCTTTGAAATATGATATAGTAATACTTGTCTCTTTGAAATATGATATAGTAATACTAGCAGTGTCTGAAAATTTTCTTAACTGAAAGTACTTATTTAGACTATTTCCCTGTTTATTTTTGTGCTACTTTGTGCATGTTTCACCCTGTGAAGAAATGACTGTATCAGTGTCTATTCATTACTTAGGACTTAGGAGCATATTGAATTGTCAAGGGCATGAATTTAAGTATTTCAAATTACCTTGTTTTGTTTCCCATCCTTCTTAGCATTATTACAATTGTTTTGCGTTTTGGTCTGGTGTACCCAATTTTATAGATTTCTTTCATGAGTAATTTTTAATCGTTTCTAGTGGCTTAGTCTAGTGAGTGGGGCACTTCTTTCATTGCCTTCCCATACCAGTTCATCATTTCGTTCTGTAACCTTGATTTAATTGTTGATTTGGTGGGGAAAAATTGGTTATTAAGCATGGGAAAAATGTAAACAATCCTGTTATGCAGTTGGTTCTTCAGTAGGTATTCATGTGCTTGAATTTTTTGTGCTCATTTAATATTTTGTGCATGATGCAGGGGTGAACATAACAAATGGGAAATTGTTGATTGATGTTGAATACATTGGAATTCATATTCAACAGACTAAGGATCTCTGCAAGGAGACATCTTGCCCAGTATCAACCGGTGATTTTGTGCTAACCCATAAAGAGACATTGCCCATATTAACTCCACCGGTAAATCCATGTCCATAATTTTTTGCTGTTCCACGAAATTCAGCATTCTTATTTATTTGATAGGATTTGTTTATCCCAAGTATTTTGTTTTATTGTGTAATTTTGTGTATTGATTGGTTTTCCTTGTAACACTGATATTCACCTGTGAGAAAGAATGACTCCAGTAAGCAATCATGATAATATTGGAATGATAAGTAATTTAGATTTTCCCAAAAATTGGTGGTTAACTTTTCCAATTTAAAGTTGTTTTAGATTCTTTCAAATCTTGCCTAACGAACCAATAGTTGTCCGAGTTCTCGCCCATGGATTCTACCAATAGTAGAATAATGTTGAAGTAATTCAACTTCAAGAAGTGAAATAGTTTAAGGTCTCACTTGCTACTTCTTGTTTTACTACATGTTTCCATACATAAGCAAGATATGCACTACTCTTCCCATGCTCATGCATGTATGCACATGAAGAGGTGTTAAGGTTCTACATTATTTATGACACAAGGACAAAGCTTTCGATTTGCAATCTGTAATGAATTTCACAACCGTGGATTTTGTTTTTTTTTTTTTTTTTAACTTTTTAAAAGCATTAGCCAGCTATGACTTCCAAGCTGCTAGGAAGATACAGTTTATAAGTTGATTACAGTTATTATTTATGATAGTTTCCATTGGAATTCATGCACATTTGTGTTAATTTGATCTCATCTATTATTTCATTATAGTTGATTGAGTTTTGCTGATGGTACTCTTTTTAGTATCTTTATCTTTGTTCTATATTTTTTAAAAGTTCTTGTGCATGTAAAACCCAAAGCTAAGTAATCCAAATGCTTAAGCCTTACCTTTCTGCTGAAGGTTATCATTTATAAGGGCTAACATGCTCAGTGCACGCCCCCACCTATATATATATATATATATATATATATATATATATATATTGCATTACCGACCTGTTTGTACTAGTTGTTTTTTTACATTGATGTGCACGTATTTATTGGGTTATAATTATGTATTGGATTATCAGCATGTACTTAATAAACTTTGTAGTTTGTTTTTAGGACGCGTCTTTTGTAGAAGCATAACCAATATTATTTTTGGTTTTCAGGGTACATACACTCTGGTGATGACTATGGTCGGAGAGGATGGCAAAAAGTTGACATGCATCACCTTTAACTTCCACATCGATTTCTGGGCCGGCAATGATTTGCCTGAGCCTGTGTTAGCATATTAAACTCTGCTGCTCTGCTTGATATGCCCGAACCCTTGATCCTTTTTTAATATGTTCTTGTCCTTTTGAGTATATTATCATCTACCAGTCTATGAGCTTTCTTCTTGACTTCAACATCTATCCTGTATGATATATACTTCTATCAAGGAAAGAAACCTTTTAGATGTATCAACTATTTTTCTCTGGTGAACACTCTTGTTTTGTGGTTTAATGTTTTGTCTGCATTGCATTCACCGTAAAACAGGTCCTGTTTGATGTGGCATTCTCAATCCCTATAGCAGCTTCCAACGTAAGGCCAGGCCACCGAAGGCTTTGTATTTACCATAGCTGTTATTGGTGCGAGTGTTTTGCTCGTGGAAGTTGTTGAGTGTAAGACTTCAAAGCATAGATTTTATTTAAATTCAAATCAATTTATAATTTTTCAATGATATTATTTATTTTAAATATGTATAATAAAATAATTTTAAATTAGATTGTTTGATCCAAGGCAATCTGTTTCGGCACTTAGCTATGGAATGACAACACTTCAGCAACGTCCAGGCTCGGTAGATATGTCCATGGATTTACACAATAATGCCCGAGATGCCCTATGTTTTGTTTCATATGATATCCTCCACTTGATTTCTAGCTCACGGCCGAGATCTACACAAGTGCAATCAAAGATCACTAGTTGGGAAATTTTACACAAAGCTCCAAATTCCGACCAGAGAGCCTTCAAATCATAGAAACAAATGGAAATGATTCAAGAACTTTATGGCATTCATGATGCATCACTTCCTAAATATGTCAAGAATCTTGAGAGCTTACATGTTAGGGTGAAACAAGGTAACAACAAGACATGTTCATTGGCAGAGTAAATGACAACATACGGCGGATGGGTGCAGCTGCCACCAACTACAGAGAGAGATCAGATCAATCCGCCATAAGATATACAGTATGGAACTATCACCAATCTTGCACCCATCCCCATCATTTACAACTACAACAAAGTTCAGTCCTAAAAAGACTAACAAATGGTTCAATGCAGGAACTCATAGGCTTTCTACTGTTATAGCTCAAATCACGAATCCTCCGATGGATGCTGTTGTCCATCTTCACAGTTGGAGGATGGTGGCAGGTGCTCTTGAGATTCCTTGGTGACTGCATCCCGATGATCATCCTTATTGTCACCAATCTCAGGCAATTTCGCTCCGTCCTTAATCTCATCATCTGCAGGCTTATTTTCTTTAGTATCAGGTATTATTGCAATAGTCCCTGTCCCTTCATCAGGGTTTTCTTTTTCCGACTTCTTTTCTGTTTCCAAAGCCACTTGTGGTGCCTCTTTTGTCTCCGGTTTTTCTTCCACATCTTCCTTGGATTTATCTGCTGAATCTGGATCAGCAGCATCTTTAATTTTGATATCATCAGTTTCTTCTTTCACATCTTCAACTGGTTTCTCAGCATCCTTCGTCTCTGTATCTGCAGGATCTTGATCTTCTGCTGCCTCAGTATCTTCTGCGGCTGGTTTCTCTTGCTGCGTCTTTGAATCATTCTCTGTCTCAGGAGCTTCTGTAGCAGTTTCATCCTCTTTATCTCCACCATCCTTCTTATCCTTGCTTTCCTTATTTAAGCTCGATCTCCTTTCTCGTTTCTTTGGTCGCTCAGTTTCTGGGCTCTCAGTTGCCTTCGCTTTTTCACTAATCCTTGCAGATCGTCTTGGAGTGTCACCTGTCAATGAAACCAACCAACCAGGTATGAGATGCAGATTTGAGAAGATGTTCAGTCAATTGGATTGGATGGAGATGGAGTTAGCAAATGTTAGAGAAAATGAGGATAACCGGTTCCCCAGTCAAATTTGGATGAAGGCGGGCCTCCAGGGTGTGCGCGCAGGTACTGCTCAAGTTGTCTCTTGCTCTTGATTTCCTCACCAGTTGGTGCTACAAAAATAATCTCACGCCTTCCAGCAGAACCAGCTTTCTTTGGAGTGAACTGTGAGTTACACAAGAAGAAGGTCATGCAGACGCTTAGACAAGAAAGGTGATCATAGGGAAGGAAAAAACATACAATAACAATGCTGATGAAAAATATCAATTCATTTTAATTCAAAAAGAATAATGCCATTTTCAATTGATGAGCCATATGGCAAATTGAAGACAATCTCAGGTTTGATCAATGCTATATAAACATTCATAACAAATATCATCCACATTGGAACAAGATTTTTAAAAAACCACAAGAAATTACAACCTACAAAGAACAAGCCACATATACCATCAAGTAAAGCCTCTTTAGCTAGACATGCTGATCATCCCTTTCACAGCTTTTAAGAGCAGAAAATAAAAGAGGTATTGAACAAATGAATTCACAGCACTCACTTGTTAATGAATAATAAAAATAGTTGCACAACAAATGATCTTCTATAACTGCAGCAAGACATAAAAATATGAAACCAAGATGAAAAAAATGAATAGAAGATAATGATATATGATTCTTGAGCCAGTAAGGGCTAATAAGCCGGCCTGAATTTGAATTTGGCTAGAACTTAATTTTGAGCTAAAAAGGAAATTGGGTGGATCATGAGCACTATTGCTAGTTCCGTAACAAAACCCAATCTGTGAAAAGTGTGCAATTCCTTCAATAGCAGTATCTGCTTCAAACACCTTATCCATTAAATAACTAGAATAATCTAATTAGGCCTAAGAGTGGTGCATGGGAAAAATATCATTCAAAAACTATAATATTTCGCATTTTTCCAACTAGTACTCAACACAGGTACACATTCAACATAATAGATGCATAAGTTTTTTTTCTCATAAATCACCATTCTTATAGTTATATTTCATGATAGTAACAGAAGACCTATCCTTAACACTCTTTAGAAACCTCTAAAACAGACAATAATCAAAGTTAACCAGACTAGTACAAAAATTGTCAAAAAAGTGGCACACACATGAATCTACCAAAAATATGAATAGCCAGGAGTATTTCATTGACATTCTAATGGTCATCTTTTGCTACTCACAATTGTCGCTTTCTTGATAACCAAATTTTCTTCTTTTCCATTTTTGAAAAACGTCATTGATGTATTCTAATGCTAAAAGGAGACAAACAACTCATGCTAAAATGAATGTGACAGCCATTAAATCTCAAAAAAAATTCCATCTATCTTTCATGTCCTAATATCTATCCCATAACCATAGTGAATTTCTAAATCTCTAACAGCAATTTACTTTAATATCCCAGATTCAAAACAATGATTGTATTACAAAGTAATTCCATAAAGCACTAGTAAGAATCAATGATTCAATAGCACAATAACTTCATGAATTAAGCTATAACAAATACTAAAGGCTTACCTTCCAACATGATATATAAAAAGAAGACAATGTCTTTCACTAGGTCATGGTTGGATCCAACAAAATCAACAGGAACTAAAATCAATTTTCTTCAGTACACGACAATTCTTCAAACACCTAATCCTATTTTCTGGATACTTCCAACAATCTGTATGGATATTGGATGTTTGGTATAAAGTATCTAGATACAAACAACCCAGATCCCTTGCATGCCCATAGATTCATCTTTGTCCCAACTCAAGTCAAAACTGAAAAGCAATCCAATTGAATCAAAACTTATGTATAATATAAATTTTCTTAAATAGTGGGCTAAATAGAAATTAAGACAAAAAAGGAAAATAAATGGAAGTATCAAATCCAGCGGGAAAAATCAAGAACATAGAGACAAAATGAGTCAAAGAGGGAACATGAACATGAACAGATCTAGATCCTCCATCCCAAAGATGGTAATATATTCCTTTCACATAGTGCATTGAGAAACTCCACACTGAAATACCAACAGTAGAACAGTAAGGAAAACATATGTGGAAAAAGTGTGGTTCTGGAAATCATGGTTGAGATCCAATAAACAAAGGATGAAATCTAGGAATGTGAAGGAAGTCATGAACTGTTAATGACAAATTACACTAAAGAACCTTCAGTGACGATCAATGAAATTTATACCATGGTAGATAAAGACTAGAAAGTTTAAGCGTCAATGAAAAAAATGACATAAAAGTGGAAGTCAAGGACATCCTAGATAAGGTATAAATCCAATGTCCAGTAAGATTCATAGGGATGAAGACTTCCAATAAAGAACATCTTTGCTCAAGTTAAATTCTGCCGAGGACATTTTAGAAGATTTTGGCTGAACCGCAGAGACACATACCTTCATATCTGTAAAGACACTAAAAGAAAACTGCTTGTCATATATATAAGAGATCTACAGTGCCACATAAGTTGCCACTACATTCATGAGAAGAGAGAAATTTGGACTATTTATCACTAAGAAAAGAGGCCAAATAAAGGACAACATGCAAGAGTGAAAAAACACTATGTTTTATCACTTAGTTCATTTAAAAAATCTTGAATAAAAATAAAAATGAAAAAATGGGGGCCACATTTTTTAATAAAAAATAGAGACATCAGTTGTGTAACCAATTATTTTATCTAGAGCTTGTGATTTAAAGAATTAAATATCTAACTATTTGGTACTATGTAGCTATATAAAGATTGATAGATGATAATATCATAGCTTACCATGGTTTAAAATCAAACCTGCCCCAATCTATTCAACCTAAATTAATGTTGGAATTGCCAACGTATTAAACTAAATGCATAATAGAAGGTACATTAGTGATACAATTAGCACAATTATGGTGAACTGAACATTAATTCACTCAAATAAGTTAATGATTTCATCTAATTGGACTAAATTAGAACAATACCATTAGACAACCAAAATAAAGATTAGTTTTTAAAATAATTAAAATATTAGCTCAAATGGATGGACTTGAGATCCAATTTTGTTGATTTCAATGCATTAATAGGAATTTGAAGTCATTTGTGTTAATTAAGGTTGAATTAGGCTAATTCTAATTAAGTGTACATTATCAACACACAACTGAAATAATAAATTGGAGACGCTAGTTGTTGTCAACCATTAGGTAAACTTGGTAAAATTAGCATTATTCTTCATATTTAGTAAGCATTTTTAACTATTAAAAAAAAACTAGTAAATAAAACCATGGTACAAATATTTCAGGAAGCAAAAAGCATTTGCTTCTTTTTTAACAATAGAGAAAATTTTATAGTAACCTAAAATGCACCCTTTTCTAATCTTTCATGACTAAGAATAACACTGTAAACTTTTTTGGTCAAATAGTATAAAGATATTTCACAACAACCATTGAAGCTTGAGATTTATTTGAATCATTTTAAAACAACTCCATTACAGAAATTCTGCTACCTCCTCTTTCAATACGCAGCTATAAAACAAAATTCCAAAAGAGGTAACCAAGGACAAAACATTCAAGAAATTGATGGATACAAGTAAATGCCTCCAGAAACACCTTCAATTAGAAAGTCCACTTATATTTCAGCAAGAAGTTGACAGAATAAAAGTTTCAAACCCTTCATTTTCCCTTCTTGACTTAGTTTACACCTATGAAACAATTGATCAACACAACCAATTGGCCAACATATTAAATTTTTAAAGGGAAAATTACCTTTACAAATTATTAACTGGACCACTTCAATAAAGTTTTCAAGTGAAAAGTACCTTTACATATTATTAACCAGACCACTTCAACTCTTTGAAATGACTCACCACCAATATTGTTGTTAATACTGGCAACTTCAGAATCATGATCAACTGGAATACAGCAGAGCTTAAAACATTTTTTCACTCAATGCACATACAAATTCAATTCAAGAGCAAAAAATTTTCTAAGCTGCTACTGTTTATGCCAGTTTGAAGACAAATAATAATATCAATAAAGCAAAGTGATTTTACTTATCATCATGAAGAAATAAAAGGAAAAAATCAAGAATAATAGTCTAGACACCCCTATCATAAATAGTGTACATGTTTCTTTAAATTGGGAGATTTTTTTTTTTGGTAAATTACATTATCAATCAAGTTTTAAATTAGATACTTATATAAAAGATTTTAACCATATCCTCATCTTCACCAATCACATACATAGTGATCTGCATTTTGTACCCTGCATAACTGCCTTTATGTTCTGCTTTTCCAATCATTGGAACAACAAAACACATGCATCTCATCCACTTGAGGCAGTCACAATCTGCGGAAGCCCATGTAGTCATCAAATTTGATCCAAGGTCCAACACAAGGGGAAATGTCACTTTAGTTAACAAATTCAAAAAACTAACCATCCTCAAGATTGGGGGAGGAAAAAAAAGGGAAACTTTTTACCTAAATCAATTCTGTACTCGCCATAAGACAAAATAGATTCTCATGTCATCAAAGAAATTTATGACCAGAAATCAAGGATGTTATTTCAAATACAGCACAACTTATCAAGCAATACTACTTTAGGAAGAAATCTGTGGCAAGTTCCACAATCAATTAACAAGTTCTGTAACAATATCTAAATGCCCAAAGTGAGGAGATGTATCATGGGGCTACTAGAATTACCAAACAATACATGATCACTCATTTTGGAAGAAGATAGCTTTCTCACATGGTAATTACCATAAGGTTGTGATTCTTTCCCAATGGTGCTGAATTCAGAATACCTTTTCCAAAGCAAAGTCTTAACAACAGAAACCAGACAAAAAAAGGAATATAGACAAAAATTGAAAATCTAATGATTTCAACCAAGAGGCGACAGCTAATCTGTCTCAATTCTATTATACTCACAAATATTCTAATGGTATATCTTACACTGTAGGGGACTTGAAACCTCGAAAAACAACATTATCCTAACTTTCCCATGAAGGGTATGATGCCATCACCAACCAAAACAAACTAAAGCAGCATTCAGAATAAAATCCAGTTATTCAATGCAAATTTTCTAAAACAAATTTCATCCATCTGTGATTGACGAATTTTCAAGAGGTAATGCTTTTGCTTAATTTCCATCAGGTAAAAAGAGTCTCTCTCGAAAAAACCACAGAAAGACATATTTATCCACATCCCTGAGCTGTTGAATATACTGTGCAACATGAAAAATATCTTTGATATAACCAAAAATTCAAACTTCCAGTCAAAGAGCATTTCTTGAAATTGAATCAACTAAAGAGGGACCTCTTCAGAAGTGTTTCACCAACCAGAGGATTTTTAGATTGGGCAATAATTTGAAAATCTCCGGCAATAGAGGATAAGAACCAATGCAAAGGTCAGAATGCACTGGATTAATAATATAGAAAAATAATCTAAGGAAGGATAGACATTTTTACATGCATTAGAAGAGAACAAAGCAAGATAGACAGGACAACGGAATATTTAAGAAAGGAAAAAAAATGAATGATTGAAAACCTCCAGTAGTTCTACAACGATAAAAGACAATCATGAAAAACAAACAATATGGATAGTGAAACAGCCAAGAAAATAATCTATCTATTAAATTTTCCAGAGAAAAACCAAATATTGGCCTATTGCTTACGATTGTACTTTGGCGCACTAAAAATATTAAAAAACCAGTTACTACCTCAGTCTGTTTTTCTGAAATCATAGGGTATCTACATGCCCTACATGTTTCTGCTTGCATATCCCTTTTTTTGTTATCACCCTTGTAGTGACAAACTCTAAACTGACCTGTGCCTCATTTCTTAAATAAATGGGTGGTTTATCTACTTCCACCAAAAGAAAAGAAAGAAAACCTGTGGAGTGATTCAATCATAGCTCAAGCAAGATAAAACCATAAGCAATAAGCAATATACAGAGGCATCAAGAAGAGAGACATAGTTCAATTTCTAAAAACTAGTTAAATTCATGAATCTGAATCTTCATATCTACTCAACTCCAAACCTCACATTATCCCGAACTATGAACCATAATATTATCACCCAAGAGCTCCTCTAGCCATAATTGATCCACAATCAAAGGAAAACGCACCAAAACCCTAGGGACCGAATCAAGAATTTGAGCGGTTCAAAACAGAGGTAAATATTTAAAATAATTCCAGCAGAAAAGGGTCAATTATGTCTTGAAACAACAAATTATGCCAAAATAAACAAAATTATATCTAAAAAGAATCAAACGAATCGACAGCGAGTCACCATTCTCTCATACAAAATGTGAAAATAACCAAATTAAAGCGCTATATGGCCACTGCATCCACTGAACTCAAAACCACGCAAGATTCCACATCCCAACCCATAATCCAAGGCCCTACCCATCTCCCAGCCCCGAACCATCCACAATCACAACAAAACAACTTCAAAACCCTAAAAACCAAATCAAGAACTCAATTAATCCAAACCAACATCAATTGATCATTCCAAACACCTCAACTACGCCTTAAAACAAAAAATCACGCCAAGAACAACAAAAACTAAACCAAACCCAAGCGAAACACAAGAACACCAAGAATCAGACCTTCTTCTTCCAGCCCTCGGGGGCCTGGAGCTCGATGACGACAACATCAGCGTCCTCCACGCTCTTCTTCACCGGTGACCCGCTCTCGATCTCGCCGGCGCCGGCGCTCGCCATAGCTCCGAGCTCTCTCTCTCGTTCGAGTTTTCACACTTCCCGCTCTCCGGACGCGAACCGAATAAAAACCGTGAAAAAAAAGTCGGTACGATGGATTGGGGGCTTAATAGTACCCACCGGAATCCAAAACCGGATTGGAATCCCCGTGCTCGCATCCGCACCATCGTATCCTCCGTCCATTTGCCTCGATCTACTACTACTACCGATCTCGAGGCATACCTGTGGTGGATGTGTTGAGAAGGCACGTAGTCACGCGACCAAGTGAAGAGTTAGCCCTAGCGAGAAATCCGAGACACGTGGCTTTGTTTACTCTTTTTTTATGCATCGAGATGGACTGGGCGTCAGCACCACCGTATCCTCCGTCAATTTGCCTCGATTTGGAGAAAGTATTGATCCCGAGGCATGCCTGTGGTGGTTGTCTGAGTGAGTACGTGTCAGGTGACTAGGAGAAGAGATGGTCAATGGGAGAATTCCGTTACACGTGGTGCTTGAGATTGGTGCCTAGAGTGGGTGGATGGTGGATGAGAGTGGTTTGATTTGTGTAAGGTCGTTGTAGGCAACGTGGCGGGGTTTGATTGGGTGAAGAATGAGACGTTGGATTGCGCGTTGTCGTTTGATCCAACGGCACGCACTTGAAAGCCCGCGAACCGACATAGTGGAATAGAAGGTTGGACGAGATGGGAGTCATGGGACCGAAGAGACACAGCGTTGAGTTTTAATTTTGGATAAATTTAAGGGTCTCTCCGTAATTTTATAGTTCAAAATTTTATTTAATTAACATAACTAGAAAACTTATCAATCAAATAGTTTGTGAGATTTTATGAATCGAATCACATGTCAGTTCTGCACACATTTTGGTTCCCAAATTTTGGGATCATGTATTGTTTTAATTTTATATTTTCTAATCATGTGATCTAATTATTTTATATTAACATGTTACAGTTGTGTTTAGCGAGTGGATAATTTGGATATTTAAAAATTTTAATAGAGAGAGTGTACTTTTGGTCCCAACTATATTCCGGATAGTCAATTTTGATTCATGTACCAAATAAAAATTGAATTTATCCATTTGCATGGATTAAAATAAATATTTATATTTTTAAAATCAAAATTAATGTACAAGTATAGTTCATTATAGTAATTAATATTAAAATTTATAATAAAATATATATTATTATATAGGAGAAATAGTCTAATAATTTTGTTTGTTTTTTAGAAATAAGTCGATCAACTGAACTGAAACTGGATACATAAGACACAAGAGGGACCTCATGCAAAGTGATCCACTTCACTATTGTTATTTGTCATGACCATAGATGTTTTTTGCATAATGCTTACAAAAGCCACCAGGGCAAATGAATTAAAGGGATTCAGATACATGGAACAACAACAGGAGGAGATAACCTACCTCTAATATGCAGATGACTTGATAGTGTTTTGCACGAGAGAACAACACTATTTGTGAATGTTGAAATTGATCTTCTATCTATTTGGGGGACTATATATCAAGTCTAAGAATAAACTACCACAAAAGTGTTATGATATCAATCACTGTGTATAATTTATGAAGTACCCACGGAATCCCAAGGCGACATTATGAATTGCAAAATAGGCACCCTCCCTATCAAGTGTTTAGGTATGCAAATCTCTGGCACAAGGCCTGGAAAGGAGGATTGACACACACTCATAGGAAGGATAAAGGGAAAGATCAGATATTGGAAAGGAAAATTGCTATCAAAGGACGTCAGAATCACCCTAATAAACTCAGTGCTATCTACGACGATTCCCAATTACTGGATAACAATTTATAAGTTTGTGCAATGGGTAATAGATAAAATAGACGCGATTTAATGGGACTTCCTATGGAAAGGTTAAGACCCAAGCTCAAAGGCATACAGGCTTGGGATGAGCTGGAGCAGGCTTTGCCAACCTAAGAAAAATAGTGGATAGGGGATTTTGGACCTTAGGGCGTTTAATATGACAATATTGGGAAAGTGGTGGCGGAGAATTCTTACAGGAAAGGCAGGGGCAGGCCACAAAAATACTTAAATATGTATAATCCATAAACGACTTCATTAACCCGCACAGGAATCCACCACCTCGTGCCTTGTACTTCTGGAAAGGGATAAACCATATAAAGGATGCAACATTGGTGAATATTACAATCCGTATTGGAAATTGCAAGTCCACTGACTTTTGGAAAGATAAGTGGTTACACAAGCAATCCCATAATACTCATCATCCCACCCTTCATGGCATTTAGGACCTCTCACATGGAAGGGGAAACAGTTCCACACCTACTAATTCAATGTTCCTATACTAGGAACATATGGGAGCATTTTTACAACTTATTCGCGTTGGGGAAACATCTACCATGATACAAGATCTATGGGGGATAATACACTCAAAAAGAAATTTGTGAAGGAGGCCTATCTAGAATAGAATCTAATAGTTATGGAAAACACTTGGAACATATGGAAAGAAGGAAACCAAATATGTTTCCACGATAAACGCTGCATTTGCCTAAATACAATAAAGGAAATATATGTTTTCTAATGCTTTCATGGTTTGATGAAGTATACGCATCCAATAGGCCTAAACCAGTGGCAATAAAGACCGTGGTGAAATGCAACCTAACATTTGCCCAGGAGGAAATACAGATCCCACCTACTTCGAGGCACTGACCGAACCATTAGATAGTAGTCAGATCACCATGTAATTCTAAGGTACTGGCCTAATCATAAGTTAGTAGCATAAGTTATCTACTCTATCTTATTTAATGAAAGTGATTTATCCACTATTCTAAAAAAAAAAAAGGATTAAAGCCACTAATGGTCCCTATATTTTGACCCAATGTTCATTTTCGTCCTTGTATTCAAAAAATATTCGTTACGGTCCCTGTATTTTGATGTATTTGTTCGAATTGGTCCCTGGTGCTGACGTGGCTGCCACCTGGTATACGCTTTGAATACATATATATTTTATGCTGACGTGGCAGCTGACGTGGCGTGCTGACGTGGCTCAGAAATCAAATGTAAATAAAATAATGCTGACGTGGCGTGCCATGTCAGCATGCTGACGTGGCATGCCACGTGGAAGGAAAAAAAATAAAAAAAATGCAAAAAACTCAGAAAAATTAGCAAAAAAATATAAAAATATTTAAAAAATCAGAAAAATAGGGAAAATAGGGAAAAAATATACAAAATTCAGAAAAAATAAGAAAAATTCAGAAAAAATTCAGAAAAATATTTAAAAAATCATAAAAATTTGAAAAAAAATAAAAATTGAATAGAAATTCAGAAAAAATCCAAAAATTTTCAAAAAATATAAAAAATGAAAAAAAATTCAGAAAAATTCAGGAAAATTCAGAAAAATCGGGGGAAAGCCTTGACACAAATTTACTCTATTAATCATTTAACAAAAATTTACTATATTAATTATATAACAAAACTTTATTTTATTAATCTATTAACCAAGAAAATTTATTAATGATGTAAAAATATGAAAAAAAATTTAAAAATAGGAAAAAAAAAGACAAATCAGAAAAAAAAATTACAAACTTTATTAATTATTTTTTGAATTTTTTCAGAGTTTTTCTGAATTTCAGAAAAATCGGGGGAAAGCCTTGACACACATTTACTCTATTAATCATTTAACAAAAATTTACTATATTAATTATATAACAAAACTTTATTTTAGTAATCTATTAACCAAGAAACTTTATTAATTATATAAAAATATGAAAAAATTAAAAAATTGGAAACATTATTTTATTAATCTATTAACCAAGAAACTTTATTAATTAAATTTTTTTCATATTTTATATAATTAATAAAGTTTCCTGGTTAATAGATTAATAAAGTTAAGTTTTGTTATATAATTAATATAGTAAATTTTTGTTAAATGATTAATAGAGTAAATGTGTGTCAAGGCTTTCCCCCGATTTTTCTGAAATTCAGAAAAAATCTGAAAAAATTCAAAAAATAATTAATAAAGTTTTTAAATTTTTTTTTTTTGATTTGTCTTTTTTTTCCTATTTTTGAATTTTTTTTCATATTTTTACATCATTAATAAATTTTATTGGTTAATAGATTAATAAAATAAAGTTTTGTTATATAATTAATATAGTAAATTTTTGTTAAATGATTAATAGAGTAAATGTGTGTCAAGGCTTTCCCCCGATTTTTCTGAATTTTCCTGAATTTTTCTGAATTTTTTTTTCATTTTTTATATTTTTTGAAAATTTTTGGATTTTTTCTGAATTTCTATTCAATTTTTTATTTTTTTTTTCAAATTTTTATGATTTTTTAAATATTTTTCTGAATTTTTTCTGAATTTTTCTTATTTTTTCTGAATTTTGTATATTTTTTCCCTATTTTCCCTATTTTTCTGATTTTTTTAAATATTTTTATATTTTTTTGCTAATTTTTCTGAGTTTTTTGCATTTTTTTCCTTCCACGTGGCATGCGACGTCAGCATGCTGACATGGCACGCCACGTCGGCTTTTTTTTAATTTACATTTGATTTCTGAGCCACGCCAAGATCGCTTACCGCCACCGCCACGCCAAGATAAAAATATATACGATTCAAACAGATACCTGCGTATACCACGCCAAATTCGCGACCAATTCAACAAATACATCAAAATACAAGTGACCGTGAATCTAATATTTTTCAATACAAAGCGATTTAAAACAACATCGGGCCAAAATATGACTATTAAATGCTTTTAATCCAAAAAAAAAAGTTGGATAGGTGATGAAATTGGGTCAAATGAAAAAAATAAAAACCACTTCATCTATTTTCTCCATTTAACTATTATATATTTGTATAGTTGAATTCTTAGACCTTCAAATGAAAAATTATAATATTTTTTTCTCTAAATATTAAACAAAGTAAAATTAAAAATCAGTGAAATTAATGTTATTTAAAAAATAAAATAAAATAAAATAAACAACATTAATCATCTGCACGGGATCATCGGGCTCACACGTCTCATGATCCTCGGAGCGCAGCGCTCCATCGTTGGCAGCAGCGCTCTCATCTCCCGGCGCTACTCTCGTTCATTCGAGCATTCTCGCAAACATCTCATAGGCACCAGTCCATCTTCCTCCAGGGCTCGCTTTCACGGCAACAGCTGCATCCCCATCGGACCTATGAGCGCAAAGGGAGCATCCATGGACGTGGAAGCAGTGATCGGTGACCCTGAATCTCTCGAGAAGAAGATGGCTGCCATCCGTACCGCCGGGACCGGCAAACTCCAGGTACTCCACTATAGCTCCGTCGATGGTGCTGGTTTCACTCTGTTAATGCTTGATAAATTCAGGTGATTGCTGATTTCGATGGCACGCTCACTAGGTACTGGATTGATGGTGTCCGCGGGCAATGTAGGCTTCTTTCGTCCTTGAATTTGTGAGCTTTCTTTTGTTTCGAGTTGGAAGGGATTGATTTTGGTTTGTTTTGTTGTTTTGATTAGCGAGCCATGGGTTGTTGCGGCAAGGGAACCCGGAATTCGACGCAAAAAGGAAAGCTTTGTATGACTATTATCACCCGCTGGAGATCTCGCCCACGATACCTATAAGCGAGAAGGCAAAGCTTATGGAGGAGTGGTAAGTGCTGAGCTTGTTCTGTAAATGATTTCTTTGCTGCAAATCAAAATTAGTGGTTTTTGTCCCATTGTTTTTGAGGTTTTCAGGGCACTCATGTTCATGTCTCTCTTCTTGTCTTTTGACCAAGATGCAATTTTTAGTAGTCCAACTCTGGTCTGCTTTACATTGAACTGTCCATTATTTAGGAAGCATTTTGTTTAGTAGCAGTGATTCACTATCTACTATCATAGTAAAGAGTTTAGGAGTTTGTATGTAGGATTTTTGCTTCTCGTTTGTCATTTTAGCTGATATTTATGAGTAACTATGTGAATCAATTCAATTTAGCTGTGTATTCGCTTGTGTTTTTGTTTCGTTTTTCTTTTGGGGTGGATTTGAAGTGTGATTATTTGCCCATCAGCTTAATTCTGATGTGCATTCATATAACGAGCATTTAATTCTTTACTCATCATAATAGTGCCGATTTTACTCTAGCAGTTGGTTTTCTCTGGCTTTGAAAACTTGGATATTCTTACAAGTTACCTCTAACCACTGGCATTTCATATGAACTGTGCTTCTTGTTCTTTGTTAATCTCTAGTCTCACTTTCTTGCCTTGAGATCCTGACCCCTTCTTTGAGGTTTGGGCACCATCCTTTCGCTGTGGGTTTCATTACCTTCTCATTTCTCAGTATTGCCAGTTTATTCTTTTAAAGATTTTTTTATAAGAAAAAGCTTTCTGCAACTTCTTTTGTTCCTCTTCTATATTGTTTACTGATTATCTTATTCCTGGCCTGCTTTGGGAATCTATGTATGCATCCATCAGTGTAACACCAACCCAACAGATTCTGTCCTTTAGTTCTATCAACTTTAGCTTACTGACATGATGCTGTAAACTTCTGCTATATGAAAAGAGCTGCCCTTATGAAATCCAATGCAAGAAGCATGATGGGAGTTATCAGTGCTGAATTGAGGAGATCTTCACATAGCTATTTATATCCAAGTTACTCACAAAAACAAAGAAACAACGCATAGGCGTAAATTCAAATGATTTACTTATGATGGTAGACTTCTGAAGTAATGAGATGATTTTAACAGACTCAAAGTTGCAAGTAATTCATCAGAATTTTAGCTTTATTCTTTAATACTTAATAGGGAATAACAACTAATATTTTCTGTTAAACCATGATGGATTTACTTTTGTGAGTCTGCCCAAGAAAATGCATACATCTAGACCTGATATATTATTTTGACCTGTAGCATTTCGATGTGAAGCTTAATAGCATTATATCAGAAAAGGCACATGTCTATCATTTTTGAGGATTCACTCTATCCACTTATTCATATTTTTACCAAATATAATTGTCCTGTAACCTGTAAATATAATTTTCTTATCATTACAGGTGGGGAAAGACACATGGTCTTCTCGTTGAGGGAGGTCTGACTTATCAAGCGATAAAAGCTTCTGTTGTGAATGCTAATATTGCATTTAGGGATGGTATGGTTGAGCTGTTTGAATTCTTGGAGGTATGTTGCTATCTTGTCTGTATAATCTTAGGGAAAAAAAATCATATTTTTGAGTATACACTACTGGCTGTTTATCATGCAAGTAACATGAATTTTGTTTTTAGGTAGGCTTTATCTGTTTTATATTATTACTATTATTATTTCAGTTTTCACAATAGTAACTTGTAGAAATCTTAATTCTAACATGGGAGTGTCAAATGAAAAATAAAATGGATAGGTTGCAGTATTGCTCTTTGTTGCATAGGGCAATATTGCTTCTCATTGAATGACAGGGAAGATCTCAAAGCTCAACCTACAATTGGTGGTGATGCAGTACAATTTCAAGGCAAAACAAAAGATATACCATTGATGGCAACTTCAACGTGGGCATTATACTTCCTTTTTTACTTGACTTTTCTTGTAAAATGCAGGAAAGAGGTGTGCCTCTTCTAATATTTTCTGCTGGTCTTGCAGATATTATTGAAGAGGTCAGTTATTTAATCCCTTGGGCAATCTTCTCTCTCTCTCTCTTTTGATAATTTTGATGATTTACATACTTGCTCCTCTTTCTACTAGGTTTTCAGGCAGAGACTTCATAGAACTTTCAAGAACATTAAGGTTGTATCTAACAGGATGGTATTTGACGATAATGGTCAACTTGTAGGCTTTAAAGGTGATTCAAGGCTTTTTTGCTCCTTTCTAGCATTTTAAATAATTTGAGCTGATTTCTCTAGCATTTTCATAAGTCTTATTTCTGATGTTGTGTTGACTTGATTTATTTAAGACAATATAGATTGATTACACTACTCCTTTTCTTCCTTATCAAAGCTCTTGAGACTGCCAGCAATTATATTTGTAGATGTTTCAGAGTTTCAAACTGTTAACCCAGAAATTCCAGATTACCGTTTTTTCACGTATAAGCTTCTTATTTAATTTTTTTCTTTTCCTTTTGTAGGATAGTAGCTTTGACTTACCTTGATCCTTGTGTAGTGTTGTATTACCTGAACTCCTTATTCATATTTAATATCTACTTCAGGGAAGACGATTCATGTTCTGAACAAAAACGAGCATGCATTGGATATGGCAGCCCCTGTTCATGAAAAACTTGGAGATCCTAATGGATTCAACTATGACTTTGCTTCAGTGAAGACGAGGACAAATGTGCTGCTCCTTGGCGATCATATTGGAGACTTGGGCATGTCTGATGGTTTGAGCTATGAAAATCGGATTGCTGTTGGGTTCCTGTAAGTAGTTATTTATCTATATGACTATATGTTCTCTAATCAATAATTTAGTGTAGATATTGTGATGTGGATGTATGTTCTTGCATGCACATGGCTTAATTCATTCAATGTAACTTTCTCATTGAATTTGTCAATTTACTTCGAAAATGGAATGACAATTCCACATCATGAAGAAAATCAACCTAACTTTGAGCCAACCAGACCTGAATATCGGCATATTTTCCAATGCACCTTATAACAATTGGATTAGATCAGGCTGGTCCTTACCAGTTTAGCACTTTATAGCAATTGGATTAGATCAGTGGTTTGTCTAAGATTCCCAATTCTTGACTATAAATTCATATTTCAGATGTGGTATCCCAATTAAGTTCTGTCAACCTATGACTTAGCACTGAAAATTATTTAATTAGTTGTTGCGACATATATTTTCTCTATATAATTTGGAAACAAAATTATATATGTGCTTTTCAATCACAAAAGAAATCCTTTTTGTTTTGTCATTTCCTTTACCTTATATAGTTCAATTAAGTGAGGCAGGCTTTTTCCGCACAGGAACGAAAATAACGACAAGTCTCTGGAGATTTATCGTGAAGCATTCGATGCCGTATATCTGGTAAGCGGGTATTGGAGATTCTATAGCAACCATTGACCAATTTAAGAATGCTCTCCAACCTAAATTCCCAAATCTTAACTCATTCCTATCATTTTTATACAGAATGATGCATCTATGCAAGGAGTTGTCCAGCTGGTCTCTCAACTTTGTTCATCTCCTCAGTGATTTGGCTGCTGTAGTTTTCTCCTTTCTGCTAACTTGTCTGCAGCCTCTAAATCCCAGTGATAAGCCTTTTAATTCCAGAATTAGAAGATCACACTTACATTATTGATAAATAATCTTTATTTTAATTTTAATGCCATATAACATGTTGATTCTGTATTTCTTGTGGATGCTTTCACATGCCCTCACCTTCACAAAGAACCCTTGCAGAAGTTTTGGAATATTCGTTTCTTCGATATTAAAGAAACACAAAAAAGAAAGACAAACTTGGTCTATTTTTTCATCTTTTATACACAATTTAGTGTATCAAATTACAGGTGCAAGCTTTATAAATGGAGAAATATATATAATTTCATATGATTTATAATTTAGTGTATCAATTATAAAGAGTTGCACAAACAAAATAACACAAAAAATAAAATAAAATAAATAGAAGGAAGAGATTGCCTAAATTTTGGTATGAAAAGAACATTAGTTTTTAGTCTTGTGATCCTGAACCAAACTTGGGTGCATGGCCAAACCTATTTAACCTAATATAACCTAACCTGATGGAGAACTTGATATGGACCTCCTGATTTGGTTAAACCTAACCAAGTTGGGTCAACTCCTGCTTAAAAAACACATTACCTGATTTTAAGGCATGTGAGCCTTGTTCAATCATTAGTGTTAAAACTCAACCTTCAGCTGAGATTTATGGATTCCCAATAAATAGGTTTGAAAAGTATTAAGCAATGTGAAGCATTTGCATTCCCAATAAACAGGTCAAACAATCTCTGTTCAAAGAATGAAAGTGGCATCTTCAACCATTAAAAAAAAAACTTGTGCATAAAGCTAAGCATCACAACTAATACATATAACTTTCAACAATATCAATGGCTAAATAATACCGATAAATGTAAAGGTCCTTTCATTCAGTTAGAAATATTAGACATCAAGATACTGACAGACACCATTTCTTCACAAGATCAGCAGGAATTTAGACAGAAAAAAGGGAAACACACTATAGTCAGTTCAGACTTGGGGACGAACACCGGAACAGTACCTGACCGCTCTTTGGATGGGTGCTTCCTCTCTTTAGAACCATCCATCCCCGATAAATGCAGACCAATAAGAAAAAGCATATGAACTAAATAATCACATTAGGACCTGATATGTCTCTATACAACCTCTACCTCCAAATTCGCTGATCTAGTAAAGGTAATCGCTGTTTCTGGCTCTGGCATGCATGAAGACATGGTTGTTGGCTCAACCGACATTGGTGCCACTGCTATGATCTGTTTTGATGCCTCTGTGTAATGGAATTCGATCTGGAGCCGGTGATGCAGCGGCGTCGAAGCCATCAACCCCTTCTTGATATCAGCCTGCAGCTCCCTTATTGGGATTGCAGCAAGAAAGCTCTTGATGTATTCCTTGCAGGTTTCCTTTCCCCTGCACACGATTTCTTCCTCTATAGCACCATCTTTTGCATCATCCTCTTTTGCGGACTTCTGTGTGTTATTTTCTTGAGCCTGCTGGTTTCCAGCACCTCCAGCCTCTGAGGTAGGAGATTTCTCTTCATCCCTGGTTTTGTAGATTGATGTGTTCTCATCAAACTTCAGAATGTAAGCCTGGTTACAGCCCTCATAAAGCCTCTCTCCAAGAGTATCTATAATGTAATAAGCATCTCGCTCAACCTTGAGGACAAAGAAGTGGTCATTCCAGCTCACGATATAAAGCTGAGGGCTTCCGTTCACTGGACAATCACTACTGACTTGGCTGATCTCATCCCAAATGCTGTCGAAAGACATGGCCCCATGCAAGAAATCAAAGCCACTGTTGTTGTCAGTACCTTCTGGGTGAAAGAATCCAATGAAGGACTTCCCTGGATTGACAGAAAGTGGGCGGATCTTTGCTTGAAGAACTGTCTCGAGGTCAAAGTGCTTGTCAGGGAAACGTTCCCGATATGTCTGGTTCTCACAAAGGTTTCTCCATTCAAGAGAACCATCCCGGATTAGGCCATCAAACTGAGATTTGATAGGCATCATGTCCAAATTGGATTGGAACCAGTCTGCAATGACAGCAACGAGAGCAGTGCATGCGCTCTCACCAGCAGCTCGTTCACTCCTCTGGTCAATGGAAGCAAAGAAAACCTGAGTTGAAAGCTTCATCTGACCATCACGGCTTACAAACTTCTTTGATTCCCAACTGCCCACAACAAAGTTGTCATCACCAAAATCAGATACAGATGACCGTTGCACCGATCCATCATCGTCGACTTTGAGACCCTGCAAAAATGATCACAAGATTATTATCACATTTGAAAAATACTTGTAACATCACCAATCTTTTGAGAATAAACAAAATATAAACTCAGCAAAATTCATCTCCAATAAAGCTGAGAAAAAGATAAGCTCATACATTGTATGATTCATCAGATGAGGTCAGCTGCCGACGATCAAAATCAATGTCATCACCACCCTCGTCTCCATTTCCTTTCTTTAACAAAGGCTCCCCTTTGGCCGCCTTTGGAGATCGGAAACTCAACTTCCTTTTCTTCCAGTTAAGAATACTCCTTTTTGAAGTCTGCCGAAGTGACTGGTCAGAAATTGGCACTGCCGTCTCATCCAAGGTTGATGAACCTACATCTGATTGTCGGTGGCTGTAGTGGACCCAATCCTCATAATCTCCATTTATTCTCAAGTTAGAATAAACTGAACCCCCATAAAAATTTGCAGATGCCAAAGTACCATAACTGAATGACTTCCTAAAACTAGAATCACCATCTTCTACTTCATCAACATCATCATCATCCAGGGAGTCTGAGTCAAAGGGGTACGCATATTCCCCATCCTCACTCCTAGTTGAGCATTTTCCTTCACTGCCCTCATCATCATGGCATGTCTTTTTAGCTTTCCGAGTTGATATGAAATCTGAAAATATTTTCACCTTCCTCAATCCAGCTTTAAGAGCAGAAAGTTCATCCTTCTCCAAAGGCAGTCCATCTCCAGGGGGAGGGGATGAGGTGACAGGCATCATACATTTTTGCAAGACCTCTGGTTCTTGGAAAGTCCTCAACTCCAATAGATTGAGAGTTAACTGCAACATAAACAGGCTCCTTGTTAAGAGTCAAAAACTAAAGGGATGGATGAAGCTGTTGATTATAATAAAACATGAAAAATAAGAACGTGTATATTGCACCCTATGAAAAGTAAATGCATGCATAAGATGAATGAATACAGACTATTATATAAAGCACCTGATTTTCAATCAACAACTGAAAAATGAAATAATTTTGCTTCATAACCGAATCAGTATAAAAACCATAACGGAAATTTGCAAAAGATACATGCATTAAGAAAATGTTAAAGAGCATTAGATGCCACACCATGGTGAAGTAACAAGCAAATATCATTCAAGCAAGGAAGGCATTGTAAAGAATCTTACCAAATGACAGATATAATTTTATCTGGCAATCAAACTTCAATACCTAATAAACCAAAACAATTAAAATAAAATATTAAAAAGAAAAACACTAACATTAAGAGTCGGATGAGGCTCAGCACCAGCATCAGGCAGAACCAATGGAAGATTTATCTCAGTCTCTATGTCAGCAGCAGACGCATACTCAGCCAAGTTCAGTGATGCAGTTCCAATAACAGATAACTTCTTCGGCACTTGGTTTAATCCCTGAAGTATTATCAAATAACAGGGCATTAAAATCACATGCATGATCACATACATAACAAACAAAATTGCAGCACAAAATTCAATCAAAAGTCTAAAAACTTTGATAGGGAATAGGAGTTTACTTAGCACTGAGTTGGGCATAAATTCCATAGTATCTTTTCTGTCAAGTCATCATAGCAAACATGCTCATCTAATTCTCAAAAAATTGGAGGGTTGTCAATCTAAATTGAAAAACATAAATATACCTTCAAAAGAAAACTTTCTTCAATTATGTATTGGTTGAATGAAGAAACTAAATCTAGATAAGCAAATGAAAAAGATAAAATTCTCTCTTTTTTCCCTCCCTTTCTTTCTCTCAATCCAAACAAACACTAAATCTAGATAAATAAAAAACTGAATTTCATGACTTTAAATTGGAACCCAAAATCCTCTAACTGCACCCAAAAAAAATCACAAAAAAAAAAAAACTACAGTTGACAGTGATATGCTAACAATTCCCATATAAGAGGACAAGAAAAGGATGGGTACTGATTCCACAGCCATGAAAGCGATAATTAAATATTAAACGGAAAACAACCAAACTTTTCACATATATATATAAGAACACAAATTCCACCCAATAAAAACCATAAATTCAGAATCCAATCAATTATATAGAAAAACAGAACTTTTCATCCCCAAAAAAATGGAAGAAAATAAAGAAATCAAAAGAGGGAGAAAAAGAGAGATCTTCATATACATATTAAAAGAAAATCCCTCAAAAAAATCACATTTTTCACCCCCAATCAAAGACCTAACTTCAAAATAAATCCAATTATCTAAAAAAAACAACGCTTTTAACATCCAACAAGGAAAGAGAGAAAGAGAACTCACCGAGAAGACAGTGAAACCAATCTCCCAAGGGTGGAAAGCATTCTCCTTATGAGCCGTAAGGCTGCAGACGCTGCGAAACTCCTCATCCCAAACCACGACCCCTCCATCGCCGACACCCTCACCTCTCGTCCAGTTCCTCCTCTTCGCCCCCCTCCTCAACGCCCCCAACCCCCCCTTCCCCCCCTTCCACATCACCTCCACCGCCATCTTCTCCCCCTCCCCCTCCCCCTCCAATCCGTCAACCCTCCTCACCACCAGCCTCGCCTCCACCTTCCTCCCCGTCGCCGCAGGCGGCCACGGCCTCCACTTCATCATCCTCGCCACCATGGATCAAACCCTAGCTCTCACTCTCTAGGGTTTCCGCTTCGTGCGCTCCTCGGTATATATGGAAATATCCGAAGAATCGGCGATCCGGAGAGGACGGATCGGCGAAGCCGAGTAGAAGACGATACCGGCGATTAATTCGGCGAGTTACGCGTTATATTATTCGAATGCCGTTGATGAGTGCGAGAGGGTGTTGGCCTTTTATCCTTGCGCTTTTCCCAGTTCTCCTTCTTAACTTTACGATATTACCCCTCAAGTGCCGCCAAAATTTCTCGATAACATCGAAGAGAGTCAGCCGGTTCGAAAGGGACATTTCCGGGATTGAAATTTAAAAGTTTAAAAGCCGTTGGATTGAGATCGGACGGCCCATGTGCGTTGATCCACGTCACTTCCAAGGACTTTTTTATTAATAATCTTTTTAATTGTAAATAATAATGACATTTACATATATACCCCTATGTAATTTCAGAATTTACAGATACACCTGCATGCAATTAATATTTGCATGTATACCCGTAAAACACTAGTAAATGTTTTTCATATTGATCAGTTTTTTTTTTTAAATAATAGTGGGGCAACTCATCTAAGCACATGAGTCTTCTCAGTATTGGTTCATAGTACCATGAGCGATAAACTAAGTTGTACTATGTGAAGCAGTGAGAATCGAGCACCTACACACGCCCATTTACGACCAAATCCTTATAAGGGTGCTTATCGCCCAGGTCAAAAAAAAAAAACCTTGCATTGCTGCTTGATAACATAACTTGCATCGATTAACAACTATCAAAACATAATTATTGGTTTAAATCGTGTTATTCCAAATAGTTGTTATGAATCTAATTTTATATTTTTTTTGAAAAATTTAAATTTAAAATTATCTATAATCCATTTACTTAGTAATATAGATAGATAAAAAAAGAGATGATAAAATAATAATTTCTTTTAAAATTTAAATATGGCTTTTATGGGGGTGGGTGTACACTTAAATTTTTTAGGGGTATGTATATCGAAATTTGGCTAGAATAAATATCACAAACTAAAAACTAATTTTAGGTTATTTTTTATATATTAATTAAAAGAGAACTTAGGGTCCACATTGAGAGATGAGTTTTGGAAGGATTATGTTTTTTAGAAATGTAAAGCTGGATTCTTTCTATAAAATTAAATATTTAAAAAACAATGAGGATTTGGTTTGTTTTGTTTCTATATTAATCCAATCACTAGAAAGTGCAACAGCTCACAACTCAATGTAATTAGTTCCTTGATTTTTAATTAAAAATAATAATAATTTTAGCCAAAAGTAAATATCTCAAGTCTTAGTTAGATGGATGAATAATATTTTTTCTAGGCAATTAAAATTTATAAAACAAAAGAATTTGACTTAGTTTCTCTGTTGCTCTTGTGAAGAAATAATTAATAATTTAATAAAATTGAAAAAGGGGAAATTTAGGAAAAGAATCATAATTGTGCATGCTCACAAACAATGTTCAATAATTAAAGGGTGTATTGATAAAGAGGAAAAAAAATAAGTGATCAAATTATATAAAATTATTGGTATTAAACTTTAGGGTTCTTTTTTGTTGCAAGTATATCATTAGAAAATATTGATTTTTCTTATACTTTTGAAAAAATCATAATTATGGGTATATCCATCGGCTTTTTGTTTCGTCTGATATATATCATTTCATTAACACCAAATGTTTAACTGATTGTAGCCCTGGTATTTAAGCAATCAAATGAAAGGCAGCTTTAGGGCAACTGTAAAATTATAGACCCAAATGGTCTGATTCTTCCCCTGACCAGCACATAGCAGAATCTTTGTAGCACATGGCCGCCTTTATTTTTCATGCAATCAAATTGAACACTTAGAGGTATACTAGTAATTATCATTTTCCCAGAGGTATATACACACAATTAAGATAGTTTAGAGATGTACGCACCTAATTTTCTGTTATTAATTATGTTTATAATTTCTTATTTGGTTTTGAAAAATCACAATTGATTTTTGGAGTCCATGGATCTATTAGTACCTAAGATATTATAAAAAATAATGTAAATCAAATATTGGAAACTAAAATTTGAACTTACATAATATTGAAATATCTCCCTAATAAAAGATAAAAAAAATAAGCAAGTAGGTGTAATACCCAAATTAATCCCTCTATTATACCGAATTGGCCCTTTTGGTTACTCTATAATAATTTAAGCCCTAAAAGTCCCTCTATTTTCACAATTGTGAAATATCAGTTCCTAAAAGTATATTTAAAACCATGTTTAGCCAAAGTTAATGAAAGGTGAGACTGACATTTCTCAATTATGAAAATACGATTGAGAGGCACTCAGGACTCAAATTATAAAAGAGGGATCAAAATGACCGATTCGATATAATAGAGAGACTAATTTAGATACTAGACCTATATAAATCCATTAAATTATAACTCTCGCAAGTCGAAATAATTTTTTATATATATTGTGGTGTTAGATTCTATAGCAGCATGATGAATGTAGGGAATGGTGATATGGTGTCACACATAACCAGCACTAAATGATGCATACTTTTAACCTTCTGTGCCTGCCATGGACACCACACTTTATGGAGTGGGATTTCATGTTGATTGATTCTTGGTGGAGGTTGTGCCTCAAAGGTTACACAGATAAGATCTCTGGTTTTTCTTACTCTCTTTACTTCTCTTAATAGTCAATGAAAAATAAAAAATAAAATAAAACTTTACTCACCTATCAAGAGTTATTTTTATGCAAAATAATTATTAAAAATATTGTTCTAAAATATTATCTAAATGCCAAAGACCTCTTTGGCCGAAATTGAAGAAGGTCCTTCGCCATGGAGAGGAGAACCTGCGCTCAATCTCGTAAGACGGAGTGCATGTGTGGGTGGTTGGTAGTCACGGGCCTGGGGTCGTCCCGCTTGTCGGGCCGGGGATCGGGTTCCCGTGATAGTCCTTTCCCACCCTGTCCCATCTGAGCGCCTATACTGGGGTTTATCCCCTTAGTCCAAAAAAAATAAAATATTATCTAAATATCATTTTGAATGTTCTTTTTTGCATTGAAAATGGCTTGCAAGCTTTCCTCATGCTCATGATGGTGTGCCATGCCCACACCTTTGCTTCAAAACTAATAATCCTACTTGTGACCACTACTTTACTTTCAGACTGTGTGGCTAAAACCAAGTCAAACATAATAATAATAATATTATTATTTTTCAACTTATTCAAAGAAATAGAAAAAGTCTTTCTATAAAATTTCTAGTGCGGTTTTTTTTTTATACACTGTATGCATACCGTTGGATTCTAGGGTGTTGTTTTTAGGTTATAATGTTTGGTTTTTGAGTTCCACGTTGTAATTAGCACCGTCATTTTTTACTTTAACAAAAATGACAGTTGGGACCCAATAAAATATATCGTAGAACTAAAAAATAAAAACTTTAAATATATTGGTAGTATACCGTGCAAAAAAACCCATGATACTGTAGCACACAGACCAATATAAACTCAAATTCATAATTTATCCCAAAATATATATATATATATATATATATATATATATAATAATCCTTTGATTTTTGCATTTCGTTTTCATGAGAATGGCGAACAATTGAAGTACTTGGCTACAATTGGATTGCTGGTCGTTGTATACCCACGTCCGTCTCTATCAATTTAAAAGCAACTTCTTATAATAATAATAACTGAATTCTTTGACTTATGGCCGCATATTCGCTAAAAAATTAACTTTTTTTTTTAGATGCTAAGGTTTTAAATTGTCATGTGGTTCAAAGATTTTTTTTATTATTATATTTTTAATTAGTTCTATGATTATATTTTATTTATTTATATAAAATATGGGCATATATCTGTTGTCTATTAAATCCCTAATAATTTTGATCTTACCTTTATACTATCTATGTTTGTATCATATGTATTTATACCGTCCATTTGCCAAATCCACACCTAAGAAAAATATAATTATATATATATATATAAATTCCAATGAAATTATGGGCTATTTGGATCAATATTTTTTTACAGCATTTTTTTATAAGTTAAAAGCTTCTTGGAAAAAAAACCTATTTGTATTATCTTTTTTGGAGAAACTGAAACGGTAAAATAGGCTTAAAAACAATTTTTTTAGAAGTCAGTGGTTTGTTGTTTCTGAAAAAAAAAACATTCTATTTTAAAAAATATAAATTATCAAAACACTCATAATAATAATAATAATAATAATAATAATAATAATATTATTATTATTATTATTATTATTATAAAAATACTTCTGAATGAATATATCTGAACACAAAAATAATGTAAACGCTTAACTTATTTTGAGAAACCTTTTTTTTCAAAAATCCTATCAAATTGCCAAAAAAAACTCATTTTCCATAAATCAATCCAAATAGGATATTTGTTTGTAAGCTTATAAACTATCAATTTGTGTGGATTTACACTCATGAGTAAATATTCATGAGAAATTTTTGGTCGCTATATATCAGTGAGGAAAAAAAAAACAGTTTTAGTGTCTTGATTAAGGGTATAGATGTACATTTTCATTTCTTTTATATATGCTAGTGTTGGGCTAAACCAGTAGAGTTGACTTAAATCTAGGTCTGACTTCCAAATATTAATAATAATAATAAAAAATCTAAATGACATAATAATAAGAAAAGAAGGAAAAAAAAACTTGGAAACCATAAATTAAAAAAGATTAAATTAAATTTATAAATTACTTGTAAGTCAAGTGAAAAACAGAATACTAATTCCTATATAATCAACTTGTATGAACATGAAGAGTGGACTAAATTTTATGCAAGGAAGGAAACCCTAGCCACTGGCCCCAACATAATGAAGACTACATGAACCTAATTTTAGTTTTTGCCAACCAATGGCTTCAACTTTCCCATCAATCATCTTCACAATTGAAACATATAATAATAATCAACAGTCAAAGGGAAACCATGTTGAATATAATGGGGAAACTATTCATTGATGCCAACCACCAAAAAAACTACCAACTTTAGTTTACAATAAAAAAGAAATCCAAGATTTCTAGGCACAAATCTCATTTTACTAATGGAGTATATGAATTCCATGTTTTTCTGTAATTTGAATATCAAAAAGAGAGAGAG
The DNA here is from genome assembly GCA_026586065.1 of Dioscorea zingiberensis. Taxonomy (NCBI): domain Eukaryota; kingdom Viridiplantae; phylum Streptophyta; class Magnoliopsida; order Dioscoreales; family Dioscoreaceae; genus Dioscorea; species Dioscorea zingiberensis. The sequence goes on along the minus strand of CM048819.1, from coordinate 62,508,613 downwards.
ATAAATAAAAAAAAAGGAAGAGTGTGGATGTAATATGCTTCTATTTCAATCCTGTTGCTTTGATGTATAGATAATGTCATGAAAAAACCAAAAAAGGAAATTACACACTATTTCTCAAAAAACAGATGTTGATGTTTTTTTGTTTATAAAAAACAAAACTCTTCACGATGGACTCCATAATATGGAGATCAATTGGGGGGTTCGTATACAACAAAAATATTATCTTACCAGCAGACAACATAAGGGGAGGTTACTATATTGGATAGAACAACAACAAATATAGAACAATCAACAAATACATGGATACCTTCTCGGTCATGATCATTTTGAAGATCTCAAACAACAATACATGGATGCTCACAAATGTCTACGGACCATGTGAAAGACACCAAAAAGACAGCTTCTGGGAGGAAATAAAAAAACAGAAGGATAACATGGGATGCACCATGGGTAATAAAAGGGGACCCACCGGATCCCAAAATGAAGGCAACATGGGTTATCAAAATAACATTGATCTCGAAAGTTTTGACCACACAATACGAACCCTACAACTATTTGATCCACCGCTACATGGCCACTAATACACATGGACAAATGGGCGATCTAGGCCAACCATGGCAAGATTGGACCACTTCCTACTATGAAAAGAATGGATAACAAACTTCCCGAGAATTTGTCAATCATCCCTTCCAAGAGTCAGGTTTCATCACACACCTATAAACCTTGAATATTGACCCTATTCAAACTAAAAGGGTCATTCAGATTCAACAGAGAATAGGGCAAAAAAGGACGTTTATAACAGATGATCAAAGAATAATGGACATAAAACTCATTCGAAGGAAACGAGGCCTACCTAATAGCTAAGAAACTGACTCTCATTAGAGGCCGACTACGAAAATGGAGCCAATAAGCAAACATGCAACGAACCTACGATGACATCATCAGAACAAAGGAGGCGCATTGACACCAATTCTCATGAATCACCTGGCTACAGGAAGGGGACAACAACACAAAATTCTTCCATACAATTGTGAACCAAAGACGAAGCAATAACTAGATTCATTGCATTGAGCATCAACAACACCTCCTCACTAAGGAGGATGAAATTACAAAAGCCTTCACCAACCATTTCAAAGAACTCCTTGGCAAGAGGCGTAACTTCATATACACAACAAATTGGGAGGTGTTGTTTTCACACAAAGTGAAACAAGACCTCCACCACCTAGAGAAACACTTTACTGTAGAAGAAATCAAACAAACAATCAATGAGCTAAACCTAGATAAGGCCCCAAGCCCGGATGGATTCCCAATGTCCCTTTTCCAAAATTGATGGGAATTTATCAAAGACACATCATCATGCTGTTTGAAGACTTCTTTAGCGTACAAGCACAACCACAACCAGAAAGAATAAACTGAGCACACATCATTCTCATACCAAAGAAGGAATCGCCCAAGTTGATTAAAGATTACCGACCAATTAGCTTGATTAATTACTCAATGAAAATAATCACGAAGGTACTAGCTAGCATACATGAACTCCTTGATCAACGAATCCTAAACAATATTCATAAGAGGAAGGTACATTCATAACAACATCATCGCCACAGAGGAACTTATCCATAGAATGAAGACACAACCATAATGGGGCAATATTTAGTTGACTTTGAAAAAGCCTTCGATATTGTGGGCTAGGAATTTCTGATGGAGGTCCTTGCGGCCCAAGGCTTTGGGTCGAGGTGGATCTCATGAATCAAAGTTATCTTATACTTATCCAAGTCCAAACTCCTTATCAATAGGAAACCATCGGGCTACATAAGACATAAGAGGGGGATTGTGCCAAGGAGATACCCTCTTTCAAGTACTCTTTGTCATAGCACTTGATGTTTTCAATGCCATATTGACCAAGACTGCTGCAAACATTTACAGGGGTATCAGTTATGGTAGGCGGGAGGAGGAACAAATCACCTCCCACCAATATGTAGATGACCTCCTAGTGCTATACTCCCGGATGACTATCTATAAACCCTAAAGTTTATCTTCTACATATATAAAGGCCTATCAAGGCTCAACATTAGCTATCATAAGAGCTCCCTCATCCCGATAAGATCATCAAACGGGAATACTAGGCACTGACAAACATAATCAACTTTAAAGTGGAATGCCTACCTATCAACTATCTTGACATCTCCATATCAGGAGCAAAACCCAGGAAGGAAGAATGACTCATCCTCATAGACAAGGTGAAAAGGAGAATTGGCACATGGAAAGGCCGCCAACTCTTACTAGGAGGCAGAATAACTCTGATCAACTTAGTTATTTCAGTCATCCCAAACTATTGGTTAGCAATTTATCAACTACCGGAATGAGTGGTTAAACATATCAACAACCTCTGAAGGGACTTCCTTTGACGAGGGCCAAAACTACAGGGTAAAGAGTATCGACTGGTCAACTAGTAGCGACTTTACAGACTCAAAGAAAAAGGAGGCTAGGGTATCACTGACCTCAAATGATTTAATGCAAAAAAGCTTGTGAAATGGTGGTGAAGACTCATCATGGGACAAGATGGAATATGTTTCAAAATTATAAAACAACACTACTTTCAGAACTCATACATCAACCCCCACAAGAAGCTCCTTTAAGGGCCTCTTACTTTTGGAAATGAATCAACACTTAATAAAAGTCCCAGTTCCTAGAAATAGGTATCAAAGTAAATGACGGAAGAGAAAACACCGTAAACCTATGGCACAACAAATGGTTGAACGGTCAAGTGCTAAGCGCCCCCTTCCCAACAATCCAAGAATTAGTCAAAGACCATCATATATCCCTCTAGGCTACAAGGAGCGACCAACAAAGAGATGCCCTATTACTAAAACATGGACCTCTCACGAGAGAAGGAATGAGAGAACTTGGGAAACTTGTAGAAACCTTGGAGTCAACATTAACAAATAGAGAGTATGAAAGGTCTTTGACCCTTGGGCATGACAACAAATTCTCAGTAAAGTCTCTCTACATCTTCATAGTAAATGGGGGAATAAGGTGTGTGATTCAGAATAACATGTGAAAACTTATATGTCCCAAAAAGCTTAAACTTTTCACATAGCTTGCATGGGACAACAAACTGCTAAACTTGGACAACCTAGCCAAACAACAATAGCGAGGTAATCGCATACTATGCTACCTCTATAATAAAGAGACAGAAACTATGGAACACATGCTCATCACATGCCCTATGGTAAAGCAAATATGGGAGCATTTGCCCACTCTTCAACCTCTGCCTTCACCCCTAATCCATTAGAGATCTCTAGGGCCCAAAAGATCTCAACAAAAGGCTTCACAAAGAAGTTCGTACAAAATGGAACCTCGCAGTGATTATTATAAACTGGAGCACCTGGTTCAAAGGAATCAAAGATGCTTCCGAAATAAATAACGCGTTTGTTCTGAAATTATCAGCAAGATAAAATTTTTGATGCTTTCCTGGTTTGACGCAGCTAACACCTCCAAAAAGCTAAAGCTGGTGACGATGGAGTCCACTGTTAAAAAAAAACTTGGTTTTCGACCAAGAGGACCCACCGCAGGAGATGATGGAGGGAGACTATTTCAATATCACACCAGGGAAAACCCACCCAAGTATTCACACAAAGCTATATGTATTCCTCGAGTACCTAGGAGGTCTCAAAGTAGTCTCTATACCACTCAATCTATATACTTACTCCTCACTTTTTACTAATAAAAAAATGAATATAATTTATCCACTTAATTAAAAAAGAAAACACCTTCTCGAAGAAACAAGTAAATGAATGGAAAAACAATAACAAAATAAAGAAAAGATGAGTATCAATGAATTAGAAATGCAAAGTCTTTGTCGCCAAATCAACATCAGTTGCACGGCCAACAACTGTAAAAGTTCTTACTTGAAAAGGATTGAAAATTAAGTAGAGGTATGACCTCACAAATAAATTTTGGTTGGCAAATGCTCTCTCAGTAGGCTCCACTGCAATTACAAGCATTTGGATGCAAATTAACAAACAAAGGAATGGATATAAAATGGCCGGCCAAGATAGTGACTTGTTCCGATTATACAGCATGATTAGATTTCTAAGCATTAAAAAAGAGGTCATAGCCTCAATCTGTTTTTATTTTTAAAATAATAAGAGATGATGTAGTTACATTCTAAGCATATTCTCCTAGCAATTTCACAAAATCAGGGAATAAAAAGGAATAACATTCATTATCCATGTGCTTTTCCATATCAAAAATTTCAGCACCAATGAGCTATATATGAGTTAAATATGATTAAGAAAATAAAATACCGACTATTTTTGAAAAAAAAATAATAACTATCAAGAACATTAGAGATGAAATGTGAAATACCCAATTTAGTCCCTTCATTATACCGATTTGTGACTTTAGGTCTCTCTATTATAATTTGAGCCTTTTTGGTCCCTATACTTTCACGATTTAAAAACGTCAATCCTTAAAAGCACATTTAAAGGCCTGTTTAGCCCCTAAAGTTGACGAAGAGAGGGACTGACATTTCTCAATCGTGAAAATAAAGGGACTCTCAGGGCTCAAATTATAATAGAGGGACCTAAAGTCACAAATTGGTATAATAAAGGGACTAAATTAGGTATTATATCTTTCTTTTTCTATGTTTCTATTGTACCATGAATAAGAACCAGTTTAACCTTGAAAAAGAGTGCACCAAGATAGATATTCTAACCAGGGAATAGTTTACAAGATTATGATATGTTTGATTGTAGGTGTTTGAATGGTTATGGATGAGCAATATGACTTACTGCAAAAATGAAAAGGAGTTGAGTAAATAAATCATTTTCCATGTTGATTGATGGTGATAACCATAATAAAAGACTCTTTGGATTGAGAGACAACAGCATGATCTGAGTTATTCCAGTATCAACATTCAAATAACTGGCATATGGATGGCATGAGAGTACCAAATAAAATAAAATAAAAAACTAATGAAAATTTACATATAATTCCAAATAAATGGGGGCATTAAATGATATTTGATTATTATTCCCAAGAAAAGGAAAACACTCAATTACTGTATATATGTTTTCTAGATCCAAATACACTACACAGATATTGAACAAAACTCTAACTTGATGTAAATAATTTAGATGCCTCTATATATGGAATAGTGTAATTATGGTGATCTCGAGTCCTCAGAGCATGTATTTGGACAAAAGAACAAGCCTAGCTTATCAGCACAGTTGTTTCCAATTTCATGATTTTCAATCAGTAAATCATAGAAAATGGTTGAAAAGCAGGAAAACCAACCAAATGCAGTCATAGGTGATCCATTTCCAGCTCCATCTTATCAGCACACATTTTTCAAGTTTCACAAATACCAAGGTCATCATCCAATTAAGGAAGAGTCCTTACAGATGGATAAACCCTAGGGCAGCCACAAAAACAAAAAGGAAAGAGTTGGTGGGAGTTCTAATGAGCACAAAAAATCCAATACAGAAGCCATTATGAAGCCAACTACCACCACCCCACACAACACACAAATAGACATGCACAAGAAGATGCACCAACATAGAGAAACCCTCTTGTCATTTTTGGTTATCTTTTTTGCCTTGTTATTCATTAAGAACTTCACCAGATTATTAAACTATACATAAAAGATAACCAATGAACTCTTTTTTCAACGACTTGTTCTGTGAATCAAGAGGTTTCTTATCCATTCATACCACTTCCAAACAAGGTTTCACAAGTCATAACTCCTGCTTCTTACTTCCTTCCAAACCATTATGTGAGAGGTTCTGTCATTTGTCATCAAGAGAATTGGCACTTCATGAATTACTTATGGTTTTGCAATCCAGCCAGGACTTCTTATATATGGCATAGCACAGTAGTACATAATCTTGATGATCTGGAAGCCACCTACAATAATCTCTGGGAGGAATCTCAGGCTTTCTAAATTAATTACCGAAATATGTGCCTTTTTTTATATTTCATAAAAAATAATTTCATCCAAGGACAAGGTATCATAGTCAATCAGGAGAATATATGTATTACAATGAATTAAGAAATGAGAAAATAGCATGAAAAACATCATTGTCAATAGCCAACTATTTAATCAGCATGATATCATATGATCCATATTATATCATTTATATGCTTGGTTGAGGTTCTTTCAAACCATAGCATCCAATCCACATGAAGTGCTTTAGAAATAGTCTTCCCCCATGGATGGGCTCCTCCAATCCTATCCTACCCACAAACCACAAAGTCCAAGACTACTTTTCTTGTGGGTCAAGACCACTTTTCTTTTATGCTAATGTCAATGTGGGGTACTCTGAATTTTAATTGGGTCTTCATTGCCAAAGTATGAGCTAACCCTCAAACATTGAAAAGTATAATGTGGTGGGAGAAATGATAACTTCATTTATTAACCCCTAAACATGGAGGAAGATATATATATATATATATATATATATATGCATTGATGTGAGATTGAGCCATCTAGGTCCACTAAATTTGTCTAAATTGCACCGAAAGGAAAGAAGAATCCCCCCAGAATTAGAATAAATATGTCAATATGGCACAAACTATAAGTCATGAATCATAACTACAAGACTATCCCGATGGTAGGCTACCTGTAGGTCTTCTTCTTTTTGATGGCATGTATCTGTGCTTCTTTCATGAGCATTCTGCATTACTTTTCATCCTGTGAAGTTGGGAACTTAGCAAGTACTTGGTCAAAAAAACATAAAACAATAGATGAGAGAGAGGTAATTAAAATTTAATAGCACACAAGTTATAACAGGGAAGAAAATTAGAAAAAAAATCTAATTGCAATATTAGAAGCTTTGATTTCTATTTCCTTCACCATAAAATAAGCTTTCCAAACATTTGAGTGAAAACTCATTAAGAGCAACTGTTTTTTTCCCCAAAACATTGAACCTGAGAGCAAGTTGTAGTTCAAGCTGATTTCTGTTCATTGATGAAGGTGCCCACACTCTTGAACCATCGCATGAGGTTCCTATGGTCCTTCACATAAAGCCAGGCCTGGAGAAATGGGAAAAGTTTCTCATTCACACCACGCGCCTCAATAAATATATGGAATGCATCCCTTAATTTTTGATCCAGTTCTCTGACAATTCAACAACCAAAAGTTATGCAAATGAAACACAGTTTGCAACCATAACTAGAAAACAGTAGTGTTTTTTTTTTTTTTTTTTTTGACAAAGGTGACAAGCACCCCCACAAAGGGAGGAGAAGTCAAGGACGTGCACAGGCGTGGAGCAAGCTCAACACACCTGAGTTCTCACCTTGCGTGTGTAGGGGCTCAATCCCGGGATCGTCCTGAGAGAACACATCCTACGCAAGGAACCCGGTACCAATAGGCCAAGATGCCGTTGATAAAAACAGTAGTAATATTAACAAATCAAGAATTGAGGGCATAGCCAACTATTCCCAATTATAGAATTTTGGAGTCAAATGTATGTTTGTAACCATGTGAAACAAATTGAGAAATATAGGATAAGCTTAACACGCCAGCATTACTATTTTACTTCTCCCGCCTACACCGATTGCAAATTTGCAATCAGTCCAGGTGCTACAGATGCTGGATTCAATAAACTCAAAATACGATAGTAAGGCCTCTTATTTTAAGCTTTTGAGACACTTCGTTATGAAGGCATATGTGGTTCGTTTTTAAGAAGCTGCACCAATTTTACACATGCTCAATGTCTAACCTAATATTGCTTTTGCTATTTTATATAAACAATAAGGCACATGCATAGAGCTGACCTGGAAATATTATCATGCTTAAGGTCTTCCTGTTATGAGAGATGTTGAAGCAGATCTACAATTGAAAAATGATTAATCTGGAGTGCTTTCTTATACTTGGAATTTACTACGTTCCTTGTTTCCTGTTAAGAGAGATGTCAAGATCCTACACTGACCCCTTAATTTCAGGGTAAAAGACCTTAATCAAATTAAGTAAGGGACTACTTGAGCTGGGTAAAAGACCTTAATCAAATTAAGGGACTACTTGAGCTGGGCTCCTGCCTTTCCAGTTGACTTTTTTCGCTGTACCACGCCCAAAACTAGCTCATTGACAACCATATGATCAAAGTTGGAAAGGGAAATCCATCAGGTCAATGATCTCAAAGGCAAAAAAACTAGTTGAGTTGGCATACTAATTGGAACTCAATTTAAGAGCTAAAAAAGACAGTAAAATATTTTGCAACTTGAAATTAAGTTTTTTTCTCAAGAAATTACATATTAGATATTCCTTCTCTAAGTTCCCATTCTAGGACAACCAATTTGCAACCCCAATTCTGTTATCTAACCAATAAAAAACTGGACTTCAACTTGTTTAGTAAAGAAGGTACAGCATAGGAGAAGAGATATGTCGGAACACCATTCCCATTACATCATACCATTATAGCTTTTTCTTGTTAATCTTATGACAGTAGCTTATCACTAAAGAATAGTAAATGCTAAACCCTCGCGCTTCCTGGTTGTGTGCAAGAAATGCAGCACACAATGTGAAGCAAAACTCTGCAATAAGTAATCTGATAAGCAAAACTAAGTCTACATGAAAGTGCCATAGTTGTGCGGGTGGTTTATCCATAAAAATTCAAATGCAAGAATTAATTGGTCACTACCAAACAATGAAAATCATGATGGATTTGGTTCCCTAAGATTAGAATCTTCCGGGATGATACCAAAAGTACCAATTTTTTATCTATTTTTTGTCGTTTTGCTTTTATGTGAACCATCATCAACTAGAGCTCAAGATTAGTGATTGCTATTAGATGATAGTAAAATTTACCTCATTTGATAACTTTTAAGGATTATTAATGATCATTTTTCTACTTCCCTATGGGAAGTAAGTTGTCTTTAACTTTGGTTGTCATTCTAACATTGGATAATTCATCTTCCATTCTTTTTACAATATAGCATGAGCCAACATTTTGAGATGACAAACACCTGAAGAATTTTCTGGAGCAGTAAATTACACCAACAAAATCAAATATGGATGGAATGAAAACAAATTTCTAGGAAATGCAAAGGCAATACGCATGAATAAAGAGTGCATTAAAAAAACTCACTGGAAAACACGTCCCTGGTACTTGGAAACGGCCTTGGACTTGGACGACGCCGACGCAGCATTGGGATCCACCTTAGGCCGTAAACAGACAGAATGGATACCGAGGGCGTCCGGGTAGAGCCCGCAGAGGAAGTGGAGCGACTCCGCTCTCGAGGGTTTAGAAACATCGACATGGAGGAACAGCTGGTTGATCGAATCATCGCCATCGTCGGCACCGGGAGGAACGATGTTGGAGAGGCGCATGACCGAGATGGAGATCTCCTCATCCTTGTACGCCCCGCAAAGCACCGGGCCATCACGATCAAGAGCCCCCTTCACGATCGAGAACGGCGATGGAGGGTTCACTTTTGGGGGAGGGGTCATGCGGGAGATTTCGTGGTAGTGATCTTTGAGGGATCGGAGGATGAGCGAGTCCACTGCGGCGGAGGATGAGGAGGAGAAGCGCCTCGTGAGAAGAGAGCACCATGGGCGGCGAGCGGCGGCGCGGATCGACATCTCTAGAAGGGATCTGGTTTCCCGCGAGAGGGTTTTCGAGGGGTTTTGGTCCTCTTAACGGGTCTAAAGGGTGGAGTGGAGTCTGGACCCTCGAAACCATTCCGCATCCGATCCGAATACCTTTCCGGGTTTGAATGCTGAAACAGACCCGTTAAAGCTAATATTAGCCATATATCATAATTAAGAAAATCATTTTATAGGGTTATTATTATTATTATTTTGAAAGAAGTGGATAAACCACAATTAATTAAGATAGTAATAAAGTTTACATGGCGGTCCTTGTTACATTTGCATGAAGAATATAACTAGAAAGTATAACATGGGTCCATCTGCTCCACCGAGGGCTACAACGTGTCGTCCTCCTCTCCTGCCATAGGTATCTCAGCCTCCATAAACTGCAGACTTCGCTTCACTAATGATGAGGTTTGTTCAAGCTTTGCCTTCTTTGCTAGATTTGCTACATCAAACCAAGATAATAGGAGAAAATCAATGTTGCTAATGATTTGTAAAAAAAACGCGTTGTTTGTCGTGAAAACATCGTCTATTCCTTTCGAGCCAAATACTCCACATTATCGCTATGGTTGTTAACTCTCATCCTTGTTATAGGGTCTTGTGCACCATTCTTGAAAGGGATATGGGTCCCCATATGTCCTAGAATGTGGCAGGGATAGAGGGCAGGTGGTAGAGGCCTCAGTAGTGTTCCCAGATACTTCGTGTAAACGGGTAGTTGAAGAGGAGGTATGAGGTTGTTTCTATCTCATTAGTGCACAAGAAGCAATATGTTTTGGTGCTCCGCCAAATGTGCTTGTGCAGGTTATGAAGTGTGAGAATACGGTCCTCTCGTGCCAAAACAAAAATGCATTTCTGGTCCCTTAATTATGGTATATTGTTTATTTTGGTCCTTATATAATAAAAATACTCAATATGGTCCCTATACTTTGGGAGTTTTAGTAATTACGGTTTTTAAGACTGACGTGGCAACCACCTGGCAAACGGGTTGAATACAAATATATTTTATTATGACGTGACAGCTAACATGGCATGCTGATGTGACACAAAAACCAAACTTTTACTATGTTAATCAATGAAGATGTGTAGGCTGATGTGGCATGCCATGTCAGCATGTTGCATGTCACGTGGTGAAAAAAAAATCTACAAAAAAAAAGCGGAAAAAATCTGGAGATACAAAAACAACATATATTTTATATGTGCAAATTCATTTTCTCGTAATTTCCCAGGTTGATTGTTGTGATTAATGTACAAAATCATGTGTAAAAAGGAAATGCCAAATGCCCAGATTTTTTTATTTTTTTATTTGCCACGTAGCATGCCATGTTAGCATGTTGACATGTCAACTGAGCTGGCATGGCACATCGACATTAAACAATAAATATATTAAAATTTCCTATATCATTCCACATCAGCATACCATGTAAGCTGCCATGTAATGACCGTATAATAAATAATATACCGTAATACAAAGAACAAAAATGACTTTTTGCCTTTCCTCTTTCCATCATTTTCTTTTTTATTTTGTATTTCCTTATTTTCCTTGAATCCACAAACAAACAAACAAACAATAAAAACCTGAAAGTATTGATATGATTTCTTTCATCATGAAAACAACAGACACATTAGTGTGAGGACACCAAAATGTCTGAGATAAATTAATGAAGCCCAAATGTCAAGTGTTGGTAATCAGAAAGTAAGTTCTACAATTTTTTTGTTTTTTTATCAAAGCAAAGCTTGTAATCTCAATAGCACAACAATGTCTCAATTGGCAGTGATCAATGTTGATTGGTGCTAGTTAAGTGATGCTTGTTGCCTGCCATCTGGAATGGCAAAAAGCACAATGGGCTTCGAAGGCCTGAGGAAAGGAACATCGCATCTGAAATAGCCCTTCCTTTCAAGCTGGATAATCTCTCCACGCTTCAGGTTTCGCATGTTTGGATCACCGATGGCTGTGGTTTCCTTTTTCGTGCACTCATTAAGATTGTCAAGAAAATCATCATCTTCTTCCAGCTGCAGTTCCACATTAGAAGCCAAAAGAAATCAAGATTTGTCTAGATATGTTCATGAAAATTAACCAACTATAGAATGACACGGAGATTGTTTAGTAGCCGACAGTTAAAAGAAGCTAAAAATCACAGGAGAATATTAACTGCGACTATACCATGAGAATATAGCGAGAAACTTATGAAATGCCTAAACATTGAATAGAAAATAACAAACGTATAGTTAAACGAGCAATTGTCCAGTATAACTGTAGTGATATCTGGATTGAAATTTCAGGGAACTGGTCGGTGTGAATTTACCTTTTTCTTCTTTATCAAGTGGTCAAACTCGACCAATGACAAATTAACCAGCTCATCTGTCTCAGGAAGCCATGTAAGCTTTAATTTTGTTGTCTTAACAGAGCCTTCCAGGTGCAGAACTCCAAGTAGTTCAGTCACAATTCCATTCTCTTTCTTAATTTCTTTGATGATAGCATTCCCCCAATCCATTAATGTCACCTCCTCACCCTCTGAGATAGATGATGCATCAGCATAGTCTAACCAGATCCTCCTGGTGAATGTAGTGGCTTTCTTTCCGGCACCCTCATACTTTTTATGCCTTGGTATAATACGGACAAATGGCTCTTCAGGGCCATTACTAAGGGAAAAAATCACACGCCGATCATCAAAGACAGCAGTATGCCTTGGACATATAGGGTCAACTATCTTCTTATTTATTGTCCATAGCTTGTCCCATTCCATGAGGTTCAGGTTCTTGGAAGCACCCTAGTCAAATACAATGATAAGGTCAAACCTTTGTTCATTTATAAAACAAAGAAAAAAAAAATATATATATATATATACCTGTTGCAGAATGAACTGTATCAATGCTTCAATTTTCAGACCTCTCCGGACTATTCCTTGCACAGTTGGGAACCGAGGATCATCCCATCCATCAACTTTTCCATTCTGAACAAACCACAGAAGCTTACGCTTGCTAAGCAGTGTGTATACCATGTTCAATCGACTAAACTCATAAATTTGGACCGGCCGCAGCCCCATATCCGCCATTATGCGGTCATATTGTGCATTTCGGTCATGATATTCGCTGGAACGAAGGGCATGAGTTATACCTTGAACAGAATCAACAAATGGACAGGCAAAGTCATATGTTGGATACACCTTATATTTGGTCCCTATACGATGATGAGGAACTGGATTGCATCGGTAATAAACTGGATCTCGGAGAGATTTGTTTGGATCCTGCATGTCCAATTTACCACGAAGACAGCACTGCAGTCCCCTTTCAGAGCCAGCAATCATTTCCTTCCACAAAGATAAATTCTCATCAACACTATTATTCCTGCATCTCGATTCAATGCCATCCATTCTCTCCTTCTGCATCTGCTCCCTAGGTGTATCATCTACATATGCTTTTCCCTTAACTATCAAACTCTCAGCCATTTCCAACAATTGTGGGAAGAAATCTGATGTGTAAGTAACATCATCATATTTTATGCCCAATGTCTCAATATCTTTTAGGACATTTTCCACAAACTCATTGCTTTCTTTTGAAGGATTTGTGTCATCAAAGCGAATAATCAGCCGCCCTTTATATCTATCTGCGAAATACTGGTTAAGCAGAGCAGCCTTTGAGTGCCCAATATGGAGGTAACCGCTAGGTTCAGGAGCAAATCGCAAGCAAACCTCTCCCACTTTGGCACCAGGAAGATCTACCTCAAATCCAGCAGCTTTTTCCTTTGAAACAACTTCTGCATTAATGACATTCTCCTTTCTATTAATAGTTTGATTAGAAGCAGATTCTATTCCCTTGTTGGTTGCTGGAGCCTTTCCCAATCCTCTTTTCCCAACATAGGTGGCAGTGACCTCACTCAGCACACCATATTCTGCTGTTATACTGCTGAACCAGCGAGCCAAATTTTGGTACTTCTTCGACTTCCTCAGACTCTCCCATCTTTGTCCAGTGCCTATGAAAATGGTAACATGATTAATAGGTTACTAACAGTCCATTGAGAATGTCAGTACATAGATAATCAAAACAGATCCATTTCAATTTAGGCATTACCTGCAAGACCTGACCATACAGATATGTCAGCAATAGACAAGCTGTAGCCAACCAAGAAAGTCCGAAGAGCAAGATGGGCATCCACATGGCTACAAGCAGTCTCAAACTCAGACCCAGATGAAAAAATTGGTGTGTACTCTAGCCATTCATCAATCTGTACCAGAACAATCAAACAAGTTAATAAAAAAGTTTCACTGATTTTCAACTAGGCAAGGGAAATAAAACCATCTTTCAAACAAACAAGACAGCTTACCTGCGCTGATTCAAGTGGATCCTGCCCATAAAAGTTGGGAAGAGCTGAAACACGGCCAAGATACCGCAGCAGGGTATTGGTTCCATGTAATTTCAATCTGAGACAGTGAGCAGGCAGTCTTCAACTAACTATTTAGAACCACATTGGCCTTGAACAAATGTAAAACACTATGGTCTGTCTGAATTGAGGGAATATAGAGGCAAATAAACAAAACAAAGAGAAATCTGTTTCCTTTCCTAACTTTCATTCTTCTATTTTCTAGTCCTCTGATCTCCCTCAATCCAAACACACAGTCATATCAAAACAATCATTTTTTTTCTTCGCTCAAATACTATTCCTTCTCTTATGAGTTGAAAGTTTCGCTAACACACACAATCCTATCAAAACAATCATTTTTTTCGCTCAAATATTATTCCATCTCTAATGGGTTGAAAGTTTCTCTAACAAACCAATCCAACCTAACAAAAAATAAAAAATAAAAAAAAAAATAAATCCTTGATTGAGTTTCAATTCCTCCTTAATTCAAGGTACATCTCATTAAAATCGCTTTCATTTATTTCTATGAATATATCCATAAAACAATCAGTTCACCGTGAAAACACTAGACCAATCCAAGATACTTCATGAATTCCTAAAAATTAGAGCTTAATTCCTAAATCAAGACTAAACTCGCTGAAAATTATCAAAAACCCATCAAACGAGAAGAAACGAAGAGCATCATCATACCCAGAGGAGAAGTCGAAGACGGGGGCGGAGGAAGGTGGGAGCGAAGGGTCGACTAAGATCGTAGCCTTGGTGATCCTCGCCGCAACAATAACGGCGAGCGGCGGGCTCTCGGGAGAGAACCGCAGCGAAATCTCCATTGGCGTCGCGTGGAAGACGAGCTCGAGTCCAAGAGGGGGAGCATCTCTAGGGCTCCCAACGGGTCGGATCAATAACGTTGTAACTAACCCGACCCGATATGCTAAAGGGTCACGGATCTTCAACCTTTCTACCCGATCCGACCCGGTTGGAAGAAAATATATATTTTTTTCTTTTTTTTTCAAAATTGTTTTATTATGTTTAATTGAGTAAACCACAAATTCACTAATAAAAATTTTCTCCTTTGCTTTCAATATTTTCCACATAAGTTTTAGTAAATTTCCTACTCAGTTTTCAAAATTTATGTTCATTATTTAAAGATTAACAATGATTCAAAAGTTATATAGTCATTGAAGAAAAAGTTTTAAAATTTAAATATTATTTCTAATCAATCGTTCAACTTTAAGTTTTTACTGTTTATACAGCCTTATCCATGTTTTTTTAGGTTGTTCTCATGAAACGAATTCATGGCCTCTAAATTACATGATGACAACTTCATCGTTGCATCAAAACTCCTCTTCTCAACTTAAATTTTTTATAGTAAAAAATTAATTAGTGTAATATTTTTTACTTATTTTGAGCTCAAGTCAAATAAGCCAACTAATGTGTGACTTTAGCTCAAAATTAACTTTATTTAATCTCTCTTGTTCAAGTTTGACTTATTTTTTAAATGATTGAGTCAAAATAATTTGCAATGTCATTTTGTTTAATATAATCTTTTATACCAACGATCAAATGGTCTATTGGTATCTCGGTCCCATAAGAATTCTAACGACCAAGAGATCTCAGGTTCAATTCAAAGGCACTTTTCTGAGATTATGAATAGTGGCTATGAGTGGGGATTTATTGCCCATTGTGCATGGACTCCACCCGGCCGATACTGTCTCATAGCGAGGACTGTGCACACCTTTTGACTTAGTACTAGCTGTTGGTCACTTGGCCAGGGGCTCTTCATGTCAAATATATATATATATATATATATATATATATATATATATATATATATATATATAAGACCCCGAGGTGCTTCAGTTCGAAAATGTGATAGTTTAGTTGTAGAAGGTAAGAAGAGGGGTAGAGGTAGGCCTAGGATTACATGGAGAGAGGTGGTGTCTAAGGACCTACGTATGTTAGATATTGAGCCGAATCTTGCTTTTGACAAAACGACATGGAGACAAAGAATTCATATAGCCATAAGTATAGGATTGTAAAGTTCTAAAAAGTTTTCCTTTATTAGCTTAGCTTTGTTTGTAGGGATAGTGTTCTGCTTCTAACATCCCAATCTCTCATAGAAATTATCTGTTGTTATTATTATTTATTTATATATTTTTATTTTTATTTTTTATTTTATTTCAGTTTATTTCATTTCTTTTTATTTTATTTTTATTTCATATTTGAGAGCGACATGAAAATAGAGAATCCATATAGCTGACCCCATCTAGTATGGGATTAAGGCTTAGTTGTTGTTGTTGTCGTTGTTGTATATAATCATTTATTATCAATCCCTAACATGTACTTTTTAATGGCCTTTTCATAGTTCTAAAGGTATATACATATTGGCTTATTTATTTATTTATTTTTCATTATCTCTTGTTTTGAGACTTTAGTTTGGTCCTCCAACCAATCCTGTCCGTCCATCAATAAATCATGGTGGGAATACATATCACATGCATTAAACTTTTAGATGCAATGGTAGTCAAGGGAAGTTCGGTGAAAAAGATGGTTAATTGTCCATTCTTCATCACAACCTCACTAAGTTCTTTGCTTTTGTGTTGTACTTAGGAATCTCCCTCTAATTATTATTTATTTACTAATTAAAAAAATAAGATAATGAGAAAGTATGGTACAAGTATTTTATTCCATCAATAAAACACCGAAAAAAATTTCTTTTATTGTTTTCTTTCCCTTTCCTCCATAATTTCTCTATCGAAACATAGATCGTATAATTCAACTATAATGTGGTCCAAATATTAAAAGAAATGTTAGTTAGTTTCTTTCACTATTGGTCCCGCCCAACTTTTAAATTTAGATTTATAATACAAGTTTATATTAAGAATTTCAAAAGGTCAGGTGAACGGATCTGTGCCTACATGAGCTACCGAACCTGAACACTTCATTTGATGTTCTTCAGGGGGTGCTTGTCACCTTGTCAATAAAAAAGTTTGTATTCATAATTTTAGATCATAAATTCAACATAAAAATGGGTCATTCTATTTATCAACTTATCTTTAATATTTTATAAAAAAACCTTTTCCCGTAACTTTTTATAACTAAATTTAAATTAAAGGAAGGCATGAAAATTAATTTTAAATTTTAGTTTAATATTTTAAGATCTAAACCCTTCTCTTAAACCCTAATAAATTACTTGAAAACAATTTGAGAACCCTAGTTGGATTCCTACCACAACATCAAATGGTTGGGACCAAAACAAGTACTTGAGGTTGAAGATTCTCTCATAGATCAAACAAAAGCTTGAAGGGAGGATTGGGAGCAATGGGGCACCCACCCTAGCTGTTTTTTTCCCAATTCTTTTAAGCCAAATGACTCTTATCTTTAGGATAGTGACAAGGGCTTTGTCCCTCATCTCCTTTGTTTTTGTTATGTTTTTATTTTTCTTCTTTTTTATTTTAAAAAATATTAGTTTTAAGTGTTTATCAAATTATATAATATATACCAACAGTGCATATACATGTACATGTTAAAAAAGATTAAATAAGAATAATAATAAATCATGATATATCAATCTAGGAAAGTCAGTAACTCATTCTTGCTCATAAGAGGTTGAAGGTCTAGTGACTTACCCACATTTATTTTAAAAAAATCATTATATTCCATATTAGACTTGTTATATAATACTCTTTTTAAGATTTGTATAAATAAAAAAACCAAATTGTATTTGATACTTGTTACATATATATATATATATAGAAACAAACAACTCATCAATGGGATCTATGTTGATGTTTACAAGAGCTTCACTTGTTCATGTCTCACAATTATAGTGTTTCTAAAGTGTTCCCTTCCTCGTGCTTAAGTTCTTTAAAACCTTTTTGTTTTGTCATCTGTCACGCCCCAAACCCGACCCGGGCCCGGGTACGCGAACAAATGCCGCGTAGTTATAGGGTTGCCCCCATAAATACGCAAGACAGGAAATCAGAATAACATGCTAAAGACATAATGTAATCCATAAAACGAAATTAAATTCTGACATATCAACTATTCAACTTAGATACAAATTAAGATCTTAGTTTGATACAATGACTCATACTAGACTCAGTGCCGGCTAAACAATAATCTATCACTTCGATCATCAAGTCCATACCCCTCCAAGTCTACTATGTTGACTACTGACCAGTTCCTGTACACTGAAATAGTGGGAGTTGTGAGCTAAAACTAGCCCAGTGAGAGATATACATCACACCAGGGTTAAATATAGAAAATAGCATATGTATACAAATATATAATAGAACGAAAACAATATACATGTTGGTCTATGCGCATATTAATCACATCAAAAGGTCTCATGCCAATCAAAGATAATCAAGATGAGCTGCTACCGGATCTCAACACTTTCATTCACAAACACGAGTAAATCACAATATTAGAAACATGACTGGCATATCAAAACAACTATATCAATTACACCTAGTCCGTATGCACCCAATCTCAACAGCACTAATCTTACTCCCATATCAAAATCACTGAACTTAGCCCGCATACAGGCTGCACACGAAAATCAAAGTGGTCCTCGGACCCGAACCCCGACATAGGCATATCTCAACCGGTGCACACGTAACATAGATGTAGATCGATATACAAAATATGCAAAGTTAGCTCTACTATGAGCAAATACACGTACATACTGAAAGTAATGATTTCAGAATCCATCGATAAAAAACATGATAAAACATTAAGCAATCAAATTAAAATACTGGAGTTCATCTGCAGTCAACTCACCTGGCAATCTCCCTAGTGCTTAATCCTTGTTGGACCTTCCTTCTCCTATTTTTTGGATTGCTTCTTACTAAAGAGAGAACAAGAGATCCCTTAACTTCTCTCACCAAATTGTATATGAATTCCCTTATTATGTCTCTCCTTATATAGAGGGGAGTGTCCTAATCTCACTCTAACTAGATAGAGATAAATCACAAATATCTAATAATTATCTCTATTCGATAAGTTTCATCCAATTTAAATTAATCCTTCGAACCTAATCAAAATAAAGCTTATATTTGAGATAGAAATCAATCATAAACAATCTATAATTGTCTCTATGAGATAAATCCTTATCCAACTCAAACTCAAACATTGAATCATAATCCAATTGTAATTCATAATCATAAACAATCTATAATTATCTCAATGAGATAAATCTTAATCCAATCCAAATCAAACATTGAATCATAATCCAATTGTAATTCATAATCATAAACAAACTATAATTATCTTTACGAGATAAATCCTTATCCAACTCAAACTCAAAGATTGAATCATAATCCAATGGTAATTCATAATCATAAACAAACTATAATTATCTCTACGAGATAAATCTTAATCCAATTCAAACTCAAACATTAAATCATAATCAAATTAAAATCCGTATTTGGATAGAGATCAATTATAATTATTTTATAATTATCTATATTTTATTTCATATCGAACCCTACAAGGTTAACCCAAGTCAGGTGGCATGATGAATTTGACTTTGTTGGTTTGATCATAGTAAACCACCATTATGAAATTTTAATCCGGTCCATGAACTAATAGGTAATTGCAACAATCTCCTCACATTTTCATCATAGTACTTATTTACGTATAGGTTTTGGGTGGGTTATTACACATCAAAATAGTAGTTTTAGACGATCACGGAAATATATTTATATAGTAAAATTCTGAATGCTTGAATCACTAGTATGTGGATTCAAGTCTCTTTCTACTTCATCAATAGGTTATTCGTCTTCTATATATCTTTCATTTTATTTATTTATTTATTTATGAGATGGGTAAATTACATTCATTAATAAAATCTCATGTTCCAATAGTACAGTGTTGCATTACATTAGTTCAATGTTACATGAGATCCATTAGGTTTTAGTTTTTATGGAGTGTCCTATTTGGATTGCCTTTCTTGGCCATCTGTTTTGGGTTGGTATGTCTAGGTCGGGGTCTTGTTGTCGACAAACTCTGCATCAACTGATTTTTGTGTATGTCCTTCAATTCCTCTCTTGTGAACTCTTATGTTATTGACTTCACCATATACAGTTTCGCCTTTTTGGCTGGGGGAGCTACATCATATACATCAGGAGAGTGTAAGAAAATCAATAGACTGGATTAGTTTTTTGAAAACAAGTTGTTTGTCATCAAAGCATCTTTTGTTTCTTTTCATCTATATATATAGCCCAGGTTATCGCCATCACCACCATATCCCACCCCGACCCACACTCTTTTTCCACTTGCTTGGAAAAAAAGAGTTGCGCCCCATATATCTTTCATCTTCTTATTTTCCATGTGTTTTTCTCACTAGATTATAAATCACCACAACATAAACTAATCATGATCTATTTGAAGTAGAGTATCACAAGTTTTATGAGTTTTTAAACATTTTTTATGATTTTAAAATTAGTAAGTATATTTGAATTTTCTAACATTAATAAAGTGTAGTTAAATTGAATTTCTTTTGTTAATTTAGATTTAAAGTAAACAAGTTGAGGTCAAACAAACCTCACTTAATCAATTAATTGGATAAGTTGGAATTATTTAGTCTCAAAATATTTACGCATCATTTCAATCATTGCACGATTTTGATGGATCAAAACTGTCCAATCGATTTGACACAACATGGGTGGAAGCATGCTCTGATTACTGACCAAATCTTGTGCTCTTGTCTCCTCTCATGGTCCAAAACAAGAAGATCTCAAAATATATAGCTTAATTATCAAAATATTTTTATTTAATTACATGCAATTTCTTATGATTTAGAGTGTTATTTACATGAAATTTATTGGATTTATATTTCTGATTATAGAGATTCAAATATTAGTCGATGTATTATCAAATGAATTTCACGGGAAACAATGTGAAAAAAATTTGTTTTATTTGTTATATACATACTAGACCCAAGTGGTTCGATCCTTCTCCAGATTCTACACAATATAGGAGCTTTATAGCATGCACCGGGTTGCTCTTTTATTTAGTTGTGAAGTATGTGATGTGGAATTCCTCTAATCATAACTACTAATTCTCTTAATTACTTTGTTTTTGACTGAATATATAGTTAAGAAATGTTCAAAGATTTTTAATTAATGAAAGCCTTATATTCGGTAATATCATGTAATTAAATTAGAAAAGTGTCTTTAGATAGATCGAACTCCCAATTGTGCTTCTTAGAAAAACAGTTTTGATAATCAGAAGGATAAACACTTATGTATCATTAGCCAAGTGTATGAATTATGCATGACTTTTAAAGTACATATATAGTTTGTACTATGTAGTGATTTTCTTGTTAAGGTTGTGTTTGAACAAAGGATGGTGAGACTATTATATAACATGAACTTTGGATTGATCTTTGAATGGCTTTTTGTTGATAACTCATGCATGGCTTTGAATCCTACATTGACTTTCATCCATATTTAATTTACTTCTTGTTAATTATCTTTATCTTATATGGTGCATGAGATAAGTAATCCTAATTTTTATAACAAAATGGCACTTTAATCACCTTATCAATCTTAAACTTTAAATTGAGAGTTATATTTCAAAATACAATATCAAGGTATATAACAATTACACTTACATTATATCTCTACTTACTTCCAACAAAACAATATGTAATTAATCGTGATAAAACAATCAAAGTTATAGTATTTCTAGTGATCTCCACTAGCTGCTTCTTCTTCTTCTTTTTTTTCCATAAAATTAGATAAACAACATTCATTTATTTATGTTGAGGCTAATGCCAATATATCAGTAGTTTGCATCCTATGATTCCATGTTGGTTGCCTCTATTAAGCCTCAAGGTTACATGGTGGCAAATTGCTCCTATAAGGCTTGCCTTGATGATTCATCCTCGAACTCACCCCCGTTTTGTGGCCCTTGTGATGGTTCTTCTTGATCAAAGGCCAAGGTCCTCCGAACAATGGACTCCATGCCATTGGCACCAACTTCGACTTCTTGGCGACGTTAACTGCATCAAACTAAGATAGTATCAGGAAAGCAATCCCATGAATAATATCAGAGCAAACACGTTGTTTGTTTTGGAAGCATCGTTGGTTACTTTTGAGCTAGGTACTCCAGGTTTTGGCCATGACTACAAGATTCCACCCCATCGTGCTTCCTTGTGTAGTTATTTCCCCAAGTTATGAGGTCCCCAGAGGTTATGGATCCATTAAGGACATATGGTTAATTAGGTTAAATAGAGGGCATAAGTGTTCCCAAAGTTTCTTTGTGAGCGGGCATGTGACTAGCATGTTGTATAGATTTAGCCTCCTTATTACATAGATAGCATAGTACGTGTATGATTTCCCTTCCAATGTCTTTTGCAGAGGTTTTGAAGAGTGAGGATTTTGTTTTCCTCTGCCAACCATGCAAATAGTTTGATCTTCTTTAATTTGGGCATGGAAGTCGCTATAAGTTGTTGGGGAATTGACTTCTTACTCCATAGTCCACCATGTGTGTGTAAAGTGATTTCACTGAGAAGTTGCCATTTGCCCTGAAGCTCCAAGTTCTGACATCTCTCATTTCCTCCTGTGTTGTAGTGATGGCCTCTATTAGTTCAACAAGCTGACATGCTCTCCTTGGTTAGCGGTCCCGGCTTTAGTAGTGGTCCAGTATGGACAATGTTATCCCTCACCTTCTCTATTAAAGGGGTGATGGTCTTTGGCCAATTCAAGTAGTGTGGGGAATAGGTTGCTCGACGCTTGTCCCTGGATCCATTTGTCATGCCACAGGTTCACAGTGTCTCCCTTTCCGACTTTCACTTCCAATCCCATCCTCATAATCTTCCATTGGTCAATTAGCCCTTTCCAAATGTACGATGCTCTCGCAGGAGTCTTCTTGGTGTGGGTCTATATATGTATTCCATAAATACTTATATTGGATGATCCTCCGGCATATTAGCTTGCCTAGTGATGAGTCTCCACCACCATTTGCCTATCATTGTCGTATTGAAGCATTTGATGTTTGTAATGCCTCATCCTCCCTGTTCCTTGGGCCTGCATGCCAGTTCACTAGTCTATAGGCTTTGCCCTTAAGCTTCGGTCCGTGTCAGAGGAATTCCTTTCTCAAACTATCGATTCTTTTTATCACACATTTCGATAGTTTGTAGATAGCAAACCAGTAATTTGGGATAGTTGTGATTATCGAGTTAATGAGAGTAATTCTTCTAGCCATTGATAGTAGGCAACCTCTCCATGAGTGTTGATTCTATGCCTGATTTTGTCAATGAGTTGGGACTAGTCTTATCTCTTGAGTTTCATTCCTGATATCGGAATGCCAAGATAGTTGATTGGTAGCTTTCCAATATGGTGGTTGATAGTGTCAGCCAGAGCATCTACTCTTGATGCTTCCATTCTAACTGGAATAAGGGAGCATCTCCACTAGCTTCTAACCGAAAACAATATATCCCGAGATGCAAATTTGTGTAAAGATGTACTCACATGTGTGTATAAAAACTATAATTACATTTAATCTATATTTACTTCCACTCAAACCGACCGTAATTTCACTTTACACTCAAATCAACAAAAGTCATCATGAGAATTTTTTTTTTTGTTTTTTTGATAAAAGTGAATAAATCATATTCATTGAAAATAGTGATAAGGGGTACATGGTACATAACGATAGACACTTGTTCCGTCTATTAGTTTGGGTCCATAATGGCCCACATAGTACATCTAGATGGCATTCTAATCACCTCTGGTAAGAGTCTTCTCAGATGAAGATCAGGCTCCTCTTGACAATAAATTCCATTGATACGATTGTGACTCATCTTTTTAATACAAAACAAATTTTAATAGAAATATGTTATCCTGACTACATCAAAGTCAATTTAACACCAATGAAAAGAATATAATAATATCCGGATGAAATCCATTCAATAAAATTTCTAAAGAAAATTAGGAAAAAAAAAAGAGAAGGGAATTAAAGATATGTATAATATTTCCCACTCTCCCACTTTGGAGGGTTGTATGAGATGAAAGCCATATTGACATCTCTCTCCATCTCTCCCTTTCTAATTTCCATTAATATCACCTTTCCCACCCCCACATGTTGCTCAAGAGCTACAGGGAGGGAATACAAAAGGATAAAGAGAGAAAGAAAGAGCAAATGGAGGCAACATTAGACTGACACCCACTCATTAATTATCATACTCATCCCTCCCTCCTACCCTAAAACAACACCACAACTTCTTCCTCTCTCCCTCTCTCCCTCTCTCTCCAAGACCACTCCGTACTATTCTCCTACTTTTGCCCCACACTTGCATTGTTTTCACTCACCATCCTCATTGTATGTATCTCTCCTCAGATATATGTATCCCCATTAGACGTACACACACACACACTTGGACAAAGAGAAAGATAAGCTCCTTTTTGCCTTATACTTGTATATATACCCAACTTCATCATCATCAAAATTCTCTATTCCTTTATCTTCTTTCTCTTATTCTCTTCTTCCTTCTCCTTCTTGGCTTATGCACAAAGAGCTAGCTCTCCTAGACTTCAACAGACCATCGGAAATGTCGGCCCAACTCTCACCGGAACAAGTTTGTTATGTTCACTGCAACTACTGCAACACCATCCTTGCGGTATAATCAATATACACTCGCATTATTTTCTTTTAGGGAATTCTTCTTTGTTGCATATCCAAGTTGAATTCTGAGAAAAAAGAATAAAGAATTCTCTAGAGCTACATACACTTATAGTTCATACTTCATATATAAAGGACATATTGTTTCATTGCTTTAAATCCAAGATCTCATGTGTATAAAGCTTTGATTCAGTCGATCTATCAAGTTGCAGCTTTTTGGTTTATAATTTTGGAAAAACTTCTCTTCTTTTCCTTTATCCATGATTTGAGGATTCTCTGACTACTTAATTTACTTGATGGGAGGGTTCAAAGATGATCACTTGTGAGGGTTTAATTTGTTCTTAAGATCAGTCTTCATGACTTCAGAGTTTTTTTATTTTATTTTCAGAGTACTGATGGAGTTTTCTCTTTAGAACCATGCTGTTGTCTTACATGACCTCCATAAGATCTCAGTGCCACATTTCTCTCAGAACTCAGAAGCATAAATACTGACTCTGAAGAGCACTGTGTACTTAACTCTGAAACATTTGAAATGAACTACTGACTCTTCAAGACCATTATGCCTCTCATTTCAACTTTCTTACTATCCCCTAACTCCAATTTCAAACACCTTTCTCCTACCCTCCCTCTCTCTCTCTCTCTCTCTCTCTCTCTCTCTCTCTCTCTCTCTCTCACCCCTCCTATGTTTGTTTGTATGTATAACTTCCCTTCTTTAAAGTTGTGGAAGTGATGAGGGTAGCCAGTAAATGAGATGTGGGAAAAAGGACATTTCTATAAACACATCACAAGAGAAAAAGATTAATCCTTGATTTGATCTTAGCTCAAGAATTTCCTTTTTCACCATTAAGTGCTGCTTCTCAAAGTCTTCTCTCTTTACACCAAGTGTTAGACTTTCTCTTCTCTTCACCTTGATTCTTAAATGGTCATTAAGTGGTGTTTTAAGGTGCAGAAGAAGGGAGACTTGGAGTGATTTTCAATAAAGTTCATTATCGATCCGTGCTTTGATGTTGAGATCTATTTCATTGTTTCAGGTCAGTGTTCCAGGCAACAACATGTTCAACATTGTGACTGTAAGATGCGGATATTGTACCAATTTGCTGGCTGTGAACATGGGAGCTATGCTCCAATCCATTCCTCTTCCTAATCTTCAGGTCCTCTGATGCTAATTATAGACTTTAATGTTTTCTCTCAAGTTTGAATTCATGAACCTTTTTTAAATACTTAGTTGTATAGTTGTACATGCTTTGCTTAAAGTATTTGTTGATGAGTCCCAGTAGTCCTTAGTGATTTAAATGCAGAGAAGGATTTCCCATTAATGAAGAGCAGAGATGTGAGTAAATGTACATGTTGTGAAATCAGTGATACTAATTTTCCCCTCTGATTTCTCACCTTTCGGCTTTCGGCACCTCATAATTCATGACTGAAACTTTTTCTACACATACACACAAAATATGGTATAACTTCTCAATGTTTTTGCAGAATAATCAGACTGTTTCTGAGAACATTCACATGGATTCTGGATCTTCTTCCAAATGCAATAGACTATCTATGATGAACTCCATGGAGAGTGATCACCAACGAATGTTACCGATCCGTCGTAAGCCGATCTCATGATTATATATATCACAAGTTTTTGCTAACAAGTGTTTAATGCTTTTGTGTTTTTCTGACTTTGCTCTTTCTTCCATCAATCTAGCTCCTGAGAAGAGACAACGAGTTCCTTCGGCATATAACCGGTTTATCAAGTGAGTCTCATCCAAAGAAGCAAGCCATGAATAACTTTTTTATTTCAATGCAGCAATTTTCCTATGCAGCAATGCTTTAATTTTATATTCGGTCATGAGTTACTGTCTTATTTCAGTGCAGAAATTTTTATGATCATTAATGACATGTTTGTGCTTTAATTTCATGAAGGGAGGAGATACAAAGGATTAAATCTATCAACCCAGATATCAGTCATAGAGAAGCTTTCAGTGCTGCAGCAAAGAATGTAAGTGTGATAATCAAAAGAAGATACTTATTAATTAATGAGCGATTAACTTTTAATATATAATATATAGAGTAGTTCATATTAGGGTCAAAATGTAGGCAAAATAATTAATATTGAGATAGATGAAAGATTAAGAGATGAAGATTAAAATAGTTATATTTTTATTATATCAATTTTCTTATCGATGTTCCTTTTTCTACTTAAACTATTTTTTTTTCTTCAGGCCTTCAAATGGTTAAGAATGAATAAGAAAGTTAATTTAAATTCAATATATTATAATGTTCTAGTTGCATCATTTGCTCATGTATGATAATTAATGAAAACCCTAAAGAGGCTAAATTGAACAACTTTGAGAAATTAGCACTTCAGAATAACAAATGACTAGAGTTTTACTCAACTTGATCTCTGAATGAAAAGTTTTTCATACAATTCATATGTTCAAGATTACTTAGTTATACTATATTTTTATGACACATTAGCAATAAACAATTCATTTATTCAAGATGACTTAGTTATAGCAAATCGAATTGATGACACTACATAAGAACTGCTAGATTTCAGTCATGCGACTAAATTTTCGAGCATCGCTTAATTGATGTTTTATGTGCAACATGAATTTTAATACAATGCAAATGTATCACTCACATCACCTATAAACTCCATATGAAATTACAATTAATTAATTGCATGGATGAACTTCTTTCAAAGATAAAACAAGGTTTTTGAACTAATCAATCAACCAAGATAACTTTGGTTTCAGATCATAAATGTTAATTAATGTGACCATTAGAATATAACTTCACAAATTAGAGAAAGGGAAAAGAAATTAAAGAGCTAGTGTATGTGACTTTAATTAGGATGATCAGATAATTATGAATTATATATTACTCCTCATGACTATTTGACAATGATCAAGTTGAGTTTAATGTTAATGAAAATAAAAAGACGAAGCTTCACTCCATTAAATCAAAACCAATAAGGCAGAAATCCTTTAGAATGTTACAAGAGTTTGTAAAAATTTATGTTGAAATTCAGTATCATAAATCAGTAACAGACAAAATATGTATATGTTTGCTATTCATCAATCTTGTTGTTTTCAGAATATATTTATATACACTTGAGTGATATTTTTCTATACCAGTGGGCGCATTTTCCAAACATACATTTCGGTCTAACGGTGGATGGAAACAAGGAACCGAAGATCGACGAAGCCATCACTGCCCAAGGAGCTCAGAAATCTCAAGGTTTCTACTGATCATCTGAGAAGCTATTTCCTTTGTGAGTAGCTGCTACTATATATGTTTATCTATATGCACTTATGAAAATTAAGTTCTAATATTGTTGAGTGTGAAGTACTACTTTTATTAAGACTATTGAACCTTAATTGTTTTTCCTGCTTTCCCTTTGAAAAGAGATTGATGATCTTTCTATCACTGCATAAGTTCATGATCTCTGATATGTCATTTCATGACAGCAGTTGCACTAAGAATGTCATGAAACCATTGAAATTCAGTCTGCTCCATTGAGTTCTAATTCTCTCATGCTTGTTGTACTTCACCCACCTTTTGACTTGTGGTGTTCTATGGCTTTAATATTAATTAAGAGTACTCCATGCTAGGGTTTACAGCTTCAACAAATACTAATTAATGTTTCAAAACTAATCTTTTTCAAGATATATTATTCTCTAGCTTCTAGCTTTCAGCTGAAAGCACTTTTTCAATCTCTAAAAGAGCTTTTCTGGAAGCTCTTGTTTTAAAAACCCTAACTTGATCACTATGAAACCTATAACATGGGAAACAAGAAGTTCATATTAATAAAACTTGGATAAATGAATAGCATGTAAGCATATTGTTTAAGAACAATATATATGTAACCAAAGTTGATGAAGATGAGAAATAACAAAGCAATTTTCTCACTTGATTAGACACTGGTAAAGCATCCTTGCATGGTTATGACTTTTTTCTTCATATGTATAAGCATCTTGCTTTCTCTTAAAATGGTAAAAGAACATGAAGGATAGATAAAGGCAGAGGTGCTTGTCTATTCTCATCATCAAAAAGAAGAGGCATGCATTCTAAAAGAACAAAGAAGGTCTGAGTCTAGAGAGGTAGGATTCCATGAACCTTGAATTATTTCTATATTTATATATATCTTTCCAAGATGAGTAGTGTTTTCAATGAAAGTAGCTAGCAGTATAGTACTTGTGTGTGTGTGTGAGAGAGAGAGAGTGGTAACCATTGAAGGAAAACAAGGTAGAGAAGAAGGGATCGTTAGATGGTTGCATGAAGTAATGGCTAGGTTCATGCACGGCCACTGATATGAAATCACATGGAAAGAAAGTATGACTACATTGGAAACCCTAAATCAGTAAAGGTAAGAGATAAAAAAAGTAAGGACATAATAAGTACAATATCTCACTCTCTCTTTCTCTTTCTCTTTCTCTTTCTCTTGTATATATGACCATTAAAGAAGAATAAAGGAAGGAAAACAAGTTGGAGAGAAAGAGTGAGTATGGATAGTTGTGAGCAGTAATGACAATGGTGCATACACTATATATCATCAACATATATGGTACACATATGTAAAGATAAAGTTAACCATAAAAGATGAAGAAAAAAAAAAACAAAGCTCCTAAATTAACATATAATGCACAAAATAAACCGAAGCTCCTGCTATGTATAAGGTTTGAGGAAAGGCCGGACCACTTGAGCCTATTTTATGCAGCTTTACCCTGAATTTTTTACAAGAGGTTGTTTTGAGGACTCGAATAACCTATGGATTGCGCCAATATATATAATAAATAGCAAGTTGTGTGCATGAATGATTAGTAATATGAAAGACATGAAAAGAAAAGGAGAGTACTAGAGTAGAGGGAGGGAGGTGATGATAGTGGTGGCAGAATGAAGTGTCATTCTCAGAACAGTGATTCAGAATGTGGAAGCAAAAGAGGAGAGGACAGTGTCATGACAAACAGAGACACAAACAAACAGAAACAGAAAGAAAGCGCCAACGAGTCATTGAATGAGAGTAAGAAACATCAATCTTCAAATAACATCATGATGATGATGATGATGATGATCACAATGCTTCACTTTCTCTCTCTGTCTTATTAATTGATTTTTACTGCAACTCTTTAATATGTATATATGTATATGTTCCTATTCCGAATGCACTCAAACCGTTACGTTTCCTTTTACTAAAATCAAGACCACATGCACCATGATCATTGATCATCATATATCTCCACCCCCTTCTTCTCCGCCGTAGAACTCGCGCGCGCTCCAATGTCACTATCTTTTTCTCCTTATCCGAGGGGATTTTGCATGTCTTTCATAGAAATCATATCTATGTTGTTAATTTAATTAACAAGAGTGATAAAGAGAGCGAGAGATATTATCTTCTTCTCATAAATGAGAGAGAGAGAGAGAGATTATCTTCTTCTCATAAATTTCAATAATTAGTAACAAATCACTTGTTGACCAATCTTTACATATGAAACCACATAAAAAAAAGATATACCAACTAATTTAATTTATTAAAAATATATATATTTTTTTTACAAAGGTGACAAGCACCCCCACGAGAGTCATGGATGTGTTCGTGTTCAGGCGTGGAGTTTAGTTACTACACACACCTGGTGGCTTGATCTCGGGAAAACACATCACATCCGTTTTTCATAAGAGACTTAATATCAATAGGCAAAGAGGATGTTGGTAAAAAAAATGAAAAATAAAATAAAATAAAAATTAAAATGACAAATTGAGAGTTTTCAACTAGGTCAACAAGTGATGGTATATATATATATATATATATATATATATATATATATGTTACAGTCCGACTAGTTGTTTTATTGTTCATTTGCGGTTGTCTCCCATTTGGTCTCTTGGAGCATGTTTGAAGGATTTCCAACTGTACGGATGGGAAGATCATCGACAAATAAGCTAGCATGTCCATTTTCATATAATTTGATGATCGTTTGGTCCTCCCACTTAATGGTTGAAATTCTGAACAGTTATAATTTCTCTGAAATAAGAACCGTTAAGTGGGAGGACCAAACAGTCACAAAATGGTATGAAAATGGATATGCTAGCTTATTTTCAACGATCTTCCCATCTGTACGGTTAGAAATCCTTCAAACATGCTCCAAGTGCCCAAATGGGACACGACTGTAAGTTGCACAGTGTTATAGTCGACCGGACCATAACACGTCTATATATATATATATATATATATATATATATATATAGAGAGAGAGAGAGAGAGAGAGAGAGAGAGAGAGAGAGTGTGTCACTATAGGCCGATCAATCGGATCACCAGACTGATCGCCCGCTTCATTCCTGAGCATGTTTGAAGGATTTCCAACCGTACGGATGAGAAGATCATAAAAAAAAGCTAGCCTGTCAATTTTCATACAATTTGGTGTCTGTTTGGTCCTCCCACTTAATGGTTGAAATTCTGAACCGTTAAAATTTCCCTAAAATAAGAACCGTTAAGTGGGAGGACCAAACAGTCACCAAATTGTATGAAAATTGACATA
Source organism: Dioscorea zingiberensis (assembly GCA_026586065.1). Classification (NCBI taxonomy): domain Eukaryota; kingdom Viridiplantae; phylum Streptophyta; class Magnoliopsida; order Dioscoreales; family Dioscoreaceae; genus Dioscorea; species Dioscorea zingiberensis. Next base: position 62,477,499 of record CM048819.1, on the reverse strand, counting down.
CTAGCTTATTTTTTAGTGATCTTCCCATCCGTATGGTTGGAAATCCTTCAAACAGCTCCAGAGGCCAAAATGGGAGGCCGGCCGGATCTGCACAATATCCAGTCTGCTGACAGTAGCACCATTTTATATATATATATATATATATATATATATATATACTATGCATTTACTTTCAAGGATTTCCAACTATATGGATGAAAATAACATCGAAAAATAAACTAGTATGTCGATTTTTATACAATTTGGTGAGGTGATAATCATTTATCTTAACGGTTGTTATTTTATAGAAATCTCAAATTGTAAGATCATCACCCCACCAAATTGTATGAAAATCGATATAGTTGCTTATTTTTCGATGTTATTTACATCCGTACGGTTGAAAATTTTTAAAACATTCTCCAAATATCTAAATAAGAGGCGACCTTACTTACATCGGCCAGCCGTTGTATATATATATATATATTAAAAAACAGTATGCATATAAAATGTTGAATATATATATATATATAATGATTATCGGATTAAAATAAGAGAATAATTAATTTTTAGTAGGTGAAAAATAAATGTGTGGTAATGAGATAAATGAATGAATAAATAAATAAAACAGACAGAGAGAGAGAAAGAGAGAGGGAGGTGGATGGATGTGACAGGATCCAATGAAATCCGAAACGTCATGTCATGTCTTGTTTCCTTTGTAATTAAGGGATGCGAATCCAGAGACAGCCCCCTCTTCTGACATCCATCTATCTATCTGCACACATTTCTAGAGAAAGAGAGAGAAAACCATAAACCCATCAATTCAATTCATTTCTATTCAACTCCAATTCAAGTCTAATATCACTCTTTCTCACAAAATCTGAAACGTCACTTCATGACTTTATTATACCTTGGTCACCAGGACCACTACTAATTCTTTATCAGAGAAAGAAAAAAGTGATGAAAAGTCCCTCAAAAGTTCTAAAATCCTGCAACTTTGATTATCCTTTTTTAGTCCCTTCTTTTTGCATAGATTTATTTTTCAATCCAAACTAAGCGGAACGGTGTTAATAGACGGGTGAAATGACTCTGCTACCCTTGGGAAGTTTTGATTAGTTTTGCCACGCCGGTACAGTTCTGAAAATGCATTTCCTCTCCCATCCTTTATGTACTTGTCTTTTCATCAGAAGCCCTAAACCGCTGATAGTGATCCATTCGTCTCCACTCGAAGAAAGATAGCCACCACGCCGGAGTCTCTGCCGGACGATCCTTGTCTTCTCTTCCTTTCCCGTTTGCTTCAGTTCAAACGGAGTTTGCAAGCAAAGGAGGTAGCGACGACGACTTTGTTGTAAACCTCATTATGCGAAGAGATTAGGGCTTCGTATCGGGTGTTTGATTAATCTTTGCTTTCCTGTTTTTTTGGGTTTAGGGTTCTTTCCTTTTTTTTACCCTCCGTGGTAGAATGCAACTCGTGCATATGAATTGTAATCGTATTGTTCATTGATTTAGGGTTTAAGGTTTTCTAGGGTTTGTTCTTTTCTCAGGTATAAAAATAAGCCACTGCTGCCCTCAAGGATTTCCCTTTCTTTTGGTACTGTGATTTACTAAATCTGTTTCAATGTGGGTTTTTGTTTTACAAATCGGTAACAAAGTGTTTAAAATCGGCCCAATCTCTTTAGTATAATGGATAATCCGCTTGAGATTCGCGCTATCTCTTTAAAATCCTATATATTTGTTTAGTTTTAATTGTTTCTATGTATTTTGGCGTTTTCATTGTAGTTAACTTCACCATGGCTGAGAATTTGGTTAACGGAAGATGCTATATGGGTCCACTGGTTGATACTCTTACCGAATTGGAAAAACACATGATAAGAAGACACAAACAAATTATCGACAGTACTCCATTCACTCTACTGCTTCGAATGAAGCAAATAGTGCAGGAAAGGGGCGTGCTCGACGCACTCATGCATGCTTATGACGTTAGCCTACAGAAATTTAAATTCGGGGAAAGCTTGCTGAGTTTCCGTCCAGAGGACGTCACCTTAATCCTTGGATTGTGCTGCGGTGGAACCGCCGTAGAATTCAAACGACCCACCACCACCGCCAGATCCGCATTCGAGGACAAATACCTCAATAAAGCATATTCCAGGAATCGAGATTGCATGAAGACCACACTGCTGGAGCTAGTCCATATGCGAGGCGAGGAGGAAAACTTTGTGAAGCTATTAGTAGTTTATTTGATGGGCGTCTTCCTCTTTCCGACCACCTCATGCACGGCCCCAAGTTAGAGTGCTCATTATGCAGATAACCTAAAGGCGCTGGGGACATACGCAAGGGCACAAGCCGTGCATGCATGGCTCATGGATGACGTCAAACATACAGCAGCTCGAGTACATGAAAGGTATTCAGGGAAGAAAGCCACAAAGACAGGCTATCTTAGAGGGTGCTCGATGGTGCTGATCATATGGTTCTATGAAGTAACTCATTCTGGAAAAAAGTTGGAGTTCGGCCGGACACCAAGAATTTTGTGTTATGGTGAGACCAGTTACAAGAAGAATACAACTGTCAAAGCACTTATCGAATCTTTCAAGGGGAAAACAGTAAGCTTACTTTGTCGTTTCAATACTTAAGTCTTTAGTGTTTGTTTAAAGTTTTTAGTATTCCTCCCAACTCTTTAGTATTTCTCTCAACTCTTTAGTATTCTCCTCAACGCTTTAGTATTCCTCTCAAATCTTTAGTATTCATCTCAACGCTTTAGTATTTCTCTTACCTCTTTAGTATTCTCCTCAACGCTTTAGTATTCCTCTCAACTCTTTTTTAACTGCTTTAATGTTACTAAAGTTTTTGTAATATTGTCCCACAGTTCTCCCCACTCGTACCTGCAAACGCCGAGGAGGCCGCTGTGACCAATATCCACCTACCACATGGCACGGCCATGGAGGAGATACCTATTACAGATGCTGGTCCAAGCGTCGTAGAAGGCTTTCAAAGACGCAACCAGAAAAGGACTGCGTCCAAATCCCGGCCCATTAGGGCTGAAGTGCCGCCAACCGATCGTCCAACTTCGTCGAGTCGAAGAAGCCCAAGCAGCCCAAGCAAAGACAACTTAACGCAGGGATTATCGAGCCCGTATGAAACACTATTGGGCGAGGTCGTCGTTATGCGCGGGCAACTAGATATGCTGCTTGCCAAGGACCAACAGTCTGCTCCGGATCAAGGAGCGAGAAAATGTCCACATGAAGCCCCACCTGCCAAACGAAAAAGGACAACTGTTTACAAGCGCCAGCAAACTCCACCCCCCTCCCCCCCCCCATCCCTAACTGCATTGGCGAATGTAGTAGATGAAATAGTTGCACGCAAATTGAGATCAAGAAGGGTCCTGAAGAAGAGAGCTCTCCGGATTTTGTTGAGGGAGGCCCGCCGGCGTCCGAAGGGAAAGGCGAGGGACCAGCGCAGAGCGTAGACTTGTTAATGGATACTTGTGCGCTATTGAACACCGCGTTGGTCCCCACTGGCGAGGAGGCTCCCATAGAAGGCCCCCACATTATTGTGCCTGAGCTTCCCGCCATATCAGCCGCCATCCTGGAAGTAGGCATACCGCCGAAGGCAGTGGGTACGGCCGTCGCTAGTGATACAGTCATGGGAGATCCACTAATAGGGGATCCACTTCCTGCCGGGGGCTCGGAACCCCCTCACCATCAATTTGAAAATGTGATTGATGTAAAGATGTCTGTCTACGCCGCGGAAAATGTTGAACCTGTCAAGAAAGATTTTATTCCAAAAAACAAGCGGCCTGCAGGGTTCAAGAGCCTGAACAAGGAGAAACAAACGGTCATCAATTTCTATCTAAACTGCAAGATGGACAGGTGAGAATAATCTTCCAGCTACATGATTTGTTTAGTATTTAACACAACTGCTTAGTATTTAATTTAACAGATTATTATTTGACGTAGATGCTTAAAATTTTACTTAACGGTTTAGTATTCTTGTTAAATGCTTATTTTATCACTTAACTGTTTATTAATTGACCTAACAGTTTATTTAATGTGCCTTATGATTTTTCTTATAGCACAATTGTTTGGAAGAACGAATGGGCCTTTACTACAAGCGCCAATTTGTACCCACTAGTAGAGGAAAGAGTGCAAGTGCCCGACGATGTCATGGACGTCTTCGTCATGATCTTGCTTGACGACCTGAAGAAGACTCCTTCCCCATACAAGCGGCGCGGATCCGTCACCAGGCCTTTTTTGTTGCTTTTGTCCAAACAACACCACACCACCAACGACTCCCTCGTTTTGATGGCCGATGCTGTCAAATCTTTCAAAAATTTGGAAGTGATTCTTATGCCAATAATTTTGAACAAGCATTTCCACCTCCTCGTCTTGGATAAAGAGACGAGATAGTACATTCACTACTCATCCCTCGACAGCAGGACATATGACAAGGATGCTGAGGAAATGGTAAGTCAGTCACTTGCATATTTTGTATTCTCTACTTCGCACCCACTTAAACATCTTTGTTCTAAACGCAGAGGAGTTTTTTCGAATCTGCACTTACAATTGAGCTGGGGCACTGTTATGAAATAGACAAGTATCCACTCTCCCATGACCGCAACTGCCCTCAACAGAAAGAGGACAGTGTTGACTGCCCCGTGTACGTCATGCGATTCATGGAGCAAGTATTAAATGGTGAGAAGCTTCGCCTGAGTCGCACAGATGTTCCATGTCTACGGCTGGAGTACGTCGCGCGCATACTTGTGGACAGATTCAGTCGAACAACTCCCCCAGGAAAACGGAAGCGAACAGCGGCTGAAGAAGCAACAAGTAACTGAAGAAGCATCGTCTTTACAAATATCGTATTCTAATTTTTTACTTTCATGTACTAACTTTTTACTATCAAAACTAACAATTTAGTATCATGTTCTAAGTCTTTACTATCCGGATTAACTCTTTAGTATCATTTGCTAAGTCTTTACTATCCGGACTAACTCTTTAGTATCATGTGCTAAGTCTTTACTATCTGGACTAACTCTTTAGTATCATGTGCTAAGTCTTTACTATCCGGACTAACTCTTTACTAACATATGCTAAGTCTTTAATATTCGGACTAACTCTTTAGTATCTTGTTCCAAGCATTAGTATATATTTAAACATTTTACAAACATATATGCCACATTTTGTAAACGTATATGTCACATTTACTAACAGATATGCCACCCAACTATGCATTAAGCAATCTATGTGTTCAATGTGCCAAATTTTTTAATCACAAGTCTTATAGCCTAGATGGAAAAGTTTAATCAGCTATTATTGCATTGCAAGTCCTTCGATTGTGGCCAGTGTTTTGACAGCGGCTGCACCGCAACTCTCGCACATTTAGCCTGCGACTCAATTCTTGTCCGCCTCGGCCGCCCAAGCCGTCTCTTCGTAATAGGTGGCCGTAGATGGAGGACGCGGGATGCATCTGTTAGCTTGTCGTGTCCGGGGACTGGAGAAATATGGTCTCCATATGCAATGACGTACATTTGTACCGTGAAGTAGTCATCCATGAAGCGATGTACACTTGTCTCCAAAGTCGCGATTGCTGCACAAGCATGCTTGCAAGGTATTTCATAGGCTTCCCAACGTTTGCACGAGCATGTCCTTGTCTGCAAATTGACCGCATAGCTGCACTGTTTGATAACTTAGAATTGCTCACCGTCCGAACGGCCTACGCGGAGCAAGCGGCTTGACTCGATAGTGTCCTCGAGCTTTTGATGTATTGCTGGGCAAAGATGTGTTCCCCAGTGCCGGACATGCTCGCCCCGGGCATACATCATATTCATGAGCTTGTACCTGAGAACAATAAGTGTTTGTAAGAGATAATCAAGCTTCCAACAAAGAGTAAAGCTTTAAGAAAGATAGTAAAGAGTTATGTTGGATATTAAAGCTTTCTATTCAATAGTAAAGACTTAAGCTAGATAGTAAAGCTTTAGGCTTGATAGTAAAGAGTTATACTAGATACTAAAGAGTTACACTCGATAATAAAGCTTTAGGTCTGATAGTGAAGAGTTATACTGGATACTAAAGAGTTACACTAAATAGTAAAGCTTTAATGTCGATTGTAAAGCGTTAGCGGTGATAGTAAACCCTAAACCTTAAACAGTATAGGATTTTTAGTCACATGTGAATATTACCTGATTAAGTCGACCATTTCGGTGACCGGGAGGTGGCGCGCCTCCTTAATCCACGCATTGAATGACTCAGCGATGTTCGAGTACATCTCGCCCCATCTTTGCCCCTTAAACAGATAGTTCGACCAATGGGTCACATCAGACTTTTGGATTAGCCAACGGTGTGCTTGTGCCGATGAGACCATAAGGTCGTTCACCGCATCATCGAATTCTTTAGCTGTACATACTTATGCGATGCGGGTAAAGAGGGCCCAACACTCTTCCTTTAATGCTTTTCCAAGGCTAGTATTTCCTTTCATGAAGTTCGCCTCTAAGTGTCGCAAACAATAGGCGTGAGACGATGAAGGGAACACCCTTGTGATGGCATTAACGAGACCTTTCGATCTGTCAGATACAAATGTAATGCACTTGTCGTAATCGTCATCACCATATATTGTATCCCTGAGAGTGGTGAGGAACCAAGTCCAATTGCAGTCTGTTTCATTATCCACTATGGCGAATGTGACGTGGAAGAATCCCTCGTTGCAATCTTTACCCGTCGCTCCTAACAAGAAGCCACCGTATTTCCCAAGCAAATGTGTTCCATCAATAAATAACAGTGGCCTGCAACCCAACTTGAAGCCGACGATACAAGCGCGAAAACAAAAAAAACCCACGCTCAATCGCCGCCATCATCACACCATCAACGCTACCGGGATTTGTTTCCAACACCTTTTCTGCATACCATAACAACAAATCATAGCTCTGTACCTCACTCCCATGGAGAGCACTTCGGGCAACCTATTTTCTCATCCATGCTTGTTTGTACGGAAGACACACGCCGTGCTCTCGCAAAATATCCCGTTGAATGTCAACGGCCCGATACAAGGGACGATCCTTGAGCTTCTGGATCACACGACCGCAAACCCATTTTTTGGATGCTTTCGGGTGGGAACTCGTCTCGATACCACCACCACACACATGTGTGGGCTGCAATGTCTTTATTCGAAAGGTTTGCAGATTCTCCTCTCGAGAAGCATGGACCCTCCAATTGCAGTCTGCCTTGGAACATCTGGCCGTCACCATTTCTCTATCATTTTTAATGAACGTAAAGTCAAATTTTCTTTTGATAGCAAAGTCACGGAGGACATCCCTGAAGTGTTCCACGTTTTCAAATCGTTCGCCGACTCTGAGCACTGCAATCTCGGGATATTGAGAAGAATCCACAATGTTCAATAACATGCTCTCGGCTAGAGGGTCCCTGATGATTGAAAAAAGATTCTTTTAAGTAAGACAATACTAAACAGAACAACATAATACTAAACATTTATTGTAAATAATAAAGAGATAAGATAAATACTAAAGCTTTACGGTCTATAATAAAGAGATAAAGCAAATACTAAAGACATTTGGTCGATAGTAAAGAGATAAGAGAAATTCTAAAGACTTAAAGAAAATCGTAAATGCTTACGTGTTTGTAATACACGGTTGCGGGAAATAACATGCACATATTAAAGGCTTATATTACCAGATAACAAAGACAGTAAATTACGTTGGAATCGAAGATCCACACTCATCGCCAACGGTCACTTCACCTGTGTCCACAATAAGGTCGACTATATTCTTTTCGAACGATTGTAAAATGTTGCACATACGTACAAAGTCTGTAGAATTGTCAATGGGACAAGTTGTTCTTTGTTCGTCTGGTGCGATATAACTCACTCTCACACCAGAGGGGTCAAGGTCCCACCGTTCACATATGTCATCCATTACTGACTCCCAACAAGTGAGCACTGTGAGCTCCAAGGCTAGACCTTCTTCCCTATATCGCGCGACGACGAAAATGGTTTCCATGGAACTCCTGTAACAAGAACGCCTTCTGCAAAAACAACATAATTATACGACACAAGCCATGAAAAAACAATGAGAAAGTGGATCTACCTTGGTTGTTTGTCAGTGTAAGACTCTCCCACTTAGTGTAAGACTCTCCCACTTAGCCTGTTGCCTCCTCGGACGCAGTTACGTCGTAACTTCTCTACAAGACTGAAAACACCACAATCGCTCTACAAAAAAAGAAAGGAAGGAGAAACGAAGGAGAAGAAGGGAAGAAGAAGACAAGAAGTAGGATAAGGGGCTTACAGCTTCTTTTGCAAGAATGAAAGTACAAAAGCTGGCTCCTAAATCCCTGTCCTTTCAGCCAAAAAGTTGAATTTTGGGCGAGAATATAAAATGGTATTTTGGGGTTTTAATTAAAAAATAACGGGTAAAGGTCACGACAGGGACCTAAAAGTAATTCATTTTAAAAAAGAGGACTGGCAGGTATAATGTTTTGTCAGAGGGATTGAAAAATCAGAAAATAAACATTCAGGGACTAAAAAATAATTTCCCTAAGAGCAAAACACAATCAATCCTAAGAATGCAATGCAGGCATATACATACATGAAACAGAGATTACATTCAGAAAGAAGATGTATATATTGTTATATGGTACAAGAACAAGAGGGCCAGCTACATCAAGACCAAAATTGAAAGCACATAAGGGGAGAAATTGAGATTTAGATGTGTCAAATTGACTTTCCAAATGCTGAGAGATTGTCAGGTTTGATTGGTGCTAAGGAATCTGAATCTGTATCTTACTTCCTCGCCGTCTTGCCGCGTTTAACTCTAATGAATCTCCGGTTGGCCTTGTCGTCACCGGCACTGCCTAGAGAGAAACTTCCTCCAGGGGGGAGTTCCGCGGTGTTAGCAGGTTGGAATGGATTGGGAGTCTGCTGACCGAATGGGGCAGGGGAAGGACTGAACTGGAAACTAGGTATTGCAAGTGAATTACTTGGTTGGTCCTCAGTCATGTTGACCTCCATGTTCGTTTGATTGTTCTGTGGAAAGGCCGAAGCAAAACTGGCAGTTGGTGACATTCCAAATGTAGGGGGAGCAGGAGTTGAAGTTGATGCTGTATTGCCTGCTGATAAAAATGAGAATGCTGGTCCTGATGAAGAGCCAAATGTGAAAGGTGAGTTCCCCGAAGCAGAAGTAGCAGACATTCCAAATGTAAGATCGGTGGATGATGAACCAGCGCCAAAAGTGGCACCAAAAGTGGGTGTTGTTGATTGAGAACTAGAACCGAATAAAGCAGAAGCTGATTGTGCACCAGCGCCAAAAGTGGCACCAAAAATGGGTGTTGTTGATTGGGAACTAGAACCGAATAAAGCAGAAGCTGATTGTGCACCAGCGCCAAAAGTGGTACCAAAAATGGGTGTTGCTGATTGAGAACTTGAACTGAATAAACCAGAAGCTGATTGTGCAAATAAGGAGCTACCAAAACCAAGCGAGGGAGATGCGGTCAATCCAAATGATGGTGTTGAACTAAATGAATTGAGTTTACCGGTGCTCTGTGATAGATTTGTCATGCCACTTGAGGAATTCGTTTGTGTGCCAAAACCAGAGCCTGTCAGAGTGCCAGAATTATTACCAGTCTGAGAACAACTAGATTGGGCTGGAGAGCTAAAACCAAAAGTGCTACTTCCTGTGCTTGAAAACAGGGATGAAGATGGGAGAGTGGAATGACTCCCAAATGTGTTTGAGAACATAGATGACATGGCTGAAGTAGATGAAGCACCGCCAGTGAATGAGAACTGAAAAGGTTTTATTGGAGCAGAGGAACCGCTGACTGGACTTGTAAGCACAGTTGACACAGCTAAGGCAGATGAACCAATGCTTGCACTTGGGGAGAAAGATGATGTACCCAGAGTGGATGAACTAGTGCTTATGGAAGAGCTGTTGATTCCTGTGTTTGAAATTGCAGATGATCCAGCAGGAGTAGCACTAGTGAAGCTGAATGGTGATGTCTTGGTCGGATTTGCTACAAGATCTTTAAAACCAGAAGCATCCAATGGAGTAGAAACTGAAGAGGGAACTATACTGTATGTACTTTGAAATGTAGTGACAGTGGAAAATATAGGTGATATAGATGAGACTGATGAACTGCTTGGAGTGGTAGTGGCAGCAGCATTACTGGTAGATAAAATAGAGATTACTTGATTACCAGAACCAGAAGCATTGGAACCAAAGATGGTAGATGGTTTAGGATTCAAGGAGCCATTATTCAGACTGGATGTAGCAGGAGCACCAAAAGCAAATACCGATGAGGCAGCGGAACTTGACAAGTCTGAAGATACTTGACTTCCAAATGCCTTATCTCCAGATAACAACGAGTGTTCTTGTTGAGTTGTTGTTAGGGCATTGCTGCAACATCACCCAAAAACTGAAAGTTAGAAGTTATAAAATTCCACAGAAAAATCAATTCACTAAATAGAATAACTAAAATCTAGCAACAACGCCAGAATGTCAAGCTGGTTTTCCCATGAAACTCAATAAAATTGAAAAATAAATCATAAAATCAACAAAATAAAAGTCTGAATAACTGGATGACCAGGTGATATTGAGAACAAAACATGTGAATATAATAGTGCCGGTAGACGTGGCCACGGTTCAGGAACCGCCGGTTCCGGTTCCTGAACCGCCGGTTCCGGTTCAAAGAAATCTTGAACCGGAACCGAACCGCCTGGACAAGGTTCTTGGCGGTTCGGTTCCGATTCGGTTCTGGTTCCGGTTCCGACGGTTTTGTTCAACGGTTCCGGTTTGACGGTTCAGACGGTTCGAGGTTTTTTTTTATTTTAATTTTTTGTTAAATCAAATAATCTAATATTTTAAATTAAAAATGAACATGAATCATGATAAGTGGGAAAAAAGTACAATATTTTTTTTACAAAAATGCAAGAATTAATTCAATACAATATTTTATATAAAAAATAAAAATATAAATTCAATACAATAATTTGTAAAAAAATACAAATACGATATGAGAAAAAAAATAAAAATAATAAAGAGCTTGAATTTATTTATATTAAGTTGCCTACGTATCCTCCTCGTATAGAGGAATCAAAGCCCACCTAGTTCTTTTTATTTTTATTATACACATTTCCCCACATTTTCTAATTCGGCTTAATCATTGCTTCAACTTTCATCATCGTATAGTTTGTCGTTGTTACTGCAGCCTATCATTTACTCACTCGTCAATGATGATGAAATATATTATTTTAATTTTCAACTCAAGTCAGACATCACAGTCACATACCAACTTAGATATTAAGTATACGACGGTCAATACACGTATTAAGATTTGAACTTTGAGCGGGTTCAAACCGCCGGTTGAACCGCCGGTTCAACGGTTTTGAAATTCTGGAACCTGAACCGAACCTTGTATGAAGGTTTAGGTTCCGGTTTCAGGACGGTTATGGTTTTCCCGGTTCCGGTTCGGTTTTTTTCCGGTTCGGTTTCGGTTCGGTTCCACGGTTCCGGTTCAGAATGGCCACGTCTAAGTGCCGGTGTGTATAATGAGAAATTGCATGAACTGCTGAATAATGAAAAGCTCCACTTCCAAGATAATAGTGCCAGTGATATCAACAAAACATGAGAATATAATAGTGCCAGTGTGTATACTGAGAAAATTGCATGAACCGCTGAATCACAAACTTCCAAGATGGCGGAAAAGATGAAAGCACCTTGTCAAAACACATCTAATCGCATACATCATTTTGTTTTATTTCTCACAAAACCAGAAGTCATGATTAAACATTTCACTAATCAATTACCCACAAAATAAAAAACAAGAGTCTAATTGAGAAGGTATATTGGTTGACCCACCCAAAAGATAAGCATCTGTCAATTGTCATGGTTATTTTACATGTATACTGCTTACTAAACAACAGTTATCCATTTATTAATCAGCTTTTTCCAAGATATAATCCACCTAAAAGCATAACTAAAGAGAATCCCGACTCATTTAACATTACTTGCGAGCCAACTATCTTACATTCTAAACTTCAAGTATAAAAGTGATGCATCCTATTCAAAATCATAGAGAGAAACAAACCAATCATTATTTTACCAAAAAAAAAAAATTTAAGGCCTTGTATAACCTGGTTGATAACTCTAGTTCAGCACTGGAGTTTCCGCTGCTTTTCGAACCCGCAGGGCCACTGGATTTTAATGAAAACATCGTTGCAGATGTGCCTGTGAAGCTAAAGGAAGACAAAGGAGCAGGTGTTGCAGGAAATGAAAAGTTAACGAGGGCATCAGAAGTGTTGCTCTCAAACACACCAAAGGATTTTGTAGTAGAAGCAGACATGCTTTGGTAGGTAGATAAAAGAGGCTTCTCTGCTGTCTCCTCAGAAATGGTAGCCTTGAATTCCGTTTTTGCTTCTTTATCCTTTTTGTCAGAGGGTGGACTAGGTGCAGACAAAATGTTTGAATCATCATCCATCTCCAACGAATCCTTAAAACAAAAAATTTGATAGTGTCAGTTGCTAGGTAAGGTAAGGCAAATCAGGGAGATTGAAAGAGTTTCACACCTGAATTCCACTAATTTTAAATGCTGGCTTTTCTTGCAAAGGAACTGCTGCAAATCCTGAAATGGCTAAATCTGAAGCCCTTTCACCATCAGAGTTCGTATATGAGGCAGGTGTGGTGGCATGAACACTGACAGCAGATTCAGGTGTCACTTTGACTTGAGAAACAGTTGACTTCAAGGGGCCATTCTGTACAACCTCTTGCTTCTGAGGTATACTTTGAGGGAGGGAATCAAGGGTATCATACACACTAAAATTCCCTTCCGTGTTCACAAATTTAGATGAATCTATGTCTTCCATGGTTCTAAGAGCCTTTCCTTGCAGCATAGGAAGTGTTAACTTCGAAGGTGACTTATCCATTGAAATACCTTTCAGTTCAGATGATTTCACTTTCGGAGGAGAGACTAGTTTATCTAGCTGCTGAAGTATTTTACGAGCCATCTCAGATGACTGGGCAGGAATATGAGGATCATTTTCATCCAAACTTCTATCATCACCATTTTTTACATCTTGTGAATCTAGGCCATATTTTCGTTCATTAAATTGAAGAGGCTTTTGAATAGATGTAAATCCAGAAAATGCATCCCTACCAAGAGTGGAGGGGATGGGAAGACGATTTCCTGAAGGTGTGGAGATGCCCTTCAAAGGGGATATTAAGTTTGATTTTTGGCGTATCCTGCGTATAGGGCCAAAAGTTCCATGATCTCTCTCTAAGACTGAACTCCCCGGCTTCGAGACCTGCTCTGACATACAAGAAGACGATAATCAAATCATGAGAACGAAAAAGCAAAAACATGAAAAGAAAAATAATGCTTCTGTAATTATAGCAATGGGATATAACGCAAATTTGTGATCCACTGACAGTGAGCCAGAATACATGTTTCATTCACAATAACAAAAACAAAAGCTAAAGGAATAAAAGAGGTTAGGCTTTTGCTTAGCCTGAACCCAAAACAGGTCTAGTTTCTGGCTAAGGCAGAAATTTGAAAGTGCTGCAGTTTTCACATATTTGACAAGAAATAACTCTGCAACTCCATGACATATAGATAAAAGTCATAAAATCTATCAAATGTCCCCTTTACTTCATCCACAGTTTCTCTTCCTTCTTGACAACCTTCAAGCAGCTAGCTTCTAGCTAGATCCAACTTGCAAAAGTATATATCAGACCAGAGAGCACTGGACCTTCATAATTGAGGTATAATTTTTCTTCAGTTACTTTTTATTGTTTACTTATTTTGGAACTTGGAGGTTGTTACATGGGCCAAATATTGAAAGTATTCATCAAGAAATTAGTAAACTAAGCAAGAATGAAATAACTGTAATTGCATTCAAACATATGATTGCCGATATTAATAAATGCAACTGGGCATCTAAACACCCAGCTAAGCTCTAATTAAAACCTAATTATAATTCATTTGGCACTATTAGCCCAACTGATAAATAATTAAATAAGAATTAACTAAGCTGAATTCAGACCAATTAAAACAAAAGTAGGATCAAATGAATAAGAATCAACTCAATTAGTGTTTGATTCGTCTGATATGTGGCCATTGCATCTCCAAAGGCATTAATTACAGTTCTACCATGATATGAACTCGTGTTGCCCAAGCTAATCTGAAGCAATTATTAGTGGGAATAGTAAGACAAGCAACCAAAGAACATATAGTTATCCATGATCTAAGAATTATCAATCTTGTTTTCATCATTCTTGTTTTTGTTAAACCTCCAGGAAGTCCAACATTAACCACATCTTGCATGGTCATTTCATTGGTGAATAATACCAACATGCAAAAACAGTTGCCTGGTTCTAGGAAAAGGTATACCTGCTTACTACCAGAAGGCTTTGAATTTGTTGCTGCCCAGTGGGATGATGTGGAGGGGCCAGCATAATTATCTCTAACAAGCATGTCAACCTGAAATCATAGTACCCGAAAAAAAAAAAAACTCTGAATTAGATGATATGCACCGAAAAGCACTGATTATTCAACCAAAGAGGAAAAAAAGGGCGCATGCACACGTGCACATACAGACATAACAATCCTTTTAAATAAATTTGACAAATACCTTGGCCTTTGCTGTAGTTGGAGCTTTAAAATATGGAGAGCGGGACATTTTATAAATTGCTGACCTGCCTCGAGGTCTTGGAGTAAAATAGCCATTATCAGGTTGCTCAGGAGCTTTAGAAAAGCGGGCAATAGATCTTGGTGCAACTGAAACATCAGACGGTTGTGCTGCATATGATATATTACTCGCCAAAGTTGTGTCTTCTCTGAAGAAATGCCGTTGAAAATTTAGACTTGAAGGGGATAACTTTGAGGGTCGAGATCCCATATATGCTTTTGCAATTTCTGCAGGTGAAGCAACTTCTTCCTCAGGAATCTGTAAACAACATTCAAGATATGCATATAGTTCTTCCTCAATAAATCTACAACACAGAGATACAGATCAAAACAGGTATCCATTACAGACAAATATTCGGAAAAATAGGCGTCCACAAACTCTCAAATTAATATAAAATCTTGAAAACAAAAGTTTCTGTTCTTGAGAAGTTTTGTAACAAAACAACAGGAAAGAGCAACTCTAACATCTCAAGCTCTTTATTTATCCTGATTCCTAATGCAATTCAAAGAATTGATCAATTAAAAAATAAGCCATATCTAAGAATGGCAAAGCTAGTAACTTCATTCTGAAAATTTTGAAACAAGCAAGTCACAAATAATAATACAATAGCTTAAAAGAAATGGTGTAATATATATGTATATATGTATATATATATATATATATATATATATAGAGAGAGAGAGAGAGAGAGAGAGAGAGAGAGAGCTGACAAAGCAAATACTGATGGCATCTGATATCTACAAATAAGCAGTCAATCTCAGGAATAAACTTTACATTGACCTATCAATGGACCTATAATATATGTATGTGTGCAGATTCTTACACGTAAACTTTGATTGGGTGTCAAGATATCTCCAAGAAAACCAGTGCCCCCATTTCTTGTTTCTTTGTCTGTGTATGAAGCTTCTTTATTAGTGCCTGCTAGTTCTACCTGGTCAGATCCAACGGTTCTTGATTGAATCAAATCTGAAAGATAATCAAATTCAGCCCTGTTTAACAGAAACCTTTGTTAGACATATAAGAATACAAGCAAAAGAGATAGTAGCATAAAAGCAACCCTAAGTTAAATAGAACAAGGACCATATTTAGATAAATTTTTTGCTTGTGGGAATTACTTGAAAGCTAAGAAACTAAGACACTGAAAGGACAGGATTAAAACCATATGTTGTTCACCAAACAAAACCAGGGCAAGCTTTTGGCAATATAAAAATATCCAATGAACTTAACAAAAATTCTAGTGTTTAGCAAACACTAAACCTGGTGAATGTTTTCTGCTTCAGCAGTTGCTCTACATCAGAAATGCCATTGGTTTCAGGCTTATTAATAAGACCATCACCATCTTTTGGTCTTTCTTCCTGTACACACGAATTCTGCAAGCAATAAATTCAAAAGCATGGTACAAAAAAGGCTATAAGGAAGAAAACCATAATACATGCTATTATACTTTCAATTAGGGAATTACAGGCTCATAAATTACATTCAATGACACAATTTATACCCACTTTTAAAATCAGAAATTCTGCATCCTACAGCATTTAAAATGCTACTACTAATCACCCACCCCACGTGATTACTGCAACTAATTCATAAACGTCATTCTCTTATTTTATCTTCAATTGGTGCAACATGCACCTCCTATTAGATGTGTTTATTTATAATTTTGTCTAATCTTGTATAACTACTCATCCAGCTTAACATCCTGTTACATTCATCTTATGAATAAATTGAACATTCATTGCCCAACACTCGCTTACGTATAACATGATTGGTCTAACTATCGTTCTATATAACTTTCCCTTCATTTTGTTGGGCATTTTCTTATCACATAACACACCCATAGCATTTCTCCATTTCAGCCATCTTGTTTGGATTCTATGGGTTACATCTTCATCTATCATCCCATCATCCTGAAAAATGGAACCTAGGTACTTAAAATGTTTACACTTTGGCACTACCACCCCCACTTAGTTTCACTTCTCCTCCATCTCTCCTACTTAAACTAGAATATCAACATATATATTTTGCTTTACTTCTACTTAACCTAAAACCTCAACTTTCAAGAGTATTTCTCCAGAGTTCTAACTTCTTATTAACTCCATCACTAGTCTTATCAACTAGGGCAATATCATCTGCGAACAATATACACTATAGAATGACATCTTAGATTCAACTAGTTAACTCCAAAATACCAAGTATGAAAACACCTATGATCATAAATATGTAATTAAACAAGAGAAAGCACGAAAAGATATATGGAGGAGAAAAAAAATCCCCTGCTTTTGTCAAATTATAATTCTGAAATGATAATAATTGACCCTCCTAGCAATTTAAATCATGAACAGACACACATGAAGTTCATGACTTTTTCGGAAGTAGTGCCTCTTAATTGTCTCTAGATTGGATCACCTAATTATCTGACTTAAACTTATGCACATAGACAAAAAATGTCAAAATGGTCTCATTTCTTCGGAGGGATATCACACACATATTTCACAATTCATATTCTTAATAAAATAAAGAAGTGCACTTGAGTAACTGTTACTTACAAGACCAACAGCTTCAGAAACTTGTTCGTTAGATTGAGGGTTTTCATCTGCAAGCATTATATCAGAAAAGTCATTATCATTAAAGTTGGATGATTGGATTCCATTAAACCTAGAAAAATCAGTAAGAATCAGTGAAATTTCCAGTTAAGTCTCAACGGGGGTGAAGTAAAAAAACAAGGCATGACTTTTAACCAAAAAACAAACAAAAACAAAAGCTTCCCTCCTTTAGCAATGTGGATGACACAGATGGAATTCAAGATATCCAGACAAAACCATACATTATCGCACATTGTTTTAACTAGAGAATAAGTGATTAGATGTCTCCAAAGTTTCACTGAATCCAATACCACGAAAAGCCAAATCAATGGAATCATGAGAAAACCGTACTATATCCTTAATCAAAATATCAACCAAAAAGCAAATAACAAAGATAGGGTTTCCAAGGACCTGGAATCGGCGGTGGCGGCGGAGACAGAGGCAGAGGCGGCGGCGGGAGGGCGAGTTGCTGCTTTCTAAAAACAGAAGAGAAAAGCCGCGACGCGCCACCGGTGATGATCCGAGAAGCGGGGTCGACAAGCATGGAGAGCCACCCATTCCGCTGGGGCTCGGGAGGGCGGACGGCGCACCGAGCGGCGGATGGAGGACGGTCGTACGGCGTGGCGGAGCGGCGGAAGAAGCGCTTGCGGAGCTTGCCGCCAGCCCCCCCGCCATCGTAGGCCGGGGAAGCCATCAGAGAAGGAATGAGAACAAGAACGGCGAGGAGAAGCGAGAGATCGAGAGATGACGCCCCAGGGATTTGAGGGTTCGTAGTTCTTACAGCGGAGAGAAGGGGAAAATCGAGGGATTTGGGGTCGGGTTTCGAGTCACCGTCTTCGCCGCCGTCGCTGTGTGTGAGATGCTCTTAATGGGACCAAAAAAAGTGACCCATCCTTTCACATTTTATATATAGGCCCTTTTTAAAATAAAAATAAAATAAAAGAGTCTAGATGGAGATTTGGAGTTTTTTATTTGGACAAAAATTTACCCTTAAATTAATTAATTAATTATATTTATTTATTTATATGATGAATATGATCTTTATTAAAAAGCATTTTTTATGTTAAAAATAAGATCATTAATTTAGTAATAGAGTTTATTTGTTATTTTTCAAAATAAGTTCATAAATTTCATAATCAAGTTTATCATCTAAGCATTTCTTAGATATTACGAATAAATGACCTTCATGTTGCTTAGGACTTTCTAAATAATAATGGTTATATAATAATAAATGCCCCTTGTATTGATAATGACTTTCATAAAAATAATAATTATATAGGATAATTATAACTAACATCAGTTAATAACTACCAAAAGGGGATTAAAAAAAATGTCATTCTAAATAGTTGTTATGATTTTGAGAATTAAAAAAATATATAATTTAAAAAAATCCAAAGTATGAATCTAATTTTCTGGTTTTAAACAAAATTAAATCAAAATTATCTATACTTACTCCCGTAATATAGATAGATGGATGTTTTTTGAAATTAAAAAATATAAATTTAAAAAAAATAAAAAAATACGAATCTAATTTTGTTTTGAAATTTTTTAAAATCAAAATTTACTCTCACCTTATAATATAGATAGATATTTTATTTGAAAACATAATTTTGTAAAAAAATTATTATTTACTATTTTGAAGATATTTTGATAAATTATTGATGACATAATATTTTTATTTTAAAATAAACTTACTAATTTCATAGACTAACCTAACTATTATAAGTCAAAACAACATTAGAAACTTAATGTTGTATTAAGGACTCAATCCTCTGAAACATAAAAAAGATTGATTTATATTTGTTTTATATTTATTCCAAAAATTTTAAAAAAATTACAATATTAGGTTCATATATCAACTATAGGTTTTTTAAACAATTCTATTATAGAAAGGTGTATACATATTCATATATATTTTTTTTATGACTTTTTGGGGTTAAAAAAAAGTTATATATATTACTAAATTATGAATCTTGTATAGGGGATAGATGCAAAATACCTTCTTGGGTCCCTTTTCTCGGTGACATTAGTTATCTGCTTTTGTTTTCGAATTGGTTCTAATGACCGTTGGTGAGGTTAAGCGGTGATCGCGGTACCACGTTAATCACAGCTGGGATGAGCAGCAGTAAGGGGCCAACAGCAAACAGCATACCAACCAATAGGAGGTGAACACGGCACATATGGATGTGGGGCCCATCACTAACTATGATTCAAACGTTAAGCGGGTGGCTCAAAACCTTTTTGTTTGCCCGCCGATTTGAGATAATTGGGTCCCACACGTGCGACCAAAGAATTAATGGAGTGTCCCACATGTGGGAAAGAGGTATGGAGGTTTCATTTTATATATATATTTTGCAAAGTTTGATCATGAATTTAAGTTTTACATCAAATAATTATTATTATTTTTTTGTTATTGACCATAAAGACCTCTCCAGAGGCCGTGATCTTAAGTGACGAGCACCCACATCTGATTTGAAGGCTGAGAACTTTATCCATGAGTGAATTACCCTAACATTTACGAGGCCAATCAAGTGAATTTACTCAACACATGGGACTAAAAGCATGCTCAATCAAATAACTATTATTAATATATAAATATGTGATTTAAAATATAAAAAAATTGAAAAAAAGAATTGATCAAAGATATAACTCAGATTAAGACCTTTCTATTTCTATTCAGAAACCACTTTGTTTGTAGTACAGAATGAGCTAATTTTGCTTTGCCTTCTCTGTTTAATCCATGAAATACAGTGCGAAAATTAACTGCACTGGGGACAATACCATTCTGCAGCATTTCATGGAGAACTTGCAGTCCCTCTTCAGACCTGCCAACTTTGCAAAGACAAGTCATGAACATTGAGTAAGTCTCAAAATCGGGACATGGACCTTTGAGTTTCATGTGCCAGAAGATATTCCAAGCATCCGAGACCATCCCCATGTTCATGTATCCGCGAATCAATGATGAATAAGTGACAATTGTTGGCTCACATCCATCTTCAACCATCTTCTTGAACACGTCTACCGCCTTCTCTATTTGTTTCTCCTTGCAGAAATGAACAATCAAGGATGTGTTTATCTGAACAGTTTGTGAAATGCCAGCTCTTTTCATTTCATCTAGCTTATCCAAGGCTTTGTCCAACTGACCGCTTCGAAGTAGTGCATGAACAACACTTGTATATATATAGTGATCCATTTTGCAACCAAGAAGCTCCATTTCTTCAGCCAGATGTAGAGCTTCTTCTAGTTTTCCCGCTCGGCACATGGATCTGATGAGCAAGGAATAACCAAGTTGTGGTGTGAAACCTCGCTTACATAGAGATTTAACTGCTTTTCTAGCATGTTCGAGCTTTCCTGATTCACATAAAGAAGATAGATAAATCCCAAGCATTTCTCTGTCAGGCATATATCCAGCATTGATCATTTCTTGGAATATCTTGATAGCTTCTTCTACCTTTCTGCCTTTTTTCCCACATAGAAACACAATGAGGAACTTGTAAGTACTGCAATTTGGTTGGTGGCCTTCATTCTTCATCTCTTTGAATGTCTTCAAAGCAATCTCTGTTAAGCCTGCTTGACCATATTGAGATATCATTATGGTCCATGTATTCGCCGTGATGGAGCAGCCCCTTCTTTTCATTTCTCCGTAAAGGTTTCTCATATGGCTGAAATCTTTGGCACTACCCACAATTTTGATCGCCATGTTATAAGTTTCTGTGTTGTGTTTATATCCAGCCTGTTTTCCTACCCATGAGAAAAAATTCAGTGCAGCAAAACCATGCATCTGACAGTTTCGAAGAGCCACTCCAACAAGTTCTGGTGTGAAACGAATCATGCTCCTCTCTAAAGCATCTTGCATTGAGCTCCAATCAATTGTCGAGGATATAATTTTACACACATCTTCGACATCTCTATCACTATATCCAGCACAGTCATTATATTTTTGAACGGTGTTAAAATGCACTTGAGGCGAGCTATTAGAGACCTCATTGCCCAACTGTTTCACCATTTCAGCATCTGTCTGATTTGGTTTTAAGGATCTAAACATTCTCTGAACTTCCCTTGCTTTCTCTATATAACCCTTTCTAACAAGAGAACATTCAACTAGACGAACTATATCCGCACCTGCATTTATATTGGATTCAAACATTTCATTCAAAAGCTTGACAGCTTCATCGGGTTCGGAAGCCTTGCAAAGTTCTTTGACGAACACCGTGTATGCTTTCCAAGATGGCCTAGTTACTTTCTGCTTCATGCTCTCAAAAACCGCTCGTGCTTCAGAAATACAGTGGTTCTGAACATGACCGGCAACCATAGCTGTCATTGCTACAACATCTGGCTCAATGCCATTTTCCAACATCTCATCATATAGCTCACATGCTTTTCCATATTCATCTGACCTGAAGAGATGTTGAATCATCTGTGTATACGAGGAAACCGTTGGGAGTGCTCCTGATTTTCTTGAACTGTAAAGCATTTCCAGGGCCTTCTGTGTATCACCTTTCCTCAAAAACCCGTCAATGAGACATCCGTAAATGTTGCTATCAACAACAGAACCATGCTTCATATCATCCACCAATTTCACAGCACAAGTCATCTTGCCAACTCGACACAACCCTTTCACTAAAATCTCATAACCATTTGCATGGACACTTGGATCTTTATTCTTCATCTCCTCAAATAGTGCTCGGGCTTCTTCAACTTTGCCAGCAATACAAAAGCTCCTCAATACACAAGTATAAACTTCTCCTGGGAGTTCTGAATTCTTCAACATATCATCCCAAACCAATCTGAACTCGGCTGTATGCCCAGACAAAGATAAACAAGTCAGGAGCTTTTCATACAGCTTCTTGTCAATTGTTATATTTTGCAAAACCATTTCTTTGTAAAACTCCATGGCAAGCTCACCTTTCCTAGCATTAAGCAAAGCATGAAGCAATGCTTCATAAACCCCCTTGTCAGGACAACAACCTGATTTTCTCATCTGATTGAAAACCCACAGTGCTTTGCCAACCTTATTTGCATTTCCATAACGAGAAACAAGAATGGTCCATGTCTTAATATCCTTCAAACATGACTCTTCATCCATCTCCCCCACCAACTTCTCCATCAAACTGAACTCTTTCCCCTCACCAGCAATATACAACATCACATTATAGGTCTCCGTGGTGTGGCGAAACCCGGGTTGGCCCTTCACCCAGTAGAAGAACCTAAGAGCCAAATGACCGACTTTGAAGCACCTCTTCAACACTTTCTCCACAATCTCTGGACCAACTGATAAACCCAGCTCATCCAAACGTTTCTCCATACCAACACCAGACAACTCCAACCGCACAACCTCCGTTATCCTGTGCACAACTGGACTAACATCTTCCAACAATGAATTCTCCTCATGAACTGTTTCCAAAACATCACTTTCATGTATTTTCTGTCCATCATTTCCAGCATGCTTCTTCTCTTGGGCATTAAAACAAACACTTTGTCTGCAATTTTCAACTTCAAGACCGCTAGAGCTCAACACTTCCGATGAAGAAGCATTGATGGTAGCTCCATCTGCTGATATAATCTGGGTGATCTTCTGGTAGAGAGAAGGCGAGCTGGGTCTTTTCAAGCGGGTTCCTTTGGATTTAGAGGCTTTGTGTGAAGGGTGTTTCCTTGAGGATTTAGAGTGTGTGGAGAAATGGGATTCATGAGAATAATAGGTATCAAACAAGATAGAAGAGCTTCGCTTTTGGTGAAAGATTAAATATTTTGAGAAAAATTTGGATAAAAATCTCATTTTTCTTCTCTCTATATGAACACAGCTCTCAAACGACACATCAGTGATTAGTTTAGCTCGGCCGCCAAATTTCCCTTTTTCTCATATTTACGTTGAAGTCCCTGTGCAAGAAACACACAAAAAAATATATATATATAAATATTAATTAACAATATGATTTAGGTTACAAAATAAACATAAATAATTCTATTTTTATATTAAAAATTAAAAATTGATATAAAAAATATTTAAACCTTTTTCAAATCTAGAATTTATATATTTTTTTTCTTTATAAAAGACAAGTTCCACCGCCTTCTTTGGAGTGGGATTGTTCTCCAAGCAGGAGAGAGAGAGAGAGAGAGAGAGAGAGATGGGGTGGAAGTGGGTGGACGAGCCATCGGATTCGCTGCCGTCGAGTAGAGGGTTGGGGAGCGCTGGCGAGCTCACGAACCCTAACCCTAGGTCGGTTGAGGATCGATGCGGGATGAGGAAGATCGTCTCGTCCAACTGCAGGACTGAGGAGGTCGAGCCCGGGCGCTTCATTCGGAAGTGCGAGAACAAGGAACAGATCTTCAGGGATTGCGTTGGAAGGTCTGTTCATATTGTTTCTTTTTTTTTTCTTGGCTGTAAATTTGTTTAATCTTGGGTTTGTGTTGTTTCTCTATTGGATTGGATGTTAGCTTTAAGTTATTAGCTATCAGATGAATGCTCATATGGTATTTGTTGATTGTTTTTAAAAAATAAGGTTGTTGAAATTAGGGTTTTTCTACGATTTGTTATGGTTTCTCCATCTGTTTACTTGCTGTAGGAAGGGATGCTAAGGTGGGAATAGGGAAATTAGTGCGTGGCTATGCCAATTGGATTACTATTTTATGAAAAACATAAAAGTTTTTTTTTCAGGATGTTGTGTAGGCTAAGATGGCTATCAGATAGTTTTTTTTTGGATCATGAAGATTTATAAGTTGAAGGAAAGGGATCGGATAGTTTTTTTGTATTATTGAAGATTTTTAAGTTGAAGTAATGGGATTATGTGAAACCTCTTTGATGAGAGGAATCAGTTTGCTGAAAGGAAAATTTTGGAACTCAAGGACTGTGGTGGAATATGAATAAGATTTCTGTTTCAATTAGTCATTGATTGGGCTCAACGTATCATCTAAGTTTCATCTTTTAGTATGATGAACCATGATTAACTTCATGAAAGTTTTACTTTTCTTTCATTTTGTTATTTATTAGTAGTGGCATACATGTATTTTTTCTAAATAAATTCTGGGTTACTAGTATGGGATTGGATATTTATTGATAGAATAATATAGGATTTTCTAAGCTACTTCCATTAGAACCTTCTTGCAATTTATGAACCGAATCCCCATATGAAGAGAATTTAAGAACCACTGATCTTGTATACATTAAGACTGCAAAACAACCTTAACCATTGAATACAATAAAGATGAAAGATTACATGGTGCTGTATAAACTATCTCTAGTTAACTTTTTACATGAATTGGTGTCAGATTATACAGAAGTTTTTATCTTGTATTGTCTCCACTTTTATGATCAAAATCATGTATATTTATTGGTTCCCTGTAAATTTGAGATTTCACTAGAATGTATAAAAGGCTCTGTATGCCTTCGCATGATAGTCAGTCATGGTATAGTTTTGGGTATCCAGAGAGCTCATTTTTACCGATAATTGCGAGTCACCAAGGTTTTTTCTGTACTTGGAATAGTTGAAAACAAGCTTAAATCCTCTTCAGTAGACTGTTAACTTGTAAGTTAAGACACCTATTGCATTTGTAGACATTTGCATGATGAAATTTTGTTACTTGTTATTTGGTTATTCCCAGCTCATAGAATCAACCGTGATACAACACCCGCACCATCAAGTGGCCTATTCTTCTGTCATTGACTTGCTAATTAAAAAACATTATTGGGATACCTCATGTGGAAGTCAGTAATTGTGAAGTTGAAAGCTGTATAACTGCATTTTAAGACTTTGGAGGACTTGGCATTAACCAATCTTAAGAAGTATCTTTTTCATCATCCTGATTTTTAACAATTGTTACTGAAGTTTTCTGCTATTTATGTTGATTGTTTAATAATTTTATTCTCTTTTCTCCCTACTACAACTAGCTCTCACTCTGTGACAAAATTCTCAGGCTAGGTGCATATTTCTATAGTGTTCTGATTGAAAACTGATGGATGATATAAATACCCCCTAGTGCTTGATATTTAATTGAGATGCAAGATTCTGGTTTAGATTGACTAACTGTAGCAGTGAAAATGTTTCAGAATTTTGCCAATTTGATGAATTATTCAAAATTTAGATTGCCTCTTGGTCTATTGGTACCGGGTCCCTTGCGTAAGACGGATGGGGTGTGTTCTCCCGAGTGATTCTGCGACACACATAAGGTGAGGGCTCAGGTGTGTGTAGCAACTAAACTCCACGTCTGGGCACACCCATGACTTCCCTCGTGGGGGCGCTTGTTGCCTCTGTCAAAAGAAAATTCGAACACAACTCCTACACTTATTAGTTAAGGATTAGTAGAGGAATGTTGTGCTGGTGTGCATGTCGCAAATTTTTAATGTTGCATGCCCATTGATATTTATAGAATACTAGTTTTGATGCTACCCCCGGGCCCCAGAGATGAGTCTCTTGGCAATGTCTGGCTGAATGGAAGGATTTCTTCCATTTTTTCACTGCTAGGATTGATATAATTCTTACGACTGGTAGACTGGTACTGTGATCTTTTTTCCATGCTCTTTAGTGCAACATGTTCCTTTTCTTGCCAGGCCTACTGAAGTGGAGACTAGAACCGAGTTCACTGAAGATGATATTACTGATAAAATCAAAAGCGGTGTGATTCCCTTTGGGACCTCCAATGCAGAGCCCTTCAATTTTCCAGGTCTTCTAGATGACATGGAGGCCATACAGCGGGGTCTACTCCATGGGTTCACCAATGTCCTGGATGCAGCTGACAAAATGGCAAATGAGTTCTTCAATTCATTTGGCTTTCCCTCTTCTCATGACAGGGAGCCTTCACCCTTTGGTCAAGGAAGGCAAGAAGGACGAGAAATCAAAATTGATGTTCCTAAGAATGATAAATTTCCCAGGAATTTGGAAAACTTTGGGGACATCAGAGAAGTGTAATGTTTCTTGTCTCCTGACTAAATCCCCCATAATTTTCGTAAGTTTAAAAACATATATCATCATGTGAATGTCGGAAGCTACATAACATATTACTGGTTTTCATCCTTCTGATTTGTATGAAGTTATAGCTATTAATAGAATGCATTTCTAGTCCATGTTTGTTGGTCATATTTGTTAATTGGCCATGAAACTGTCCACTACTTAGCATGAATAGTTTATGCATGTATCTGAATGCCTTTTCAAACTAAAATAGTGAAATAAAGTCATATAAAATATGCAGGTCTAATTTATGAAGAATTGTTTAACCAAAAAAAAATATATGAAGAATTGCATGTCAATGTGTCACAACAACAACAACAACAACAAAGCTTTAATCCCATGCTAGGTGGGGTCGGCTATATAGATTTTCTGTTTTCATGTTGCTCTTAAATATAAAATAAAATAAAATAAAATAAAATAAAAATATATAAATAAATAATAATAACAACATATAATTTTTATGAGAGATTGAGATGTTAGAACCCTACAAACAAAGTTTTAATGAAGGAAAAAACCTTTAAAACATTTATCTAATCCTATAGGGGGTATATTTAATTCTTTGTCTCTATGTCGCTTTGTCAAAAGCAAGATCCGCCTCAATATCTAGTCACACCACCTCTCCTTACATAATCTTAGGCCTACCTCTACCCCTCTTCTTACCTTCTACAACTAAACTATCACATTTTCGAACTGGAGCACCTGGGGTCTCCAGCGTACGTGTCCAAACTATCTTAAACGCCCTTCTTGTATTTTATCTTCAATTGGTGCAACATCACCTTCTGTCGGATGTGTTCATTTCTAATCTTGTCTAATGTTGTATGACCACTCATCCATCTTAACATCCTCATTTCGCCCACATCATTTTATACATACGCATGTCAATGTGTCACAAACCACCCAAATTTAAGTCGTGCAATGTGTTGGGAATTTAAAATGCAACTTGAAAACAATTCAATTAATGGCTTACTATCTTAGAAAAAAAAGGGAAAATAAGAAATTTAGATCATTAAAAATAAATAATACATTTATTAAAAAAAATATTCGCCCAATTTATTCAACATTTATTAAAAATAATATTCGGTCCAGGAGCGAGCTAGGTCTCTCCCCGGCGTCCCTGCACCCCCATTCCGCGCGTTTTCACCGGCGAAGCTCTTCCTTTCTTTCCCTGCAGAAGTATCAATACAATAGCATGCTTCGTAATGGCCATTACTTCTCCCCCACCTACTCGGGCAAGTGTGGGAATGGGAGAACTTGGGCGTCCGAGGTTTCTGGGAAGGCGAAAAGTTTCCAGTGCTCGTGGTTTCTGGGAAGGCGAAAAGGTTTTCATCAAGAGTGAGTAACATAAATAATTCTTTGGATTGGGATTGTTCTCCAAGCAGGAGAGTGAGAGAGAGGGAGAAGTTGGATCCCAACAGCGTCAGCGTGACAGTATGTCGGACGGTAGCCATAACGATGGAGTTGGTGATGCATCTGATGGAGGACAAGCTCAAACTGATCATGGACGGAAAAGAAAGGTGACATAGTATTTATCATCTTTTGGTGAAGTTGACGATGAGTACAACCCCAGGCATCCTGATGGTAGATTGAAGCCACCTGAGAAATATGCACCTCAACCTGCAGACTTTGGAGACATACATGAAGCGTATGCACAGTTTTGGGATGAATTTGAGGAGATACATGCATTTATAATTTGGGGGTAAGCTTGTATTTTTTAGGGGTCTGTGTTTGTTTTTTTAATAAGTGTTTACTTTCCAATTATTGCATGATCTGCTGGTCCTTTTCCATATGTCTATGTTGCAAAATAAAGAAGAAAATAAGAACGAGAAAACTTGCAAATGCTTATTATTATTCCAATGAAATCAAAAGCTTAGTTACAACCCACAAATAGGATAAGATTTTTCAAATGGTCTACATAATTGTTTTAATAATCAGTAATATCCAAAAAAAATAGAAATCCCAAAATTCAAGTTGTGATGTGATTAGGCGGGAATTCTCCCGCCAAAGCAACAAGAGGGTAAAATTGGTATTTTTCAAAAAATTCATTCGCTTTACTGATAAGAGGGACCTTCAAAGGAGAATTTCAAAAAGGAGGGGCCTGCCAGGAAGCTGGAATGTCAGAGAGGTCTGTTGAGAAAATGAAACTTTGTCGGGGACCGTACAGTAATTTCCCTAAAAATAATATATGTAATTATATCAACAACCATGGCGGCGGTCGGCGGCGCTCAAAGCTACTGGTAGTCGCTTTCCAAGTCGTGCGCACGGAACACGTGATCTGGTGGGCCCGTGAATGTCTGAAAGGTGTCAGAGAAGGGCTAGTTTCGTTTATTCGTCTGAAATAGGTTATCCAGTCAAAGGGACCACATCTATCAACGGCGCAAAAATCATGAACCTTGAGTTGCCTCGGGATTCGCGTTCCCGGTAGCATGGCCAGCAAAATCTCGATGAGTCCGGATCCGCATGCGCATGAACCTCACGCCCGGTCACATCATCAACGAAGCAAAGGCCCAGTTCTACATCCTTTCTGACCAAAATACCTTTAGTTACCAAAGTGTAAATAATAATAACTTTAATCCCTAATAACCTTGATATTTCTCTCTTGTTTGTTATTATTGAAATAAACTAATGTAGGTATTTCATCTTCTAATTAATGGGTGAATACTTTTCCACAAATAGATTTCAGAGGATTCGGTGAAAAATCTAATTAAATCTACCCAAATTTCTTCTGTTTTTTTTGCCCCTTGCATTTTAGTTTTTATATTTTAATATATTTATGAATTGAATTATCCTATTGTTTTTTCCAGAAGGTTTAGACATTTAGACATTGTATTCCCAAAGTGGTAATAAACAGAGAAGTTGAATGGCATTGTCATTTCTCCCCCACCCCAAAGTTCTCCTGAATCCCGACGGGACCCACCAGCCCCGTTTTCTTTTCATTCCTTGAACCACATCTCACCATAATAAGGAAGTATTTAGGTTGTGTTTGGATAAAAGGAATGGAAAGGAAAAGAATAGAGAAGGGAATGGAAAGAAGAAGGGAATGGAAAGGAAAGGAATAAAAAGGGAAATGATTACCTTGTTTGGATGGGAGGTAATAAGAAGGTAATTTATTGGGAATGAGAAAAGTAAAAAAAAAGTTGTGATACAATTACTTTTATACCCTTAATATAAAAATAAATTCATTTCTTTATAAAATACTTTGATTAGCATACTTTGATTTAATTATTATGTTTAATTTTTCTCTCTTAAATAAATTATTATAATTAAATATAAATATCTCAATTTAATATTTTTTTAATTAATATAATTAAAAATAATTTGTTATGCAAAAACGATTATAATTTACCTAATCATTTAATTAAGAATAATTTGTTAATTTAATTATTAAATTAACAATTAGTTTTAATAATCAATTAGTATATTTAAATAGTTAATTATAATATTATTATTCCATAAAATACTTTTATACCTTTGATATAATAAATATATTTATTTATTTATAAAATACTTTGAATATTATTATTCCATAAAATAATTATGATTAATTTTTTTAATTAAATAAATCATTATAATTAAATATAAATTTCTCAATTTAACCATTTTTTAATTTAATTATTATAATTAAATTATTTAAATCAAATATCTCATATAAATTACTTTGTTATAAACCTAATGATAATTCACCTAATCATTTAATTAATATATTTTTTAATTAAATTATTTAAAGTAGTAATAATAATAATAAAATTATTATTATTATTATTATAAATTATTAATAATAACTAATTAATAACTAATTATAATAATAAATTATTAATTAGAATAATTAAATTAAAAATATCTTAATTAAATGATTAGGTGAATTATTTATAACAAAGTAATTTAATTATAATAATTTATTATTATAGTTAGTTATTAATTATTATAATAATAATTTAATTATAATAATCAATTAGAGGGTAAAATTGTCATTTGGCCATTTCTCCCATGGAGGGAATGGCCATTTGGGGGGAATGGCCAGTTCCCTCTAGAGGGGAGTGTGTTTCCCTTACAAAAGGGAATCAATCCCTCTAATGGATACCCAAACATCTTGGGGGGAATCATTCCCCTTTGTAAGGGAATGAATCCCCCCATCCAAACGGGCCCTTAATTCAGTCGGGAGAAAAAGAGAAAAAGAGAAGAAGATAGAGATAGATGAGTTGATGTTTTCATAGATTTGAGTAGGTTTTGGGACTTTGTTGTGGGTTTGTGTTCTCCGTGTGTGTATATATATATATAGAGAAAGAGAGAGAGAGATAGAGAGTTTTCTTGTGGTGTGTTATTTAGAGATAAAGAGAGAGACAGAGATGAAGGTTTAGATGTTGGTAAGAGACTGTGACATAAATAAATGAGGGTTTTTATGTCACAAAAATGAATAAAGCAAATCTCCACAAAAATGAAAAGAACCTTTTTTATGTCACAGTCTCTTACCAACATCTAAACCTTCATCTCTGTCTCTCTCTTTATCTCTAAATAACACACCACAAGAAAACTCTCTATCTCTCTCTCTTTCTCTCTCTCTCTTTATATATATATACACATGGAGAACACAAACGCACAACAATGTCCCAAAATCTACTCAAATCTATGAAAACATCAACTCATCTATCTCTATCTTCTTCTCTTTCTCTCTCTTTCTCTCCCTTATCTATGATCTCCATGTCCTTAAAAGAAATGGTTTAATATGCATTAAATGAGGGTTTTCCGACTGAATTAAATACTTCCTTTTTATGGTGAGATGTGGTTCAAGGAATGAAAGGAAAACAGGGCAGGTGAGTCCCACCGGGATTCAGGAGAACTTTGGGGGTGGGGGAGAAATGACAATGCCATTCAACTTCTCTGTTTATTACCACTTTGGGATCGAATACAATGTCTAAATGTTTAAACCTTCGGAAAAAAACAATAGGATAATTCAATTCATAAATATATTGAAATATAAAAACTAAAATGCAAGGGGCAAAAAAAATAGAAGAGATTTGGGTAGATTTAATTAGATTTTTTACTGAATCCTTTGAAATCTATTTGTGGAAAAGTATTCGGCCATTAATTAGAAGATGAAATACCTACATTAGTTTATTTCAATAATAACAAACAAGAGAGAAATATCAAGGTTATTAGAGATTAAAATTATTATTATTTACACTTTGGGGTCCTTGACTGATTGTTGACTAAGGGTATTTTGGTCAGAAATGATGTAGAACTGGGTCTTTTCTTCGTTGACGGTGACAGACTGGCGTGAGGTTCTTGCGGTACGGATCCGGACTACTGAGATTTTGCGGCGCTCATGCGCTGGGAACACGAATCCCGAGGAAACTCAAGGTTCATGATTGTTGTGCTGCTAATAGATGTGGTCCCTTTGACTGGATAACCTATTTCAGACGAATAGACGAAACTAGCCCTTCTCTGACACCTTTTAGACATTCACGGGCCCACAGGATCACGTGTTCCGTGCGCACGACTTGGAAAGCGACCACACGTATCTTTGAGCGCCGCCGACCGCCGCCATGGTTGTTGATATAATTACATATATTATTTTTAGGGAAATTACTGTACGATCCCCGACAAAGTTTCATTTTCTCAGCAGACCTCTCTGACATTCCAGCTTCCTGGCAGGCCCCTCTTTTTGAAATTCTCCTTTGAAGGTCCCTCTTGTCAGTAAAGTGAATGAATTTTTTGAAAAATACTAATTTTATCCTCTTGTTGCTTTGGAGGGGAGAACTCCCGCCTAATCACATCACAACTTGAATTTGGGATTTCTATTTTTTTGGATATTACTGTTTATTAAAACAATTGTGTAGACTATTTGAAAAATCTTATCCTATTTGTGGGTTGTAACTAAGCTTTTGATTTCATTGGAATAATAATAATCATTTGCAAGTTTTCTCGTTATTATTTTCTTATTTATTTTGCAACATAGATATATGAAAAAGGACTAGCAGATCATGCAATAATTGGCAAGTAAACACTTATTAAAAAAACAAACACGGACCCCTAAAAAATACAAGCTTACCCCCAAAATATAAATGCATACCCCAAAAAATGAATAAATCGACGATATGTACCTTTCTATGACCCCGAAGTAATTGCACTAGGGACTTTACCTAAGAACCTTTATTTGCTCATCCTTGATTCCGGGATCTTCTGGTATGTGATCCTAAGGATGTTGGAAAAGGGATTCGAGATGTCAAGTTACCAATCGACGACCTACTAGCCGGTGTTTATGCGCTAGCTAAAAGACAATATGGGGAAGTGAACAAGGACAATGCTGTTCGTTGGGCAACTCTAAGGTTAGAAGCAGTTAAAGCAGGTTGGCTTGATGATGATCAGAAGTATGTTAAGAGGGTTATACCACCAAAAGATGCAATGAAGATCTTTCAAGAAGATGAGCCTGAGATCAAGAAAGTGGTCGAAGCTGCGCGGCAGGCAGTTAGGTTCGTTCCGTTCTCAACAGAGTTCAACTTTAGAGTTTATGGTGTTACCTATAACAGTTCAACCCATACTGAATATTTAGCTCGAGCTGAAAAGCTAGCTAAATCTGCTCAATTAGGCAATATGTTCCTGGGATATATGGTACCTGATGTCTTCTATGGCAGTGCATTAAGGTGGATTGAGGTTAAGAGGCCTATGGAGGTCTTGAAAGCTGGAATGACTGGTGATCACATCCCAAATGTCTTCAGAGTGCGTGCATATTTGGCACAGTCTGGCCAAGCTTTGATCACCACTTCTTGTGTTGTAATCAAGTCGTTTATGAGCAAAAACTGGTGGAATCCTATTAAAGAAGCTGGGAGACTTGTTGGCGATAGCACACTCATTCAAGTAGCAGAGAATATTATTGCCGACCCTTGGAAGTATCATCTAATAAGCCGTGCCTACGGTTTGAACCCTTAACCGCTGACGAAGCCAAAGATGTTGAGGAAGCCAAGAATATAGCTATTGAATTTGCACCTATCCTCCAAGCTTATTGCAAGACAATTATGAAGACAACCGATCTTGGTAAGGCTAAGGTACTAAAGAAGCATGCTAGCTCTAACATAGCGTTATATATTAGAGCGCAAGGATTCTTCAGAGTTGTAGGGCGTGCCAAGAATAGACATGTGATATGGGTAAAAATGAACAACCACTCTAATGCTTGACATGTGGCACATCCAAATTCGAGCCGACCGAATGGTATGCTCCAAATCCGAGCCGACCGAATCGTATGCTCCAAATCCGACCCAATGGTGGGCCAATCCGACCCAATGGTGTGCTCCAAATCCGACCCGACTCTATGGCAAGCTCCAAGACCGAGCCAACACTATGAAGAACCTCTTGCAGAGATCCGAGCCAAGCTCCCTCCAAAGGGGAGGACATAACCCAAGGAGATAAGAAGATAAGGGCACAGAACCTAAGGAGATAAGAAGATAAGAAGGGAACAGAACCCAAGGAGATAAGAAGATAAGAGGGGACCATAAATCGAGGAGATAAGGAAATAAGAGGGGCATGGGACCCGAGGAGATAAGGAAAACAGAGAAAAGAGGGAATGTTCTGACAGTGGTGCAGCCCGAGGGGCTCTTAATCATGAGGCCAACACATTATAAAAGGAGAGGTCAAGCAAAAGGAAAGAGGAGGGGAAAAATGACTCTCCAACTCCATGAGAGCTTCTCTATCTTCATGAGGGCTTCAAGGCCTCTTTTCATGGTGTCATCCATGACCAACCAGATGCTCATCTCCAAATAACTCCAAGTGAGTTCCAAGTATGAAGAAGATAAGGGTCCAAGTAAGCTCTCCTTGGCCTTTCTCTCATATGAGCTCCAAGCTAAAGTTCTATGGCCAACTCTCTTCAAGGCCTTCAAGATTTCCCCAAGACATTCAAGTCTTCTCCAAAGCTCCAAGGTAGTTCTTCATTAAACTCATACAGAGTTCTCTTCCACCATCTCCAAGGCTAAAACCGACTGACTCCAAGGCAATGCCAACTGACCTCAAGGCAAGGCTGACTGAATTCAAGACAAGGCCGACCATCTCCAAGGCCGAGCCAAATCGAACACCGTCATACTAAGCTCCCTCCATGGTCTCCAAGATGCACATGTTGTACACCTTGAGAGGGAGATTCTTGTAATCAACTGCTATATAGTAGATTGTCTCCTCGGCGAGGCCCGTGGTTTTTTTCCCGGATTCACGGGGTTTTCCACGTAAATCTGACGTCCCCCTAAATATAAATCTCAACCGTTAGTCTAGATCGGGGTTAATCTCTAGGAGATACCGATTTTAGCACTAACAACATGTAATAGACATGTTTGCTTAGACTGTCTTTGGGAGACGCCAGGAAGTTCTGCCAGCTGGTCGAGATGCAGGCGAGTGTTTGAGGTGCCCGGAAATGGCCAGTAACTTACTGTAACAGTTTACTTAGACATGACATGGTTACTTCTCTTTTCTTGCTATAGACTGTCTGTCCCAGTAGGTTTTTGATTTTCTATGGACTTTGTGTTTGACTTGGTTTATGACTGGTTTGGACTAGTTTATACAGTATTGCTCTTAAGTTTGGATCTTGTATGCATAATGGTATTTGTGTTGGTTTTATATCTTGGTACTAGTCTGATATTGAGATATATTGCTAGTCTGCATTGTATGTTTTGTCTGACTCTGTTTTGCAGGTAAAAAACACTTTGGAACACGGCCAATTAAATGAACCCGTACAAGGATGGAAAAGTCCTCCGGTTGGTGTAGGACTGGATCTATCCGGATTATACAGGGTATATGTCCTCAACTTATCCATAGACCTTTTGATTTGATCTTTGTTGGTTTGCTTCTTTTTTTTTGTTTTTTTGTTTTTTGCGATTGCCAACCCCATCTGGTATGGAATTAAGGCTTAGTTGTTGTTGTTGTAAGGACTGTGGTGTAAGATTTCTTTCAATAAGTCATTGATTGTGCTCTACTTATCATCTAAGTCTCATCTTATAGCATGATGAACCATGATTTACTTCATGAAAGTTTTACTTTTCCTTCATTTTGTTATTTATTATTAGTGACATACATGTATTTTTTCTAAATAAATTCTGGCTTACTAGTATGGGATTGGATATTTATTGATAGAATAGTATAGGATTTGCTAAGCTAATTCCATTAGAACCATCTTGCATTTTATGAACCGAATCCCCATATGAATAGAATTTAAGAACCACTGCTCTCATATACATTAAGACTGCAATACAACCTTAACCATTGAATACACTAAAGATGAAAGATTACATGGTGCTGTATTAACTCTCTATTTTTACATGAATTGGTGTCAGATTATACAAAAGTTTTTATCTTGTATGGTCTCCAATTTTATGATCGAAATCAGGTATATTTATTGGTTCTCTGTAAATTTGAGATTTCACTAGAATGTATAAAAGGATCTGTATGTTTTCACATGATAGTCAGTCATGGTATAGTTTTGGGTATCCGGAGAGCTCATTTCAACCATCAATTGTGAGTCACGTACCAAGGTATTTTCTGTACTTGGAATAGTTGAAAACAAGGTTAAATCCTCTTCATTAGTGAACTTGTAAGTTAAGACACCTATTGCATTTGTAGACATTTGCGCATGATGAAATTTTTTTACTTGTTATTTGGTTATTCTATGAAGCAAAGCAACTTCCTAGCTCATAGAATCAACCGTGATGCAACACGTACCCGCGCCATCAAGTGGCCTATTCTTCTGTCAGTGACTTGCTAATTCAAAAACATTATCGGGATACCTCATGTGGAAGTCAGTAATTGTTAAGTTGAAAGCTGTATAACTGCATTTTAAGACTTTGGAGGACTTGGCATTGACCAATCTTAAGAAGTATGTTTTTCTCTCTACTACAACTAGCCCTCACTCTGTGACAAAATTCTCAGGCTAGGTGCATAGTTCTACAGTGTTCTGATTGAAAACAGATAGATATAAATATTAAAAATTGCATGGCTTTTACAAGATTCCCTTGGTTCATCCAATTATAGATTTTTTTTTTTAAATTTTCTTGTTGATCTTGTGGTTTTTGCTTATAGTGAAAGTGCCCTAGAAATATTAGCTTCTACGCACGTGAAGTGGATCACCATGTACTTGTCAAAAAACTTTAGCTTAAGAAAAATTTTAAGGTCCATGTACTGAAATAAAACTACTGAATTGCTTAGACAAATATTTGGACATCATTTTAGGGCCAGCCAATCCACCCCCCAAGTGCTTGATATTTAATTGAGATGCTACATTCAGGTTTAGATCGACTAATTGCAGAAATTGAAATGTTTCAGAATTTTGCCAATTTGGTGAATTTTTCGAACACAACTCCTAAACTTGAATGTTGTGCTGGTGTGCATGTCGCAGATTTTTAATGTTGCATGCCCATTGATATTTACAGAATACTAGTTTTGATGCTACCCCCGGGACCCAAAGATGATTCTCTTGGCAATGTCTGGCTGAATGGAAGGATTTCTTCCATTTTTTCACTGCTAGGATTGATATAATTCTTACGACTGGTAGACTGGTACTGTGATCTTTTTTCCATGCTCTTAAGTGCAACATGTTCCTTAATTTCCTTGCCAGGCCTACTGAAGTGGAGACTAGAACCGAGTTCACTGAAGATGATATTACTGATAAAATCAAAAGCGGTGTGATTCCCTTTGGGACCTCCAATGCAGAGCCCTTCAATTTTCCAGGTCTTCAAGATGACATAGAGGCCATACAGCGGGGTCTACTCCATGGATTCACCATTAATGTCCTGGATGCAGCTGACAAAATGGCAAATGAGTTCTTCAATTCATTCGGCTTTCCCTCTTCTCATGACAGGGAGCCTTCACCCTTTGGTCAAGGAAGGCAAGCAGGACGAGAAATCAAAATTGATGTTCCTAAGAATGATAAATTTCCCAGGAATTTGGAAAACTTTGGGGACATCAGAGAAGTTTGTCTCCTGACTAAATCCCCAATAATTTTCTTATGTTTAAAGACATACATATTACTGTTTTTCATCCTTCTGATTTGAATGAAGTTATATAGCTGTTAATAGAATGCATTTGAAGCTCATGTTTGCTGTTCATATTTGTTAATGGCCATGAACTGTCCACTACGTAGCATGAATAGTTTATGCATGTATCTGAATTCCTTTTCTAACTAAAATACTGATAAAATTTATGAAGAATTGCATGTCAGTGTGTCACCAACCACCTAAATTTAAGTCGTGCTATGTGTTGGGAATTTATAATCCAACTTGAAAACAATTCAATTGATGGCTTAGTATCTTAGAAAAAAAAAAGCTTCCAATAAGAAATTTAGATCATATATAAATAAATATAATTATAATTCCAAGTAATAAAAGAGTAAGTCTATAACCACTAGTGCCCATTTTCTCTACCAACCTAACCTCGATCCTGCTTGCAGGGTGCCGCGATTTGTGGTGGTTTTTTCTTCATTTTTTTTTCCACTCTAATGGCCCACCAATTACTTATTCTTCTAAATTGTTTTATCAACATCATTAAAAATAAATAATACATTAAAATTAATATTCAACTATATTATCAATGAGAAATTTAGCAGATAATTGATAAATTTAATTCATAACGAACCAGAAATCAATGAATTTAAATTTTACCATATAATGGATACTCCAAAGGTGTAATAGCCGAGCGGCAAGGTCCCTTACACACGAGATGTAGACCACGGTTCGAATCTTTCCTGTGACAGGGTGAATGCGCAAGGCATGGGTTGGCCAGTGGGTGTGGCCCATGCACATTGGAATAATTTTCACGTGGGGTTGGTAGTCACGGGCGATAAAAGAACGGGTGCCGAAGTGAAACTCGCTGGCCTGCGGGCCGCAGGCGGTAAAAGACGCACCCCGGAGTGAAACCCGTAATAGTCCGACCCTTGAGTATGTCCTATCTTGATATAATGGGGTTTATCCTCTTATTCAAATAATAATAATAATAATAATAATAAATAAAAGAATTTATCTTTTTTACAAAAAGAAAATACGGTTCAAGTAAAGAAACGCGTTTGTTTGACCCGAACCCAAATCCGGTTCGAGGCCGTTATGAGTCACGTCTCTGCATCCTCTCCTCCCCCATTTCGCGCGCTCTCTCTCCTTCTCGTCTCTCCTCCTCCTTCGACTCCTCCGATTCCAACCCCATTCTATCCTTCTTCGAATCCTTCATTGATTCCATCTCTACCCATTCTCATCTTCTATTCCAATCAATTCATTGCGGAAAGTTGTGATTTTGATCCAAATCTCTAGTTTTCCACCGGTTTTAGGGTTTTTTTTTTCTTCTCATTGACCCATGGATGATTCTTGGGGTGGTGGCGCTTGAATCCGATTAGGTTTTTGGGGGTTGGATTTCAATGGGGAACTCCTGTGTTGGGCCTACGCTTGGAAAGAGTGGCTTCTTCCAGTCCGTGTCGGCTTCATTGTGGCGCGCCAGAGGTCATGACGACGTGCTCCCGGCTCCCAAGGAGGAGATTTCCAGCCGTAAGCCGCCGGAGATACCACCTGTTAATGCTTCAGGTCCTGCTGTTGATAAACCGCCACAACCTGTCAAGATTCCGGATGGTGAGGTGAACCCTCCAGCATTGCCTTCGAACACCGCTGAAGTTGAAGCAAAGCCACCTCCCAAGGTTCTTGAATCAGGGACGAGACCCCTGGGTTCTGAGCAGGCACCGGCTAAGCCTCCAAAGAAGCCTCACCATGTTCGAAGAGTCTCAAGTGCTGGCCTCCAGATTGACTCTGTGTTGAGGCGAAAGACGGAGAATTTGAAGGATATTTATAGCTTGGGGAGGAAGCTAGGGCAGGGGCAGTTCGGCACCACGTATTTGTGCATAGAGAAGGCCACAGGGAAGGAGTATGCTTGCAAGTCCATTGCAAAGAGGAAGTTGACAACAGAGGAGGATGTTGAAGATGTGCGGAGAGAGATTCAGATAATGCATCACCTTTCGGGCCATCCGAATGTCATTTCGATCAAGGGGGCTTATGAGGATGCTGTTGCGGTGCATGTGGTTATGGAGTTGTGTGCTGGAGGAGAGTTGTTTGACAGGATCATTCAGAGAGGGCATTACACGGAGAGGAAGGCGGCCGAGCTTGCCAGGGTGATTGTGAGTGTTGTGGAAGCTTGCCATTCCCTTGGTGTCATGCACCGTGATCTCAAGCCGGAGAACTTTCTCTTTGTCAACCAGGACGAGGAGGCACCTCTTAAGACAATCGATTTTGGTTTGTCCATATTTTTTAAGCCAGGTATACATATATCTGCTTCTTTGCTTTCAGATTCATCTGTTCTTTGTCCCTTCCAAATATGAAGCTTTTTTACCAAACTTCAAAAATTTTACCTCATAGAACTTAGCTGTAATATCCAAATGATTCGCTGCAATTAGTGTGTATTCTCCCATTGATGGAGGAGATGGGTTGAGCAACTAGTTCTGAGACAGAAGTGAAGCATTTATAGATGTTAAACTACTATTTATTGGCAAGCATATAGCTATAGGCATGTTCTGAATTCATTTGAGTGGAGACAATGGTCTCTTTCCATTAATAGAACATCAATGAGGTCATTCCGCAATAAATGATGAATTATAAGTTATGTGTTCAAAGTAGGACTGAAAAAGATTCGTACAATACCTTAGAAATCTTTGCTTGACACCATAAGATGTCACACATATCTTTCTAATTCATTGAATTTACTATTCATTATGTTTTCAAACCCCAATTAGTAAAGGTTATTTGTGAGGGTGCAAATACTAGTTGTTTCTACACCTATTTGCTTTCATTTACTCATGTGTTATCTCTATCAGTTTCCTTGGTCATTAATGTGGATTGTTTGCTTTTCATGGGAATCTTTGAATTATTATGGTCATCCCTGTGTGAACATGAAATAGATCCTCAAGGGGGAAAACTAAAAGCATTTTCAGACTCTCAGCTTTCCTCGACTCAATAGTCAATACTATGGAATGCATGCCTTGGTCAGTTGTATACATATACTGCCTAGTGTTTATTTATCTGATCATTAATTGTCAGATCTTTTATCTCAGGAGAAATATTCAATGATGTGGTTGGTAGCCCTTATTATGTTGCACCAGAAGTCCTAAGAAAGCGGTATGGTCCAGAGGCTGAT
The DNA here is from genome assembly GCA_026586065.1 of Dioscorea zingiberensis. Taxonomy (NCBI): domain Eukaryota; kingdom Viridiplantae; phylum Streptophyta; class Magnoliopsida; order Dioscoreales; family Dioscoreaceae; genus Dioscorea; species Dioscorea zingiberensis. The sequence goes on along the minus strand of CM048819.1, from coordinate 62,437,193 downwards.
GTTTGGAGTGCTGGGGTGATAATTTACATTTTGCTAAGTGGTGTACCACCATTTTGGGCAGGTCTGAACTCAGTGCTTTTCTGAAGTTTTGATCTTCTGATTCTTCCATTGACTGTGAGAATTTTTTATGTTTGCACTGGTAAGGCTTGAGCTAATCCATGTGTTCTTGACTTTGCATCATATATAGAAACTGAACAAGGTATATTTGAAGAGGTTTTGAATGGCTCACTGGACTTCCAGTCAGACCCATGGCCTAGCATCTCAGAGAGTGCCAAAGATCTTGTAAGGAGAATGCTAATTAGAGATCCAAAAAGGCGGTTGACTGCCCATGAAGTTTTGTGTGAGTTTTTAATCTCCAACTTCTGGAAATGCTACACTATTTACTGTAGGATTTTCTCCTTAGCAGCAGTCATGCTATACTGGAACAGATTAAATAATGTTGAAATAATGAAATTAGGAATTGGAAAATCATACATTATTTTTAAACCAGCGAGTTAACTGGAGTGCATTTTCTTAAGCTCTGACTGTTTGCAAATAATTGCAACCTCAAGTAGTGAATCTAGTCTTCTGTATTGACACATTATACAACACCTGCTTTGAATGCTTTGAAGTTCTATTTTCTTTTAGGAAAACCTGATGTTTTCATTTCAGATGTTTGGCTTGAGAATAAAGGGGATTGTTCTCAAGTGTAATTCAATTTTGTTGCAGGCCATCCATGGGTTCAGGTTGATGGTGTGGCTCCTGATAGGCCTTTGGATTCTGCAGTTCTTTCCCGGTTGAAGCAATTTTCTGCAATGAACAAACTCAAAAGGATGGCCCTCAGAGTAGGTTTTCCTAATCTTGGAAGCTTCTTTCATCTGAAAACGTAGTTTTGATATGATTTGTTTTGGATGAAAATGCTTTGCATGTGATGGGCTTTCTTTTGTGAAAAGCAAATTTTTTTGCTAACTCTTTGATCTTCTTAATGTCTCACTTGGTGCTGTATGTGTTTTGGTTCAATTATTGTCCTATCAATTGTAAATTTGTACTATTTTCGGTGTAGATTATTGCTGAGAGCCTCTCTGAGGATGAAATTGCTGGTCTTAAAGAAATGTTTAAAATGCTAGACACGGACAATAGTGGTCAAATTACTTTTGAAGAACTCAAAGCTGGACTGGAGAGAGTTGGTGCAAATCTTAAGGAATCAGAAATTTATGCACTGATGCAAGCGGTGAGCATTAGCTTAATCTCATGTGGTTTTCTTATTACCTGCAAGATCTTTTTACCCTTGACTCCATGTTTCAAATATATTCTATGAATGATTGAAAACAACATTACCTTATTAACTTCTGTTTGTGCATGCTTTAAGCAAAATAAATAATAATAATAATAATTAAAATGGATGATTCAGATGGAGCAATATTTTCTGTCCTTGTACAATCCTTTTTTTTCCCTACTTTGCCACATTCTCTTTGGTTATAGTTGCTCTACATGTAAACTGGCATGTGACTGTAAATGTCGAGGCAATGGAGCTACTTCTGTGCCAGCGATACCTAAATTGGATATTTTAAAACTAATGATCCCCAAGAGGAATTTCCAAGTGGGATGAATGAAAAGGAATTTATTGTTTTTCTAGATGGATACTATGAAGCTAACTTCTGCTTCATTTACTTTTTATTTCTTATTTAGTATTTTGATTCATGGATTGCATTTCTGTATAACCATCTGGCTGGATTTAAGTTTCACTTTACAATTATGAAACACAATCTATCTATATACTTGGTTGGTGTAAGATTAGAAATGACTAAATAGTTATTTACCAATCATCCAGCACAAGTGATAGACTCGGTGACCATGAGAAGACAATTATAACCAAATCCAATCAGTTCTTAGTGATTACTAGTAACTACGAAACTATTGGTGTTGGACCCATGATTAGTGATTTTGAGTCTTATGTCCAACTGCAAGCATGCTACATATTTCTGAAGATAAATGTCCTATTCTCTATCCTTACTAATTCATGCTTATTCTGGAACCTTACAGGCGGATGTTGACAACAGCGGCACAATAGATTACGGCGAGTTTATAGCTGCTACTTTACATTTCAACAAAATAGAGAGGGAGGACCACTTGTTCGCAGCTTTCTCATACTTTGACAAGGATGGTAGTGGTTACATAACTCAAGATGAGCTACAACAGGCCTGTGAGGAATTCGGTATAGAAGATGTCAGATTGGAAGAAATTATTCGGGAAATTGATCAAGACAATGTAAGTTTCTTTTCTTTATTCATCATGGTTTAGCTCAATGTGGCTTCTAATTCTGAACACATTAAGGGATTAATCCTTCATGGCATTTTAACAGGACGGCCGAATAGACTACAACGAATTTGTTGCAATGATGCAAATGGGAAACCCGGGTATTGGGAAGAAAGGGTTGCAAAACAGTTTCAGTATTGGATTTAGGGAGGCTCTAAAGCTTTGACATTGTCTGCTCTTTCTTTCAATAATTTTTTTTTTCCTTTAGATTTGCTGTAGGTTTTTTATTGCATGGATTTGTAAAGGTCACTGTTGCTTGTAAAAATTCATCTCCAAGCTTCGGCATGTTTTACCAGTTTTTATATTTGAAGATTATTAGTCAGGTCTCATAGAGAGTTTGACCTAAAAGAATCTCTTCTCTTGATTATATCTTCTTTTCAAATTCTTGTTGAGGGTGTGTGTACTTCTGCTCTTCAGTTTAGATTTTTGTAATTGAAATTTAAAATATGGAGGTGTGAAGTGACCAAGACATCATTATCCATTCTTCCATGAATCAGTGCAAAGTAATTCAAAAACAAAAATATAGAAGGTTGTCATTTCTTCCAATTTTACAATAATTATGCCCATCAATTTCCATCTGTATCAGAATAATAACAAGCTCGTACAACTTAACGACAAAATAATTATGTTTAATTGGATTTGAATGACAAAATACAATATAACTCAGGAGATAATATATTGATTAAAAGATAAAAGGAGATGAAGTACACTTAATTTATGAAAAATTAAAAGAGCTTCATCTCAAATGCCATGTCAGCTTCCATAGAATTCTCATGCAGCATATCATACAGATGTTTCTTTCCACCTTATTAACAGATTTCAAAGTCTGCTTCCAGCTTCCTTTCTCTCAATTGATCAGCATATTAAACACACACACATATAAATATATATACACACAAGTCCACCAGTCTGCGGGGGTGATGAGAATTTAAGCACCATTTATTTCCACATAGACTCTTGAATCCAGAAGAAAACCCGTGCCACCTGAAAGATTATCCCCAACAGCCACAAAATTAGGGAACTCAAGCAATGTATTATCTCACTAGATAGATGTTCAACATGAATTGAAATGTTAGTTTTGCATTTGAAATTATGAGTGCATGAGTGATGTTTTTCTAGAGACTGCGTTTTCTGGTTTTCCCGAATTACATCTTAGAGCCTTGTGAAAGAACGAGAACCATGTACATTAGACATGTGATGTTTGATTTATGAAGGTCCACTATACAATAAATTTCCATCAACCACTTGGTCCTTCGTGTGTACTTAGATTTTCCTATCTGTACGAACCTCTTGGATTTGCTATGTTAATCTGAGGCCAGAAGGTGATATTAACGCAAATTTTTAAGGCCATGAAGAATTTCAGAAATAAGAAAACAAGTCCTCAACATGTTAGGCTAATCAGATATAGATAGTACTTCCAAGAAAAAAGTGAAAAGACAGAAGAACAAAACAATAGTAAAACTAAACTATACACCTTTGGTCACAATTCTATCAACTCATTCTAATAATGTCTATACACTCAATGAACTAATGCAAAAAATTAACCTCAGAAGTTGAATAATTAGAAATGGCAAGACAATTAATCAGGTGAAGATATCAGCATAATGGCCTATATAAGTCATACCTCCATGGGTAAAATCTGATGTTTATTGGAGATGGTCTGAAAACGTAGAAGAGCTCAACTTAGACCTGGATTTGAGGCACAACAAGCAGGTGTAGAGCTATTGTTTGCTGCAGTATTAGCAGGATTATCTGGAACTCTCTCATTTCTTGGATCTGTATGATCTTCAGTGAGTTGGGTACTATCTCTGGTACCGAGGTGCTCCATCATGTTTGAAACAGTAGATATTCCAGTACTTACATCTCCACTGACATCAGAACGAAGATCTGATATAGAAGTGTTGCGGGAAAAAAACTTCTCTTTCCATCCACGTGTACTGTTTGCAATACTCTCCCTGTATCTATAAGACAGAACAAATAGCAGGAGAGAAGATGAGAAGCTATTTTCCCTTGATACAAGCCAATGGATTGGGACTCTACCTCATTGAGACTGCATTAAAGCGAGATTTTAAGGTCTCTGAAAATGACTGGAAGTCTGATGGTCCAGCTCTATCTTGAGTGGAATGGACAACAGAGCTCCTATTACAAAATAACCACAAAGCTCTCTGGGTGAATTAGAGAGACCATGGCAGATAAGTTCTATACAGCAGTTCACAAATAAGGGAATACCGGCTATAAGACAGAGCAGGCCTAGCAGCTGCGGTAGAACTGGACCCAGATTGTATAGAGACAACTTGACCAGCTTGACCCCGGGTTGTGTGCCGGGCCTGGGAAATTGATTCCTCAGATGTTGTATGAACAGGACCTGATGAGTCAGCAGCAACAGTCGTTTCAATCATTTCATTCTCTCCTCTCTCACCAGAAGTGGCTGGTACAGAACTTGAATTTGTTGAGAAAACCACGTATTGGGGGTGGCCCCTTGCTGAGGACCTGATTCGCTGTCCTTCTCTTCTTGAAATATGTTGTGCTCTACCCCTTGCAGCTGCTGCAGCCAGGTGTTGGAATATACGCTCCTCAAGTTCAGCATCATTTGGACCGAGTGGTAGCTGCACAGATATTAGTTTCGTAAGGAAATCACAAGTTTAACTGGTGACAATAACCTAGATAGTGAAAGAAGTGTGCGTGAAGCATGAGAGCTACACACATGTTGTAATTCAAAATCCCCAAGTGCTGGATGATAATATGCAGTACTTCGTGGTCGATTCAACCTCAAATTCCTCTCCCTTTCCACAGCTTCAAGTAATTCTTGGCTGTGACAATAGAAAAAACATAAATAAAACTCTTGAGCAGCACAGCAACAAGTTATGCTTACCACAACAATGGGTGCCAAGTACCTGATGGGATCCTTCAAGCTAATGGCTTGCCAACACATTGGGCACTGAGAACTTCTTTGACACCTAAAATCAATTATGATTTATTATGATTGATATGCTAATTCAAATCACAAAGAGCCAAAGAGTTAAAAACAAAGGAATCAACGGCACAAGAAAAGGGAGTATGCTTATCTACTTTTAGTAGATAACTGAAAGTCGATTACTGGTCATATATACCAGATAATGGAATTTTCTCCATCATTCAATATTTCATTCCCTAATGCTATCCATCTTGCTTGGCTATATCTCTCTGACATAATAATAAGTTCCAGACAGATATGTGAATGTATAAGAAAGTAGAAAAGGTTTGTTAACTGATGGGTGTAATAAGCACATCATCCTGAAGCATAATATGAACATAAAGCCAAACTCAGAGTGATGAGGTACACACTAATACGCTACATAGTACATACCACATGAGATGGAATCCATATACATTTATTGGAAATGCAGACAATTGCAGCACTAAATCATTCTAAGCTCAGCATAAAAGCTGAAGAATGCAGTAGGAGAGACTAAGAGAGGATTTTCTTTAACAGGGATTTTCATGAGGGAAAGACATGACAAGTGCTTCACATTTGCCTCTGGATCAGCTCAAGTGATCAAAGTCACATCAAAGTTTAAAACTGTTACAACTCTTAGAGACTGATCATTTGAGGAAATAGATAAACAGAGCAAGAATTGAAAATAAAATACAATGCTTTTCAGGCCATGAAATGTAGCATCCAATGCCTGCTTTCTGCTATTTCACACACTATCTTGCCACCATACCACCATCAACAGAAAATCAGAAATATTAGAAGAAATTATTATCTTAAACAGAGAATGAGAAAGCAAGAAACTGATTTTATCAATTCTTTGGGTATACCTAGAACCAAGACAACAGATACAGAGATAAAGGATATTTTCTAGTTTCTGGTACACTAAAATAAAGGAGAATATATTTATTATTTGCAAGGAGCTCAAAAACAAATAAAATCAGATTATTAGATGTCCATGTCCCCGCATACGAGAAAAGAAACAAAGAAAGAAGAAATAACAATAGATGCAAGGAATACCATTCAAGGATGCACTGAAGATGGAACTCATGCTTGCAACTTGTCACCTGAACAAAAACAACATTGTAAATTCAAAGAACAACGCTGGAAACTTAATATAGACAACAAAAAGGAAACAAGTTAAGAACAAATCCATTCAAAAGAAAATGACTGATCCCACTGAAAATAACATACAGTGGACGGATTGCTATCACAAAAGTCCTCGAGACATATACTACAAGCATCACCACAAGCATCTTGGAGACCACCTTCCACGAATGCTGCAGCCGATGACAGGTGGCTTTCCCCCTTCTCAGTCTCCATCCTATCAATGGATACAAGAAATTAAGGAAAACAACCCAAGGAATATGAAAAGTGCACCAAGATTTCAACGAAAATTCAACAAAAGCAGCCAATAGACGAAAAAAGCCAGCGCCTTTAATCAAAACATCATCAAAATACATCCCAAAATAAGTCAAAAATCTCAACTTTCACAAAAAAAATCTCTATAAATAGCCATATAGACAATAAAAACAATAGAATTCACATGGAAAATCATGGAATGAAAGCACAAAATCGATCATAGAACGATAACACACAATGAAATGGGAATACCTCAGAGAACCCGATTGGGGCTGAGGAATCGATGACTCGGTTATACTGCTAGACATTGATCACCAATTCCATCAAAAGCTAAATCGATTCCATGAAAAACACGGAGAGAGAGAGAGAGAGAGAGAGAGAGAGAGACGCGAAGACGCTTCCTCTTTGATTCTTCTTCGTCCCTCTCTCTCTCTCTCTCTCTCTCCCCCCTTCCTTTCATCAGTGGTGAATAAACAAAGAATTCTGAATTATTCCCTCGCGGAAGAAGTTAACCTAACCTCTACCATAAACGTGGCTTGTTATTCACCCAATTGCTTAGATTGCGGGACCCACATTTGACAAGTAACGAGATGCCACGTAGCTTAAACTCCTGCTTCGAAAAGACAGCATACAATCTCAACAAACAGAAATAAACAAATGCCTGCTCTGTGAGGGTGTAACAATAACCGTCGGATGGAACCAAATAGATATCCATATTTTGATCAGGAACACAGATCACACAGAACACTTGCATTCAAAGTTCAGCAGCTGAAGAACTCGACAGTACTTCTATCTCTTCTATTGGCATCGTTCTACATTTTGGCCGACCATTTTAGCATCTTCTGATCCCCCATGTTCATCAGGATCTCTGCTCAGCCCTTGCTAAGGGGAGAATAGCTTCAGAACCTGGCAGCTTTGACCTTCCTGGCCTCCTCTTGTGTTAGTGGCCTTTTTTCTTGTGCAGCCTTCGCAACTCCTACGCTTGATCCCGATCTCTCTGCGGTTTGACTTGCCTGACTTCTTCTTTCTTAGCAACCTGGATTTCTTCTGCATTTATATATTTTTCCACTCTTGCAAGGAGGTAGGCTAAGTCTATCGGCTGTTTCTTGAACAATGAAAACTAGAAAGACGACATCCGCAAGCTTTCCAAGAGGGCGGCCACAACAAAGGCCTGATTGAGACCAGTACTTCTAGAGTCTTCATATTAAACCTCTGGATATAGCTTTGCAAACTTTCCCCCTCATGCTGCTTGATTCTCATCAACATTGCAGAGGTCTTCCTCTGCTTCTTACTGCTCAAGAAGTGCATGACAAAGACGTTGGACAGCTCCTTGAATGATGAAACAAACTCTGGGGGTAGATGAGAGAGAGCCAAGTTTGCACTGCACCTCTCAAAGTAGCTTGGAAAGCTCGACACATGATATCGTTGGGGCCCCATGAAGAAGCATCATAGCCCTGAATTATTCCAGATAGACCACCGGGTTCGAGATGCCACAATTAATAGGTCTCCACAGATGACATTCCAAACCCGACAGTTAGAGGAACTTCAAGGATTTCAGGAATGAAAGGAGAAATAGTTCGAGAAGCATACCTTGGCCGCCACTTAGCTAGCTGGGGAGCAGTTTTATGTCTTGGTCATGGGGGCTCCTCAAAATGAGACTGGGGCTGGGATGATCCCGTACAGTAGGGCGATCAACTGTACTTGTCACATTACTTAGCTTGAACCTCGAACTTTGGAGCTCATGTAGAAGACCATTTTCCACTCTCGAACAACTCCCCAATGAAATCCTTCTGCTGAGGAGGAGGTTGAGAAGGTTGGTCTTGGTTCTGGATGGCTCTAGTGAGTGTTTTCAGTTGCTTTTGGAGCATGTGGATCTGCACATCACACTGATCCTCCTCCAAAACCCCGGTGCGATAGTACGGGTGAACAATACCCCCGACCCCCCAAGGTCATGTCCTCCACAAGTCAGGCCTTCAATATGTCAGCTCTGCGGGTTAGGTTCTGCAGGTTAGGTGGTCTTGGACATTCTCCCAACATATTATCTTGTATATACGAAGTAAGCATCTCTCTTGACTTACAATTATAACTCTTATAGGATCATTCTTGGATATAGTTACTAAAAGTGCAGCAACCAAGCCAATGACATTGGTGATTAGTGATTACATCAAAGAAGTGAGTTTGTGTGGATGTAGGCCTTTGAGTATCTCATTAGTGATGTATGGGATGGAAGATTGATTGAGGCGTGTGAACGCATTGTTCTTAAGAACTATTTCGTCTCTTCGGAATATGTTACTTAGTATAGCAAGGATCTTGATGGCGTAACTCTCCCAAAATATATACAACAATGTTAGAGTCTTCAGATCTATGCATACGAACCGAAAAACCGCGAGTGCTCAAGGATTGCTCTAAAAAAGTAGAAAAGAAGAAAACAAATGAAACAAGAAGAAGGTAAAACAATTGTTTTTCTCTGTATTTTCTCAAAAGAAGAAAGGACGGATTAAAAATAAACACATGAGAGAGTCTTTTCACAAAATTAGCTTCCAAAGCTTTTAGAATAAGGGCTTATAAAAGGCGGGTGAAAATGTGAGACTAAACACTCCAAAGAGTCATTTGAATATTTTTGAAACATATTTAAATTTTAGAAAAGCACACAATAAAACCTAAAATGAAATGGGCTTCCAACAAGTGAATGATCCACAGTTACTACAAGTTGGCACTAGCAACAGTTTCAAAGTTGTTATCATGTATAGATTGTATAGTTAACCCTAAAAGATTGTATGATGATTTATTGTGTTGTTATTTGATCGACAGGTAAATAATCACGTGTTACTTACACAATAAATCGTATAGAATCAAATTTAGAAACTCAATAATCACTAATTTGGAAACCCCACCTCTTAACAAGGGACCCAAATACCAATAAGCCTAGTTGACATTGGTATCCAACCAATTCTCTTGAACAATGGAAATAATAATCACATGCTAATTTGATTCTCTAATTTAAGCAATTATGAGGATGTTATATGCAAGTAAAGAAAATAAAAAAATAAAAAATAGGGTGCCTATGATAAATGTCTAACTAATTTATTTTTTAGTATAAATTTAGATAAATTATTTAAAATTGTCCATGTTTTTATGATTAAGATTTGAATAAGCAAACAATTTCGATAAGTTTATCAAATTGTACTTTAAATATAATATCCATCTATCAAAATCATTTGTGATTTAAAATTATTTTATCCTAATCAAGTTAAAATTATAAATTTTAAATGCTAGTTTGATTATAAATAACTCTTATTTTGGTTTAGGACCCTACCTAAAAATTCTAAAGAAAAAATATCATTCAAATTCCTCTGATTATTACCTGGCTTGTTCTCTTTCACACATAATTCTTTCTTAGGTCAGTCTCTCTATGTCATTACTCTCTTGTTAAGGTCTGCTCTCATGTTCTTTTAATTATTAACTAATTAAAATACATGGGATTTTATGGTATTCTAAAGTTTGCATCTATTTTTCTTTGAACATAGTTTTCCTCTTATTCAATTGTTCATGTGTTATAATATGCTATTTTGACATTTCTTTAGATGTTAGTGTTTTCTATAAAAAAATAATAATAACAGTATCAATACGAGTGGTTAAAAAAAAAACAAAAACTCTATTGATGGAAGTTTAGAAGATTTATCATTGTGCATTCACTATAGATTCATTATATTCATGATCTGAAGCATGTTCTTGTGTTGTTTATACTAACATTAGCTTTATCCTTCATAATCATGTTGTTATGAGTTTTCTCCGTTTTATTTGAATTTATTTCGGTATTTTATTGATGTTTTATTTATGACAGTGCATACGAAAATACATAGAGCTAACTAATAACAATAATAATAATTTGATATATATATATATATATATATATATATATATATATCATCTAGAATTATAAGTATTCTAGCATGGAGTTTTACAGCTTGCAGAATTAAAAATTATTGCAATCATGTATAAATCATGTATATTTTGTTTAAATTTTTTTGTTTGTTTGTTTGCAGTTTGCAAGGAAATATGATAGAAGATCGAAAGAATGTGCTTGAAAAGATTATAAGATATCTTTCAATTAAAGATTATATTCGTTTGGGTCCTATTTGTTCATCTTGGTCTGCCAAGGCAAGAAAAAGGCATTATTCTCTAAGACATTGTCTTCCATATTTGGTCACCCAAAATCGTCATGATGATATAGAAATGAGGTTTTTTAATTTATCGCGGCAAGTGTTTTGTGGTCAGGCTTCATATCCTCAAGTACATGGACGTTATTTTTGTGGTTCTTCGCAAGGTTGGCTTGTGACTATAGACTTTGACTTAAAGATTCATCTATTCGATCCTTACTCATCAGCATCCCAGATGATCAATTTACCTTCATTGCCAGCACCTCAGGAGCAACATATTCATGCGGGGCCGGGTCAAGTCTTAAATGACCCACAAGTGAGGCGAGATTGGTCCGTTTACAAAGTTATTTTATCTGCTGATCCTCGAACCAATTCAGACTATATGGTAGTAGCTATTTTTGAGTGGCTCATGAGGCTAGCACTTTGGAAACCAGGTGCATCTACATGGGTCACAGTTGACTTGTCGATCTCTGAATATGGTTATCTGTCTGATATGTTATGGCACAAAGGAACACTTTATGTCATTACTGACATGTATTTTTTATTTACTCTTGATCGTCATCGTCATCAGTTAATTCTGATCAACAATTATTCATATGCTAATGAACTGAGGAAGCGTCATGTGGACTACAGGCCATTAAGATATTTAGTAGAAATAGAGGGAGAGTTGCATCTTATCCTTAGATTTGTGCCTTACTTCGTTGTCAAAACATATTCACTTACTGTCTTGAAATTCAATCCAGAAAATAAGGAGGAACTCACGGAATTAAAAAGCATTGGGGACTATGCTTTGTTTTTGGGTAGAAATCATTCTATTGCTGTTGCTGTTCCAAATAACAATGAATATTGCCAAAGTGACTCTGTTTACTTCATCGACAATTACGTCAAAACGTGTCGCCATTTCGGGTTTGAAGATCTAGGCATGTTCAATATGAAAGATGCAACTTTTCAACCATTAATTCTTCCAAGTAATAATCTGATCTGGCCCGAAGCATTCCGTCCTCCTCTCTTGCTTGAAGCTCGCCCATATCCATGGTGAAGCTCACCCATGTTTTTTTGTTTTGTCTGCAATTTCTTCCCAGTACTAGGATTGGTTTAAAGTTAAATTTCCTTGTATTGTATGAACTCTTTAAATTAATTAGTTGGGTTTGTGATTAATTGCATCTGGATTTTATAAAATTCATGTCTAGCTTGTCATTGTTGCAATAGGAATGAATACAATACACCATCTTTGAATTTTGATAAATTAGAAAAAAAAAAGGAGCACCAAAAAGTTAAAATTCATACTGAATTAATCTATAGTTGTAAAGCTTTTTGCATTGCAACAATGAACTGAGACTGCACCCGGGAAACAGTACTATAGCCACTATGCTTATAAATAAATGTCATTTATTCATTTTTATAAAAAAAAATGAATAAATGTTATATGGTTGCTGACTAGACAGCGGGAGTCCATTTTGACAAATTTCCCAAAGGATTATATACCAAACCAAATTGTGTATTTTATCAATTTTAAAGTCAAAGATGTATGTTGAATAAAATAAAGTTTTTGACGCAATTTTGTAAGAGCACTTCCACCCGTCCCCCTCAATTGCCTTGGTAATCCATTCAACTAAAAAAATTCGTACACCCCAAACCTTCAATTGCCCGGGCAATCACTATTCATATATATATATATATATTTTATATTTTTAATTGCTTAAATGATTGTTTTTATTTATAATTAATGTCTTATTAAAAAAAAACCTCCTAATCTAACTGAATTCATAAATTGAAACAAATTGAAACAAATTCATTTATTTGTCAAACATTCAAACTTATTAAACAAAAATAACATACAAACAATTGAAACAAATTCATAAATTTAAGATTAAAAAATTAAAAAAATAGAATAATTTTTTAAAAAACTAATGCATAATAATTTTATAAATATAAACAGATTTTATAATATATATATATATATATATATATATATATATATATATATATATCATAGAAAACTTTATCCATTGTTTTAATATTTTTTTTAAAAATAATTCATGCCGTATATTCTAATTTAACTAATCCTTATTTTTTTTTAAAAATCACTCATGGTTTAAAAAAATCACTAATCTAATACTCCATATATAAAAATCTCCTAATCTAACTAATTAGTATTTAAAAAAATAATTTTATAAATAATAAAAATAAAAAATCGTGGGCCCTACCATCCATAATCCATTGAAGCTTTTTGCATTAATTTTTTTTTTAAAAAAAAAATACGTGGGCCCCACCACTTGCCCGGTTAAGCGCCCGGGCAAAGGTTGCCCGGGCGCTTAACCGAGCGCGTGGGCCCCACATCTTGCCCTGGCAAGAGAGGTCGCGGTGTGCGTGACTTCAATTCCACAAGGGGCGATTTTCGCCCCTTGCCCGCACTTCCACCCGCGCGGTGCGATTTTCGCCCCTTGCCCGCACTTCCACCCGCGCGGTGGAAGTGCTCTAAGGATTGGCTTCGCCATGGATCACTTTTGTTGATGTGTTAATTGACTTTACTCCAGGATTCACTCTGGTTGAAGTCATCAGACGAAGAGATTACTTTGGAGTTGTGAAGAAAGCTTCTTAGGATCCTTTCCTGAGAATGATAAGATACAAATAAATAAAGGGGACTTTTTGTCTTGATCCCACTTTGACGGCCAAGTTAGAGGTGGATTTACCGGAGAAGAAGATAAAATGGACAGCTTAGTAAAAGATGTTTTTTTTTCTTTTCCATCTCTTCCGAAGTCTCAACCTATTTGTCCTCTTAACATGTCTCGAATTCCGGCCAGTGTCCAATCACCCCTGCCACCGGGGTGGAGTAGCGGCTCTTGGGATCAAGGATCCGGACCACTTTTTTAGAAGGAATGGAGATATGGACATGTGGACATCCGAATTTAGGCATATCAACATCAATAGGTTAGGTTTATATTTTGATTTTAAAAGTTTATAAATCATGTCTTCATTTTAGTCTATATAAAATTTTTCTAATTTATGGATGGAATAAAAAGTTAGAAAAGAATGGCCAACGCCCAAATTTAGAGGGAAATTCAAACATGACATTATCCACAATTTGTCACAATATTTTTTTTCACTCATAATTCACTCATTCTATTTACATCAATGTATATACACCCATCTTCTAGTTGGTGACGGTGGTGCATTGTGTCTCCGAGGCGGCCGTGATCCTCGTTGCCTCCTTCGAAACTCTTCATTGTTTGAAGACGGCTCCACCACGTCCGCCGCAAATCTCACCTTCTTCTTCGTCATCGGAGTTTTGTATCCGAAATCTAATTCTTATTGTAAATAATTTAATAACATAAAAAATAATTTAGTCATAAAATATATGTTTTGCATGAAACATTCTTATGATCGAAAAATAATCGAGATTATAAATGATTAGTGTGGGGAATGACAAACAAAAAAACACAATTATCAAGACGCTAATTTTTGCAAGTCAAATCTAAATCTAGAACCGATACAAAATCGATGAGGTCAGGTATCTTGGGTTGAATAGAAGATATAAACCCATACTTTTTTTTTGCAAATGCGACAAACGTTCTCATGAGCAAAATCAAAGATGTGCATATGTATGGCCACTCAATCCTGAGTTAGTCCACAAAAGAACAACAACATGACTAATCCTCACCCTATAACATCAAAGGACCTGAATGCCAATATATAGACCAAGGGTACTAGTTGGTCATAACCCCAAACTATAATATATATATATATATAAACATAAAGAATGATAAAGAAATAATTTTGGATTAGGTGAGGAGTGAATTTTAATAAGGTAGGAGAAGGGGAAAAGAGAACATTTTGAGTGGAAAACAAGTACAAATTGTAATTTAATACTTGGTGGCAACAACCAACCACAGCATTTATATATACTAACTTCTATGAAGAAAAAAACTCAAAAACCATATATGAATTAATAAAAAGAGATAAGAAATTAAAAGTAGAAATTGAAAAGAGAAGAATAATAATTAAGAAGGAACATACCAAGTTCTAAGTGAAGCTTCTTCATCAAATCAGAAAGAAGACGCTTGTGAAACTGAACAGCAACTAGAGCCACGCTACTAGACACTGCAAGAACAGCCACTAATCCCATGCAACTAGAGTTCTCCATCTCTCCCCCTCCTCTTTCTCAATCTCTAGATCTCTCTCTTTTATACATGCACACACAAGTCAATGATCTCTCTAGGGATTTCTTTGAGGAGATACAATATTGAAACAAGACAATGATCTACTCTCCATCTCTCTCTCTTTAGAAGAGGATATGAAACTATTCAACTAACCTTGTTGTTGGTGGTATTGTATGGTGGAGGGGAAGAACATAATAGATGCAGAGATGAGGGAGGATTAATCTCATCATGCAATAAGAGGTTTCCATGTTTGTCTGTTTAGAGAATTAATTACATGCAATAAAGAGGGTATTAACATGGTTTTAAATGAAAGGAGAAGGGTGGGGAGGAGGAATTAATGGAGAGGCAAAGAAGAAGAAAGATAATTAGGAGAAGTTGGAGATGTTTGGTTGTTGTTGGCTGACTTGACAAAATTAATATAAGGGACTTGTAGTTGTAGAAAGTAGAACAATGTTTTTAAAATTGGACCGGGGAGCGAACCGGCCTCACAACTGGGTCACGGGTTAGTCGGTCGGATCGGATGACCCATTCCGATCGGACCGGATGACGTCATAAATAAATTATATATATATATATATATGGAAAAAGGGACATATATGAGGAAAAACCCAAGAAAGTTGAAAATTAGAAAATGTCAAAAAGGCACCTCCTTGGCGTTGGGATCGAAGCGAGAGCTGTAGGCTGTTAATAACTTAATACTTAATGGTGGGGTTGGCGCTGCCTCCAATGGCTTACATCTCCCACTGCATGAAGTCATTGTTGACGACGTGGATGTAGCCATGGCGGTACCGCTGCATCCGCTGCACCAGCTCCTCGCCGAAGTGGTTGAAGGCGATGGTCGGTTTAACAACTGGTCAAAATTTTATATAAACCCGGACCGGCTGCCAACCCGGATCCCGGTTCTACCGGTCCGGGTTTAAAAACACTGAGTAGAACCAAGGTCGACCTTTCATATTGAACTCCATCCATTATCCAATGAGACCCTTCTTGACTTAGTCATGCTCTCTCCCTAGAACGAGGCCCTACCCTATGCTTTCCCTACCTTCTCACCTTACCATCCAATGTCTTTTGCTTTGTCATTTTTTTTTTTAAATTTTTTCTTTGGTTTTTTTTCCCTATAACAATGATCATTTCAGCATTAAAGAACCACAATATTTCAAGCGAAAATATATATATGGATATTTTGGTTAAGATGAAAGGTAATATATGTGTTTGTTAGTTTAATAATATTGATATTAGAGTAAATGCTATATGTTCCGAATTTGGCACACGAATCTGGCACATGAATCCATTTATATTAATACATCAGAATGACCGTGTTGATGATCCCAACATCAACAAATTCATGTGATCAAATTTGGCACATAGCATTACTAGGGCTGGCAAACAATCAAACTGTTCGTGAGCAGCTCGAGTTCGGTTCGATATTGGCTCGAGTTCGGTTCGATCATTTTGATAACAAACTGAACTTGAACTCAAATTTGAGCTCGAATAATAAATGAGTCGAACTCAAGCCAGAGTCAGCTCGTTTGAGTTCGGTTCGAAGTTCGAATATATATATATATATATATATATATATATATATATATAATTATTAAATTATCATATCATTAGAATAATATATAATAATTATATATATATAATAATTATATAAAATATATACAAAAATATATATATGTAATAATGATATAAATTATATACATAAATAAATATATATAATATTATGTAGAGTATAATGGGGCTGTGTGTGTGACAGTGTGAGTGAAAGAGAGAGATGGGGAAAGTGACAGACGTGTGTGTGTGCGTGTGTGTGTGTGTGTGTGTGAGAGAGAGAGAGAGAGAGTGTGTGTGTCAATGTGTGTGAGTAAAACAAAGGATCTGTGTGTGTGTGTGTGTGTGTGTGTGTGTGTGTGTGTGAGAGAGAGAGAGAGAGTGTGTGTGTGTCAATGTGTGTGAGTAAAACAAAGGATCCATTCCTCACTTTAGTCCCACATCGGATAGCAAAACAACAAACTTTTCAAATGCCATTATAAAAGCAATGGAGCTTCAGGGGAATGGTGAGCATTGAGCAAGCAGTTCTTTCCCTTTAATAAAGAAAGAATAGTGAGCTCCACTTGGATTTTAAAGTGAAATTTAAAAAAAAATATTAAATTTTAATTTTTTTTAATAATAGTCGAATCGAACTCGAACTTTTACTTATAGTTTCGAGCCGAACCTGAACTTCAAATTTTAAAGATTATTCGAACTCGAGCCGAACTCGAGCTGAATAACGGAATTTCGAACCGAACTCGAGCTGGGCTCAGCTCGTTCGAGTTCGGCTCATTGCCAGCCCTAAGCATTACTCTTGATAATAAGATAGTGTACTATTTCATCACATGTACTAAAGAATAATTTATATATATATTCGATCTTTTGGTTAAAATCAATATTGTAATATATGCACTTATAATTTGATATACGTCAACTTTTACTTTCTAAATCTTGTTGTTGGATAAATTAAAATAATAAATTTCTTAATAATTGTATGTTTAAGAGTATTTGGTCTAAAACAGCATATGTATCTTTTTGTTCGGTGCATCAATTTATTCAATCTCTCCATATAATTAAAGTAGTAGATTTTATTATAACTTTGGAATTATATGTGTTGGAAAAAAAATTATGTAGATATTTTTTTCGGTATTTTGACAATGGGAAGGTGTAGCATATGCGTTTGTACTTTAATGTCTGTTTCGCATAATATAAAATTAATCTTCTGTATATTTACATATTTATTTATATATCTTTGAAAATATGGGAAATTATCTATAGGTCCCTGGTACTATTTTCAGGGACCTTAAAGTCAAACACACACAATACTAAATAATAAATAAATACCCCCAAAGATCCTAAGGCAATTAGGGCACTATTCGAGGAACCAATAGTGAATTAACTATTAAAAAAATTATAAAACTAACACTCATACTTTTATTTATATATAATTTATAAAAATTCATAAATAACTTATAAGCCTTTTTAAGATTTTGATTAAAGTTTATTTATAAAAATAAATTAAATTATAGTAAAACTGGTAGGGATATATATAAAATCTATTAGGAGGTTTGACTCATAAAGCCATTTTTTTTATATTTAACAAATGTGGGATTATTAATTCTATGCATTACCTTTCAACAATCATTATTGAAATTTATTAATAATTGATAAAATTGAATCATCATACTAGACTTCATACAGTATATTTTAATATTAAGACCTTTTCAGTTTTCTCTCATTGTATTTGTTGAAAATTAATGATAACTTCACAAAAAGCAATCACATCTTAAGAACTAGTCCTTTGTTTTAAATAAAAATTTGAACACTGTGAAGCCAAAACCTACTTAATAAAAATAAACACATCACCAATCAAAACACTTGTTTCTCTCTTGCTACAAGAATACAACTATATATGTTATTAGGGTCATTGTCGAAAATTCATACATGCTTATCTATATCATATTTGGAGGCATGAAAATCTAACCTCAATTTTTGTTTTTTTTTTGTTTTTTAGGGAATGTGGTATTTCACCGATTTGCAAAATAGGGAATGTGGTATTTTTTTTCAAAAAACCGCATGTAGTTTCTCGATTTGCGAAAAAGGAAAAAGCAGATTAACTACCATTGCTAGTTAAGTTGACAAAGGTATTTTTGTCAAATTTTATAAAATAGATGTCAAAAATTATAACAAAATTGCCCTAAATTAAATTTTTTTCAAATCTCCATCGGTTTGAGAGATCGAAACCAAAAAGAATGGACAAAAATGCCCCTGCCAACTAAGTGTAAGTTAACATCGTTAATGGGAGTTAACGGTTTTTCCCTTTTTTGCAAATCGGAGAAACCAATTTTTTTTTCGAAAAAAAAATACCACATTCCCTATTTTGTAAATCGGTGAAACCACATGGGTTTTTTTAAAAAATTTTCCTATTTTTTATTCTATCGATTATTAAAAGTGACATGTTAAGTATCTCATCATCCGTGACGACGATGATGAAATATTATTTTGTAAATCAAATAAAGACAAATTGATCCATGGCATGCATATAATTATCTATTTTAATGGAATTTGGATAGTTTAGTTTTGAATAATTTTTAATACTCTCCTAATCATATATAATCACTTCAAGTTTACATGATCATGAATTGAATTTGTCTTTTGACAATAAATAGAAAAAGACATAGATATTGGTGTTTGGTGCACCAAACCAAATTATGTTTGGAAAGGGATATCCCAAAGCACGTGCTCAAAATTCAAAACTTTTTCAAGAGTGGTTTTTCTGTGAAACTCCCAACAGCCGAGTGTTTATAAGAGCCGATTTTTTATATTATTATTTTTATTTTTTAACAAATGCGACAAGCTATTAACATTTGTGTAACAATACTTATTTTAAAATATATTTATCATTACTCATCATAAATTTTGGACTGTCCGACTCTATGACATGGAGGGGGCAAAAATCGGGGCGGGACCGGGGAGGGGGCGAAGGCGGTGCCGGCGAGGGCAACGACAATGAGATTTAGGTTTAGAGAAGGGGAAGAGAGAAAGATAAATATGACATGGCTTTTTGAATAATAAAATAAGGTGAGTTAGTTTCTCTGACGGCCACATCAACATTTTAATCAATTTTGGGGTCAGAATTCACATGAGTGATTTACCGGTGAAATGAAATTAAAGGTGTGTGATCATTTTGATAAAAATTGAAGTTTGATAACTAAAGTGATAAAAGTTATTAGTTTAGTGACCTACAATAATTTTAAAACGTAGTTTGATGCTCTAATTTAAGCAATTATGAGGGTGTTCTATGCAAGAAAGCAAAATAAAAAATAGGATGCCTATGATAAATGTCTAACTAATTTATTTTTAGTATAAATTTAGATAAATTATTTAAAATGTGTCCATGATTTATGGTGAGTAATGATATATAGTCGGAGAGTCCTTTGCTTTCATGAATCTAACCCGGCTAATTGGATTTGACGTGTTGATTATCCAAATTGAACGATTCAAAGGAAGGCAATTTGGGAAAGGCAATCGGGCTATATATATCATTACTTATTTATGGGGATTATGTTATATGGGATTTGGGTTGTTTTTTTGGAAGGTATAATTATTGCATTATGGTCCTTTTATAGTTAGGAAAATTACCGTATGGTCCCGACAAAGTTTTATTTTTCCGGCAGACCCCTCTGACATTCCAGCTTCCCAGCACTCCCTTCCTTTTTGAAATTCTCCTTTGCAGGTCCCTCTTGTCGGTAAAGTGAATGGATTTTTTTTGACAAAATACCAATTTTACCCTGCTTGTTGCTTTGGCGGGAAAACTCTCGCCTAATCACTTCACATTTCCAACGTGTTTCAAGGTTTCAAGCCATGTTTTTGCATTTCGAGCGTGTTTACGTTCTTTGCTCTTAAAGAAGAAGATCATGTTCTAGCATGTTTGTTGGATTTTTATTTTTTGGGATTTCTGTTTCTTTGGATATTATTGATTATTAAAACAATTTTGTAGAAAAAAAGATCTTATCCTATCTTTTTTAATGAGTAAAGTTAGTTTGTAAGTTGTAACTACGCTTTTGATTTCATTGGAATAATAATAAGCATTTGCAAGTTTTCTCCTTTATTTTATTTGGAACACAGACATATGGAACAACCGAATAAGACCAGCTCATGCAGTAATTGGGAAATAAACATTTATATAAAAAAATAAACACATACCACCAAAAAAATACACACTTACCCCCAAAATATAAATGCATACCAAAAAAAATACACTCTTACCCCAAAAAAATAAACATATATCCCAAAAAAAATACATGCTTATAAAACATAAACGCTCATAGAGAAAACATAGAATCAGGAGAAATGTTACATTTAAAGTTTCCAAATCCCTTTGGCTTATTAAACCATTTAGACAATTTTATGCAAGAAAACAAAAACAAAAGTTTTATTGATAAACCATTCCTAGAAACTAAAAGGCTTCAAATAGACCCATTAAACAAAAAAAAATGTACACCCATTTCCCCAAAACCATCCACAAAGTGTGTATTTTCCTATGGAAAAAGCTCGCCTTGAAGATGATCATTAAACGCTTCAGATAGATGGTCTTTCTGATGGTCGACGAAGACCGTACGGTGTGAAGATGGAAAGAAAAGTAATGGAAACTTGGGATTTTCTTGATGTTGGGGAGAAGAACAACAATGTGATGCATATTTGGCTTTTCCATTGATGGACATTTAAATAATTTCCATGGCTTTGGAATTATTTCGAGACTGATGTGACATTTGGTAAAAAAGAGGGTTTTTTCAAGAATATGAAAAATATTAGGGGCTTTTTGAAGAGTTATAAAGTTTCAAGGGTTTTGCGGAACTTTCATCTTTTATGGTTTTACACTTTTATGTAGGGCTGGCAAACGATCAAACTGTTTGCGAGCAACTCGAGTTCGGTTCAATATTGGCTCGAGTTCGGTCCGATTATTTTAATAACAAACTGAACTTGAACTTAAATTTTAGCTCGAAAAATAAGTGAGTCGAACTCAAGCCAGAGTCAGCTCGTTTGAGTTCGGTTCGAAGTTCGAATATATATATATATTTAATTATATATATATATAATAATAATAGTAATAATGATATAAAATATATTATATATATAAATGTATATATACGTATAAATGTGTGTGAGTCTGAGTGAGAGAGAGAGAGAGTATAATATAATGTATATATTGTGTGTGAGTCTGTGAGAGAGAGAAAATAATATAATGTATATATTATGTGTCAATGTGTGTAAGTCTATGAGTGAGTGTGAGAGAGAGAGAGAGTGAGAGAGTGAGGCTAGCAAAATAGTTTGTAGAAGCTTTTAGTCCTACATCGGCTGGGAAGACCAAATGAGAGGAGTTGTTTGTTTATAAAATGGGTTGGGCTCTATTGGGTTTAATAGCTTCTTTGATTTGTGGTTAAAATCAAATGAAACTTAAAAAATAGACATAAACCGTGGTCGGTCAACTGGCTGGGTTGGTCCTGAGTGGGTTCGATCGGTTTGAGCAAATGTTTCTTTCGAACTCGAATCGAACTCGAGCTTTGATAATAATATCGAGCCGAACTCGAATCCAAATATTTCGAGCTTTTTCGAACTCGAGCTGAATCATAAGCATTCGAGTCGAACTCGAGCTGGGCTCAGTTCGTTCGAGTTCGGCCCATTTATGCAATAAAAACATTTACCAGTAATACCCAAAAGGTTAAAAAAAAAAAAAAAAAACATTGTGAAACTCAGGCACCAATCTCCCGTGGCTTTCTCCTCTCTATCTTTCTCTTTCTCGTCCCCTTCCCGATCTCCCCGGGCTCTCCACTTCAGGATCCCCTCCGATGTCCCTCTCCAGTTCCGGTTGGAGATCTCCCAGCTGAGTTTTTGCAGGAGCCGAACTTTCTTTGCTGCGGATTTGGTGAGTTGTTGATATCGTGTGTTTGATTATATGTTTCTTTGGATTTTCTTATGATTCTTTGATGCATGTTGTTTGAGGAGTGATTGGTGGTTTGATGACGTGAAAAAGCGTTTTGTTTATCCGGTGGAAATCCGTGGCATTTGAATTTATGAAATGAGATTCAGGGATTCTTCTTGTTCTTTTTTGGATTTTTATGAGAGTGATTGGGATCTAAAGATCGTTTCTTTTGACTTCTTTTGGTGATGGTTTCTTTCTTTTCGAACTTGATTGGTTTGCCCCCTCACGTTTCAATCTCCCCGTGAGCTTAGTTGTGAAATTTCGATCTAGGGTTTTAGACTTTTACGGTTTAGAATAATTTCGATCTATAGAAAGATTGATCTAATTTTGGTCATTTTTTTTTCTTTCTATATAATTTGTTGGATGTTTCTCAGCTCTGGTCCTGCTTGTTCTGCTACATGATCTCCTTTTATATTCATCTATTTATTATTTGTTCTGCTACATCTCCTTTCTTGTTTTATGAAGACAGAGTTTTCTTTTTCTGTTTTTCTAATTTGTTGTTAGAGGACGACGTGATGATTTGCTGATCAGGTTTAGTACACATATGGTTAACTAAATTCTGTGAAATATTATTAAGTGTCTGAATCATTCTATGTGATTTACTGTTAATTGTCATAAAATCTAGTAATCCTGGACAATATACAAGAGAGTAATTTGAACAATGATCTGTATGTCCAAGCTCCTTAAAGCTAAAACAATTTTAAGATGTTTGGAACTAGTGCTGGAAATCCTTCACAGTAGCGTTAATTAGGATGAAATTTTTTGAAGTTTTGTTCAGAAACACCATGGCAGACAATATTTGCCATAATGTCATTAAGGCCTATGACCCAAACCATTTTTCTTAGGGTTGTGCACGGTCCAGAACCGGACCGGACTGGTTCAGTTAATTTCCCTATTATGTTGACCTGACCGGACCAAATAATAGGGAAACCTGGACCGGACCAAACTGTTTTGGACCGGTTTGGACCAGTTTGGTCCGGTCTAGTTCTGGTTTGGACCGTTTTGGACCAGTCCCGATTTTTATGAATTGAAATTAACCAATTAAATTACTTAATCGGTCCGGTTTGGTCCAATTTACTGAAATTTATTAATTAAAATATTAGTTAACCGGTTCGGTTTGGTTTGGACCGCAGTTTGGAAAATTGGAACCTGACCGGACCGGTCTGGAACCGGTTCTGAAACCGGACCAGACCGGTTAAAGAAAAAACCGGTTGGAACCGGACCGACGGTTAAAAAAAAACTGGCCCGGTTTCCGGTTTAACCAGTTTTTTTGCACAACCCTAATTTTTCTTTTCCAATAAATTTTTATTATGTTATCCCAACACTCTCATTTTGTAAGAAAAAATGTCATAATTTTTGTAATAATCATCTTCATTTCCTACATAATAATATTTTATTTTGTATCCAAACAAGGCCTAAGATTTGAAAAAGCAAACAATTTAGATAAGTTTATCTAATTTTATTTACTTAAAATATAATATCCATCTACCAAAATCATTTGTGATTTAAAATTATTTTATCCTAATCGAGTTAAAATTATAATTTTAAATGCTAGTTTGATTATAAATAACTCTTATGTTTGGTTTAAGGCCCTCCCTAAAAATTCTAAAGAAAAAATGCCATTCAAATTCCACTGATTATTATCTGGCTTATTCTCTTTCGCACATAATTCTTTCTTCTGTCAGGTCAGTCTCCTGTATCTTGACTCTCTTGTTAAGGTCTGCTATCAGAGCTAACTAATAATAATAATAACTATATATATATATATATAGAGTCTAGATTATAAGTATTCTAGCATGGATTTTTACATCTGGCAGAATTAAAAATTATTGCAATCATGTATAAATCATGTATATTTTGTTTGTTTGTTTGAAGTTTGCAAGGAAATATGATAGAAGATCGGGAGAATGTGCTTGAAAAGATTAGAAGATATCTTCCACTTGGAGATTATATTCGTTTGGGTCCTATTTGCTCATCTTGGTCTGCGAGGGCAAGAAAAAGGCATTATTCTCTAAGACATGGTCTTCCATATTTGGTCATGCAAAATCCCGAGAATATAGAGATGAGGTTTTTTAATTTATCGCGGCAAGTGATTGGTCTGGCTTCATATCCTGAAGTACATGGACGTTATTGTTGTGGTTCTTCACAAGGTTGGCTTGTGACTATAGACTTTAACTTAGAGATGCATCTATTCGATCCTTACTCATCATCCGAGATCAAATTACCTCCATTGCCATCACCTCAGGAGCAACATATTGAAGAGGTGGAGCAAAAAAATAGGGAACGAGCTCAGTATTCAGGCTTAACTGAAGCACAAGTGAGGCGAGATTGTTCTGTTTACAAAGTCATTTTATCTACTGATCCTCGAACCAGTTCAGACTATATTGTAGTAGCTATTTTTGAGTGGTTCAAGAGGCTAGCACTTTGGAAACCAGGTGCATCTACATGGGTCACAGTTAACTCATACTATCCGTATTGCCGTATGGTTGATATGTTATGGCACAAAGGAGTGCTTTATGTCATTACTGACATGCATCTTTTATTTACTCTTGATGTGGGTCCTTTCCCCAAGTTAATTCTGATTAACAGCTATTTAAATGTGATCGGGAATGTGTTCAGAGAATTAAGATATTTAGTAGAGCTGGAGGGAGAGTTGCACCTTATCTTTAAGGAAGTGTGGTCTCAACATAACAAAACATATTCTTTTACCGTCTTTAAATTCAATTCCAAAAATAAGGAACTCACAGGATTGAAAAGCATTGGGGATTATGCTTTGTTTTTGGGTGGAAATCATTCTATTGCTGTTCCAAGTAATGATGAATGCCAAAGTGACTCTATTTACTTCACGGATGATTGCACTGAATCGCTTCACTTATGCAGAAAAGCAGATCTTGGCATTTTCAATATGAAAGATGAAACTGTTCAAGTATTTCTTTCAAGTGAAGTTTATACACCAGAACCATTCCCTCCTCTCTGGCTCGAAGCGCGCCCATACCCATGGTGAAGCGCGCCCATGTTTGTCCTTTTATTTTTGTGTCTACAATTTCTTCCCACTAGGATTTATTTAAGGTTAAATTTCCTTGTATAAACTCTATACATTAAGTTGGGTTTGTGATTAATTACCTCTGGATTTTAAATTCATCTCTAGCTTGTCATTATTATTATTATTATTATTATTATTATTATTATTATTATTATTATTATTATTATTATTATTATTATTTTATTTGATAAAATTGGATAAATTATATTCATTCGTTCACCAAAAGTTATTATTATTAATTACCTTTGGATTTTAAATTCATCTCTAGCTTGTCATTATTCATTCTGCCATAATTAATTAGCTTGTCATTTTGTTCGTGATAAGGTTGCTGCTGGGTCTGTCAATGAACTCATTCAAGGACAATAAATTTGATTTGTCTAATGCTAATAAGTGGGTAAGATATTATTTTTTCATCTTCCTGTAGACCCATGAAAAAATTTAGGATTAAAGTCATTTTTAGTTCCTGAAAAGAGGTCTAATGTTCATTTTTATCCTAAATTTCAAAAATTGTTCAATACAATCCATGTATTTGAGTATTTTGTCACATTTGATCTTTTACGCTGATGTGGCTTTGACGTGACATACAAATGAAATACATGGTATTTATTTATTTATTTATTTTATAGGTGGTCGTATTTTGATGATGTGACGGGCGTGTTGGACTGCTGACATGGCATGTCACGTGGCAATTTTTTTCTCTAATAAATTTTATTCTTTATTTCTTTAAAAAATAAAAAATAAAAAATAAAAATAATTTTTAAATTTTTTTTGCCATGTGGCATGCCACGCCAGTAGTCCAGCTGGCCCACCACGTCATCAAAATACGACCACTTGTAAAATAAAATAAAAATAAAAATATCATGTATTTCATTCGTATGCCACATCAGCACCACATCAGCATTAGAGACCAAATATAATAGAATACTCGAAGGATCAAAAGTGGCAGAATACCCAAAATACAGGGACTGTATTGAACAACTTTTGTAATTTAGGATAGAAATGAACTTTGGAACTTTTTCGAAAGATCAAAAATGGCTTAAACCCAAAAATTTATGAATATTCAATATTATTTGTATTTTAATATTCTTATTTTTAGTAAATAAAAATGTAGTGAATTGTTTCAAAAGACCAATATGATTTATGATCAATCAGAATAAGATACGTGTACCAATCTGACAATCATGTTCGATCACAAGATTCACAACACCAATTAGCAGTATGTTTATCAAACCTTTGCCTATCAGTTTTTTGTTTTCTCTACTTTCTAAGATGGCCAACAAAAACATTTATAGTCCATCTTGAGGGGGAGTTTTAGATCTTAATTTTAGATATTAGTTAGTTTGTTATACTAGTTTGTTATTCAGCTTCTTAGTTGGTTACAGATTGTTATGGACGTCTAAAGCTCCCTGTCTCATGTTCTTTTAATTATTAACTAATTAAAATACATGGGATTTTATGGTATTCTAAAGTTTGCTTCTATATTTTTTCTTTGAACATAGTTTTCATCTAATTATATTGTTTGTGTTATAATATGCTATTTTGATATTTCTTTAGATGTTAGTGTTTTCTATAAAGATAATAATAATAATAAGAATATCAATACGAGTGATTAAAAAAAAGAACAAAAGCTCTATTCAATTGATGGAAGTTTCAGAGGATTTATCATTGTGCATTCACTATATATAGCTAGATTCATTATTATATTCATGATTTGAACCATGTTCTTGTGTTGTTTATATATATGAACATTAGTTTTATCCTCCATATATACAGTCACTAATTAGTCATATTGTTATGAGATTTTCTCCATTTTATTTAAATTTATTTCGGTATATTATTGACGTTTTATTTATCACAGTGCATGCTTACGAAAATACATATATAGAGCTATATAACTAATAATAATAATAACCATTGATATATATATATATATATATATATATATATATATATATATGTATATATGTGGTCTAGAATATTATATAAGTATTCTAGCTAGCTGCATGGAGTTTAATTACATGCAGCTTGCAGAATTAAAAATTATTGCAGCAATCATGTATATATAATTAAATCATGTATGTATATTTTGTTTCATTTTTTGTTTGTTTGTTTGTTTGAAGTTTGCAAGGAAATATGATAGAAGATAGAAAGAATGTGCTTGAAAAGATTAGAAGATATCTTCCACTTAAAGATTATATTTGGTTGGGTCCTATTTGTTCATCTTGGTCTACCTAGGCAAGAAAAAGGCATTATTCTCTAAGACATTGTCTTCCATATTTGGTCACGCAAAATCGTCATGATGATATAGAAATGAGGTTTTTTAATTTATCGCGGCAAGTGTTTTGTGGTCAGGCTTCATATCCCCAAGTACATGGACGTTATTGTTGCGGTTCTTCGCAAGGTTGGCTTGTGACTATAGATTTTGACTTAAAGATTCATCTATTCGATCCTTACTCATCAGCACCCCAGATGATCAAATTGCCTTCATTGCCAGCACCTCAGGAGCAACATATTCGAGAGGTGGGGGGTTCAATCTTTACTGAAGCACAAGTGAGGCGAGATTGGTATGTTCGCCAAGTTATTTTATCTACTGATCCTCGAACCAATTCAGACTATATGGTAGTAGTTATTTTTGAGTGGGACTTGAGGCTAGCACTTTGGAAACCAGGTGCATCTACATGGGTCACAGTTGACTTATCGATCTCTGAATATGGCTATCTGGCTGATATGTTATGGCACAAAGGAACACTTTATGTCATTACTGACATGTATTTTTTATTTACTCTTGATCGTCATCTTCATCGGTTAATTCTGATCAACAATTATTCAAATGCTGCTAATGAACTGAACAAGCGTCATGTGGACAACAATCTATCAAGATATTTAGTAGAAATAGAGGGAGAGTTGCATCTTAAAAATCAATCCAG
The DNA here is from genome assembly GCA_026586065.1 of Dioscorea zingiberensis. Classification (NCBI taxonomy): domain Eukaryota; kingdom Viridiplantae; phylum Streptophyta; class Magnoliopsida; order Dioscoreales; family Dioscoreaceae; genus Dioscorea; species Dioscorea zingiberensis. The sequence continues at coordinate 62,408,762 of CM048819.1, read as the reverse complement.
AAAATGAGGAACTCACGGAATTGAAAAGCATTGGGGACTATGCTTTGTTTTTGGGTAGAAATCATTCTATTGTTGTTGCTGTTCCAAGTAACAATGAATATTGCCAAAGTGACTATGTTTACTTCATCGACAATTACTTCAAAGCCTGTCGCTATTTCGGGTTTGAAGATCTAGGCACGTTCAATATGAAAGATGCAACTTTTCGACCATTAATTCTTCCAAGTAATCCTCTGATCTGGCCCGAAGCATTCGGTCCTCCTCTCTTGCTCGAACCTCGCCCTTACCCATGGTGAAGCTCACCCATGGTTTTTTTTTTTTTTTTGTTTGCAATTTCTTTCCAGTACTTTTTTTTTTGAATAAGTGGATAAACCACAATTTTATTTAATTAGAATAAGGTTTCATTACAGTGCTTGAGTAGGACAGGAAATATAGGATAGCAACTTTTAGCCCACTCCATTACACATCAAGCACTTCAGTCAGTCGACTTCCTTCTTCAGGTGTGATCTGGTTCCTCCCCAGGGGCATTTCCGCCATCGCCTTGTTGTCCCGGTATGGTTGCTGTGAATTCCAAGCTACACTTGACCAGGTTCGCTACCATTTCCAGCTTTCTTCTCTTTGCCGGTGGAGCTGCATCTAACCAAGAAATAATGAGGAAAGAGATATCACGAATAATTCTTAAGTAAACACGTTGTTTATCATGCCTATTTCTCTCTCCCTAGATGCACCAAGTGATTCCCATGACGACGATATACCATCCCTCTTGTAGGGTATTGTCAACCCTCGAGGGGGTATTTTTTGTACCCCAAAGTGTCTGGAGATTGTCCCTCCTGGCTCTGGCCCTAAACAGGTTTTCGAAATGCTCCCATATTTGCCTCACAAAGGGACAGGATACAAGTAAGTGTTGGGCTGATTCATTCTCAATTTCTTCCCGGTACTAGGATTGGTTTAAAGTTAAATTTCCTTGTATGAACTCTTTAAATTAATTAGTTGGGTTTGTGATTAATTGCATCTGGATTTTTAATTCATCTCTAGCTTGTCATTGTTGCAATAGGAATGAATACAATACACCATCTTTGAATTTTTATAAATTAGAAAAAAAAAGACCCACCAAAAAGTTAAAATTCATACTGAATTTATTTATAGTTGTAAAACTTTTTGAATTGCAACAATGAACTGAGACTGCACCCGGGAAACAGTACTATAGCCATTATGCTCTATTTGCTTAATGTATTAGTTATTTATTTTATTAATAAATAAATAAATATAGTTTATTTATTTTTATCAATCAAAAAAATCATTTCATTTAATTAGAAAATGAAAGGCTTATATACCCAGCTAAATTGTGTATTATATTCAAAGAAAAAAAAAATGCTAGTGAAAGATGGTATTCATTTATTTTGTGCATTGTTAGCATACATACATACATGATCAGAAATATTTTTTTTGGTCTTATATTTTTTTATTCAAATAACATATAAGTAGGGAGAAATGATCTACATTGTAAAATTTCATCTGTTTCCCAAGATCTTTTAAAAATTTAAATTGGTAGTTATAATCCAATAATAATGATGAGATGGAGATAATAGATCATAAAACATGGATGGAAGGGTCCAACCACAATTTTTATTTTAAAAAAAATTCATTAATCTATTATGAAAGTTTTGAATGGATAAAAAAACAAATTTGAATATATAAATTTAGATAATAAGGAAATTTTAAGGTGTGGATCACATTTGTTGATGTGTTAATCGACTTTACTTAAATTACTCAGGGATTCGCTCCGGTCAAAGTCATCAGACGAAGAGATTACGTTGGAGTTGTGAAGAAAGCTTCTTAGAATCCTTTCCTGAGAAAGATAAGATACAAACAAAGGGGTACCTTTGCCCCGATCCCACTACGACGCCCAAGTTAGAGGTGGATTTACTGGAAAAAAAGATGAAGTGGAGAGTTGAGTGCTAGATGTTTTTTTGCACTTTCCCCTCTCTTCGGAAGCCTCGACCAATTTGTTTTCTTAGCACACCTCAAATTCTGGCCTCTGTCCTATTGCCCCTGCCGGCTGCCACTTTACCTATCATCATCACTTTTGCTGAACATCTTCATTGCTCTCGAATTAATAGGGGTAGGGCTGTAAATGGACCGAGTTTGATCGAACTGGGCCTAACTTGAATTCGGCTCGAAATAGCCTAGCTCGAGCTCCAAAATTGGCTCGAATAAGTTTGTTCAAACTCGGCTCGATTTTAATTTCGAATGCTCGAACTCGGCTCGAAAGTTCGAAATTAAGAACTCAATTATAATTTTAAAATCTCGGATTTAGTTTGAAATTAAAAATTTATTTATAAATTAATTTTTTATATTATATATTATATATCAATATTAAATATTAAATATTTTATTCATATATTATAATATTTTATTAAATTTTTTATTAATATTTATATTATATATTAATATATTAATATATTAATATATTAATATTATATTTCGAGCTTTCGAGTTGAGCTCGATCAAGCTCGACTCGGCTCGAAATTAATTTTGAGCTCGAAACTAAAGCTCGAGCATGGCTCAAAAGCTCGAAATTCCGAGCCGAACCGAGCTTGAGCTTTTACCGAGCCGATCTCGAGCTGCTCACGAGCAGTTTTATTGTTTGACAGTCCTAAACAGGAGACATGCCCTGCCACCACCGGGGTGGAGTAGCAGCCCTTAGGATCCGGACCACCTTTTTGGGAGGAATGGAGACATGGACATGTAGACATCCGAATTTAGGCATATCAACATCAATAGGTTAGGATTATATTTTGATTTTTAAATTTAATAAATCATGCCTGCATTTTAGTCTATATAAAATTTTCATAATTTATGGATGGAATAAAAAGTTAGAAAAGAATGACCAACATCCAAATTTAGAGAGAAATTCAAACATAACATTATCAACAATTTCTCACACTACTTTTTTCACTCATAATTCACTCATTCTATTTACATTAATGTATCTACACCCATGTTTTAGTTGGTGACAGTGGCGCATTGTGTCTCCAATGGTCGTGATCCTCGTCGCCTCCTTCGATACTCTTCATTGTTTGACGACGGCTCCACCATGTCCGCCGCAAATCTCACCTTCTTCTTCGTCTGAGTTTTGTATCCGACATCTAATTCTTATAGTAAACAATTTAATAACATAAAAAATAATTTAGTCATAATATATATGTTTTGCATGAAACATTCTTATGATCGAAAAATAATAGAGATTATAAATGATTAGTGTGGGGAATGACAAACAAAAAAACACAATTATCAAGACGCTAATTTTTGCAAGTCAAAATCTAAATCTAGAGCCAATACAAAATTGATGAGATCAGGTATCTTGGGTTGAATACAAGATATAAACTCAAACTGTTTTTTCACAAAGGCGGCAAACGAGGGAAGTCAAAGATGTGCGCAGGTATAGCTGCTCAATCCTGACTTAGTCCACAAAAGAACAACAACATGCTTGATCCTCACATTATAGCATTAAAGGACCCGAATACCAATAGACCCAATGGTGGTTGGTCAAAAACCCAAACTATAATATATATAAATATAAACATGAGGAATGATAAAGAAATAATTTTGGATTAGGTGAGGAGTGAATTTTAATTAAGGTTGAGAGGGGAAAAAGAGAACCTTTGAGTGGAAAACAAGTACAAATTGTAATTTAATACTTCGTGGCAACAACCAACCACAGCATTTATATATATATTAACTTCGATGAAGAAAAAACTCAAAAACCATATGTGAATTAAAAAGAGTGACAATTGATCAAAAGAGAAAAGAATAATAAGAAGGAACATACATACCAAGTTCTAAGTGAAGCTTCTTCATCAAATCAGAAAGAAGACGCTTGTGAAACTGAACAGCAACAAGAGCCACGCTACTAGACACTGCAAGAACAGCCACTAATCCAATGCAACTAGAGTTCTCCATCTCTCATCTCTCTCCCCCTCCTCTTTCTCAATCTCTAGATCTCTCTCTTTTCTCTTTAGATATGTCTTTGAGGAGATATATACAAGCACACACAAGTCAATGATCTATTGATACGATTTTTCCCATCGAATTAGCTGCTGAGAAATCAACAGGGCGATTGGAGAAGACGATGACGCAGCATACACGTGGCAATGACACAGCAGCGGCAACCAATCAAATGGCTATTAACGTGGTGGCACCCAACCACGAACCCAGGCGCCCCAAGCGCACTCGCCAGCAACCAAGTTGGTTGAAGGATTACGCTCGCTGATGGGCAGGCGAGTACCAGGCGGTCACGTGGAAAAGATGCTCTCTTTTTGTACGAGGGGAGCGATGGCGGGAACAGCTGGCATCAACCTAATGGTTGTTTTTAATTCATATGATTAGCTAAATCTTGGTATAAATAGCTACTTTGTAATTCTCGGATCTTATCTGGATTCTGGAATGAAATCTCTCTCTCATCGTCCTTCATCTTCAACCTTTCTCTTCTTATCCTCCCTCTGATCCTTGATTTCATCTTCTGGAGCTTATCATTGCTCGAAAAGGACACTATACGAGTAAGATCGTATCATCTATCTAGGGATGTCTTTGAGGAGATACAATGAAACAAGACAATGATCTAAAGCTCTTCATCTCTCTGATCTCTTTAGAAGGATATGAAACTATGCAACTAACCTTGTTGTTGGTGGTGGTGTTGTATGGGTGGATGGGAAGAACATATATAGATGAAGAGATGATCAGGGAGGAGTAATCTCATGCAATAAGAGGTTTCCATGTTTGTCTCTTTAATTAGAGAAACATGCAATAAAGAGGGTATTAATATGGTTTTAAATGAAAGGAGAAGGGTGGGAGGAGGAATGGAGAGGCAAAAGAAGAAGAAGAAGAAAGATAATTAGGAGAAGTTGGAGATGTTTGGTTGTTGTTGGCTGACTTGACAAAATTAATATAAAGGGAATTGTAGAAACCAAGGCCGACCTTTCATATTCAACTCCATCCATTATCCAATGAGACCCTTCTTGACTTAGTCATGCTCTTTCCCTAGAAGGAGGCCCTACCCTAAGCTTTCACTACCTTCTCACCTTACCATACAATATCCTTTGCTTTTCCTCCTTTTTTTTCCCCTATATGTGAATATTATTTGTTATATATATATATATATATATATATATATATAATAGAGTGAGGCCGGCCGCATTTGCAGCCGGCCCACTCTATCACTCATCCATGGGGTGGATTGGATTTTGGGCTTCTACTGATATATATATATATATATATATATATATATATATATATATATATATATATATGAATAGTTTTGGCTAAAATGAAGGGTAATATATGTGTTTGTTAGTTTAATAATATTGATATTAAGATAGTGTACTATTTCATCGAAAGTATTGAAAATTAATTTGTATATACATTTTTGATCTTTTGATTTAGATCAAAATTGCGATACATGCACTTATAGTTTGATATATGTTAATTATTATTTTCTAAATCTTGTTGTTGGACAAATTAAAATAATAAATTTCTTAATAATTGTATGTCTAAGTGTGTTTGGTCTTAAATAGCATATGTATCTTTTTGTTAGGTATATCAATTTATACTCTCTCTCCATAAATATAAATTAAAATAGTACATTTTATTATAACTTTGGAATTATATGTGTTGAAAAAAAATTATGTAGATATTTTTTCGGTATTTTGACTATGGGAAGTGTAGCATATGCATTTATCACTTTAATCTCTTTATCACAAAATATAAAATTAATCTTCTTTTTGTATATTTATTTATATATCTTTGAAAAAAAAATTAGAAAACCAACACTCCTACTTTTATTTATATATAATGGGAGTGTTTGTATAAAGCCGGTCGGAACACTGTTCATTTAAGGTCTCCTCCCATTTGCCCACTTGTACAGTATTTTAGGGATTTCCAACCGTATGGATGGAAAAAACATCGAAAAATAAGCTAGCATGTCAATTTTCATACAATTTGAGAACTTGTAGGGTCTTTATCTTAACGGATGAAAATTTATAGAAATCTTACCGGTTCAGAATTTCACCCTTTAAGATGAAAACCCTATAAGTTCACAAATTGTATGAAAATTAACATGCTAGCTTATTTTTCGATGTTCTTTCTATCCATACGGTTGGATTTCTTTAAAACACTGTGCAAGTGAAATTTAAAATGGGGCGCATGACTTGTGATGTTACGACCACCATTATAACACAACCCTTATATATAATTTATAAAAAATTCATAAATAACTTATAAGACTTTTTAAGATATTGATTAAAATTAAATTATAATAAAAGTGGAAGGGATATATATAAAATCTATTAGCAGGTTTGACTAATAAAGCCATTTTTTTGTATATTTAACAAATGTAGGATTATTCACCATTCAAAAAAAAATGTAGGATTATTAATTCTATGCATCCACTATCAACAATCATTATTGAAATCTATTAATAATTGATATAATTGAATCATCATACTAGACTTCATAAAGTATATTTCGGTATTAAGACCTTTTCTCTCATTGTATTTATTTTATTGAAAATAATAACTTCACATAAAAGCAATCACATCTAACAACTAGTCTTTTGTTTTAAATAAAAATTTGAACACTGTGAAGCCAAAACCTACTTAATAAAAATAAACACATCATCACCAATCAAAACACTTGTTTCTCTTGCTATAATGATGCATCCATATGTTTTTAGGGTCATTGTCGAAAATTCATACATGCTTATCTATATCATATTTGGAGGCATGAAAATCTCACCTCGCGTTTTTTTTATTCTATCGATTATTAAAAGTGACATGTTAAGTGTTTCATCATTCATGACGATGAAGATGAAATATTATTTTGTAAATCAAATAAAGATAAATTGATCCACCTCACGCATGATTATCTATTTTAATGGAATTTGGATAGTTTAGTTCTGAATTATTTTTAATACTCTCATAATTATAAATAATCACTTCAAGTTTACATAATGATGACCAACGGCCTCTTGACCTATTGGTATTGGGTCCCTTGCATAGGATATTGTTAGTTGGGAGAGATCCAGAGTTCAACACCCCGTGACCGCAAAATAAGGGCACGTGCGTTCGTCACGTTATCTGCCTTTGTTGGCGTTTGTCACCTTTGTCAAAAAAAAAAGAAAAAAAAAAGTTTACATAATGATGAATTGAATTTGTCTTTTGACAATAAATAGAAATTAAAAGCCAGATATTGGTGTTTGGTGCACCAAATAATTGATTCTCTTCCAATGGATATCTTTCTCTTTAATTGCCTTCTCTAGAGGTGGGTGTCTCTGAATGTACTCCATTGCAGCGTTGACTCCCATCTCAGTGCATGGTTCTTGCATAGTTAATTTTTTGATTTCTGAAGATCAGGTTACACCTCTTGTCAGATATACCATAAGCTATAGGCAATCACATTGATGTTCATTTACTCCCACCTCAGTGACTTTTTTTTTAATATTAAAGTGGATAAACCACATTCATTTAATTAATAAGAAGTACAAACTAAGAGGTTGTTACATAGCTGCCCATATGGACTCTCCCGGAGGCCTCGGGTGTCCAAATAGAATTACTCCCTTGATATTTACCCCGTCGATTCATCTTTAAAGTCATTTCTGTTCAAAAGTGCTTTTGGCGATCCCATATGATCAGTGGCCAAAGGTTTTCAAGCTATGGATTCCATCTGCCCCATCTCAGTGGTTCTTGAGCACACTGATGTTGTTGTTCTACATTTGCAGGCGTTGACCGCCCTGCCTAAGCCAATCTCAACCGCCTAATTTCTCAGGTATGCATTCCAAACTATCCACTCCTATTATAAAAATTGATAAAATTATTATATTTGATTATTACAAATTTAAAAAATTTATAACTTTAAATTAACCATAAATTTTTTGAGTAATATTGATTTTAGCTTTAAAATATATTAAAGTGTTTTTAGTAAATTTAATATATTTAAAAAAAATTGGGTTTTAGTAGTTTTGAGGAAATTAAAATATTGATAATTAAAAATATTTTGAAACATATACAAATAAAAAGTACCTAATTTTATTTGCATTCATAATAATTTAAATATTTGAATTCAATTTGAATAATTAATAACATGATTAAAACAATTAAGTCTGAAAATACATATTATATAAAATATTAATGTGTTTTTATTTAAATTTAATATATTTAAAATTTTATTGGGGTTTAGTAATTTTGAGGCAATTAAAATATTGATAATTAAAAATATTTTAAAACATATACAAATAAAAAGTACCTAATTTTATTTGGCGAGGTTCCTAAATTGGAGGCAGGAAAGCGACCTACCGCAACACCCATCCCCCAGCCCCCAAGTTCCTAAATCAGAGGCAGGAAAGTGACCCACCCCCCTCCCCTCACAAAACCAAATAGGTTCCTAAACCGGAGGCGGGAAAGCAATCCCCCAACCCCCACAAATACCCAATAGTGTCGGGTTGGCAGTCTCCATCTGTGATAAGTTTTGCACAGCGGCCGGATCTTAGACATGGGCGGGTAAAGGGTTCACTGGAGATAGCAACCCAAGAAAGGCTCTTGGGTGGGCCGACATAAGTTGGTTGGAGCCCTCTGCAACCAACACCGACGGTGGAGGTGGACTGGCGGGAGGTGGACGGTTCAACATTATCTGGGGTTTTGATGGAATAAGGTGTTGCACTGCCGGTGTGATGGAATAAGGTGACATTGTTGTTGAGCCTTACAAGGGCACCAAGCCGTTATGACTTTATTTTTGGACTTAACCCAAAATATAAAACTCTAATAGAAATGTGTCAAATACTTATAAATCCATTTTTTTCTTACTTATAACCGATGTGGGATTTTATTTGCATTCCTAACAATCGCTCTGATACCAATTGTTGGGCCTTTCAACGGCACTAGTGTTCTCATGGCTTTGCTTTTGGATTTAACCTAAAAGGCTCACTCTAATGGATTTAGATTTGTCAAATACTTATAAACCAATTTTCTTCTCTACTTCGAATCGATATGAGATTTGTTTGCATTCCTAACAATTGCTCTGATACCAATTATTAGGCATTCCACGAGAATATATATCTCCACATTAGTATGATATTATCCACTTTGGAACAAGGCTTGTATAATCCAATTGTATATATTATCCAATTATTTAAATTTAATATATTTAAAATTTTATTGTGTTTTAGTAATTTTGAGGCAATTAAATATTGATAATTAAAAATATTTTAAAACATATACAAATAAAAAGTACCTAATTTTATTTGGATTCATAATAATTTAAGATCTTGGCGAGGTTCCTAAATCGGAGGCAGGAAAGCGACCTACCGCAACACCCACCCCCGACCCCCAAGTTCCTAAATCAGAGGCAGGAAAGCGACCCACCCCTCTCCCCCCACAAAACCTAATAGGTTCCGAAATTGGAGCCCAATAGTGCTGGGTAGGAAGTCTCTGTCTGTGATGGGTTTTGCACAGCGGCCGGATCTTGGACATGGGCAGGTGGAGGGTTCATCAGAGGTAGTAACCCAAGAAAGGCTCTTGGGTGGGGTGACATAAGTTGGTTGGAGCCCTTTGCAACCAACGCCGACAGTGGAGGTAGACAGGTGAGAGGTAGACGGTTCAACTTTATCTAGGGGTTTGATGGAATAAGGTGTTGCACTGCCGGTTTGATGGAATAAGGTGACATTGTTGTTGGGTCTTACAAGGGCACCAAGCCGTTATGACTTTATTTTTGGACTTAACCCAAAATATAAAACTCTAATGGAAATGTGTCAAATACTTATAAACTCATTTTTCCTTACTCATAACCGATGTGGGATTTTATTTGCATTCCTAACAATTGCTCTAATACCAATTATTGGGCCTTTCAACGGCACTAGTGTTCGCATGGCTTTGCTTTTGGATTTAACCTAAAAGGCTCACTCTAATGGAGATATGTGAAATACTTATAAACCCATTTTCTTATCTACTTCTAACCGATATGAGACTTTGATTGCATTCGTAACAATCGCTCTGATACCAATTGTTGGGCATTCCACGAGTATATATTATCTCCACATTAGTATGATATTATCCACTTTAGAACAAAGCTTGTATAATCCAATTGTTACAACCCTTCATATGAACTGGCGAGTGAGTAACCCAGCCATCATCAAAGTCTTCAACCCATTCACTTCAACCTCTACATTGAACAGGCTCTCGAAGTTCTCCACTTCAACTCTGAGACAATAAACAACGGAGCACTTAGCAGCTCTTACAGTATTATGGTCATCATTTGGAAGGGGTTCACCAATAATCAAACTGGAGGAAGACTCGCCTTTCAATGGGGGAGAAACCAGGATAGTTAATGCAGTCATGGAACTATTGGCTTGAGTACCGGTCGTCATCTTCCACTAGGATGTGTCTAGTTAAAGTGGGTGGAAAAACTCTGCTCATAGATATTAATTCAAAAGTTTGTTTTGTATGAGGAAGATGGCATTCTTCCATATAACTGGAGTTATTTGGCCCCTCCAACACCTTTTTAGAATCAACACCCTCATGGCCGTTACATACTGCAAAGATCTAAAGAGTTTGGAGATACAGTTAGAAGAGAAAGGGAAGAGCATCAGTCACCTCCACCGCTAGCTTGAGTCCTTTATTCAAGGAGCATGAAGAGGAAAGGAAAATCTTTCGGATGATCAGACAAACTCTTTGTGCTTTCTCAGTGCAAGACACTTCTATGCATGCTTGCATGCATGTGTTGGGGTTCATTTTGTTAAATTTACATTTTTACCCTGAAAAATTGTTTTTGATTTCATACGTTGCTTATAGATAAAGAACTTGAGTTTTATGAACTCCTTCTGATAACATACTTGTATCTCTAACAAAAATTTTCCAGGAATCGAGCATACATAAGCATTACGTAATTTCTATTGTTTGTTTTCTGAACTCATGTTACATAACAGAGGTGAATAAATACACGTCGCATGATACAATTTGTGGTTGAAATTTGGTATCTTCATTTGTTTTATGGAATTAAAAAGTCATTCACTGTTTACAACTTATTTAGCATGCAGAATGCAACTGATTCTGACCTTGGTATTATGTTGCACTTGATTTTTGTTTGTTTTTGTTTTGTTTTGTTTTTTTTGTTTTTTTTTGACAAGGGAAAGAGTTGTATAATCTTAGTTAAAACAAAACCAAGTTTATCTAAGTATCAAAGGTTAAGCCAACAGTGTTGACAATGTATTCCAGTCATCTCATGATGGAATAGTGATAACTGAGGTTTTCTTCTAGCTCTGTTGGCCAATGCATCGACAATAATATTGGTCTCACTCGGGCAGAAGTTGAGTTCTATCAGAGGGTTCACCAAGTTTATAATCTCCTTGCTTAATTTCACTCTGATACAGCCTGTATTGCAGTAGATCTATGTTGCTAATTAGGTCCAATACTTGAAGGCAGTTAGTGCATAATCTGTTGGGTTTCAAGGTGATCCTCCAACTGCGTTCCAATGCTCTCCATATGGCTATAATTTCTGCTTGCGGGCTTGATTCTCCCTCCACAGCTGCACATCCAGCAGTGATTATTGTGCTTGAGCCCTTGATGATCACAAATCCTATACCACAAGAATTGAGGTCAGTACACCAAGAAGCATCACACATTAAATTAATTGAATTGTTGTACCCTGCAGAGTTAAGGTACTCCCTAAGATGCCCTCTGACTTTCCAAATGTATTCATGTGTAGAGATTATGGCCTGTTTAACAATCACCCTTGAGTTGTTCTCCAAGTTTTTGAATACAAGATTACATCTGGCCTTCTAGAGGGCCATGCCCAATTGGCCACCAAAGCCTTGACACGGAGGTGACAAATACCATCCCTGCCACCAATGCTCTCTATCCAGTCTCCATCCAATATATTTTCTAATAAATTTGGATCCAAACCTATGTTTTCAGCAACAAGATGCCAGCAATTGCTAGCAACTCTGCATGAATACATGATATGTTCAGGTTTTCATTTACCAATCCATATAAGGGACATAACCTTTGGGGACCAATATTCAAAGCATATAGGACTTCAAAGGTGGGAAGCTTCCCATGGAGCAATCTCCACATAAATGTTTTAACCCTAGGAATAACTGGAAGCCTCCACAGTTCATGCCAACCCTCCCACATGTCAGTCTGAGGATTGATCCTCTGTCTTATTGTCTCATATACTCTCTTAACAATAGTTTTTATAGGGCCATCAAATCCCTAGATCCAATGGTTCTCTCTATTCTCATCAAAAGATATACTATTCAACCTATTCCAATCACAAAGAGAACCAAAACAGTTTGATATATAATGCAGAGTAGTTTAAACAAATGACATCAAGAAAATAAGATATGTGTAAATTATCCAATAGCATTTGCATTTTAACATATGTAGGTTTAAGAGAAAGAGGAATATCAAATACCCAAGGTTCATTGAAGAAATTGGTATTCACAGGGTTACAGATATTAATATCAAGATTGGATCTAATGTCTATGGCAGTTTTACACATCATCTTGTAATTATATGTTGAGAGTTTTGCTGACGTGGAGACGAAGAACCGGGACCTAGTGAGAAATGTGTTATTTAGTGAAAATACATCACGTGCCCATCACGTGGCTTCATTAAACAGATAACCGGAAATAGTCATAAGTGTCATTTCGACACTTAAAAAAGTTTTGGGGTATCTTATGTACTTAAAAAAGATGGGTAGAATACCCGAAATAATCCCTCTATTTTTCTCTCTCTAACCTTTTCGTCCCTTTACTCAAAAAAGATAGAATTTAGTCCCTTTACTTTTGAAATAGGGTAAATGTAGTCCAAAAACCAATGGAGGTGTTAACCTCCGTTCATTTATGTTGATGTGGCTTTTTCAGAAATAATCATTCACTTAAGCTGATGTGGCTTCTCTAGAAATAAAATATTATTAAAAAAAAAAAATAAATAAAAGTAACACCTTTCCTCTCTCCTCTCCATCCCACATCCACGCTTCACACCGACCCCTCCTTCGCCCTCCTTCTCCCCTCTTCCCCTTCCTTTTGCCTCCGCCTCATCCCCTCCAAAAGCACCGCCCGAGCCCACTCCTCCATTATTGTCGTCACCTCCTCGCCTCCGCCGCTTCCTCTCCACCCACCACCATCTCCACATCACCATCCTCACCACCGCCTTCCTTAGCCGGCACTACCTCCCCTTCTCTATCGACCTCTACCTCCTCCTCTTCCCCTCCTCCCTTCTCCTCTCTGTCGGTGTGGAGTCCACCGATCTCCTCCCCTCCTCCCTCTTCCCCGCCTTCATCTCCGTTACCTCCCTCCTCCGCCCCGACTTCCACCACTTCCTCCTCTCCCTCTACCTCTCCAACTCCCTCACTCTCTACAAAAGATCAAGCAATAAACAACAAGTGTTTCACATGCCATCTCACGGATGCATGTGTGGCCAGCCAAACCCTCGCAATCAAGCAGCGGAGTGAGATTACTAGGAGGTTATCATAGTTGCATATTTAAATCATGAAACCATCTGGATCATGGAAGAAGAGTTGGTCTACAAAGATCCCACACTCCTCCACTCTCATGTGATATATCTTCAGCCGTAAGCTTAACAAACTAATAGTCCAGCACTTGGGTTGTTCATAGGTTCCAAGCATGTACACGACCTAATGTAACCCCCTACATTGGCTCTTCACAGTGGTTATGTAGGTTTATAACATTTTGCGGGTGGTACAGCTAATGTTGGAGGGATTCAGGTCCTCATTTTATCCATTGATTCCAAATGCAACAATAGCATGTTATTATTTCACAAGGTGTTGCAGATCAAACCAGTCCCCTTGAAGCGTCAACACAACTCATCTCAATACCACCAAGGGTGTGCTCAAGTTGAGCCCATGTTGGCTCAGGCTTATAAACAAATCAAAGTTTGACAAGTTAAAGAAATAAGAGAATACTTATGGCTGAACAGGCAGTTTACAAGTACGAACAACAGCCTTTCTAAAATTATCAACCCTTTATAGGCAAGGCTGAACTACTACACCCTTTTCTTAGTACGTAACAAAACATCACACATTCTACAACTGGCCATCTATATGAATATGTCATTAGCTCCTAAGATGCAATAGTAGTAAGACTAGTGACATAAATTAAGAAAGTTGGACAACATACCGTCAATGTTGCTACTCACACGTGTTATCTGCTATAAGTCTCATTAGGTATGGGTTCAAGCCTGTTCTTCTTCCATTGGTGGGATCTGTGTAGACCAACTCTTCTTCCATGATCCGAATGATTTCTTGATTTAAATATGCAACTGCGATAACCTTCTAGTAATCTCACTCTGCTGCTTGATTGCGAGGGTATGGTTGCCCATGCATGCATGCATCTGTGAGATGGCATGTGAAAAACTTGTTGTTTATTGCTTGATCTTTTGCAGAGAGGGAGGGAATTGGAGAGATGGAGGGAGAGGAGGAAGTGGTGGAAGTGGGGGCAGAGGAGGGAGGTAACGGAGATGAAGGCGGGGAAGAGGGAGAAGGAGGGGAGGAGATCGCTGGACTCCACACTAACAGGGAGAAGAAGGGAGGAGGGGAAGAGGAGGAGGTAGAGGTCGATAGAGAAAGGGAGGTGGTGTCGGCGGAAGAAGGCGGTGGTGAGGATGGTGACGTGGAGATGGTGGTGGGTGGAGAGGAAGCGGCGGAGGCGAGGAGGCGACAGCGATGAGGGAGGAGTGGGCTTGGGCGATACGTTTGGAGGGGATCAGACAAGAGGCGAAAGGAAGGGGAAGGGGGGAGGAGGAGGGCGAAGGAGAGGTTTGCTTGACCGAGACGAAGAGGAGAGAGGAGAGGTGTTACTTTTTTTTTATTTTTTTAATAATATCTTATTTCTAGAAAAGCCACATCAACTAAGTGAATGATTATTTTAATTCTAAAAAAACCAAATCAACATAAATGAACGAAGGTTAATGCCTTCATTGGTTTTTGGACTACATTTACCCCATTTCAAAAGAACATGGACTAAATTCTGTCTTCTTTGAGTAGAGGGATCAAAATGTTAGAGAGAGAAAGATAGAGGGATTATTTCGGGTATTCTACCAAAAAGATGAGGTGTTAATGTGCAAAAATGGTAAAGTTTAGCAGTGTTAAAAAAAAATTTACCCAAAATTTTATTAAATATATTTTTGGTTATATATTTTTTTATTCAAATAAAATATAAGTAGGTAGAAATGATCTACATCCTAAAACTTCATTTATTTCCCCGTATATATAAGTCTTATGAAGATCTTTTAAAATTTTAAATTAATAGTTATTAGCCAATAATGATGAGATAGAGATAATAGATCATAAAACATGGAAGGGTCCAACCCCCATTTTTTTAAAAAAAATAATTAATCTATTATGAAAGTTTCTAATAGATAAAAAAAATTTAGAATATATAAATTTTGATAATACGGAAATTTTAAGGTGCCGATCACATCAATAGGTTTGGTTTATATTTTGATTTTTTAATATTTTATTAAATCATGTCTTTATTTTAGTGTATATAAAATTTTCATAATTTATGGATGGAATAAAAAGTTAGAAAAGAACGACCAACATCAAAATTTAAAGAGAATTCAAACATAACATTATCAACAATTTATCACAATACTTTTTTCACTCATAATTCACTCATTCTATTTACATCATGAATGTATATATCACCTATCTTCTAGTTGGTGACGGTGGTGCATTTTGTCTCCGGTGGCCATGATTCTGTCGCCTCCTTCGATATTCTTCATTGTTTGACGATGGCTCCACCACATCCGCCGCAAATCTCACCTTCTTCTTCATTGGAGTTTTGCATCCGACATCTAATTCTTATAGTAAATAATTTAATAACATAAAAAATAATTTAGTCATAATATATATGTTTTGCATGAAACATTCTTATGATCGAAAAAATAGAGATTATAAATGATTAGTGTGGGGATTGTCAAAAAAAAAAAAATTATCAACCCCAAGACGCTAATTTTTGCAAGTCTAATCTAAATTGGGAACCAAGATCATATATTGTAAAACCTTAATATCTTTCTTAATGAATGTAATTTATTTATTTATTTTTTTAAAAAAAAAAAATCTAGATCGATACAAAATTGGTGAGACCAGATATCTCAGGTTGAATACAAGACATAAACCCAAACTCTCTCCCTCTCTCTCTCTCTCTCTATATATATAAACAAACCTGAAGAATGATAAAAAAATAATTTTGAATTAGTTGAGGAGTGAATTTTAATAAGGTAGGAGAACCTTGAGTGGAAAACAAGTACAAAACGTAATTTAATACTTTGTGGCAACAACCAACCACAGCATTAATTTATATATATACTAACTTCTATGAAGAAAAAAACTCAAAAACAATACGCGAATTAATTACAAAGAGGTGAAGAAATTAAAAGTAGAAATTGAAAAGAAAAAGAATAATAAGAAGGAACATACATACCAAGTTCTAAGTGAAGCTTCTTCATCAAATCAGAAAGAAGGCGCTTGTGAAACTGAACAGCAACAAGAGCCACGCTACTAGACACTGCAAGAACAGCCACTAATCCCATGCAACTAGAGTTCTCCATATCTCTCCCCCTCCTTTTTATCTCTCTCAATCTCTTTTTTGACAAAGGCGACAAACACCTCCCAGTCAGGGACCTACAACGTGTCGAACGCACGTGCTCTCACCTTGTGATCCCAGGGTGTTGAACCCCAAAAATCTCCCAACCAACAAACTCTCTCTCAATCTCTTGATCTCTTTCTTTTCTCTTTAGATATGTCTTTGAGGAGATACATGCACACACAAGTCAATTAATGATCTCTCTAGGGATATCTTCAAGGAGATACAATGAAACAAGACAATGATCTAAAGCTCTCCATCTCTCTCTTTAGAAGGATATGAAACTATTCAACTAACCTTGTTGTCCTTGGTGGTGTTGTATGGGAGGAGGGGAAGAACATGTATAGATGAAGAGATGATCAGGGAGGAGTAATCTCATGCAATAAGAGGTTTCCATGTTTGTCTCTTTAATTAGAGAAACATGCAATAAAGAGGGTATTAATATGGTTTTAAATGAAAGGAGAAGGGTGGGGAGGAGGAATGGAGAGGCAAAAGAAGAAGAAGAAGAAGAAGAAGAAAGATAATTAGGAGAAGTTGGAGATGTTTGGTTGTTGTTGGCTGACTTGACAAAATTAATATAAAGGGAATTGTAGAAACCAAGGCCGACCTTTCATATTCAACTCCATCCATTATCCAATGAGACCCTTCTTGACTTAGTCATGCTCTCTCCCTACATGGAGGCCCTACCCTAAACCAATGCTTTCACTACCTTCTCACCTTACCACCCAATGCCCTTTGGTTTTCCTTTTTTTCTCTTTTTCCTTTTTTCTTTTTGCTTTTGCTATGGGAGTATTTGTTTTTAACAGTCATCATACCAGCGTTAAAGAACCTGACAATATTTCAAATGAGAATAATATGTAATATATATATATATATATATATATATTGTTGGATAAATTGGAATAATAAATTTCTTAGTAATTGTATATTTAAGTGTATTTGGACTAAAATAGCATATGTATCTTTTTGTTGGTGTATCAATTTATTCTCTCTCTCTCTCCATATAATTAAAGTAGTAGATTTTATTAAAACTTAGGAATTATATGTGTTGAAAAATTAATTATGTAGATATTTTTTGGTATTTTGACTATGGAAAAGTGTAGCATTTAATTATCACTTTAATCTCTCTTTCACACAATATAAAATTATTCTTCTATTTGCATATTATTGATATATCTGAAAAAAAAAATTAGAAAACTAGCACTCCTACTTTTATTTATATATAATTTATAAAAAATTCATAAATAACTTATAAGCCTCTTTAAGGTATTGATTAAAGTTTTTTTATAAAAATAAATTAAAATATAGTAAAAGTGGTAGGAATATATATAAAATCAATTAGGAGGTTTGACTCATAAAGCCATTTTTGGTATATTTAACAAATGTGGGATTATTAATTCTATGCATTTCCTTTCAACAATCATTATTGAAATCTATTAATAATTGATATAATTGAATCATCATACTAAACTTTAAAAGGTATATTTCGGTATTAAGACCTTTTCTCTCATTGTATTTATTGAAAATAATAGCTTCACATTAAAGCAATCACATCTAACAACTAGTCCTTTGTTTTAAATAAAAATTTGTACATTGTGAAGCCAAAACCTACTTAATAAAAATAAACATATCACCAATCAAAACACTTGTTTCTCTTGCTATAATGATACTAATATATGTTATTAGGGTCATTGTCGAAAATTCATACATGCTTATCTATATCATGGTTGGAGGCATGAAAATCTCACCTCAAGTTTTTTTTTTATTCTATCGATTATATATTAAAAGTGAGATGTTAAGTGTTTCATCATCCGTGACAATGATGAAATATTATTTTGTAAATCAAATAAAGATAAATTGGTCCATCGCATTCGCATGCATAATTATCTATTTTAATGTAATTTGGATAGTTTTTTAATAATTTTTAGAGAAAATTTCACTAAACTACCTTGTAATTTGTCTCTTTATTCATTCGGTGCCCATGGTTTGACTTTGAGCACTTTAATACCCTATGTTGTGCCTCGTGAGCATATTGGTGCCAAAACAGTACATAGCCTCGTTAAATTTATTGACGTGACATTAAAAAAAATATATATGAAATGATATTTTTACCCTTATGTGAAAAAGACAATAAAAGTATTACATTTTGAGAAGAATAAACACTTAAATGTAGTAATTATATTTTAATTTATTAGAATTAATTGGAAAGTCTAATAGCTTATGATGTGGTTTTTACATAAGGATAAAAAGATTATTTCATGTCTTTTTTTTAATAACACATTAGCAAATTTAACGTATTAAGTGTTTTGGCACCAATATATTCAAAGTCAAACCATAAGTACCGAATTGATAAAAATACGAACCAAATCATAGTTTAGTGAAATTTCTCTTAATTTTTAATACTCTCATAATCATATATAATCACTTCAAGTTTACATAATGATGAATTGAATTTGCTTTTTGACAATAAATAGAAAAAGACATAGATATTGGTGTTTGGTGCACCAAATTACAAATCATGTGGAAAGTTGAGTTGAGAGCCTCGCACTTCCAAAGTTACAAGTCCAATCAAATCAAATTGTGCATTTCCTCATTTACACAAGCAACCACTGATGGTTTAAGGAAATACTTTTCACTTGATTAGACCTTCTGAAATGGGACTTTTGAACCACCTCTTAGCAAAACTTGGCCATGTTTGGATAGGGATATCCCATAGCAACGTGCGTCAAAATTCAGAACTTTTTCAAGAGTGGTTTTTCTGTGAAACTCCCAACAGCCGAACGATCACGAGAGCCGTTTTTAAATATGGAGTTTTGGTCCCGAATCCCCGACAATATCTTCTAAATCAGGGGAGGGAGATGGTGAAAATTATTGTTTTTTTTTTCCTTTAATTGGTTAGTGTGAATGATGCTCTAATTTTTAGTCATTTCTACAAAATTTGTATGTATTCTTTGTTTGCTATGAACATCATGCAAACTTCAGATTTTGTGGGACATTCGGTCAATTTTTGGGTTGTTATGCCTATTGTAATATTTACCAGTTGTGGAATTTGTTTATTGATTATAATCATATGCCTTAGACGTCTTTATTAATGTCAACCTCCTGATTTGTGGTTTGTCATTTGTAATTCAATGACCTCCTCCCCATGTTCTTCTTATCTGATTTTTAAAATATATACTTGGTGTATCTCTATTCCATGTAGTGTTATGATGCATCCATGTATTTATGTGCGTATAGATGTTGTAAATTTTCTTCTTTTTTTTTTGAAAAATGGTTTTCGTTGTTAGGCTTTAATGAAACACAGCTTTAGATGTTAATCTACTGGTGGGTAGGATTTAATAAAGAACGAAGGTGAAGACATCCTAAAAAATGACACACTACACCACAACGAAGAGCTCCAATTCGACATCCAGACAATCTTTATTCAAAACCGTAAAATGTACATGGTGGAAGATATCAGTTGTCTTTAGTCGACAAAAAAGGAATATATCAATTGTTGCTACACTTTCGATAATTAATAACATAGATAGTGAGCAATTTTTGTGGATTTTTTTTTTTATATAAATATAGACAAGCTACTAGAAGTATACCATTAATCTCAAACCATCAACCACTCCTTTGTAAGAGAGGAAATATACTAGTCAAAGTTGATAATTTTTGTAGATTTTAAGTCTTTGTTTTTTTTTATAGTGCACGTGTGAGTTTGAATTTGGAATTTTGAATGCTTTTACATCTATGTTTTGATTTTTTTTAAAAAAAATAATATTTTGACTATTTTTCACTTATAGAGTAAGTTTTAATTGATTAAATTACCCACTTAACAAGACCAATAGTGACAATTTTTATTTTTAGTTCGTGGGTATTTTTACCCATGGATTAATTTAACAAAAGTTCCTTAATTAGTTTAGGAAGAATAGTGCACTTGAGTGATCCTTAATCAATTTCCTTGTGCTAAAACCTTGAGAGGCTTTTAACTAAAGAGATAAACTCTTGAAATTTAGACTCTAAATTAGAAGTAATGTATTTAGAGAGTTTATTTTGAGGGATGAAGAGGGATGAGAAACTCTACATCCCTCACTTTTTTTTTTTTGTGTTTGTTTTTGTTTTTAGAAAAGGTATCGGGATATCTAGAGATCTCCACATCTCTTATTTCGGTAGTAACTAGGGTTAATATTTTGAGTGGGTACCGTATTATACATATTTTTTATTTTGAGTACTGAACTTCAATTTGTATCATTTTGATCATATAACTTCAATTTCACTTCACCAGAAGGGTACTGAGAGGATTTCGGTGCGGACAATTCCGGCTTCAAATCTCATCGGATTCCCTTGGGTATCCTTCCGATGAATTGAAATCGAAGTTGAGTGACTTAGATGATATAAATTAAAGTTTAGTGATCAAAATAAAAAATAGGTAAAGTATGGTACCCAACTGAGATATTAACCTATAGTAACTATTTATATCTATAAATTTATTTATTTTTTATTTTTTTAAGTGAATGAACTTTATATTTATATCTTGACATAGCAAGTTGCATGGAAATTCCTTCCGAGACTGACAAATTATAGATTTCCAAGATGATCAAAGACTTCAATTCAAAGCAACAAATCTTATCCTTATTATTATTATTTTTTTTCTCGTTTTCATTAAAGAGAAAATAACGGTTCATGATGACGTGGCAATACGACAGCCCCACACGCAACCAAGACTACCAAGACTACGACCTAAAAGTTAGCGCCGCCGCACATAACCCTATCCACTCGATAGATACACCAACCAACTGCCCATAAGATGCCCGCCACGTGCACCCACACGTGTCCCCATAATCGGTCGAGTAACTCGCGCCTCTGCTCTTCCAGTCTGCTGCGTACCAAGGTAGACATGCATGTACAGTCGGTATACTTACAGGGAGTGAGTGGATCCTTGATGGTTAATAAATAGAGTAGAGGTATAGAGAGAAGGAAGGGAAAGCAAAAGGGAGGATGGGACTAAGGGTAGTGTACGGTGTGGTGTTCCTGTCGGTCTCCTGCGCGTGCTTTAAGCTGCTCCATCTCTTTCTCAAGTACCCAATCTTGTATCTCAGTTCATGAATCTAGCTACGTCTCTCTTGCGTTCATGGAAGAGAGAAAGGGAAAAGAAGATTGCATGGAAGACAGTGAGGTGGTTGTGAGTGAGAGATGATGACTTAAATGTTTAGTTTCTGTCTCTTTTGTGTGTTTGTGTGGTGGATTTTGCATGGGTTTTTTGTTGGGATGTTATATGAGTTTTGAACAGTGGGTGTTGTACTAGTTTGTGGTGTGATGTGTTTGTTTTGCCGTATTTGTATGACATTTGGTGTTCTTGTTGAGATTTCCTAGTTTTTTTTTTAATAGATATTTGTCCTTTTGATTTTGAATTTGAATTATTTGTGAGAAATTAATATTGTTTATAGTTTAATGTAATTTTCACAAGAATTGAACAAAATGGGTCCATAGCTCAGTGGTAGAGCAATTGACTGCAGATCAATAGGTCACCGGTTCGAACCCGGTTGGGCCCTCTATGAAATAGTGATAAGTTTTTCATTTTGTTTTTGTTTTTTTTTGTGTTTTTTTTTTTGTTTTTTGGAACGGTGTTAAATAAATTTGAGATTTAGGCAGCCAAAAAAATTCCATTTAGCCTGATTCTAATTCAAAGTCTTCAGAATCACAGCAGCATGAAACTAAGAACATAAAATGAATGAACATGCATTCTTTTACTACCAAAAAAGTATCCTGAAGCATAATTTTGCCAAGTTTGCACCAAGCTATATTAATATTAAACATTAGAAAAAAAGGCGCTAAAGATACATCCTTCAGCCAGTTTACAAGCACATCGTCTAGCTCTTGACATTAAATTGAAAACAAGGATGCAGGAACCCAGATTTCGCGGCCTCTGCTCAAGTGTTAAGCTTTAGTTTTGCAGGCTTGTTTATCCTGAAGCCAGTTCAGGTTAGATTATTAACCACCAATGAAACCAAGTTGATGAAGGATGAAGGCTAGTATCAGCATGCAGATTGCAAGGATCAGACCTGGCCTTCCCAATAGCCAGTTCTTCGCCTTCCTTGATGTCTCGACCGCTTGTTGCGCCTTTTCCGCCCAACGCATCTGAGAAAAGACGAGTACAGATGAACCAGTGTGATTTATTAACAATGCTACTACAACTGAGTCTCGGAAAAGAAGAGAAAACCAAAATGAAAATGTTTCCATTGGTTAGAATTAAGGGCTCAATCCATCAAAAATCCTAACAGAAATTGAAGGGTCACATACCATTCTATCCAAGTCTTCTGGTGATAATGATGACATAGCTTGCTGAGCTTTTGCTGCATCCTCTTTTGAGAGTTTCATCCCGAACTGTTCGCTCATACTTGCCATCATCTCTGGGCTCATGTTCTTCATCATGGATGTAAGCATCTGCAAATTGAAGTTAAGCAGTAGAATAAGATACTAAATAGGTCATCAGAGTAACTCCGGCTGAGGGGTAAAATTTCTAGCTGAAGACTGCAAACCTGTTGCATTGCTGGATCTTTCATCGAGTTTCTCATGTTAGCCTGCAAATCTGTTGTAGAAGTTGGAAAGCTTGATGGAGACGGACCCGTTCTGGAACTTGCAACATAAGCATTTTCCCTGTGGTCAGGGTTGTCCACAGGGGGCGCTCTGGAAGAAACTGAAAATTGTGAGGCACCTTCAGATCTTTGGTTACGAGAAACATTTGTGGGAGCTGCAAAAGGTGTGTCTTTCCCATTCAATGAAGAGGCCACTTTGAGAACCCTCTCAAATTCTCCTGGTGACATCTTGCTGATCATATCGGAAGCAGTCTTAGCTAATTCAGGTGTTATTTCTGGAAACTTTGATCCAGATGCTGAGCTGTTGCCATTAGCACTTGAATTATTTTGATTCAAAGAAGCACCAACTTGGAAAATTTGTTGAAGCTCTTCTGGCTTCATCTTGCTCATTATATCTGCAGCAGTCTTCATCATGTCTGGTGGCATTCCTCCAGCACCCAGAGCAGCTAGAGAATCAGGATCGGAATTTAAGACAGAATTCTGGAATGCCCTGCCACATATTTCAAATAGATAACCTTTAGTTTTGGATGTAAAGGGAAAAGCATAAAATACAATCACCAACTTCCAATTATATTTCTTTTTTTTTTCTTTTTTTTTTGGACATTAGGAGCAACTGGCTAGGCCAATGCTAGTAAAGAACCAAAGGGACGGGTCAACCCGGGATCGAATCCGGCAAGCAACGTGTGGGGAATAATGCCATCCGAAGACTGGCCCCCACCACGAGTGCACAGATCGCCACAGGAGGACCCCCAAGCGTCACTCGAACCCGCGACGGGGTGCGAGGCACTGGAACCCGGTACCGTCAGACTGAGATGTCATTGGCAATTATATTTTTATATTTCTATTTTAGGGCAGCCCGGTGCTACAAAGCTCCCGCTATATGCGGGGTCCGGAGAAGGGTCGGACCACTTGGGTCTTACACAGCCTTACTCTACATTTTTTTGCAAGAGGCTGTTTTCTACGACTCGAACCCGTGACCTCTAAGTCACATGGCGACAATTTTACCGTTACACCAAGGCTCCCTTCATGTCCAATTAATCAATTATATTTCTATAGAGATAAGAAATTCACAGATGCTATCAGTAGAAAATTTATGGTAAGGTTGCAAAATTTTATGCAGCTAAAAACATATCAAAAACACCAGTATACCGCATTTCAATCTTGCATCAAGGGGTGTAATACATAATATCTTTCTAAAATTATGAGAATTTTTGGCCAATGTAAGAGAACTTAATTTACCGGAAAGCTTCGGGGTTATTGCTGAAACTTTGCAGGTCGTCAGCATTCTTGGTTGAAGTTTCTGAATCAGAACGATATACCTTTCGAGAAGATTCACTAGTTTCCACCGGTTGTGTCACTGTATATTTAATAGATGGATCTGTATGGCCGCCTGATGATGTGGGTTCATTCTCTTCTTCTATTTCTTCAATAACAACACCTACATGAGAGGAAGACAAATCATCCAAAGTTAGATAAATATATGCTATTTTGAAACAAAAAGCTGAAAGAAAAAATCTAATCAACAAACCACAGTATACCTTGTCGTATGTTATGGTCACCATTTTTCAATAATTTTTCTTCTGTATCTCTGCAAAATATCAGTAATATCTGTCACTCGCAATGCCATACTTAAACCAGTTTTTTGTAAATATTTTTTCATAAGTGCAAATAATATGTTGAGCCCTCAATCTGGAGGAACATATAAACCCCAGAAAATATGGTTATGCATCACATTTCAGAAGTGTTTTCTGTCTCTAGCTATAAACTTAGCTCGGTAAAGTTGAACCATATAGGCATACAGTCAAAAGGGCTTTCTGCTATCACTATGAACCAGAAATGACCAAAGGCCAAAATTCCTCCTAAAACTTAGAGGCATATAAATCAATAAGAAATTACCACAAGGATTTCTGAAAGCCTTCTGAAGATATTTGCATCATTGCACTGAGACTAACTCTATAGACATATATTACTATATCCACAAATTTTACGGTTTCATGGTGTAAGGATCTATAAGTTTGAGGGAAAATGCTCACTTCAAATCAATTCCAACTAGAGCTGAGTAAAGCACTAATAACTGTGTTTACATCATAAACTTTGATACCTTAAGACATTTGCAATAGTTTCATCATCAGGTGAAGCTTTATGAGCCTTTTCTAGATCAGCAACAGCAGCCTGTCCAATATTTCGAAACAGAAGGTAAATTTAATAAAAAAAAGTTTGCAATGGTTAACATAACTGAATGAACAAAGCTAAGATTTAACCAGCCATAGAAGGTAAACCATTACTTACTTTTAAGTTTCCCAACTCTTTATATGCCTGACCTCTGCGATAAAGAGCTTTGACATTATTTGAGTCATATGCCAAAACCTAAGATTGCATTAACAAAATTCAAAGAGTTCAGAGAGGAGCTTTGATGATGTTTAAGTAATATGCCAAAACCCGACATCATAATAAAAAGTCAGGACAGAAACTCTCTCCAAAATAATTTTCTGATCGCACCTCTGAACCTTCCTTGATGCAATTGTCATATTGATTTGTCTTCAGAAAACAGGACATCAGGTTAAGGGAGCACTGTAGTTGGAGAGTTCTGGACTTAGGTCCTGGAATACCAGTCAGATTGTTCTTTGCCTGGTCATACACATCACCATGGATGGTTTCAGCAAAGTGTTAAAAAAAAGTCAATAAATACCAATTTTAATGTAATGGATGCAAGTTAGTGTATACATACACGAATATATTTATTAGCAGCATCTTGAAATTTGCCTTGACAATGAAATTCATTCCCCTGGTACAAGGCAAAGTGAAACCAGAATATAAGTAACAAAGAAAAGACAGCTGCAGTAAAATAAGTAAATAAGAATCAGTATCCAAAACCAACAATATATAAACAGTAATTTATATAACTAACTTGACACTCACTACGATTCAAATATCTCAATGTTTTCTGCCATAAAAAAAAGTGTACAGCTTGAAAGATGGGATAAATGCAAGTTGCTGTCATCAAATGGGTAAGGAAGTGACTGGTGTAATTTTCTAAACAGGTGTTTCCAACTTTGCTGTGAAGTTAATTTAGTGTAATCTTGCTTTAGAGAAAATTGTAAGCATCATATAGAGATCGAAGAAATGGCTCAAAGACTGTTAGAGGATGTTGATTAGATCCATAGTTTGTGTAGGACTTGAACAGGTGATCTAATCTTTTTCCAAATCTATCAGGACCACCTCATTTGTTTTTCTGCTTTTATTTTATTCCAAATGCTCCACATGCATAAGTTTCTGCTATTGAAAATCCAGTTTCTTACATAACAAGGATATGAATGTTAATGTACAAAGAAACCATGATATAAGGTTAAGCTTGCTAAAAGGGGATATCATAGATGCAAACTAGTGGTATTAAAAATCTTATTGGCCTTCTAAACATCAGGGAATTAAAACCAACTCATAAAAGAAAAATATATAATATAGTAAGGAAACCTGTTTCTTCAGCATCTCAGCTGCATTAAGTTCATACGAAACTTGAGCATCCGCATGGGCCTTCATGGCTGCTATCTCTTCTGGCTTAGCCTTGCTAATCTTCTCTCTAATTTCAGCCATATCTTCAGGTCTGGTATGTTTGAGCTGTTCCGCAGCAAGTCTGACGTCTTCAGGCCTCATGTTTTTCATACTTTCTGCTGCTAACTTCACAAACTCAGGATTCGACATCACCTGATAAATCATCCAGAATACAACAACTTGCCAATTAGAGCATGCAAAATACATATAGAGTAAAAAATAAGGAAGAAAGGCCAACTCAACAAGGTTACTCCTGCAACCTTAGAGCTACCATAATCCATCAATCACTCAAATCTACAAATCAACAATTACTTCAATTAGTAAAATCAAGCGTGGATGACCACAACCAACTCAAATCATCCAAGCAATCAAATTTCCCCTCCTACTCAATAAATCAATTGTCATCAATGCCTATTTTTCATCGCACGGGCATACACAGTCATCAAAATCAACACAGGGGACATAAAAAAAAAAAAAAAAAAAAGATTTTTCATCACTCTTCTTCTCTCGCCATTCATGAATCACGCGTTGCAAGTCGAAACTCGTTCACATCAAACAAGATCTAAAATACAGCTTGATCGAGAGAGAAAAACTCGAAATTTTATACCTAAATCAAATCGAATCAATTGAATTCGGAGACAAACAAACAGAGAGGGATCGAGGATGAGACCTGCTGCTGGATCTTGGCGAGCTCTTCAGGGGACATCCGGCTGAACTGCTCCTGAGCGATGCGCATCATCTCGGGATCCATCATCCCGTTGTACATTGCCGCGATGTTTGCAATAACCTCAATCGATGAATCTCGATCTTGATCTCGAATTCATGCCCGAGAACTTATATATAGGGTTTTTTCGATGTATCAGGGATTGAGATCGAATTGGAGTTCGTCTTGGATTCGTCCTCCGAGAGTAAGGGGGAATTAGAGCGCTTATTTTTATTTTTATTTTTATTTTTATTTTTTACAAATAAACCCTTATTTATTCAGATTCTTAAATTCATACCCTTTTCATTTTTTTTAAACTTTACATTTGGGGGATTAAAAATTTCCTTTTTCAAAAAGATTTTTTTTTCAAAATATTTTCAATTACTTTTTATATATAATTTTTTAATAATTAATGCAACTACAAAGTGCATATTTGTATAATGTCATATACAAACCATATTATTTGTCAATAAATATCAAATATAATTTAATTAAATAATTTTTATTTAAACCTTCTTCCAACCCTAACCTACCTAGCGATCCAAATAACCCATTTAAAGTATATGGCTTACATAATTTTTTACTAAAATAAAAAATTCAGTTCTAATAACTAGATTTATGATGAAAATTTTATGAACAATTAAATAATTAAAACTTTTATAAAGTTTACTTTATACTACCTAAGACTTACTATTTAGAGAGAAGTAATGAAAAGCCCCCCAAAAGTTTTGAATTCCATATATAGTCCCTGCAACTTTGGGTATCTATATTCAGTCCCTACTTTATACAGGGATTTACTTTTTCACCCTCGCAGTAGCAAACGGTGTTAATCGGGTCGTGAAAAGACGCCGATGCCCTTTGGAGAAGCCAGAATGTTCTCGACATCAAGCAGACAAAGACACCATTTCGTGAAAAGACTAAAATGCCCTTTGAGATCGTCTTACCACTTGAATCATTTCTTTGCTCCAAATTAATTAAACCGTGACACTCCCTCTCCACGGGAAGAAGGCGATCGGCCTGCTTCCGCTGCCGAGGTCATCCTTCATCTTCTCTTCCAGAAATTACCGAGTTTGCAAACGAGGTAGTAATCGAAACCCGAACTCTAAACCTTTTGAGATCAGGGCTTCGCCGCCGGGCTTCGATCTCTCTTTTTTTCTTTTTTTCTTGCTATTTTTCTATCCTCCGCGGTAGAATGCAATTTGTGCATGTGGATTGTAAACTCATTGTGGAGATATAGGGTTTAGGGTTTTGTTCATGTGCAAGGATTTGTTCTTTTCTCACTTGTAACTGTAGACCACTAGCCATGCATAACCCGTGTGGTGTTATTCATGTGCTTTTGGCTGTGTAATTTGTGGAATGTGTTTCATTGTGGGTTGTGGTTTTTAAAATCGGTAAAAAGTGTTTAAAATCGAGCTACACTGTTTAGTATACTGGAAATCTGCTTGATATTCGCCTTATGTGTTTAAAATCCAGAGCAACTATTTAGTACAATTCAAAGGGCTTAATTGTTTCTATCTCTTTTCACGTTTTCGTTGTAGTTAACTGCACAATGGCTCAGAATTTGGTTAATGGACGATGCTACACGGGTCCCCTTGTTGACTGCCTCGATGAATTGAAGAAACACATGAACAAAAAACACAGGCAATTCATCAACAAAGACGCCATTTGCTCCCGCTTGGAATCAAGCTTAATAGTACAAGAGAGGCGTGCTCGACGACCGATGCAAGCTTATGACGTTGGCTTGCGTAAATTTAAAATCGGGAAAGCTTGCCGAAGCTTTCGTCCGGAGGACGTCGCCATAATCCTTGGACTCCCCTGCAGTGGAACTGCCGTGGAATTCAAACGGCCCACCGCCCGGTCCACATTTGAGGACAGATATCTCGACAAAGCCTACTCAAGGAATCGAGATTGCATTAAGAACGCTCTGTTGGATCTTGTTCATAAGAGAGGCGAGGAGGAAAACCTCGTGAAACTTCTGATAGTGTATTTGATGGGTGCCTTCCTGTTTCCGACCACAAACTGCACGGCCCCAAGTTGGAGTGCGCATCATGCCGATAACCTAAAGAACCTAGGGACATATGCATGGGCACAGGCCGTGCATAAATGGCTCATGGACGACATCCAACTGACAGCTGCTCGAGTACAAGAGAGGTGTTCTGTGGAGAAAAAGATGAAAACAAGTTATCTTAGGGGGTGCTCCATAGTGCTGATAATATGGTTCTATGAAGTCACCGGTTCTGGAAAGAAGGTGGAGTTCGGCCGGACTCCAAGAATTTTGGGCTACGGTGAGACCACCTGCAAGAAGGTTACTACTGTCAAGGCAATTATCGAATCATTCAATGGGAAATCAGTATGCTTACTTCGTCCTTGCATCTCTTACTTCTTTAGTTTTATGCCCAAGGCTTTAGTATTATGCTAAAGTCTTTAGTATTATACTAAAGCCTTTAGTATTAGAATAAAGTCTTTAGTATTCTTATAAAGTATTTAAAATTAGGCTAAAGTCGTTAGTATTTTTCTAAACTCTTTAGTCTTAGGCTAAAGTCTTCAGTATTCTTCTAAAGTCTTTAGTATTAGGCTAAAGGCTCTTGTATTCGTGTAAAGTTTTTAGTATTCACTACATGCTTTACTTGTTTAAACTACTTATAACGTTACTAAAGATTTTGCAATATTGTCTCACAGTTCCACCACCTCGTCCCAGAAAACGGGGAAGAGGCTGCCCTCACCAATAACCGGCTACTACATAGCACGGCCATGGAGGAGAGACCTAGTACGGATGCAGGTCCAAGAGTGGCAGAAGGTGAGGGCAAGCGTAGCCTGAAGAGGATCGACAAGAAATCCCGGCACCGCAGGCCGAAAGCGGTACCGCCACGGTAGTCCAACTCCGTTCATAATACGGAGGACCCCAAGCGCAAGCAACGACGACTTTATTCGGCTTGCGGACCTCGTGACGATATATCAATTTAATGAACGAGGTCGTTACAATGCGCGGGCAAATTGATAGGTTGCTTGCTAGGGAATCTGCCCACCAAGCCCCGCCAGCCAAACGCCGTAAGGCACTTGTCTCCAAGCAACAACAAGCTCCTAATACTTCCACAATCCCATTGGCGGATATCGCTGGCGAAACAGTTGCCCGCAAACTGCGGACTAGAACTGTTCGGAAGAGGATAGCTCCCGAAGTTGTTGAGGGAAGCCCGCCGGCATCGGAGAAGGAAGGCGAGGAACCAGTGCCCATCGTCGACGCACTAATTGAAACTTGTGAGATATTGAAGGACGCGTCACCAAGTGATGCAAGGATGTTGATTCCCACTGGCGCGGAAGGGCCTATAGAAGCCCCCCACATCATCGTTTCAATGGTTCCCACCGACGAAGCCCCCACTGAAGAAGCCCCGACGGAAGAAGCTCCCACTGAAGAAGCCCCCACTGAAACAGCCCCCACTGCAGAAGCCCCCACTGAAACAGCCCCCACCGAAAAAGCCCCCGTTGAAGAAGCAGGCCCCCTCCCCGTCCCTATTGAAGCCCACGCCTCTGCAACTGTGATTGATACAGAGGCGTCCGTGTACGCGGGAGAAAATGTACAACCTGTGAGGACAAATTTCATTCCTAAGAACAAGCATCCTACAGGGTTCGGGCAGCTGAACAAGGAGAAGCAAGCACTCATTTCATTCTTCCTGAACTGTCTGATTGACAGGTGAGAACAATCTTCATAGTATTTCTCTTAAATGCTTAGTATTGCACTTAACCGCTTAATATTTCTCTTAACTGCTTAGTATTTGGCTTAACTCTTTAGTATTTCTCTTAACTCTTTAGTATTTCTCTTAAATGCTTAGTATTCATGTTAAATGCTTAGTATTTATCTTAACTGTTTAGTATTTACCTTAACTCTTTAGTGTTTACATCAAAAATAATAATAATAATAATAATAAATAAATAAAAATAAAATACAAATCTCAAGATGCCCAAAACCATATCACGAGGCAAATCCAAAAAAAAAATATATATATAATAATAATAATGTTATTATTATTATTAAAAAAAACAGAGAGAGAAATGTTGATCTTATCTCTAATCCTATCTTATCATCCAAAAGCTTAAAATAAAAAAAAAAAGAAAATGTCTAAATTATCTGGTCTTCGCACGACCCGGTCTCTACCGCGTGATCCTCCCACGATCGCGAAACGGTATGGAAGTGTGGTCCCTCGGTTTATAAAAAAAGGGGGACCCAATAGAAGCTGGGGGGGGAAGAGGAGAGAAAAAAAGCAAGACGGAGAGAAAAAGGAACACAAAGAATCAGAGGCGTTCTTCATCATTATCTATATATATATATATATATACTATATATTTTACTATATATAATATATATTATATGTCATATGATGAAGAAGAAGGCTGCCTCCCCCCTCTCTACGCCCCTGCGCCGCCGGCCCCACCAAGCTCCCTCGTCACCGACGTTCGTTACCATCAAAAGCCTGCTCACCGGAGGAGATATTATAGAAACATATTTTATATATATATATATATATATATATATATATATATATATGAAGACAGAGGTTCCCCCTTCACCAACGAATTGCCGGCTTCCAACGCCGCCACCCGGAGGAGATAATATATAAACATATATATATTTTATATATGAAGACAGAGGCTCCATTGTACCCCATGCTGCCGTCAAATCGCCGCCTACAGCCACCGGAGATGGAAGCTGTTCACCGAAGGCTTATAATATTACTATAAATATATATATTCCGCAGAAGAGAGGGAAGTCTCGGCTAGTCACCGTCAAGCCGCTAGAGAAAGATGCTGAAAGGGCAAGCACTTGCCATCGCCAGAGATGCCTCACCATCTGCTGCCCTTGTTCATTGCCGAATCGCCGGAGAAAGAAGCGCGTCCGCCGAAGGAAGTTGATATACATCATATTATAACTATATATGCTATATTCTCAAGGGATGGGAGGGGAAAATCTACCCTCTGTCCGGTATCCTTTCATCGCCAGCGACGCTGCCGGAGAAGAAAGAAAAATGCTCAGCTCCAAGGAAATCAATATTCATATTATATTATAAATATATGTATACATTTTCAAGAAAGAGAGAGGATGGAAGCCCCCTCAGTCCTACATCGTTTTGCCGCTGAAGCCCCTTCACCACATCGTCGCCACCGGACCGGTTTGTCGCTGCCGGAGAAGATATATATATATATATATATATATATATATATATATAAAATATTATATTATGAAGGAGTGGAGGATGGGAACTCTGCTACCCAACACCCTTTCTTCGCCGCCAAGCTGTCCTGATCTCAACTACTATAATCGTTGGTGTTGACGGAGCATGAGGTTCATCAAGAACAAGAGACCAAGTCATCAGCAAAATCCGGTGGAAACAAGGAGTATGCTCGTTTCTTCGTGAGTCTTGGCTTGCTTAACTGAGCACCAAGTCTGATCGCATACAAATCTGTCAAGAATTGTACGTCTTTGAGGCAACTCAAGCATAGCAAAAATGGATTCTTATTTCTTGTGATTTTTAGAAGATGTATCAAAGAAGCCTCCAAGGATGCACCAAAGGAGCTTTGAAAGACAAGTTCTTATATTTAGATGACATGTCAAGTGAGCTTGCAAGCTTTTGTTTGCTAAATACACTAGAAGAGAACCCAAGATTCCTGAGGGTAAATCTTCAAAGGATTCCTGTCTTTATTGGAACTGCTGAAGTGTTTGCACTCATCATGGAGATGGAGCCCAGTTTCTATAAACATGAGTATAAGTGTAGGATGATGCTTGACTGTATCTAATGTATTAGCCATTTGAAATACTAGGTGGTTGATGGTATGTTTAAACAAAACCTCGGTGAATGCAAGCAAGTTTTGATTGCCATTCGGCTTTGTTAAGTAGCTACAGACTTGTGGGAGTGTAGTTTTGAAAGCTCTTTTGTGGGTGAGATGCAACGATTTCTAATCCATAATATGCATGTCAATTGTTTGATGAAATGCCACAATGAGATGTCATGAAGATTATTGAAGATACTCACTCAAATCCTTTAAAGTAATACACTCAAGTTCAAGAAGGTGGTTCATGGAAATGAATTCAAGAGCTCTATCTCACTGAGGAAGTATCCAAGTTAAGGCTTATTATCAAGGAGCAATAAAAGAGAAGATGGAAATTTCTTTATAATTAGTTGTGAAATGCTCTATGAAAGAAGTTGGAAAACATGTGATTGTGAATATGCATTTGCAAATCGGAGCAAATAGCATTCATCCATTGCTGTAAAAGAAGAAATTAATTAAGATAAACTCTTCTTTATAAATAAAAAGGAGGGAAAGCTTTATTGATTATACAGTGAAGAGTATTGTATAAATTGTTTATTTGATGTTAAATTTTGGAATAATGAATACAATTTTTCATATGTACCTTCAGGGGAAGTGATTGATAAATTTGATGCTTGTTCTCATGGGGTGATATTCTCGGAATCAATTATGGGAAGAATGATCTGTTGACTCAGTTTGTGCTTCCATGGATGATGGTTTAAGTTGACTGAGTTGGAAGGAGATATATCCCAAGCTTAGTCATGCCTTGGTATTCGATGACATGGGCAATGATGAAGGATTTATAAAATTATGTTACCAAGCTTTTGAACTCATGAGAGGTGCTCATTTTAAAAGGCATGGATATAAATTGGTATAGAGTTTTATAAATAAAAGGAAATGGGGCCCATAATTTAAAAATAAAAAAAATTAAAAAAATAAATAAAAAAATGATGAAGCTTTGAATATATAAAGAAAGGGACTTTTGGCCGGGCTCATTCAAAAAAAAAAAAAAAAAAAAAAAAAAATGGATAAGGCTGGGCCCTACATTTTCTAAATAAAAAATGAAGAATAAAAAAAAAAGGGGAAGGTGGGCTGATTTCATTATAAAAAAATGGATTTAAATTATTTTTGGCAATTTATGGTGGAAATGCGATGGAATATATATTCTGGGGCAGCTGATAACATCCAAATCCCAAAACAACATGTATCTTGATGTGATGATGATGGGGCATGCATCCTGAAGCGAGTGATGAAATGTAAAGCTTGAAGCGGCATTCACTTTGGGGTGATCGACAAGTATAAATTTTAAAGCAACACACATTTCAGAGCGGTGATAGAATATTCATCTCGAGATAATTAAATGTGAATCTCAAGGCGGCGGCAAAATGGGTATCTTGAGGCAATCAAAGTAATATAAATCCCGAATGGCGAGGCATATGTCCCAAGGAGAATCGGGCGGTGATGGAATATTTTATCTCAAAATGATCAAATCACGAATCTCAAGGTAGCGGCAAAATGGGCATCTTGAGGCAATCAAAGCAATATAAGTCCCGAATGGCGAGGCATATGTCCCAAGGAGAAAGCGGCCGCGGTCGGCATCTCGAGGAGTGATATTGCAAAATAAATTCAAGGCTTAATGCCATGTGAATAAAATAATATATGTATATATATATATATATGATATGTGTAATAAAGTCATAATTTACAAATAAATGAATTCTCAAATTATATTCATTTCTCTTGCCTTTACTTGTACTTCTGCTCTTAATCGGAGGTTCCCAAGACTTCGTCCGGGGTAATTAATAATAGGGGCTTGCCTCTATTAGGAATGGAAGAACCCACAAAACTAAAAATATGACATTTGTGCTTCGATATATCGTCTGGTGTCATACGACGCCAGGCGCGTATTTTCGATCCCACAAATTCTGGCACGCCCGGTGGGGACATATTCCTCCTCCCATCTTTGAGGCAAAAGTACAAGTAGAGGCTTATGAACTTTATAAAGGAATCTCTGTTGCAGTTGGAAGCTCGTCATCAACAGAGACTTTGATAATCCCATACCTTCCATGGGCGTTGACTTTCATTCTGTCGGGGTTACCCCAGCCCAGCCTTAGAGGGTAATTTCTACAAAAGAAGATGATGACCGCACTTTCAAAAGTTTGAGAAAAGTGAATCTTCAAAAAAAAAAAAAAATCAAAAAAAAAAAAATCAATAAAAAAATCAAAAAAAAAAATCAAAAAAATAAGGAAAAAATAATATATTATCTAGGGTGCACCTGAGGTTCCAGGTCAGAAGTTGCACCCTGTTCTCTTTCAAAGTTGTAAATAATGGAATGAGTTCTTTTAAACCCCTTAGGTTGGCGAGAAAGGACTCAATTGCTGCCCTCAACCTAATGTCAGAGGTTCCCTCATAAAAGAGCCTACGTGATATCGATAAAGCTGCAATAGATAAGATGACACTAAGTCAATTCTATCAAAAGCCAAAAGACATAATCTGAATGGTCATTGAGGCATGAGGAGGCCCAATACTTACACCATTTAGAAGATCCTGGGGGCATAACCGAAGAAGGATCAAATCACTTGCCACACAGGGGGCAAGGAATAGGATTTAACCTTCAACAACATAATGTTCCTAGAAAGAAGGATAAAGAGGATGGATCCATTTTCCTCCCTACCCAAAATCCTCTTTAAAGGGATGCACAAATTCACATCATGGTCATAGAGGCCTGGGGAGACCCTCCACATGCATCATTCACAAGACCGTGCATAAATTGTGATAAAGTCCTAAACAGAAATATGAAAGAAGGATTAAGTCACTGCCACACAGGGGGCAAGGAGCAGGAGTTGACCTTCAACAACAAAATGTTCCTAAAAAGGAAGGATAAAAAGGATGGATCCATTTTGTCTCCAACCCAAAATTCTCCTTAAAGCATTTTCACCAGAAAACATGGATACATAAATTCA
This sequence comes from Dioscorea zingiberensis, assembly GCA_026586065.1. Taxonomy (NCBI): domain Eukaryota; kingdom Viridiplantae; phylum Streptophyta; class Magnoliopsida; order Dioscoreales; family Dioscoreaceae; genus Dioscorea; species Dioscorea zingiberensis. Next base: position 62,372,516 of record CM048819.1, on the reverse strand, counting down.
TATAATCTGGATGGTTATTGAGGCCCGAGGAGGTTCAGCATACACACCATTCACAAGATGCCACATGTTATATAATCTGGATGGTTATTGAGGCTCGAGGAGGTTCAGCATACACACCATTCACAAGATGCCACATGCCACACAGGGGGCAATGAACGGGGATTGAACTTCAACAACAAAATCTTCCCTCCAACCCAAAATCCTCCTTAAGGAAATTTCAACAAATGAAAACATGGAATATATCGTTGGTGGATCTGTTGGCATATCAACTTGAAGGCATACAAAGTTGAATAACCCTGTCCCCCGGCATGACCTCAAGTGCCTCTATCCTTGAGCAGTTGACAACAATGATCTGACAAGTGACACACAGATGGTCGTTGTTAAAATTGATAAGAAAATGATGCCTTATCTTAAGGGTATAACGAGGATTGATATTTGCCTCACCTATGACAACCTGTGGGTATACAAGTATAAAACCTCATTCCTTTGATAGTTCATTGCAAATCATGCAAGAACACCACAAATCTGCACTCAAGTCATTTCAGATATGGTCACAGATAAAAGACTCATTTCTGATATAAATTGGGGGCATGAATGATATCAAAGTAGTGGATCCAGACGGTGGCTGGCGATCGCGATAGGATTCTCTCTTCCGTCGACGAGACAGAGCCGATCTTTCCTTATCCAAGGCCGGGGGCAAGAAGCTCGCTATCCAAATAAGCAGGAGAAATAAAATCCTCTACGTAAAGAAAGGACATCTCATCCCACATCAACCACTGAAAGCGTAAAGTTTAATGGAAGAATGGATCCCGAAGCACCAAAATCCTCAAATCCAATGACGAAGTGTGCAACCAGAGGCAATCTCAGTACACTTCTCGAAGCAGCATAAATCTTGAGATGGCGATTAAACACGTATCTCAAGGCAGTTGATGAAAATACAAATCCAAAGCGAGAAAGTGTGCATCCTGATGCAATGATGTGTAAACACCCAAGGTTTTATAAATAAATTGATATTTTATGTTTAATCATCTTATTAATTAAAGAGATTTTCCAAAGTTAATTAAATAAAAAAAGGTGGGGACTTAGATGAATAAAGCTTCAAATGAAAGTGTTGAGTCTATTAGGGACTAAGATTTAATTTTGGAAAATTATGAGGACTTGGCTTGAGTTTGCCACTCTCTCTAGAGTAAGGACCCGCGGGTAGAATTATTAAGTCAGAAGGACTTCAGTGAAATTTTCCTTTCTTCATATTTGAACTATGTTTAATTTAAAAGAAAGCCGGGGTATTTGCTAAAAGCTCTTATAATTCACGCACTCCAGCGGAGGTCAGCCGCTCATCGCTTGACTCAGGTCTACCGGGTGTTTCCGGTGATATCCGCCGCCGCCGTTGGGTAGTTTCCTAAACCGCCGCCTACCACGACGCGATCGATCTCATCCTATCCATCTGAGGACGCCACTTCATAAGTTACGAGGAGTTTCCCATCTCGCTTTATGCGTGGTGTGGCAGCTTGAAGCCGAGGGGATCAATGAAGTCGGGATCTAATTTGAAAGCAAGGGCTCTCTCACACCGAAAGTACCACAGGAAATTACAGCTTGGTAAGCATCCTAAGGCTTCCAATGTAAGTCAATTCATTTTGATAGAAATATCGCTAAAAACTTTGAAGCTTTTGGGAAGGGAGCATGAGTGGTTGCATGCTCATGAGGATGTAGAGATATGCATGAATCGAGGTTGGAGTTTGTAGGTAAACACTTGCTTTAATGGGCGCATTAGAGCACAAATGTATAAATCTATGTATTCATTATTAGATCTTAAGTCTATAAGCATCTAGAGAGAGAGAGAGAGTCCAAAAAGAGAAGTATTGTCGAAATGATGGGTTAAGCTAGACCTTGGATTTTATGTGTGGATTTTCATAGTAGTTGAAGGAGGACATGGAGGGAATGTATAATCATTGATTTACCACGTGTCTATGGGTTCCCAAAGTATACTTTTATGTCTATAGTTCACTATTCCTTGTTGATGTTTTATGTACTTTGAGAAGACGATGTTGTGGACATGAATGTTGTGATAACACTTGGTCTTGATCATTGTTATGGTTTTATGTGGGAGTTGTTGATTTACTACATTCTTGTTGAGATTGATAACTCTTTATGATTTTATGTGAATATATTGAGTGTCTTCAAATGTAGGTGTTGATGTGTTGGTGGGTTGAACCCAAGGCCGCAGGAGGAGGTGAGGAGTTAATGGGGATGAGCAAACTCTGGGTAGTACCTATGCATGACTCAGAGATTATGAGGAATGAGTCTCCGTGAATGATAGGAATTGGGTACTAAATAAACATAAGCAAGTAGGCTAGAAAACCTGCTATTTATGTTCGCCTAACAAAAGGATCATGTTGGATTAATGACATGCTAACTTGGTTTTGATGACTCAAGATGAGTATATTATGTAGCCGATATTTTTACAGAGGAGATTGATTAAAGTTGTCTACGCTTTCAATAAAGTATACTTGATGAATCGAGACCTGAATCTTAAGGTTTAAACATACAAGTATGGATGAGTATTTGTGGGGTAAGAGCAAGTGGGTTTGAATCAATGTGGAAGACCAATGAGTCGTAGTGGTTGAAGCATCCGCAAATTGAATACCCGGGATTTAGTTAAGCAAAAATCATTTCACTCAAGTAAGATGAGTTGAATTGTCTTGGACTCCAAAGGATTTGGTTTCCGTAAGTCTAATTAGTCAAGTTAAATAGAGAGGTTGTGGTTTGTTGATAAATGGGCCTTTGGGCCGCCCAATCGAAAGTTGTGAATTAAGTGTTGATTTGAAATTTTATTCATTCATTTGTGAATTTATATAAGAATGCACATATGTGGGTGTATTATTTGAGTTGTTTCAGTTTGGCCTTATGGTTTGGCCTGTTAAATTATAGAGAAGGATGATTAATGAATTAGGTCTATGGGGCCATTTAAAGGAAATGCTTTAATTAATTAAATAGTTAAGTTAATTAAAGAATTGAATGGGGTTTTAATGAGCCAAAAATACCTTAACTTGGGCCATAGTTTATTAGAGCATGGTATGCTTGTAGGTGATTGAGTTGAATTCATTTAGCGGCCTAGCCCATTTAGTTGCAAATGTTATAGGTAATGATATTAATGAACGCCGCAAGTATATATTGAGTTGGGACTCACGCTTATATCGATATCTACGCGGATGCGTCGGGGAAAGAAGTTCCGAACACCGACTTTCTGCAGTTTATAAGTAGCATTAATTTGCCCTGTTCCTCTTCGAGATTCTATCACACGCCAGACAAGCGACATATTGCTTTTGCTTTCATACATGCTTCCATGATTTTTGTTGAGATCTATCTATAAAGCATGTTTGATTGTTTCGATGCGTTGGAATCCCTCGCCGGTTCTCGCTCTTCGTCTCCGGATTCGCCGGAGCAGTGAGCTCTTTTCATGAGAGCGCCGTACCTGACACCCTCGACGCTCCGCAAGACTCGCCGAGGGATAATATTCCTCGTTCTTGCCAGGTCTATCACCTAATCGCGACATCGCGCAGAGAGGCGGCGCCTACCGATATACGACTCGGCATCGAGGGGCCACCGGATTTCGTCGCCTTCTCGTATGCACGGTAACCTATCGGGAGACTTTTGTAGAGCTTCCATTGGAACTCTTCTCTAGCTAGGGCCTAACCTTGATTATTTTTGTGGTAGACTCCTAGGGCTTGTTTTGAGGGGCGTAGTCCCCAAGTTTGATTTTGATTATCATTTTATTTGTTATTATGATATTTTCGGAGATCCCGCATAGTACTTTCACGCTTTCCATCTCGAAGCTCACGCGACTTGTTCTTCCTTTCACGCATCCCGGAGGTGTAGGGTGCTGATTAGTCAGCCGATTCAAGTAGGTCGGGGAGTTTGTCGAGGTCCGAGGATCTCATTTATATTTATGTTGCGTGAGACATTATTTGTAGGTTCCTTATCGGGCCTAGTGTTTAGGTATATGCAACCCTTGATTTTATTTTCCTCAACTGAACTCGCTATTATTTTTGAAAATTAAAGTTATGTTATCAGATTATCTCGCTTATTCACTTAGGCCTTGATCCGAGCGGGCCCGGCTCTCTACTTGGGTACGCCTCGCACATCGCCTCGAGGTCCCTTAAACGGGCCGGCGCTGCATTAAGGTGAGATTACGCATGCAGATAATGGACACCCTAGTTGCCCCAGTGACTTAGTCAAGTAGACAAACCGAAAATGGGATGGGTATACATTATCGACAAGTTAGACCGACGCCTTCTTCCTTTAAATGCGCAGAGGAAGCAGCGGGACGTGCCGGGGACCGGATATCAAGCATCTAGATACTTCACGCCACGGCCGTCCGAGGAAGTGGAGTCTCAGTGAGGGAGAACACTCCACCACCTCACACCAAGATGCCGCGAAAGGCCATAAATGAAGTTGAGGGTTGTTCAGACAAATTTCTTCCTACAGGCATAGGTAGGATTGAGGGCCGTTAGCCGATACATTGATCCAGTGGGTGCAGAGGGAGGAGGCAGAGCAGCACCACCGTGTGAAAGCAATGCACGGAGTACTGTCAGGAGCCTCTGCAGCCTCCCTATGCTGCTAGAGGGGGAGGCTTGGCGCAGAGAACCCGGGCCGAAAGCAGGCCCTGCTTAGCGTGGAGGGCGATTCTGAGGCCACCGATCGACTACACCCCACAGCCTCCTGACAGGCCATGCATCACTACACCCCACAGCCTCCGGACAGAGCCTACGGTCGACCACACCCCACGCCCCTGACGGCACCCTACACCTACACCCCGCTGCCACCGACAGAGGATTGAGACTCTTAGTTTTTGTCTCTAGGTCAATAAAATGTAGTCTTGCAAACTATCTAGTTGTATGAATCCACGACATTATTTCTATGAAGTTTATGGAATAAATAAATAAAGATCAAGTATTTGCTTTCCAAGGTGATGCTTTATGAGCTAACCCTATAGATTGTTTGGCACAAGGTGGATGAGTGGAAGAGGAGGGACAGGCTTACCCCGAGGAAGGCCTCGTGATCAGCGACGGCTACCGAAAGCCTCCGCTGGAGGAGGGTACTCACCAAGGCCATGGAGATCGGGCAGAGTGCAAACCGCTTCAATCGTGGATCGCAGGCCGCAAAATCAAGGGCCGTAATACGAGAGAAGAAGTACCCTACAGATCAGCTGATGGATCTCATGGGCGAGAGATGATGGGTTACATCCGTGAGCGTAGACAAGAACACCACGACCGTCCTCTCCACTCCGCCACACCCGCCGCCGCGAGGTTTGATAACAGATCGAAGGCCATCACCACAGTTTCTTTTGATGGAGCCGCAGTAATTCACAGCGGCCGAATTGTGGATTAGAGAACCGAAAGGACATTTGAGATGTACCTGCCGATGATGCTGACAGAGTCGTGATGTACCGCATATCCGACGCGTCGCTGTAAGACTCGTACCTTGAGGTAACCGAGGAACGCGCAGTACCATTTCCCCGCATATGGGAGGAATTCAAGAAGGCATTCTTTGCCAAATACTTCCAGAGGAAGATTGCTAACATGGCTCGTGAGTTCAACAACTGTCTCAGCGGTACGACCGCTGAACAAAGACGAGATAGAGTTTGATCGATCGCTCGATTCCTTCCCCGACATGGTTAATCAAGAAAGCAAAGTAAGGAAATTTGAGATGGACCAGGCCTTCATCAAGAAGATAGTATCCAACACCGGCACCACCTATCCGACGGTGTCGCCAAGTATATAGATGATTCCTCGCTGCATCATCCCCTGGGCCCAAAGAAAGAAAGATAAGAAAGACAAAGCATGTAATAGTGGGCCAGGATACTTCTCCGAAAAGCTCGACATAAGAAGTCAAATTACGTGTCCCAACCTTACAATAAGCCAACAGGATCTGGCACCTTTCATCCGGAGGCAAGGGCAAAATTGACTAAAGGGCCACACAAGATAAAATGTTTTCAATGAAGGCAAATCCATAAGTACCACAAAGGTCTAAGACTTACCGAGGTTGTTACATATGCCGTCATGTCCTGACTATAAGAAAGCACAGCCTACAGTGCATCGACAATACGTGGGGAGGCACTCTGGGGCCTCAAATATGTATATGGGCCTCCAGTACAAAAGATTCTGCTCCACGTTCTTCACGAGCCGATAAGAAGGGAAAGGGCGCATGAGCCAACCTTCCACTTCTACTCACCACCGCACGCCAGAGGCCCAATGGACATTACTGGACGGTCTACCACCCCGACCACCGAGGAGGCTGTGACATGACAAAGAAACGCCGTGAGTGTGTACGCTATTAGTTCATTTTATGCATGCACATTGTTTGACCCGCGCCACATTCTTTGTATCCGCACTATTTGCACTGAGACATTCTACCCACCATAGAGCTTATCATATGTGCCGAAAGGCGGACACCCCAGCTTGGCGGGCTAGGATGGTGAACAAGATGGCGCATTTCGGCGACGCCCAAATGATGATAGAGGGGCGGAGTCACCGCTAACCTCGCATGCTGATGGACTCCGGCAAGGATTACGATGTAATCCTTGGTATGGATTGGCTCTTCTTCGCACGCCATTGTGGATTGCCGCGAGAAGAGAGTGTACTTCGTGATGCCGGGCATATAGAGTTCACTTCCGAGGAAGCTGATTGCCTCGTTGGTTCGAGATTCACCCGTGCCTCTGAGACTAATACGGAGGATGTGTCGGATATCTAGCCCTCGATCCGGAGGTCTCGGCGACGCTGGACCCGCTAGCAGATGTGCCAAATGCTAATGAGTTTGCCTGCGCGATTTCCTGAGGATCTACCTGACTACCCCTGCAGAGAGTTGGAGTTCTCTATCACTTGGTTCCTGCATGCCTCCCAGCCAGCCCAAGGCTCCTTACAGGATGGCTCCAGCAGAGTTGAAAGAGCTGAAAGTGCAATTGGAGGAGTTGTTAGAGAAGGGGTTTATTCACCCAAAGATGTCACTGGGCGCATCACTCAAATACCTTGCTTTGTAAAGAAGAAAGACGGATCAACGATCATGCATTGACTATAGAGAGCTAAAACAAGGTACGGTGAAGAACAAGTACCCCTACCAAGGATCGACGCATCTTTTGATCGCTTACATGGTGCCCAAGTATTTTCAAAGATTGATTTGAGATCCGCTATCATCAAAGCGAGGATCGGGGAGGATGACATCCTAAGAGTGCCTTTCGACCCGCGCAGCATGGACATTACGAGTTCTTGGTGATGCCATTTGGGCTTACTTAATGCCTCCGGGCGGTTTTCATGGATATGATGAACCGGTCTTCGTGACAAGATTTCTGGACCGGTTTGTGGTGGTCTTCATCGATGACATATTCGATTTACTCGAGTAGTCGCCAAAGAACACATGGAGCACTTGAGAGTTGTGTTGAGACTCGGTGACAAAGACGGGCCAGTACGCCAAGTTCTCCAAGCGTGAGTTCCGTTAGACAAAGCGCGGCTTTCTTTGGGCACGTGATCGCTGGAGCCGGCGCCCCGGTGACCCCAAGAAGATCGAGGCCGTCCGCCGAATGGAAGAGGCCGACCACCGCCGTGAGATTCGGAGCTTCTTGGGTTTAGCAGGTGCTACCATCGGAGATTTGTTGAGGGATTCTCCCGGCCCGCAGCACTACCCATGACGGCACAAGGAAAGGCACCAAGTTTGTATGGACAGTAGTCTTCAGGAGAAGAGCTTCCGTGAACCAAGAAGAGATTGGTGGCTGGCCACTCGCCTTACCGCTAGAGTGGACAAGGGTACACAGCAGTATAGTGATGCAAGGCAAGACTGGCCCGTGTGTACCGATGCGTGATGGAGAGTCATAGCCTATGCTTCCCGCCAATTGAAGCCCCACGCAGGAGAACTACTCCCACTCATGATCTGGAGTCGGCAAATGATAGTGTTTGCGCTAAGATCCGCGACACTTCCTCTATGGAGTACCTTGTAGATATACACAGATCACAAGAGCCTGGCAGTACATCTTTACCCGTATGAATCACATGAGACATGCCGGTACCGTTGAGCCGATTAAGGATTATGACTTGAGTGCTTCATTACCACCCGCAAGGCTAACGTGGTGGCGTATGCTTGAGCGTGAAGTCCAACTATGGAATCAGCCGCATTGTTGACATCCTCGCAGGCCCCTTGTTGGAGGATACGAGGAGGTTGAGCCGAGATCATTCTCGCCAGGATGCGGTTAGTTAGTTGGCCACTTCGCATATACGACCCTCGCGATTGGGAAGGATCGTAGATGCTCGTGAGGCAAGATACGATCTGGAAGTGGATCGGGAGCCGATTGGGCAAGGAGAGCCGGCTACCTGCTGAGCGCATGAGGATGGTACTCGTGATTTGATGATAGGATTTGTGTGCCCAGAGTTCCGGAGTTGAAGAACGAGATTCTTGAGGAAGCCCACTACTCGGGCTATGCGATTCATCCCGGAGGTACCAAGATGTACAGAGGCTTGAAGGACCACTTTTGGAAGCGGCAATGAAGCGGATGTCGCAGAAGTTTGCGGCCAGTGTGTTACTTACTAACCGGCTAAGGCAGAGCATCGAAGCTACCGGAACTTTATGTTCTTACCCATTCCGGAGTGAAGTGGAGCATATCAACATGGACTTCGTAATGGCTGCCCCTGCATCGAGAGGGTAAAGAGTCAACTGGCCATTGTGGACCGGCTGACTAAGTCGCAAGACACTTCTACCGCTGGAGGATTCGGGCGCTTCACCGAGCAAATTGGCTCATTGTACATAGATGAGATTGTGAGACTGCATGGAGTACCAAAGGTCGCCGACACTGACGAGATTCTAGATTTGTGTCGAGGTTCGGAGAGCCCTGATGAGGCTCAAGTACGTGTCCGGCTTTCAAGATACGTTTTTCCACCCATCTACGTGATGGGATACCGGAAAGAGACCATTCATGTTTTGGAGGACATGCTTAGGACTTGTGCATTTGATTTCTCAGTATCTTGGGATGAAATGACCTGAAGCTTGGTGGAGTTCGGCCACAAATAACAGCTTTACAAAGCAGCATTGGGATGGCTCCTTATGAGGCACTTTATGGGAGGAAGTGCCGAACACCCATTTGTTGGGGAGATGTGGGTGAGAGAAAGATGGTAGCTGATAAGACAATTAAGCAGCCAGATTTTGTCGCATGCATTGCAGGAGCATGCCGGGATGATCGTGAGAGGTCATACGCCAGAGCGCATAAAAAGACTTATGCTGACAAGAAGAGATCTGACCGGGAGTTTCAGGTAGGTGATGCTGTGTTCCTCAAGGCGCGCCGCATGGCGGGTGTTGCGGAAGGTTTGAAGGCGCTGGAAGCTTGCCCCACGCCTACATCGACCATTTGAGGTTCTTGGACGCAGTCGGGACCGCTGCTTACATGTGTTGCTATTCCCCGACCGCATGTGTCCATGATGTGTTCCACATTTCTACGCCAAGAAATGTATTCTGGATCCATCTCGAAAGTGATTCCACAGTTCCAAAGTGGAGATCCGTGAGGACATGTCTTATGAGGAACGCCGAGATTTTGGGCGTGGAGGAGAAGCTAGCTTGAGGAACCGAACCATTCCTTTTTAAGTGAAGGTGAGATGGAACCATCATTCTGATCGTGGAGGCTTACATGGGAGCGCCAAGAAGACTTAATGGCTTGAAGGCCACCCTGGATCCGCTTGTTTCGAGGATCTTCTCTCTGTTGATGATTTTAAATTTCGAGGACGCTAAATTTCTCAGGTGGAGGATTGTAAACACCCAAGGTTTAATAAATAAGTTGATATTTTATGTTTAATCATCTTATTAATTAAAGAGATTTTCCAAAGTTAATTAAATAAAAAGGTGGGGACTTAGATGAATAAAGCTTCAAATGAAATTGTTGAGTCTATTAGGGACTAAGATTTAATTTTGGAAAATTATGAGGACTTGGCCGAGTTTTACCTCTAGAGTAAGGACCCCGCGGTAGAATTATTAAGTCAAGGATCTTCAAAGGAAATTTTCCTTTCTTCATTTGAACTATGTTTAATTTAAAAGAAAGTCCGGGGTATTTAAAAGCCTTATAATTCACGCACTCCAGCGCGAGGTCATTGCTCATCGCTGCGACTAGGTCTACCGTGGTGTTTCCGGTGATATCCGCCGCCAAGGTAGTTTAAACCGCTGGCCGCCACGCATGCATTGATCTCATCCTATCCATCTGAGGACGCCGCCCTTCATAAGTTACGCAGGAGTTTCCCATCCTCGGCCTTTATGCGTGGTGTGGCGCAGCTTGAAGCCGAGGGGATCGAAGCCGCTGACTAATTTGCGCAAGGGCTCTCTCGCCACCCGAAAATTGCACAGGAAATTCATATGGTAAGCATCCTGTTAAGCCTAACGTAAGTCAATTCATTTTGATAGAAATACCAAGTAAAAACTTTGAAGCTTTGGGAAGGGAGCATGAGTGGTCGTGCATGCAGGATGTAGAGATATGCATGAATTGAGGTTGGAGTTTGTAGGTAAACACTTGCTTTAATGGGCGATTAGAGCACAAATGTATAAATCTATGTATTCATTATTAGATCTTAAGTCTATAAGCATCTAGAGAGAGAGAGAGTCCAGTAAAAGAGAAGTATTGTCAGAAATGATGGGTTAAGCTAGGACCTTGGATTTTATGTGTGGATTTTCATAGTAGTTGAAGGAGGACATGGAGGGGAATGTATAATCATTGATTTACCATGTGTCTATGGGTTCCCCAAAGTATACTTTTATGTCTATAGTTCACTATTCCTTGTTGATGTTTTTATGTACTTTGAGAAGACGTATGTTGTGGATATGAATGTTGTGATAACACTTGGTCTTGATCATTGTTATGGTTTTTGTGGGAGTTGTTGGATTTACTACATTCTTGTTGAGATTGATAACTCTTTTATGATTTTATGTGAATATATTGGAGTGTCTTCAAAGTGAGGTGTTGATGTGTTAAGCGGTTGGAACCCAAGGCCGCTAGGAGGAGGCGAGGAGTTAATGGGATGAGCAAACCTTGGGTAGTACCTATGCATGATCAGAGAGATTATGAGGAATGAGTCTCCGTGAATGATAGGAATTGGGTACTAAATAAACATAAGCAAGTAGGCTAGAAAACTGCTATTTATGTTCGGCTTCTAACAAAAGGATCATGTTGGATTAACGACATGCTAACTTGGTTTTGATTTACTCAAAGATGAGTATATTATAGCCGAGTATTTTTGCTGAGGAGATTGATTAAAGTTGTCTACGCTTTCACATAGTGCCATACTTGATGAATCGAGACCGGAATCTTAAGGTTTAAACATACAAGTATGGATGAGTATTTCAGGGTAAGAGCAAGTGGGTTTGAATCAATGTGGAAGACCAATGAGTCGTAGTGGTTGGAAGCATCCGTTAAATTGAATAATTGGGATTTAGTTAAGCAAAAATCATTTCACTCAAGTAAGATGAGTTGAATTGTCTTGGACTCAAAGGATTTGCCTTAAGTCTAATTAGTCAAGTTAAATAGAGAGGTTGTGGTTTGTTGATAAATGGGCCTTTGGGCCGCCCAATCGAAGTTGTGAATTATGTGTTGATTTGAAATTTTATTCATTCATTTGTGAATTTATATAAGAATGCACATATGTGGGTGTATTAGTTGAGTTGTTTCAGTTTGGCCTTATGGTTTGGCCTCGCAAATTATAGAGAAGGATGATTAATGAATTAGGTCTATGGGGCCATTTAAAGGAAATGCTTTAATTAATTAAATAGTTAAGTTAATTAAAGAATTGAATGGGGTTTTTAATGAGCCAAAATACCTTAACTTGGGCCAAGGTTTATTAGAGCATGGTATGCTTGTAGGTGATTGAGTTGAATTCATTTAGTGGGCCGGGCCCATTTAGTTGCAAATGTTATAGGTAATGATATTAATGAACGCCGCTATATATATAGTTGGACTCATGCTTATCGATATCGGCGCTTGCGCTGCTTCTAAGCCCGAACACCGTGACTTTGCGAAGTTTAGTAAGTACACTTGCCTTGTTCCTCTCTTCGAGATTCTATCATTACATGTCGTGACGCGACATATCGCTTTAGTTTTCATACACGCTTCCATGATTTTTGTTGAGATCTATCTATAAAGATGTTTGATTGTTTCGACGTTGGAATCCTCACCTTGCCTGCTCTTCAATTCCCGGATTCCCGCTGAGCAGCGGCTCTTTTTTACAGAGCGCCGTGGACGGACACTCTGACGCTCCCGCACTCCCGCCGTGAGGGATAATATTCTCGTTGTCCTTGCCACCGCTGGGTCTATCAATGACCGCGGTCGACACGTAGAGAGATGGGCGCTACCGATATACCACTCGAGGGTCAGAGGCTGTGATGGTCGCTCTTCTCAAGAAGTTCGGCCACATGGTACCACTGGGAGACTTTTGTGAGCTTCCATTGGAACTCTTTCTCTAGCTAGGGGCCTAACCTTGATTATTTTTGTGGTAGACTCCTAGGGCTTGTTTTGAGGGCGGTCCCCAAGTTTGATTTTTGATTATCATTTTATTTGTTATTATGATATTTTCTTGATCCCCGCAAGGGTACTTATCGGGCTTTCCATTCGAAAAGCTCACGCGACTTGTTCTTCCTTTTCATGATCCCGAAAGTGTAGGAGTGCTGTGATTAGCTGCCGATTCGCGTAGGTCGGGGGAGTTTGCTGAGGTCCGAGGATCTCATTTATATTTATGTTGTGTGAGACATTATTTGTAGGTTCCTTATTGGGCCTAGTGTTTAGGGTATATGAACCCTTGATTTTATTTTCCGCTGAACTCTGTTATTATTTTTGAAAAATTAAAGTTATGTTATTGCATTATCCGCTATTCACTTAGGCCTTGTATCCTAGTGGGGCCCGCCTCTACTTTGGACGGCCGGCCCAGCACATCGCGCTCGAGGTCCCGGAAACGGGTCGGGGCGTTACATGATGCATACATCTCAAATCAGCACAAATCTTGAGATCACGATCAAACACGTATCTCAAAGCAGCTGATAAAAATATATATTCCTGGCACAAATCTTGAGACATGGTGAAGTACACATCTCAAGACAGCTAATCAAAATATAAATCTCCAAAATGGCGCCAACCTTGAAGCATGGTAAAGCTCACATCTCAAGGTAGCCGATGAAATATAAATCATGAGACATCACAACACTCGAGGCAGGGATGGAACACACCTCTCGAGACAGCTGATGAAATATAAATTTCAAAGCAGTACAACCCTCGAGGCAAGGATGGATCGCACCTCTCGAGGCAGCTGATGAAAATACAAATCCAAAGCGAGAATGTGCGCATCCTGATACAGTGAAGCACACATCTCAAAGCATCACAACTCTTGAGGCAAGGATGGAACACACCTCTCAAGACAGTTGATGAAACACAAATATCAAGGCAGCTACAAATCTCGAAGCGACAATGAAGGACGCTTCTTGAGATGGCAACAAATCCCAGATGATGAAGTGTGTATCCCGATGCAGTGAAGCACACATCTCAAAACAGCACAACTCTCGAGGCAAGGATGGAACACACCTCTCGAGACAGCTGATAAAACACAAATACCAAAGTAGCCACAAATCTCGAAGCAACAGTGAAAGACGCTTCCTGAGATGGCAACAAATCCCAGATGATGAAGTGTGCATCCCGATGCAGTGAAGCACACATCTCAAAACAGCACAACTCTCGAGGCAAGGATGGAACACACCTCTCGGACAGCTGATGAAACACAAATATCAAAGCAGCCGCAAATCTCAAAGCGACTATGAAAGACGTTTTTCGAGATGGCAACGCAGTGTGTATCCCGATGCAGTGGAGCACACTCCTCCAAGCAGCACAAATTTTGAGATGACAATCAAACACGTATCTCAAAACAACTGATAAAATATAATCCCAAAAAATGACACAAATCTCGAAGTAGCAATGGAGCAACTTGAGACAGCCTATAAAAATATAAATTCCCAATGGCACAAATCTTGAGACATGGTAAAGCACACATCTCGGGATAGCCGATGCAAATATAAATGGTGCGAACCTTGAAGCATGGTGAAGCTCACATTTCAAGGCAGCTAATGAAATATAAATCATGAAACATCACAAATCTCGAGGAAGCAATAGAGCACATATCTTGAGGTTGCTGATGAAATACAAACGACCAAGGATTTCGAAGCAACGATGGAGCACAAATCTCAAAACGACTGATAAAAATATATAAACTCACAAACTCCAAAATGGCGCAGATCTTGAAGCATGGTGAAACACGCATCTCAAGATAGCCGATGAAATTATAGTCTCGAGGCAGTGATAGAGCACATATCTCAAGACGATCGATGAAAGTACGAATTTTGAAGCAGCCACGAATCTCGAGGCGCCGATGTAGCACGCATCTTGAGGTGGTAGTAAATTTCAAAACAAAAATGATGAAGTGTGCATCTCGATCTCGGGATAAATGATGAAATACAAATATTAAAGCAGCCATGAATAATCCGAGACAGCGATGGAGCACGGACCTCAGGATGGCTAGTGGAAATACAAATCCAAAACAGCCTACAAATCTCAAAGCGGCGATCTAGCATGCACTTCGAGGTGGCGACAAATCCTAGGAGCATTGAAGTGTGCATCCTAAGGCAATGAAGCACAAATCTTGAAGCATTACAAATCTCGAGGGGGCAATGGAGAGCTCGCATCTCGAGATAGATGATGAAATACAAATATCGAATCAGCCATTGAGCACAGGTCTCGAGACGGCTGATGATGCAAATCTCCAGGCGGTGAAAGCACAAGATGGCCGATGATAGATCCCAAAGCAGCACAAACCTCAAAGTAGCGATAGGATATGCATCATGAGGTAACTAGAAATACAAATCCAAATGGTTTCAAATTTCGAGGAAGCAATCTAGCATGCACTTTGAATCCTAGAAATCTTGAAGCGATGAAGTGTGTATCCCGAAGTGGTAAAGCACATCTCGAATCAACACAAATCTCGAGATGTTGCTATGGCACATATCTCGAGGGAAATTATGAAATCTAAATTTCAAAATAATGAAGTATGTGTCCCGAGACAACAAAGCACACGTCTCATAGCAGCATATATCTTAAAATAACACAAATCCCGATGTTGCCCAAGAATACGAAACCTGCGGCGACTGAAGAGTACAAATCTTGAGATTGCTCTCCTCAACATATATGACTCTCAAACCTGTATCCTCCATGAATGAGGTCAGGAATAATACAACTCTTGAAGCTTAGCATATTCCGACCATGGAGCCGAAACTTCTAAGAGAAATTCACTTGGGTTCTCATACACCATGTGATGAGATTACCAAGATATATAAAATGTTAAACTTGGATTCTCACCCACTCATATAGTGAGATACCAAGATATATGGAACGTCAAACTTGTATCCTCCATTAATGAGGTCAGGTAAAATATGACGCTTCTACAAAATAATGAAATCTTCATCTAGGGTTCTCAAACATATAATGAGATCACCAGATATATGAAATGTCATTTGGGTTCTCAAACATATAATGAGATCATCAGATATATGAAATGTCAAACTTGGATTCTTACACTTATATAATGAGATTACCAAGGAAATATGGAGTGTCAAACCTGTATCCTCTAGTAATAAGGTCAGGTAAAAAATGACGCTTCTAAAAATGATGAAATATAAATTCTTCACTTGGGTTCTCATACACTCATCAGATGAGATTACCAAGGAAACATGAAATATCAAAACTTGTACCCTCCATCAATGAGGTCGGGTGAAAATATAACACTGGAAGTTTCACATATTCCAAAAAAAAAAAAAAATGGAATCGAGATTTCTAAAAATGATGAAATGAAAAAGTGCATACTTGGTTTCTCAAATACTCATATGATGAGATAATCAAGACATATGAAATTTCGGATCAATAAAAGGCCCATAAGTACGATCCTCGATGATGTTGAAGAGGAAAATGCTGGGGGCAAAAGTGGAAGTCTTCGCCCTCGAGATATCAGAGGAAGCTTGGAGACAACCATTTATGAAATATTTGGGATATGATAAACGCCCAGGGGGCAAATCAGAAGGCCTTCAGGTAAAGCGAGGTGCCCTAAGATTCATCCTCATATGAAGAAGCGAACGAAGTTATACACGATGTATACTTCGTGATATGTGATGCACATCAATCCAGGTCCAAGATGCGACTTAAGAGTAAGCGTATAGGATGTCATTGGCCGATATGGTAGAAATTGCATTGAATATGCTAAAAATGCCATATGTGCCAAGAGATACCGACAACATCCAAATCAAAAGCTATGTCCAAAGATAAAAGAGCCGGCATTATAGACTACCTGAGATGTTGTGCGGTTATCATACAACCTATATAACACATAATCCATACCACACACCTTTGTGGTTGGAATCAAAGCAGTCCTTTCCCTCCAAATTCAGATGGCATTATGAAATAAAAATATCAAATGAAAACAATATTCTACTTCGTCAATATGAACTGGACTCACTTGACGATGTTAGCATGGGCATCACAAGCTTGCAACAAATGGGCTCGTTTCCAAAATGATGAAAAGTGGCCTCAAGTCTCCAAAAAGACTCGGCTATAAAGATGAGAGAAATTCATATGTTCATACTCCTCTCTCTCAAATAAATTTCGTGAGAGAAGTATGAAGGGGGCATTTGTTTACATCAAAAATAATAATAATAATAATAATAAATAAATAAAAATAAAATACAAATCTCAAGATGCCCAAAACCATATCACGAGGCAAATCCAAAAAAAAAATATATATAATAATAATAATGTTATTATTATTATTAAAAAAAAACAGAGAGAGAAATGTTGATCTTATCTCTAATCCTATCTTATCATCCAAAAGATTAAAATAAAAAAAAAGAAAATGTCTAAATTATCTGGTCTTTGCACGACCCGGTCTCTACCGCGTGATCCTCCCACGATCGCGAAACGGTATGGAAGTGTGATCCCTCGGTTTATAAAAAAAGGGGGGACCCAATAGAAGCTGGGGGGGGGGAAGAGGAGAGAAAAAAAGCAAGACGGAGAGAAAAAGGAACACAAAGAATCAGAGGCGTTCTTCATCATTATCTATATATATATATATATATACTATATATTTTACTATATATAATATATATTATATGTCATATGATGAAGAAGAAGGCTGCCTCCCCCCTCTCTACGCCCCTGCGCCGCCGGCCCCACCAAGCTCCCTCGTCACCGACGTTCGTTACCATCAAAAGCCTGCTCACCGGAGGAGATATTATAGAAACATATTTTATATATATATATATATATATATATATATATATATATGAAGACAGAGGTTCCCCCTTCACCAACGAATTGCCGGCTTCCAACGCCGCCACCCGGAGGAGATAATATATAAACATATATATATTTTATATATGAAGACAGAGGCTCCATTGTACCCCATGCTGCCGTCAAATCGCCGCCTACAGCCACCGGAGATGGAAGCTGTTCACCGAAGGCTTATAATATTACTATAAATATATATATTCCGCAGAAGAGAGGGAAGTCTCGGCTAGTCACCGTCAAGCCGCTAGAGAAAGATGCTGAAAGGGCAAGCACTTGCCATCGCCAGAGATGCCTCACCATCTGCTGCCCTTGTTCATTGCCGAATCGCCGGAGAAAGAAGCGCGTCCGCCGAAGGAAGTTGATATACATCATATTATAACTATATATGCTATATTCTCAAGGGATAGGAGGGGAAAAAATCTACCCTCTGTCCTGTATCCTTTCATCGCCAGCGACGCTGCCGGAGAAGAACGAAAAATGCCCAGCTCCAAGGAAATCAATATTCATATTATATTATAAATATATGTATACATTTTCAAGAAAGAGAGAGGATGGAAGCCCCCTCAGTCCTACATCGTTTTGCCGCTGAAGCCCCTTCACCACATCGTCGCCACCGGACCGGTTTGTCGCTGCCGGAGAAGATATATATATATATATATATATATATATATATATATATAAAATATTATATTATGAAGGAGTGGAGGATGGGAACTCTGCTACCCAACACCCTTTCTTCGCCGCCAAGCTGTCCTGATCTCAACTACTATAATCGTTGGTGTTGACGGAGCATGAGGTTCATCAAGAACAAGAGACCAAGTCATCAGCAAAATCCGGTGGAAACAAGGAGTATGCTCGTTTCTTCGTGAGTCTTGGCTTGCTTAACTGAGCACCAAGTCTGATCGCATACAAATCTGTCAAGAATTGTACGTCTTTGAGGCAACTCAAGCATAGCAAAAATGGATTCTTATTTCTTGTGATTTTAGAAGATGTATCAAAGAAGCCTCCAAGGATGCACCAAAGGAGCTTTGAAAGACAAGTTCTTATATTTAGATGACATGTCAAGTGAGCTTGCAAGCTTTTGTTTGCTAAATACACTAGAAGAGAACCCAAGATTCCTGAGGGTAAATCTTCAAAGGATTCCTGTCTTTATTGGAACTGCTGAAGTGTTTGCACTCATCATGGAGATGGAGCCCAGTTTCTATAAACATGAGTATAAGTGTAGGATGATGCTTGACTGTATCTAATGTATTAGCCATTTGAAATACTAGGTGGTTGATGGTATGTTTAAACAAAACCTCGGTGAATGCAAGCAAGTTTTGATTGCCATTCGGCTTTGTTAAGTAGCTACAGACTTGTGGGAGTGTAGTTTTGAAAGCTCTTTTGTGGGTGAGATGCAACGATTTCTAATCCATAATATGCATGTCAATTGTTTGATGAAATGCCACAATGAGATGTCATGAAGATTATTGAAGATACTCACTCAAATCCTTTAAAGTAATACACTCCAAGTTCAAGAAGGTGGTTCATGGAAATGAATTCAAGAGCTCTATCTCACTGAGGAAGTATCCAAGTTAAGGCTTATTATCAAGGAGCAATAAAAGAGAAGATGGAAATTTCTTTATAATTAGTTGTGAAATGCTCTATGAAAGAAGTTGGAAAACATGTGATTGTGAATATGCATTTGCAAATCGGAGCAAATAGCATTCATCCATTGCTGTAAAAAGAAGAAATTAATTAAGATAAACTCTTCTTTATAAATAAAAAGGAGGGAAAGCTTTATTGATTATACAGTGAAGAGTATTGTATAAATTGTTTATTTGATGTTAAATTTTGGAATAATGAATACAATTTTTCATATGTACCTTCAGGGGAAGTGATTGATAAATTTGATGCTTGTTCTCATGGGGTGATATTCTCGGAATCAATTATGGGAAGAATGATCTGTTGACTCAGTTTGTGCTTCCATGGATGATGGTTTAAGTTGACTGAGTTGGAAGGAGATATATCCCAAGCTTAGTCATGCCTTGGTATTCGATGACATGGGCAATGATGAAGGATTTATAAAATTATGTTACCAAGCTTTTGAACTCATGAGAGGTGCTCATTTTAAAAGGCATGGATATAAATTGGTATAGAGTTTTATAAATAAAAGGAAATGGGGCCCATAATTTAAAAATAAAAAAAATTAAAAAAAATAAATAAAAAAATGATGAAGCTTTGAATATATAAAGAAAGGGACTTTTGGCCGGGCTCATTCAAAAAAAAAAAAAAAAAAAAAAAAAATGGATAAGGCTGGGCCCTACATTTTCTAAATAAAAAATGAAGAATAAAAAAAAAAGGGGAAGGTGGGCTGATTTCATTATAAAAAAATGGATTTAAATTATTTTTGGCAATTTATGGTGGAAATGCGATGGAATATATATTCTGGGGCAGCTGATAACATCCAAATCCCAAAACAAATACGTATCTTGATGTGATGATGATGGGGCATGCATCCCGGCGAAGTGATGAAATGTAAAGCTTGAAGCGGCATTCACTTTGGGGTGATCGACAAGTATAAATTTTAAAGCAACACACATTTCGGAGCGGTGATGGAATATTTTATCTCAAAATGATCAAATGCGAATCTCAAGGTAGCGGCAAAATGGGCATCTTGAGGCAATCAAAGCAATATAAGTCCCAGAATGGCGAGGCATATGTCCCAAGGAGAATCGGAGCGGTGATGGAATATTTTATCTCAAAATGATCAAATGCGAATCTCAAGGTAGCGGCAAAATGGGCATCTTGAGGCAATCAAAGCAATATAAGTCCCAGAATGGCGAGGCATATGTCCCAAGGAGAAAGGCGGCACAGTCGGCATCTCGAGGGAGTGATATTGCAAAATAAATTCGAAGGCGACGTCATGTGAATAAAATAATATATGTATATATATATATATATGATATGTGTAATAAAGTCATAATTTACAAATAAATGAATTCTCAAATTATATTCATTTCTCTTGCCTTTACTTGTACTTCTGCTCTTAATCGGAGGTTCCCAAGACTTCGTCCGGGGTAATTAATAATAGGGGCTTGCCTCTATTAGGAATGGAAGAACCCACAAAACTAAAAATATGACATTTGTGCTTCGATATATCGTCTGGTGTCATACGACGCCAGGCGCGTATTTTCGATCCCACATTTAGTATCTTTCTTAACTGTTTAGTATTTCCCGTATCGGTTTAGTATTTCTCTTAACCGCTTATTATTTCTCTTACATTCTTAGTATTTATCTGAACTGTTTATTTTATCTTCTAGTACAATTGTTTGGAAGAATGAGTGGGCATTTACAACTCGCGCGTAATTATACCCATTGGTCGAGGGAAGAGATTCAGAGTCGCGGCGCCGTGGACGTCTTTGTCATGATCTTGCTGGAGGAGCTAAAGAAGACACCGTCGAAGTACAAGAGGCGTGGATTTATCACTGTGCTCAGACCGCTATCACAAAGCAAAGACCACACAACTGATGATTCTCTCAAACTAATGACTGATGCAGTAACATCTTTTCAAAATTTGGAAGTTATTCTAATGCCCATCATTCTGAACAAACACTTCCACCTACTCGTTTTGGATAAAGAATCCAGACACTACACTCATTACTCATCTCTCAACGGCCGGGTGTATGACAAGGCCGCTGAGGAAATGGTAAGCCAAACACCTATCACCTCCATATTTCGTGTTCTCCCCTTCGCACCAGCTTAACCATCTTTGTTCTAAATGCAGAGGGTTATTTTCGAAAACGCACTTACCATCGGGCATGGGCATTGCTTTGAAATAGACAGTTATACATTCTCACATGACCGTGACTGCCCACAACAAAGAGAGGACAGTGTGGACTGTCCCGTGTTCGTGATGCGGTTTATGGAGCAGATATTGGGTGGTGAGAAGCTTCACCTCAATCGATCCGAAGTTCCTCGTCTACGCCTAGAGTATGTATGTCGCATACTTTCGGACGGATTCCGTCGAACAACTCCGCCGGGCAAAGGGAAGGACCCAAAAATTGATGAACCAACGTCGAAGGAACTCTAAAGACTTTACAATCATATTCTACGTGTATAATATCAGTACTCATTGTTTACTAAGTGTTCACTGTTTAGTATTTGCCTTCACTATTTAGTATTTTTCTTAACTGTTTAGTACTCATTGTTTACTAAGTGTTCAGTGTTTAGTATTACAAGAAGGAGAACAGTTTCAAGCAAAGACGTTCACAATCAACAAGTTCAATCACACACACAAGAATACACCAAAGACAAATTTATTTAAATATTACGATTTTATTTACAAGACAAATAGCTACAGACTCACCGTCAGAAGTTACACTTGGGCGAAGCAGAATGTACATTTTCAAACAATCGCGTCCAAAATGTGAACATCAAAATCTTTATCCTCGCTGAGAGTGAAGATCAACAGTCCCCTCACCGAGATGATGGTCACCCAAAAGGCGTGCCACCCGTGATGGAAGATAGCCTCTCCATTCCCTCGCCTCGCCCACCCACCATCACCGGCCAAGGGTTCCCGCTCGGTCCCCACAGCTGCACCGGTCCATTCGGAACGTGGTGCATAAAGCTGTGGAATGAGTGAGGAATCCACAATCGACGTGGCGAGTCAGTAGGAGAGATGAACCGGTAGAAGGAGAGGCGACTGTTGCAACTCATGATGGTGAAGCAATGGTAGAATCCCTCATTCCCACCACACCTATTTAAAGCCAAGTCTCATAGAGAGAGAGAGAAGCGATTTCGGAGATCTCAGTTCTAAATGCGTCGCTTTGGTTCCCAATAAGCACCCGGCGCTTCATTAAAGTCGCTTCGGTTTCCAATAACTATTTAATATTTTTCTTAACTGTTTAGTATTTTTCTTAACTGTTTAATACTTCCCTTAACTGTTTAGTGTTTCTTTCCCACAGCACCTATTTAAAGCCAAATCTCAAAGAGAGAGAGAGAAGCGATTTCGGAGATCTCAGTTGTAAATGCGTCGCTTCGGTTCCCAATAAGCACCCGACGCTTCATTAAAGTCGCAAACTTCTTTCCAATAACTATTTAATATTTTTCTTAACTGTTTAGTATTTTACTTAACTGTTTAGTATTTGTCTTATCCGCTTAGTATTTCACTTAACACTTTAGTATTTCTCTTATCCGATTAGTATTTCTCTTAACTGCTTAGTATTCTTACCATCTCTGATTACTTATGTAAACATTTTATAAACGTATAATGTCAAAACTTCGTAAAATCACATTATTTACATTAGGCAAAATGTAAACCTTATGGCCAAGACGGATCAAGCTAATCACATTATTACAAGTAAGTCCTACGGTTGCCAGGCTGTTTTTTGCAAATGGCTGCACCTCAACTCTCTCACGCTCTAAAGCCTCGCGACTCAATTCTTGTCCGCCTTTGGCCGCCGTGCCTTCTCTTCGTAATAGGTGGGCGATCCGGCTGACGCGGGATGCATATGTCGGTTTATCGTGGCCGGGGACTGGAGAAATATGGTCTGCATATGCATTGGCGTACATTTGTACCGTGAAGTAGTCATCCACGAAGCGATGTACACTTGCCTCCGAAGTCGTGATTGACGCACACGCATGCATGCAGGGTATTCCATAGACTTGCCAACGTCTACATGAGCATGCCCTTGTCTGCAGATTGACCACGTAGCTGCACTGGTCGATAACTTCGACTTGCTCACCATCCGAACGGCCTACGCGGAGCAAGCGGCTTGACTCGATAGTGTCCTCGAGGTTCCGATGTATTGCTGGGCAAAGATGTGTTCCCCAGCGCAGGACATGCTCGCGTCGGGCGTACATCATATTCATGAGCTTGTACCTGCAAAGATGTTTTATAGAATATACTAAAGCCTTACAAAAGATACTAAACAGTTTACACCTGATACTAAAGACTTACGCCTGATACTAAAGGGGTATCCCTGATGCTTAAAGCTGCCATCACTGATAC
Organism: Dioscorea zingiberensis; assembly: GCA_026586065.1. Taxonomy (NCBI): domain Eukaryota; kingdom Viridiplantae; phylum Streptophyta; class Magnoliopsida; order Dioscoreales; family Dioscoreaceae; genus Dioscorea; species Dioscorea zingiberensis. The sequence goes on along the minus strand of CM048819.1, from coordinate 62,349,144 downwards.
TAAAGAGTTACGCCTGATACTAAAGACTTACACCTGATACTAAAGGGTTACCCCTGATACTAAAGCTTTATGGACGATACTAAAGAGTTAAGCTAAATAGTAAGGTTTTTTAGTCGCGGGTGAATATTACCTGATTAAGTCGACCATTTCGGTCACAGGGAGGTGGCGCGCTTCCTTGGTCCACGCATTGAATGACTCGGCGATGTTCGAGTACATCTCACCCCATCTTTGCCCCTTAAACAAATAGTTCGACCAATGGGCCACATCAGACTTTTGGATTAGCTAGCGGTGCGCTTGTGCCGATGCGGCCAGGAGGTCCTTCACCGCGTCATCGAATTCTTTAGCAGTACATGTGTATGCGATGCGGGTAGAGAGGACCCAACACTCCTCCTTCAATGCTTCCCGAGACTAGTATTTTCCTTCATGAAGTTCGCCTCTAAGTGTCGCAAACAATAGGCGTGAAACGATGAAGGGAACACCCTTGCGATGACATTAACGAGACCTTTCAATCTGTCGGATACGAATATAATGCACTTGTCGTAATCATCATCCCCATATATTGTATCCCTGAGAGTCGTGAGGAACCAAATCCAATTGTCGTCGGTTTCATTGTCTACTATGGCGAATGCGACGTGGAAGAATCCCTCATTGCCGTCTTTGCCCGTCGCTCCTAACAAGATGCCACCGTATTTTCCAAGCAGATGTGTTCCATCGACGAACAACAGCGGCCTGCAACCCAACTTGAAGCCGACGACACAAGCACGGAAACAAAAAAAACCACGTCTGAATCGCCCGCCATCACTTTCAATTGTGGCAACGCTACCGGGATTTGTCTCCATCACCTTTTCAACGTACCATAATAGCAAATCGTAGCTCTGTACCTCACTCCCGTGGAGAACGGTTCGGGCAACCTCTTTTCCCATCCATGCTTGCTTGTAAGGAAGACCCACGCCGTGCTCTCGCAAAATATCCCGTTGAATGTCGACGGCCCGATACAAGGGACGATCCTTGAGCTTCTGGATCACACGATCGCAAACCCATTTTTTGGATGCTTTCGGGTGGGAACTCGTCCCGATACCGCCACCACACACATGTGTGGGCTGCAATGTCTTTATTCTAAAGGTGTGGAGATTTCCCTCCCGAGAAGCATGAACCCTCCAATTGCATTGCAGTCTGTTTGGGCGCATCTGGCAGTCACCCTTTCTCTATCATTTTTTATGAAGGTAAAGTCAAATTTCCTTTTGATAGCAAAGGCACGGAGCGCATTCCTCAAGTGTTCCACGTTCTGAAATCGATCGCCAATTTTGAGCACTGCAATATCGTGAGTTTGAGAAGAACCCACAATGTCCAAGGACATGCTCTCAGCTCAGGGATCCCTGTTGATTGATAAGGTACTCTTTTAAGTGAGACAATACGAAATAGAACGACTTAATACTAATTAGATACGGCGGATTTTAAAAATTTTCAGTAGATACTAAAGAGATAAGCAGAATACTAAAGACTTTCAGTAGGTACTAAAGAGGTGAGTAGAATACTAAAGACTTTCAGTAGATACTAAAGAGATAAGGAGAATACTAAAGACTTTAAGTTGATACTAAAAGGATAAGCCGAATACTAAAGACTTTAAGAAAATCCTGAACTCTTACATGTTTATAATACACGGTTGCGGGAAATAATAAACACATACAAAAGGCTTACGTTGGAAGCGAAGAGCCGCACTCGTCGTCCACGGTCACTTCACCTGTGTCCACAATAAGGTCGACAATATTTTTGTTGAACGAGTGAAAAATGTTGCACATATGCACAAAGTCCGTAGAATTGTCAATGGGACAAGCTGTTCTACGTTGATCTGGTGCGATATAACTCACTCTCACGCCAGAGGGGTCAAGGTCCCACCATTCACATATATCACCTATCACTGAATCCCAACAAGTGAGCACTGTGAGCTCCAATGCTAGACCTTCTCCCCCATATTGCGCGACGGCGAAAAGGGTTTCCATCAAAATCCTGCAAGAAGAATGCCATTGCAATAAATGAGAGAATTATACTACGCACGTTATGAAAAAACAATGGGTAATCTATTACCTTTTTCGTTTGCCGCCGCAGACTCACTACGTGGTAGCTTCTCAACAAGACTAAAAGCTCAACACAAGACTAAAAGCTCAACAAAAGCTCTCTGTAAAAGAACAAAGGAAAGGAGACGAAGAGAAGGAGTAGAATTGGACTCTTCTCTACAAGACTAAAAACAAAACACAGGCTCTCTGCAAAAGAACAGAGGGAAGGAGACAAAGAGGAGTATAAGAGGACTAGCTTATCTTACAAGCATGGAAGTACACAACCCGCCTTTTCAAAGAAAAGGTTGTTTTTGGCGGGAATTCAATGGGTATTTTGGGGTTTTTTTCAAAACCTAACGTTAGCAGGTCACGGCAGGGACTATAGAGTAAGTAGGTTGAAAAGGAGGGACTGAATAGTATAGTGTTTAGTCAGAGGGACTAAAAAGTCAGAAATGAAACAGTCAGGGATGCTACAGTAATTTTCCCTACTATTTAAACATGTCAAGTGGCTTGAAATTAGTAGTATTCAAATTAAACACGAGCATAAAAAAAATCTAAATAAGTTAAGGTTAGCATTAGATAGACATAAATATTTTTAATAAAAAAAACAACCAAAGATGACACATTGCTGATTCTTCTCATCCATAAAATTAAAATTTTCTCCAAAATTCTCATGGTAGATTGCACATTTTCATCAACATCCAAAAAAAAAGAAAGAAATTCCAATGAATTGGGAAGCCTAGTGCTGCAAAGCTCCTATAATGTGTAAGGTCCGGAGAAGAATCGGACCATTTGCTCTATTATACACAACCTTACCTTTTTTTTTTTTTTGCTAGAGATTGTGCACTCAAACCCATGATCTCCAGATCACATAGCGATAATTTTACCATTACGTCAAACCTCACAAACTCAAAATTCCCAAGAATTTCTTCAAACCATATAATATATCCATTTGATCTTCTTAGGAATTCTCATGAACCATTCCACCACCTTTTTCTCTCTCTTCATCCATATATAAGTTGTTAAGGGAAAAACCTCCCTCCTTTCATGTGGTGGGAATCATGGCAACCCTCCAGACAGGCAGCTCAGCCGAAGAAGAAAGGGGACGGGATTCCTCTCCCATGCCTCAAAAATCGGACCTACACCAATAGGAGCCGCACATGGCAAAAGTCGTATCCATCAAGAAAGGCGTCTGACAAGGTAGCTGGTCGGGAGGCGATGTTAGACAAAAATGTCAGGAAGCCCAAGGGCGCCAATCCAAGAGGGGAGACTCAAGTTCCTAATGACAAGCCCTAGAAATAGGAAGGTCACTTATCCTCAATAATCTATCTTCTTCTCCACAAGAAAACTCTCTACCTAAGCTAACTTGAGCGTCGGAGGGTCTGGGGGGATAGACCCTCTGGACTTCTTTGTTTTGCAGGTGGAGACAGGTGGTTCGACGGAAGCCCCTTATACCTCCAGGCCATCGCGCAACCCTCTATCCATGAAGCTTGTGTACTTTATCATCACCAACTCCCACAACTCTTTCCCTCCAAGTTGAACTCTTACCGGAAACCGACCTCACCGGTCGTAACCGATTTGAGCATCAACATAAGTGTATGCTCCCAATGTGCATTTGAAACACATACAAATAAAAAGTACCTAATTTTATTTGCATTCATAATAATTTAAATATTTTAATTCAATTTGAAAGCAACACAAAATACATAATTTTTAGTATAAAATCATAATCCTATAAAATTTATTTTTCTTAATAATAAAATTTCAAACACTAGTTAACAACATAATTAAAACAATTAGTACTGGAAAAACATATTATATAAAATAATTTGGATTTAATTTTGAATCAAACCCCAACGCGCGACAATACCTTCCTATAGATTTCACTTCCCTTACGGCAACTAGAGTCATGGAACTTCGATTGAGATTTTAGTCAGCTAGGTTAAATTACTAAATTCTGGATATAAACGTCGCTATTAAAGTGATCATAGAGGTAAACCTTTATTTTTGATCTTTTGTGCCTTTTTTGAGTTCGACCCATTTACTGATACCAATGAGTAAGAGTTTTGATACTAATGAGTAGGAGGTTTGATGATGACGAACTTGAACTTTTATTTAAAATAAAAGTTCAAGTTCGTCATCATCATACCTCATACTCATTCTATTTTTTATATTTTAACAATTAGTATCATAGCAGTTGTAATGTGGAATGCAAAAATTGTTGTTAAGTCTTTCCCTACTCAGTTGACTTACGGGATCTGTTATAGATATGTCTACTTAAAATGGGTGCAAAATATCACCGCTCTTGAGATATTAATTCAAGAGTTCGTCTTGTACTGTATCAACCCTCTATATATATAAGGGAAAAGGATTCTGAGCAAGTTATCCACTACACAAAGTTTGTAACAATTAATCCTCTCACGATAGTGAAGAAGCACAAGGCCTCCCCAAGATAAAGATGGACAACATCGATGGTCACCATCCTCCAGCATCAGGTGATATAATGGATCCTCAGCATCCTGCTGTGGTCAAGATATGAACCTGCCACCATTGAGCAACATCAATAATCAATATCTTGGAGCTTTTCGGTACAACTGGGAAGGGTTAAACGCCAGCTTAGGACAATATCTTGAAACTCTTAGCTCCTAAGCCAACAATCCTCAACATCTCATTAGTACCTGCCTTCATTGGCTAGAGATACATGATGGCGATTGCCAACACAAACTTCTCGGAGCTCTCCACGTAACTTGGCAGGGGATAACCATTGGCCAACACCAACCTCAAGTACCTCTCAACTTAACCTGGGAAGATATGGTCACCGGTCATAATCAATTTTACGGAGTCCTGATCATCGTCAACCCTCTCCAAAATCAACTTATTAGAGCTATTCACATATACTTTTAATCAATAGTGTATGGCGATCGCCGATCTTTGGGAGCTATCATCATACAATGGCGGGGGATCGACGATGGTAGGGGATTTCTCTCCTTCGAATGGGAGAGGATAAACCCCATCATTAATCAACTTGTTCAAGGTCTATGTTCAACCTACAACAATCAACAATCTATGGGAGATATCCCTTTTCCACGGCCGAGGATCAACATCAACCTCCAATCTAGGGGACTTTTCGATTATAATAAGAGTTTTGATATCAATGAGTAGGAGGTTTGATGATAATGAAGTTGAACTTTTATTGATTTTTTATTACTTTTTTCTCATCATCAAACCTCCTACTAATTCTCTTTTTCATGTTTTAAGAATTGGTATCAGAGCTAGCAATGTTGATGTTAAGAATTCTATAAATAAGTTCCTACTATACTCAATTGTAATGTGGAACACAGAAATTGGTGTAAAGCTTTTCCCTACTCAGTTGATTTATAGGGATCCGTTACAGATATGTCCACTTAAAATGGGTGCAAAATATCACCGTTCATGGGATATTAATTTAAGAGTTCATCTTGTACGAGGACGATGACATGATTTCTTGTCTTTCGTATACTCAAGATTGGAATACACGACCCATGACCTTCAACACAGGTAGTGCGACCTGATCATCATCCACTTACTTTAACACTGAACTATGGTTTGTTGCAAGATCTTGCCCACACTTCATAGCTACATTTCCACCCCCACCCAAAATCAGTCTTCAAAGCCGGCAGCTTTCATGTTTTTTTTTTTTTGAGATAAGTTGATAAACCACACTTTATTTATGGTAATAATATTAGTTCGTTACATATTCGGTTAAAAGAAAATTTATAAAGTACAACATTTAAGTGAATGATTCCTTTTGCTCTGGCTAGTGGTTTCGCTGGCCTCCTCCCATCATATCTGGATCCGCTGTCGGGTTGTCCCTGAAGGCATCGCCGCCCTCCCCAACCCGCTCTGGCGTATCGTAACACCCATCTCCTTTTCAGGGGACACGTGTCACACCAGCCAGGTCTAGGGAATGAACCCTAAACCTAAGGTTGTAATATACTAATTAACTGTAAAATTAATAACATGTAGAAGCTAAGTAACGTAAACTGAATACATTAAAAACTCAAACTCAATCTGGTTTAATACAACACCATATAAATATTGTATTAAGCTTAAAGTCTCACAAATATACACTCATAATCAAAATAACATAATATCTAGACATGAGAGTCAGAGCCAGTTATAGGACGTCTCCACTGGACTCGTGGTCAGACCAACCTCTATACGGTCCTCTGTCTATCGCCTGCAATCACAATGTCAAGAGAAAATGGACTGAGCTACTGGAGCTCAGTGAGTTGGGAACATGTCTGTCGGGTGTAAATTATACCCGTATAATAAAGTAAAACAATAAATCTAAAGTATAAAACATGTATAGGAAATAACTGAATGTAAATACTGAAATCTGAAATAATACTGAGCAAATATATGCTAGCCAATGTATTCTCTTTAATATGCAAATCTGATTTCTTGTTTCTCTGTCTTGTGAATTATTTATGAAACTGACATTCCCCCTGGGTAATCTGTACCTGTGCCTCCTCTCTCGGAGATAGAAGGTGAGGAATGCAGAATCATCTAATAATCACAAGACTATAATCTCTGATTACACATCTACTTCAATAGTTTATGACCAACGACCAACGAGTATATCTGATACACGAGGTCATCTATATACGTACACTAAGCACCCGAAAGGATGGAACTGAGGTTTTGATTTTATAAAATGGAAGTGTTTTAAAAACAGATAGTTCGGTATTAAAAACAGAGATTTAAGGCACCCCCTTTCCTAACCTAGTGTCGTACTCTCTAGCTCAACACGAGCCACCACCGGTCCAAAGAAACATATCAATAAAATGTAACCTATTTGTTTCTGTATCTGTTTTTCTTTTTTGTTACTGAATACTGAGCATGAAATGGTTTTATAAAACTCTAGAAATGTTCATAAAATTCCTAGTTCATGCTTTTTAAAACTGAAATCTATACTGTATAAAAATACCATAAATCAAACGAAACTGTACAACTAGTTCCCCTCACCTAAGTCTGGTCCGAGCTTAAGTCTGGCTCGGTCCTTCGGCAGTGGCTTGCTTGCCTTTGCCCCTTCCTGATCATTGAAATGTGAAATCTATAAATACAGAGGTCGTATTCTTAATTCATACTCTAATTAAAACTAAATAGAATACGGTAAGAATACGAGATTCCACTATCCTTACTAATTGTGCTTATTTTCATCACTAACATTACTTGGAATTTAAGCATGCCTTTATGAAAACTTAAGGGTCTCTAACATGCTTTTCATAACCAATTAGGGCTTCATAATTAAAAGATTAAGCATATAAAATTGGTGAATTTTCGGCAGCACCTCCTCTATTTATCGGGCCCTGAAACTATACAATCATTCACACATATCAACTTAATTAAAAATTATCATACTTAGAAGCAACTACAGTCCACAGCCCTCATTCATGCATATTCTCTTTCAAGTCCAAACCCTAATCATGCTTCCATTTAGGGCTTTCCCCCAACTTAGATCTTCAAAGTATGATTAATCCCAGATTAGGGCTCATTGTGGGATATGAAGGCTTCCTCACAGGATCGAGCAAGGGGAGTGGCAAAGGGGAGTAGCCGCGGCTGGTGATGGCCGGCTGCAGGTGAAGAGAAGCCGGCAGCTCGCAGTGGTGGCGCGCGAGGGCGCTGCTCCCGGCGGCCTGAGGGTGGCGGCGTGGGAAGCTCGCGGTGGATGCGCGCGTGCGGTAAAGAGGAAGCTCCGCTGGCAGCGGAGATCGGCTGCTGGACACGCGTGGCTGAGTTCCGACGGAAAGTAGCTCCGGCGGGGTGAGGTCTGACGGCCGGAAGGCGCTCGGCAAGCTCGCAAGAACACGAGAGAAGCGGCGTGCTTCCTCTGAATCGAGAGGAAAGTGAGAAAGAGAGAGGGTTGAAGAGAATTTCTTTTTTTTTTCTCTCTCTCTTCATCACATCTAACTACATGGAGTAAAGATTTTAATTAAATTAATCTTTTAATTAATTAAAACATTATAATAGCTTATCTCTTATAAAAGTATTTAATAAACTAAATTATCTTCTAAATATCTCCTATTAAAAGCCAAACAACCTGTAATTGATCTTATCTTGTTACTGTACAGTCACAAGGGCGACTAATGATATTCTCTGGTTTGTCTCTATCTCGCACTGTATCCGAATCCCGGGTCGACGACGAGCGACACAAAATGTGGCGTAGCATCACAGGTCATCCCTTCTCCCGACCCAGATCCGGGTTTTTCGGCTTTTGACTAGGCCAGATTTACTTTATAGGGACTCTAACTTTTGTCCAATATTCCTACTTAATTAATCTGGATAAATTAATATTTAATTAATCTCTGATTTAAGTTAATCTAATACTGCCGACCATTCACCTCCAACTATTCTGTGTAACTCTGCCCTGACCCAATAAGGCCTTCTCTCGGCCCTATAGTTGCGAGGATGGATTTTGGTCCATTAAATTCTGATTTTCTTAAACTTTGAGGTTAATAATGATTAATGTGATTTTGAGCTAATTAACCTCATTTAAAATTTCAAAAATTTACTGAAATGGACTTAGAAAATTCTGGGATGTTACATATCAGCTGTGAATTTGAGGTTGTGTTTCACCAGGTTCCCTGCTGCCTTCATCTTTGCCCGCTTCGCCCCTGGAGCTGCATCCAACCAAAAAATCATAAGGAAAGAAATATCACGTATAATTCTTAGATAAACACGTTGTTTATCCTGGAAACAATGCCTGTTTCTTTCCCCATATACACCATATGATTGTTGTAGCAGCCAGGTCCCATCCCCCTCTCATGGATATGTCTATACCCGAGTGAGGGTTCCTGGATCACCAGAAGGTTTTTAGATCGGTCTCTCCTGTTCTCAATCTGCCAGATGTGCGTCGCATATGGCCATGTCGAGTGTTGGACCGATTCCTCCTCGTTGTCGCATAGATAGCTCATTGTTCTTCCTTGTTACCGGCAACTTTCATGTTATCATTCAGTTTCCTACATGTCAGCGGTTAACTCTTGAGATTAGGGCCCGTTTGGTACTTTGCATGTAAAGTCTTTGCATGCAAAGTCTTTCCATGCAATCACTTTCCCTGTAATCACTTTCCCATTGCAATGTTTGTTATGCCCGATAAAAAAGTGTAATTAAAATGCATGCAAAGTGATTCATCTGTTTGGTATTAATAGGTTTACCATATAAAGTAATGTTCATTCCCAATTTTGCCCTTGATTACTTTATTAATAAAATTGGGTTTTATATAAGAACTTTTTACTTACCATCCCTTGAAAAATAGCCAAATCACTTGTCACCTCTTCGTTTTTCAATAATTCCCCATAACCCCATGTTTTATTTTATTTTCACTTGTTACCCATTGAGTTAGTTCTCTCAATCAAAAGTTTTGAATAATTTACAAAACAACGTAATCGGAGAAGTATAACACAAAAATATCTTTTTTTTAATTATATTTATCTATACCTAATAAATAATTAAGAAATTCTAAAATTATAAGTAAATTATGATTTTATTACTCTACTTAGTAAAATTGAAAGAGAGGGCAAGAGAAGAAATAACTAGTTAATAGATGGGCAAATTTGACACTTTACCTCTTCTATGCTTTCCCACCAACCTTGTAATCTTTTTCACACCTCCCCCCATGTGAAACACTTTCCCTGATCAAAGGGAAAGTAATTACAAGTCAAACTTTACTTTACATGGTTTATTTTATAACCAAACGTGTGAAATGATTCCCGGCCTTTACTTTTCCTATAAAATTCTTACTTTTCCTCGTACCAAACGGGCATGTATGGATTTTATCAATTGTTAGACACCTTGGTCATTAATCTGGGAGATGCTAATATTTATGATCTTTGAGTCAATTTTTTGGAAGCTGTTAAATTCAGTAAATTAGGTTGGTACGGTCACTGGTTAATTTGACCAAAATGACTCATTAAAAATATATAAACTATGTACTTCTTAATACTTCTAGAATTATATTTTTCAAATGTTTAAGAATTAAATTTAAAAAATAAAAAAATGTGAGACTAAGTCACTAAGAATTATGAATATAATTATATCCACCAAAAAGTAATGTTAGGATGTCAAGATCCATATAAATTTTAAAATGTTCTTCCAAGTTCCCATGGTTGTCTTGTTTGTTTGTTTGACATTTTCATCAACCTTAAGCTTCCTATAGACAAAGGAGAAAATTTCCAATGAATTGCAAACTCAAAGTTCCCAAGAATTCCTTCAATCTCTGTTATACATCCATTGATCTTCTTGGAAATTCTTATAAGTGATCAATCAAACGTCTTTTCTCTCTATTCAACTATATATATAAGTATTTTCCCAATTGTGCATCGATGCAAAGCAAACTTGTAACTTCCTTATTATAACCAATCATGCCTTCATCAAGAGTTGAGCTCCAACTACAAAATCAAAACCCTAATTCAAAGCCTTCAACTTTGATCAAGGTGAGCAAGCACTCAAGCAAGATCAAGAAGCTTCCCACAATCATGGCTCCCCGCCGATCTTTGCCGGATTCGCCTGTTATCGTCCACATGCATTCCCCTAAGGTCATTCATGCAAGCCCTCAGGATTTCATGAGAGAGGTGCAACTCCTCACTGGCAAACCATCATCATCTTCTTCTTCTTTATCATTCGACAGTACTGTTAGTGATTATATTCTCTAGGAACTTTGACATTTTCTGCATGTCAAAGAAGGATATTAATTATGTAATGTTTATTGTTTTAATTTCGTTTGTAAAATAATGTAAAGAAAGTGATCATGAGCTTAATCTTGTGAATCTGGGTCTTTTGTTCATGTAATTTGCCCTAATATTGGTGTATCCATCTTCTAGAATGTGAGGACTTGAGAAAAGTTTGATTTTCTGAATACAAGAAATCTAAGTACCTTGGCAATTAGACCTCATTAAAAAACTATATATAAAACAATGTTAATTAATTTGACCACTTCTTGGGAGAAGTCCAAGAGTGACTGCATTAAAGCATATATACATGAATCTCTTCTTTTATAACCTTTAACATTTTATTTTGTCTCAAATCCTGTCTAATGATTATAACACTACTTTAGTCCCCAATCGACTAATTAAAGAAGATGTAGTGCATATATATATATATATATATATATATATGTGTGTGTGTGGTGGGCACCCTCTTCTTAATGACTAGTTTTTAAAAATAAATTCTATCCATCACATGTGTGTGTTACAAGTGCTTTCATTAAGATAGTCGATGTGGGACTCTCACCCAAATGGACCGTGGTTAGTTCTGGCTCTACAGTCAGGCACGGCTAGAAACATAAGACCTTCTCTAGCTAGAATTTTATTTTTTTATCAAATTTTAATAAAAATGTTAGGAGACAATGAGGTTGTTTACTTCTCTTAGAAATGTTAAATTAAAAACTTTATTTACACGCCAAAAACAACCTAAACATATATATAACTTTATATTGACTAAAAATCAAATGTTTGGCATCAAATTGACCAGTCAAACAATCAATTTTGAGCAATTCAAATCAGACATCTCATTAAAACAATTAATATATACATCAGTAGCTAGTATCAGTTATATGCATCACATCCCTATCAAAGCAGCCCTTCAAACAAATCCAACTACTTTTAAAAGTTATGGTTTTCGTTCACCTTCTTCTTCTGTTGTCCTAAGAAAAAACCCTGATTAGAGACTTCTCTCACTCATCATCGTGTGAGACAAAGTCCAACTCATGTAACCTTTATTTGACTTACAACCTAGAAACATTACCAAAAGAAACAATATATCAAACTAACCTTCTCTTTAAGGAGTCTGAATTCTCTAGTAGTAAACTATAGTTGACTAGGACTTTTCCTGCTTCTTTTACTACTCATCCTTGCATTGATTTAAGTGCTTCTGTTGGTGTAGATGTTTTAGAGAAATTAAGAAGAGAGCAGGAGGAATGCCATCATCCAGAAGAGAGATTCAGATTCAGGGTTTTACGCCTCTGCAGCCACTCAAGGTAGAGAAGGATTCATGGAAGACCAAGAAGCTGATTCTGAAAACCAATCACCTGCAGCCTCAGCCTCTTGTTATCTACTTGCGATCGCCGAAGATTATCCATGTCAAGCCCCAAGATTTCATGAACATGGTGCAACAACTCACTGGCAAACCTTCATTCATTGAAGCTGAAGAAGCTAGAATAGATCATTCAGGTGATCAAGAACAAGAAGTCAGAGCTCAAGGAGGTGTAGAATCAGATGATCCTTTGCTTCTCTCCCTTGGCTAGCCCCCTCCTATATCACCAACTTAATTGGTTCTTGTCTTCTCCTATATATGTACGTCCATGCATGCATGGATCTAGCTGATTGTTTTTTAGGTTTCTATTGTTTGCCCTTTTTTTCCTTGAAGAAAATATGCATGAAGAGATGCATAATACTTGGTTGATCTGTGCTTGCTAGGTTGCTAATTAGTGATGATGGGAGTGTTTTTTTTTTAAGTAATGGTTTTGGCTGAACATATGGTACTACACATACTACACTAATGAAATGTTAATATATATACGACGGTCTAATACCCAAATTAGTCCCTCTGTTATATTGAATCGGTCTTTTTTGTCCTTCTATTATAATTTGAGCCTGAAAATCCCTCTATTTTCACGATTAAGAAATATCATAAATCCCTCCCTTCGTCTAACATGTCTTTAAATATGTCTTTAGGTGACATATCTCAATCGTGAAAGTATAGAGGGACTCCTAGGACTCAAATTATAATAGAAGGACCAAAAAGGTTGATTTGGTATAATAAATGTACTAATTTAGATATTACACCTATATATAATCATCAGAAATAACTTATTTTACATGAAATGCTATATTTTTGTACACATACAGAATGTAGATAATGTAGGCAGTTTGTGTTTGAAAAGTTAACTCAAGGATACTATATTAATTAAAAATCTATTTTAAATTAAAAAAAAATATTTAGCCCAGGATATGGATAATCAAAGAAATTTCACATCTTTTGAATTTCAGTGTTGAGTTAGTTTTTAGAAGGTTGATTTCCAATCATTAGGTTTTTATTTATAATAATTTAAAAGAGGTTTTGAGCTATAATACTTGAGTAATACACGAGATTATATAAAAATCATCTAAACGATTCCATTATATGTTAACATTCAAACATTGGATTGAAGTAGTAATTAATAGAATCTACCTATATATATAACAATACAAGGGAGAGCTTTGGCGCAACGGTAGTCCCCATGTGACCTAGAGATCACGGGTTTGTGGAAATAATCTTTTGTAAAAAAAGTCGGATAAAATTACATACAATAAATCAAAATGGTTCGCATATAATAGGAGTTTTGTAGCACCGGGCTGTCCTACCTATATAACAATAAAACAACAACAACTACTACTAAGCCTTAATCCCATACTAGATGGGGTCGGCTATATAGATTCTTTGTCTATATGTTGCTCTCAAATATGAATTAAAATAAAATAAAATAAAATAAAATAAAATAAAATAAAATATGATAAAATAAAAAATAAAAAATCCATAAATAGATACATAAATAATACTAATAATAATAATAAAGAATAAATAATTCTATATAACAATAAAAGACAGATGAAAAATGGTTGCCCGTGAAGTAGTAAAATATTTTTTTTAAATATAATAAATATATAGGTATAATCAAAGCAATTCCACATGAAAACCTTAAGCTCTCATAAAAAAATTGTTAATTTCCGTAAAATTCATATATCAAGGATAAATAATTTTATCAAGGATTCAAGTCAATTGCCAAATATTTTTTAAGTAGTTTTACATTTGAAACTACAAGTCGAATAGTTCTGAAATGGAAATTGATGTCAAAACTTTAAAATAATATTAAAATTTAAAAATAGGTGTTGGAAATCATAGATGTAGATTTTAGAGAATTATGAGGTGATGCCTGTAATTTCACACATCAGATCTTGTTGGTAAATTAAACTCGGAGAGGGTGTTAAATGAAAAAGATCCAAATAGTTCTAAAACCCAACCCTAAAGAAGGCTCACCTCTCTCTCTCTCTCTCTGTCTCTGAAGTCCGTCCTAGTGCCTCTCTTCTCCTCTTCTTCTTCCTCGCTTCTCCCGGGGAAGGTCTCTCACCACAGGACTGCCCCATTTCCCCTTCTCGTCAAGCTTGTCGTAAGATTTGGTGTTTTTTTTTTTTTTTAATTCATTTGATCGGTGTATCTAGTTACACATTTGTTATTTGTGCGAAAAACCTACATCTGTATGAAATTTCATGATAATGATGTTGCCTAATTGTCTATGTAAATACTAATTGGTTCAATTGATTGTTATGACCTTATGTGAAGTTTATTGTGATGCCTATTACATGTTTGATGAAATGCTAATTAGATGTTTTTTTTATAACATCATGCTTAGTTAGTTGTGATGTCACTATATGTTCGATTAAATTCATGTCAGCAGTATTTTTCTATAATTTCATGTTAAGGTCTTTTTATATGAAAGAATAGATGTCCATTTGCATTGTATTCAGGTTTAACAATAGTTTAGCTAGTGAAATAGATTTCCTTGTTATAGACTTTGCTTAGCTAATGAAATGGATTCAATGTATTTTGTTTAGCTAATGAAATGGATTTTGTTGTAATGGACATTATCTAGCTAATGAAACGGATCCTCCTCTTTCACCATTTATAATCGCATCCTCCCCTTCTCCTTTTCCTCGTGTATTTCAACTCCCCAAACCATACGACCCCTCTCTCCGCCCTCTTGCGGACCCTAGTTTCCTCCTTCATGGCCTGCGTCTGATCAAAGTCTACTCTCAGGTTTTGTATTCATGGAGGCATGGCGGAGATGTCTTCGATCGGTGCTTCGCCAGGCAAGCTCAAGCATTGGGAGGAATCATCAGGCATCTGTTGCTTCGTATAGCACACTCACAAAGCCTCATCCGTCGCCAACTGGTAAAGCTCAATGCTTTTCTTGGATAAATGAACATATAGTATAATATGTTTTTTGAAGTTTGACTTTGGTCCCACATTCTCACTGGTTTTTATGTTTAATGCCTCATTTGTTGTCCCGTTGCTGATTCTCTTGCAATTTGACATTTTGCATGGTAAATGCATAGTTTTTCTTGGATGAATGACCATATATCTCAGATTTTTCATTGGTGTTTGAATTTACCAGTATTTTCACAGGATTTTAAATGGTTAATGCCTCATTTTTCTCATGCTGTGCTAATGCTCTCTTGCAATCTGACATCATTTACGACCCATCTGTACATTTGGAGTATTTAGTTTATCAATGGCTGATGATACTTTTCTTGTTCAGCCCAAGCATTGTTGCAAAAGAGACCATATGATTTTGCCTCGAACAGAATCCCCGGCCCTTTCCATCAATACATGCAACAATCGGTACTGTATTCTCTTGCTTTGTACTTGTAGTTATAGATATTCTTCAGTGATCCATAACATAGGCATAAAATGTTTATGAAAATAATCTTTAGAAAGCAGAAGGTTTTCAATTCAAATTGTTGTGCATCTCATTGCAATTCTGATTTTCTTCATTGTTGCCAACTTTTATCAATTATCATGCAACATGTAAAGTTAGTGAGATGAATGGGCGGCCTTTTGCTTTTTGTTTTTGCAGGGAATTTTCAGTTCAAGGTATTTGTTAGCACAGAGTGCCACAGATGTGGTGCCGATTTCCTCTCCTCTTATTCCAGATTTGGGATCTGGACAGAAAACTGAGAAGAAGGGTGTAGCTGCTAAACCCTCAAAGGTCCAAGCTATTAAAAAGGATATAAAACAGGTGTGGTTATTCTGTTAATATTAAGCTTATCTAATCCTTTTCATGACCTTTTCTTTGCTTATTTTCTGAAGCTTTAATTTTTCATAGAAGTAGTATGCTTTTCATGTAAGCTCTACCAGTATACATGCTGATTTGAGTCAAATCCTTTTACGAAATTCATGGGAACCACATCCCTAGATGCTCCTGAAGTCAAGTCAGAAAAACAATTACCAACCACTATCATGTGGTTTTAATCAATTCTTTTCCTTTTCATTCTTGGAAGTTCCATAATTGGGTATGAGATTTATCCCTTGTCTAGTTTTTATAGAAATAAATTGTTTACCATTATTAGGTCAACTGTTTGATTTGTACATGAGATAAAGTGCATAATCTTTAATGCTTGCCCTAGTACCCTTGGTTAATTTAGTTACACAGTATAAAATCAGGAACTGTTTCCATATTGCATATGCCAGATTCCAACTTGCATTTAAGGTTTGTGATTTCTCAATTTTAGTTTTATACTTTTATAGATAATATTGTCTCTTAATATCAAACTATCAGCACTTTTAT
Source organism: Dioscorea zingiberensis (assembly GCA_026586065.1). Classification (NCBI taxonomy): domain Eukaryota; kingdom Viridiplantae; phylum Streptophyta; class Magnoliopsida; order Dioscoreales; family Dioscoreaceae; genus Dioscorea; species Dioscorea zingiberensis. The sequence continues at coordinate 62,332,728 of CM048819.1, read as the reverse complement.
TTGTAGGTTTTGTATTCCTATATTAACCCTGTTAGTTAGCCAGCAGCTTAGTGAAACTATGCCTGTTGCATGGTTATTTCATCGCTCTTGTTGAACTTAACTACATGTTTTTCTTTTCTTATGTGAATGGGATGCTAAAGAGTCCAAAGAAGGTTAATTTGGTGGCTAAACTGGTTCGAGGAATGCGTGTTGAAGATGCACTTCTACAACTTCAAGTAACAGTGAAAAGAGCCGCAAAGACTCTTTATCAGGTGATGTGAATTCTGCTGATTATGTATAGGTTCTAATTACCTTCTTGCTGACTTCTCGGTCATCTATTCCTTTTAACCTAGATAGCTGGTACCCTTTAATTTACAAGAAGTTTTTTACTCTAACCACAACTATAGGTAGGCTTGCTACATAACTAAGCAAATATTGCAAAAAAGGTAATGAAGTAGATAATCATCACCTTATTTATTTGCATCTATTTGTTAGAGTTTGTCCAATTTGTCTCATGGCTCCAAAGTATTGTCACCGAATATGAACAGTTTTGGTGTCTAAGAACTTTGCATAAAAGGTATTTAAACTTGAAAAGTACATCCAACCACACAATGATAGTATAGACTATGTTTTCTGTAGTGTTTGCCCTCTTGAACATTATGGAATGTTTTTGTGCTGGTGGAATTGCAGGTCATCCACTCAGCTCGTGCTAATGCTACCCATAATCATGGGTTGGACCCAGATCGGCTTCTTGTTGGTGAGTTCATTAGTCAGTTGTATATCATCATATGCTGTGACTCAAGATGTAATCTTCTCATGAGATCCTGATCAAATTATGCCACTACTTGTGTTTCCCAATAGAGGAAGCCTTTGTTGGGAAAGGACTCTATTTGAAGCGTCTCTCATACCATGCCAAGGGAAGATGTGGGGTCATGGTGCGGCCAAGATGTCGCTTGACTGTTGTAGTGAGGGAGACCACTCCCGAAGAAGAGGCTAAGATTGCAAAGCTGAGAGTGAGCAATTTCAAGAAGTTGACTAGAAAGGAGAGGCAACTAGTTCCTCATCAGCTCATCGAGACCACACCAAGATGGGGCCGGAAACGCAAAGAGAATGCCCCTGCTTAGATACTACCAATTCAAAAAACCAGGGAAGAATTGCTAGGATTATATGCTTTGTGATTCAGCTTTTGCAGAAATAACCTGGTAGTGCAGATTTTTTCTGAGTAGAAATTTGTTTCTGATGGATATAGCTGTTATCTCTGGCTGTAATTTAATCTACGCATAATTTCATGCCGTATAGCTTGAAATTTGCTGATGACTGATGATATGCGTAATGGAAGCATTTCATATATGATTTTCATTGGTTGTAACTGACTTCAATTACATTTTGATTGATAGAGATCCATTTGTTTTGAAGAATAAGTATTGATAGATTCATCCGAGGAATGTGTTGCAGTATTATGAATGTTTTCCCAAAGTTTTTTTCATTGAAAATCAACTTCTTAATTGGGTAAATTTATTGTTTTTGGTAGATCAAGCTTATTCGGATTAGTTATTTAGTAATCTGGTTGGACTTTTTAGCCCGGTTTTTGTTGATATAGTCCGGTTGTGCTTCGTCTCATTTGGGTCTGCAACATCGTATCACAAACAGAAATATAAAAACTAATTTATAAATATTTAATAAAAAAATTAAAAAAAATAATAATTAAAGCGCGCCAGGTAGGGGTCGAACCTACGACTTTCTGCTTAGGAAACAGACGCTCTATCCACTGAGCTACAGGCGCTTTACGTAAATGGTTTTAGTAAATTCTATATAATTCATTATATTCTCCAACATACGAAACTGGATAAAAGGGAGGGAACCCTATGATTGATGTAAGTGTCCTCAGTGATCTCCTATTTTTTTTTTTTTTTTTTTGTTAAAATTATTTTAGGTCTTCTCGCTTGGAGGGATGAAGTTCGCTAAAAAAAACCTGAAAAAGAAGTACTTATAAACACAGGGGTCAATAGTTTCAAATATATTGGTGAATAAAGGACTAGCCAAGTTTGTTCATGCTTTTAAAAAGGTCATACATAGTGAAGCTTTCATGGTTCATCACCTCATCCGCTCTGATTTCACAACAGCTTCCACAATAAGGTCGAAGATCAGTTAATTTAAAAATAAAAATTAATATCTTGTAAAACAATACCAGTCTATCAGGGGCCTATTAGCTCAGCTGGTTAGAGCGTGGTGCTAATAACGCCAAGGTCGCAGGTTCGAGACCTGCATGGGCCATAGTTTCAACTTTTTTTTAAATTATTCTCGGTAATGAAATAAACAACTTCAACATCCAAATAACAACAAATCCTTATTTTACAAATCCATATTATACATAAGTTTTTTTAAACATGTTTCAATCTCTCCACCTCTCATAAGAGGGAAGTGCACCAAAGTTTATATATATATATATATATATGGATCTCTCTCTTAAAAAACATAAGGTACCACAGCCTTGACATCCCTTGAAAAATTCTCAAACTTAGAAAGATACCATTTCCTGGTGGCATAACTCCTTCCCCCCAGGTATAACATGGTGCCAAAAGCCCAGGTGAAAGAATACAAAGTCTGAGAGATGAGAGCAATTCCGAAAAATCCAATGATTTCAAAGAGATAATGTGGGCAAATCACCAAACCAAAAAGACCTCCACTTGGTATCTTATACTCCTTTTCATCCTTTCTCCTGAGCTTTGAGAGGAGCCAATGGTGATAAAAATTGCCAGTTATGCCAACAATAAAGAGAACAATACCTGCATTTTTCAAATCAAATGAAGGCTCTGGTGTGCCATGAGTTAGATACTGTGCATATAATAAGCACACAGTGTTGATGAAGTAACCCATGGATATAACGATTGTATCGTTGAGCATTATTTGGCCACTGTAATGGTGAATGAACAACACCTGAGAAAGCCATACAAAATTCAGACAAAGTATCAGTGAATTTTTTTATAATGCTTCATAATTGTTCTACGAGATTATGATTTATGAGTGATCATAGTGTGATTATATGCCAAATAATTGATATCAACCAAAAGATAAAAAGTTAATAAAATATTTTTGTGGTAGTGATTTTCTCATGTTCATGACCAAGCCATTCAATATGTACTAGGGTCGTGCTGCTTGTGCAAAAAGCATCTACTTTCTTCAAGGATTTGGTTCAATAAATAAGATTACGAGAAAACATATGAACAAGAACAAACAATTCTTCATTCTTCGGAAGTATGTAATTAACCAATCTCTAATATACCAATCACTAATATGCAATAAGATAATCAAAGTAAAGCAATCAATCACAAGGGAGGAGAGAGACAAACAAGTTTATGTGGTTCGGCCAATTGTCTACATCCACGGGCGGCGGTGCAAAAATCAATACACTATGCATTCTCTTGATTGCAAATCGTGGATGCAAAGCTCTCTCTCACCCACCACCACGTACACAACCACAAGGAGATCACCACCACCACTACTACTATAAGGAGATCATTGCCATAGTGCCATTACAAGTAGAACTCATGATCTAAAGTCTTATTTATCTTTTGTGAACATAGCTTTTAACAGTGCTAACCATTTATTTAAGATTGGATACCAGTGAACGTGGTTTATCGAATCATAAATTAGCTCATAATATTATAATCTTTATAATTATTAATTTATTTATTTTTGATAAATGTGGACCGGCCATAAAAGTGTGTCATGGTTTGAATTCTCAGACTTCTTATTGTGAGAGAATGAGTTACCAACTTTCATTATGAAGGTTGGCTTAATTACTTATTTTTTTATCAGAATATAAAATACCACCGGTGATTATATGAAAAAAAAACAGAAATGAATCATGCAAAAATTTCTCAAAAAATAATAAATAATGTATTTTGGGTTTCCAAAAAATTTCCAAAATTAGTTAATAAGTAAAGATCATTATGGAATTTTCTTTATCTTTTTTCACAAAAAATATGAAGAAAAATAATATCAAACATATAATTATTTCCCATAATTTGTTGATTTTCTGATTTTGTAAAAAACCACTAAAGACGAGAATCGAAGAGAGGAGAAACCTCGAAGACTCGCTTAAAGAAATGAATGCCAAGCACCGTGCCAACCAATCGGCTTCTGCCGGCGAAGGAGAAGGCGGGAATGGCGAAGGAGACGAGGGCGGCGGCGAGCGCGGGCGAATAGGCGAAGAACATGCCGACCCTGCTCGGGATCTTGGTTTTCCTTCGGATATCACCGCCGGCGTTCCAGAACTTGGAGTACTGGCCGTTCTTCCCGCTGGCCTCTGAGATCCCGCCGATCACCGAGAACGTGGCTGTGATCACGGTCATCGCCGTCATCAGCCACGACGGAGGCGCCGGGAAGACGAAATCCATCAACACCGCCATTCGAGTCTCTCTCACTCACTCTCTCGATCTGACTCGAATGGTGGGAAATGATAGCGAAAAGAGATACTTTAGGTAGGATATAAGCGAAATAGTACCAAGTTTATTTATTATTAATAAAAAGGAAGTAGTTGGGAATATTTTTATAATGATTAGAGTTCGGAGAGTCTAATATTGGTGGGTAATTCTGTTAAAATATATTAATTAATTAAATAATTGTTTATTTATTAGTTTAATATTTAATAAAGTGTAGAGATAGTTTCCATAAATTGGGAGGTTATTTTTTAAAATTTTATGTATTTCTATAAAAATATAAAATTATGTACATTTGAATATATATTTATAAAAATATTAGGTGTTTGTGTTAATTATGTATATATATTTTTAATAAAAATTATGTTTATTTATGTAGCCTTTAAATCTCAAGGTTTTGCATGTATAAAAATCGGAGTTTGAAGAAGGGGAAGAAGGAGCCCTCGACCCGCAACAGATAGAGGAGGATTTATTCAATCACATAGTTTGGGCTCCTAGAATATGGCGCCCGTGTGGCAATCTATTTAATTGTATCGAAAGGCCCACTGAATTGGGATTTCCCTATTGGGTTGGGTCATTTCGGGGCAAACAAATCATTTATCATAAAGAGGATGAGCTTCAAGAGAATGATTCGGAGTTCTTGCAGAGTGGAACCATGCAGTACCAGACACGAGATAGATCTTCCAAAGAACAAGGCTTTTTTCGAATAAGCCAATTCATTTGGGAAAAATATTTATCATCACTTTTGTTAATTAAAAAGTTGTATGTGTATATATGCAAGGGTAAATTTCCTATTAGTCCTTAGCACGATTTGACACTATTCCCCACCCAAAATACTATTACACTACACCCCTACACACCCCCCAAGGACTTATAGGGAATTTGGGCACTATTCAAGGGACCTATAATTAATTACTAGTATTTGTAAATATTGGTGTTTTTACAAGCACAAATTTATAATAATTTTATGGATACATAAATAATTATATATTTCCAAATTTCCATAGAGCTATAGATGTGTAATTTTTTTTATTTAGTATCTTTGAACTTTTTCAGTGTCTTTTATTATTTATATTTAAAATAATATTTCTTAGCTCTAGAAAAGATGAGAGAGAGAAATAAAGTGACCTTGAACATGAAAATGAAAAAGTAATTGTAGACCAAACAGAACAACACCCCTTAATTCTTAGCATGCCTTCCAAACTTCATGATATATGAAAGATGAACTATTTCTTAATCACAAATTCTATGGTTTAATTAATATTGCGAATCACACTAAACCTACAGAACCTAATAAATTTCATTTGTCCATTAAAATATTGTAGCAATACATTGGCAAATAGGCATGTAAAGCTAAAAACTAATAAGAACATTAAAAAGAAATTTAATGTACAGAGTGTGATGAAATCAAGGATTGATTCAAACAAATCAGATGAAACTAATAGGCTTACAAATCATCTGTAAATGAACATCACCCTAGTGAAGGACTCCCACCCATGAACTATTAATTACAAGAGATATATATGAACAATCAAATGCAGGAATCACATGAAATCCAGGGGAAAAAATGCACTTCCAAGCAATCATGTTACAAAGATTCATTCCATGGTTCATACTCGTGTGTGTTTCCAGGCTACATGTTTGGCAAAACACATGAGATTAAGGAAGTCATCTTGTCATGGTACTCCAATGCCTCATCCTTGGAGATTTATCCAAGAGAAGTAATAAGCCAACATTATTGCCCGATTGATTGAATGGATACCTGAGGGCACAACGGAAAATTAAGTTAAACAAGGGGTAAATATAACTATGTACAACAGAATCAACACAATCTTCATGTGAAGCCACTTACTTGCATCGAGCTGCTTTCTTTCTCCAGAAGATAAAGGACATGACCCACTGATATAGAAGAGAAGCCAATTAGAAGAAGAATAAATAGAAGAGCAACAAAAGCATCACAACCAAGGTGATGATCAGATTGACTTCATGAAAAAATATGAAGGGTGAGGAATTTGGAACTACCAATACTGATTCGTGAAAAAGAATTTTATTAATGAAAAAAAAATTGAAGGTTACTTATCTGCTTTGCCAAAAAAGAATGTTTTGATAGAAACAAATCCTAGGCTTCTTTAATGCGCAAATGCTAACATGAATTCAACCAACTAGATAACAAAATCTTACATGAATGTTAGTTATGAAATGAGGGTAAATAAACCCTCCAAAAAAAGAAAAGTTCAGGGATGGAATGAATGTAGAGGAGAGAATAGTCGAGAATGGCACAGCTAGCAACATAACTTCTCGATAGAAGAACAAGCCATATAATGAGACCACTTTTAAATGTAGGAATAACTGTGGCATTGCAGAAAGACGAGGAGATAGTGCTACAGAAGACAAACCAACATGATTTGGTAAAAAAAAATCTAAGATTGTACAATGGCTGGATGTGCTGTATAGTGAAGATGTATGAGAATGTAGTTTCCCATGAATACGATTCTGTCTATTCATAATTACTAGGCTCAAATGATACGATAATTAACTATGCATAACTTATCGGTCCTCAACAAGTTCAAGTGGCAATCTATAAGGTAAATTAAAGGTCAAAGTTAAGAAGTGAACACCAGGAGAAACACATCTAGGCCTCTTGCATAAGTTGAACAAGTTCTTATTGGTGACATGACCTCACCTGTACGTGAGCTATATAGGCCCAAGTAGACTTTCTTATCATTTATATGTTTTTGAATACTATGCAACTTTTGCAACCTTATTAAAGCCTGGTCAAATGACATAAAATTCCCCAATGCACTCATCATTGGTCATTATTAGCTCTTGATCAGCCCTTAACATATAAACTAAAAGATATTTAACTATGAAATCATTGAAAAACTCAAACTTGAGGATTGATTCTGACATAGCCACATCCATAGTTTATCCTGTGTTCTTCATCCCTTTAACATTGCTACACATAAACATCTTGAACCTACTTGAGGAATGAACATATTGTCACAAATGGAACCGAGTAATTTCAAATGATAGGCACTTAAATTCAATGCAGAACTAGCATGATAAGTAACCTTATTCAAAACAAGCAATTTTGGAAGATAGATAACATAAATGTAAATCAACGTCTCCAAGAAATTACCTTGACTATGGACATGATCGAAAATCTCTTGACCAAAGGTTGTTGTTTCTTCACAGCCCTTCTCTCCGGCATAGCCTCCTTACATAAGTGTTGGGCAATCTCCCTCAACAGCACCAACTGAGCCTTCTCAGTCCTCATGGAAATTAAAGCTTGCCGCATAGACTCACGATCTGCTTCCAATGCTTGAAGCCTCATATAAAGCTTCTTCATATCCCCTTCTTCATTGTGCATCCCCACATCCTTTGCCATTTCCTCATATTCCACATTGGGAACGCCAACAGGAACATGTACAGCATCAATAGTGTACACACGATCGCTCCCACCATCACCCTCTGATTCTTCTGATTTGTGATCCACTAGAATTGGAAGTTCCTCCTCCTCCCTTTCCTTGCTCTCCTGAACACCATTCTCCAGAACCAGGACAGAGCTTGTCTGAGACTCAGAGCAAGAGCCGATGTCCAAAGCGTTACTGGCATGATGTTTGGAGGACGGTTCCACAACCTCCTTCTCCGACACAGCAGTGCCGCTTCCGGCCATGTTTTCCAGCTCATAAATCCGGCGCTCCAGGCCCCGCGGAGTCTCCCCAAAGGTATACTTCTCAAAATCAGCGCTTTCATCCTCGTGATCCATGCCCCCCGGTTCAGTGCACCTCAGCTCAGGGTACTCGCAATTGTAGCCAAACCCAGGGGCGTCCGGCACCCCGACCTCGCCAATGAGATCTTCAGGGGGATAACCGAGGCTGAGGAGACGATGCTTGTAGGCCTGAACCTCGAACGAGAGGGACTGAAGAGCCTGGTCCTTCCGGAAGAGAAGGTCATCAAGAGACGCGATCTCCCGTTGATCATGCGCCATCTTCTCCTCGGTAAACCGCTTGAACTGCCGAGCCTCCATCTGAACCTCAGCCTTCTCGCGCTGCAGGCGCAAGATCATCGACATCGTCTCGCTCGCCGCCGAAGCCGCCGCGTTCCGCTCCTCATCCAACTCCGCACAAAGCTCCTGAATCGTCTCCTGCTGGCTCGCCACCGCCTCCCGGAGCGCCACCACCTCGTTCACCACCTCCACCCTCGCCCCCACCGCCAACGTCGCAGCCGCCCCCATCCCCTCCCCCTGATGGGCCTGATCGAGTTTCCTCTTCATCGATCGCCGCCAATTCGACGACGCCGGAGGCCCGCACTCAGCGCACGCGCAAGGACAACAACCCGGTGGCATATGCGGGTCCATCGATCTCCGAAGAGCATCCAAATCCTCCTCCTCCGTCTCCGATAGATCGAATGAAGACGATTTAGGGTTTGAAGATCAAAGATTCGCGTGCGAGGACGAGTTCGAGGGACCCGAAAAGAATTATTTCTAAATTCAGAGGGTGAAATTGAATAAACTTTGGATTTTAGTTGGAAATGAAAGAGAAGACGAAAGGTGTGAAGGATGGTTCGAAATCGGCGACGAGGCCGGCATTAGTTGGATTTTATGTGGAGATTTTTTTTACAATTTGTAAAGAGACCCAAAAATGACCCCACTAAAAGGACTCCGTTTTCTTTGTCGTTAACTTTGTACAGCCATCGTAACTGTTTCATTTCGTGGTCTTTTTTTCCATGTGGAAATTGTTTTTATCCTTTGTTTTCAGGGTTCCACCGTCTTAACTGCGGATTGGGATTTTTTTATAGTTGGAAATTTGGATTAATACCATTTTTAATTTTTATTAGTAGGTTGATTTTAGTATTTAAAGTTTCAGAAGTCCTATCTTCTTTTGATACCCTTAATTTAATTGTTCAGATTTTTTTACTATATTTACAAATTCGTATTTCTTTATTTTAAAAAAAAATCCAATCTATTTTGTAAACCAAAAAACTGGTTGAACGGAGCGACTCCCGCTTCAAGTAAACTATTGCTGTCTTCTTCGGTTGAAGATGGCATCGAAGATGTCTCATGGATAGTTCACCTGAAAATAGGGAAAAATAACAAGTATCGGTGAGAGAGAGGAGGGCCTAGATGTTCTAGCCCACTTTGACGATCAAGTTAGCCAAGGGTTGCCGGAGGAGGAGAAAGGGAGTGGTTAGTGAGGAGTATTTTTGTTTTTTTTAGATAAATTTTTGTTTTTGTTTTTTTTTAAGAATGAGCCCTCCTGTCTTTGAAGTCTTCCTACTTTATTCTCTGGAAACTAAGCCCCGTCTCATCACCTCTTTGGAGGTCTTATCCACCATCATGAGGGATGGTCTGAAAACCCTTTTATCGCTAGGGTGGTGGCGATACTTTGATATGGGAGATATGGTGATTCCCTTTAGGATTCATGTAGCCTCTACTGGATGCATAAGGACCTTGACGTGTGGCGACCGGGATCTAGGTTGTAACATATTCTATCCATCACAATTAGATTGAAAATTTAGTTGCTAAAGAGAAAAAAATCTATATATAATATTTTTTTATTTATTTTATCTAATAATCGACTTTGCATTTGAAATTTTTTTAAAAAATGTTTTACAAACTCTTATTAAATATTTCTGAAAATTCACCAATTTTGTCCTAACAGAATAGAGTGATGATTCGGTAGTCTCGGTTCCACCATGGAACCGAGACATGGCTGCTTAACAGCCACTCATCAACTTTTCATACCTCGGGATCTGATCCTAAAAAGTAGATGAGTGGTTGTTAATTGGCCACGAACCGAGACTACCGGATGACCACTCAACAGAACAAACACACTGCTGACGTCATCGGGACAACAGCGCCGGCGCGGCATGTCATGAGGTTCATCCTAACCGTTTCTCCAGCTAACAAAACGGTTAAGGACAAGATATCATGACCTCCATTTTGGTCTTTCTCTGAGAATCCAAGATGGAATTGATTTTAGTTTAATAATATGGAAATAAATTGGAAATTAATACGAAAAATATTCAAACATTTCATGCTGTTCTTTGACCGAGAATAAGAAATAAGACTTTTAACTCTATGCTCAATTTGTATAGCTTAATTCAACATTAAAGAGATTTTTAAGTATGAGTAAATCACTTACAAATAATTTTGATTTTAAAAAAGTCTACAAAATTAGAAAATTAGATTCATTTTCTATTTTTTTTTTAGAATTTTATATTTTAAAATCAGAAAATCAGTGGTTATATCCGGATAGTTATTAACTAACGTAAGTTATGATTATTCTATAAAATTATTATTTTTTATGAAAATCGTGAGTAACATTATGAGTAGTTGTTATTATATATATATATATATATATATATATATATATATATATATATATATTGAAAAATCCTATGCCAAGGACCATTTGGTAGTAATAATATTAAGATAAATTAAGATTACTTTATTTATGTACTTCACCCAAAGAACATGATTAAAGAGTACACCAAATCATTTTGAAATCTAATTTTAATTCAACTTTAGTCCTTATCCATACACAACTACTAGAAAAACTTTGGAATTACTTATGAAATTTTTTAACTTGATGAAAATCTTGTTGATCAATCATTATTAATGGTTAATGTTTGATGTGCCACTAAAGTGTGATTTATTAAATAAAAATAGCAAGATTAACTTGCAAAATTTTTAAGAAAGAGAGATGATGTTAATGGTAGACCATATTGTAAAAGAGTGGAAAGATTAGAAGATTGATCATAATTAGGTCCCTTATAGTTATGGATAAGGTTAGATTGAGACAGTGGACCAAAGATGGTGAAGGTTCACCAAGAAAAGGGTGGGCCTGTTGGTTGGGCTAAGGAATAATGATGTTCTATCTTTTGCTTTACTGAAAGTGGCCAGCCTAAAAGAGCAAGTGAGAGGACCAAATTTCTGCTGTAAAATAACAATGTTATTTAATTCAAGATATATAAAATTAGAATTTATTATTTTATCAAAATAAATTGTATAATTGTCAATCATTTGAGAAATTTATTTGTGTTTGCATGATTGCACCACACAGATAACATTATTTGTGGGCCAATTGGGCAAGTTGGTTTGAGATGTACTGAAAATTTGGTTTGGAAGATTTTGATCATGTAACTCAAATTAATGGCTCAAGTGAAGAGAAGAGATATGAAATTTAGAGATTAATGATAATAGGAGCCTTATTTTACAATAGTATTGGGTTGCGTTGAACATAATTCTTTTGAAAAGTTTTACTTTTCAATAGTATTGGTGCGTCTCATTGAGCCTTAATTAGCACAACTCCACTTAAATTCATTGAGCACTTCCACGCAATTGGTTGCCAAAGGGACATCTAGAAGAGTAGAACATCTCATACTAACAGCAATCCTCCTAACATGCAATTAAGGCTTTTAAATGATCAAGTTGTTTGTGAATAGTTTGAGATCGGTTCGGTAAAAACTCGAGCTCAGCTCAGAATTTTGAGCTTGTGAGCAAGTCGAACTCGGTTCAAATGCTTGAAATTTAATACTAATATATTAATATATTTAACATTAATATTTATAAATAAATAAAATTTTTATTTCGAGTTAAATCCAAGGTAGTTAGACCCGGCTCGGGGCATTGACCCGGCCAAACCCAGGGGTCAGGGGCAAGGATTCAACCGGGGCTCAACCGGGGTCAATAATAAAATATTAAAAAATAATAATTAATAATAATCAAATGATATAAAATATAATTATAATAATAAAAATTTTAAAAAATGATTAACCAGTCTACTTTAAATTACACAATCATTTCAATTTCTATATTATTTATTATTATTGGTCAAAACAAAAACAAAACTCTTGCTAAATCATACATACATATGTGGATTTTAAATAATTATAATTTTTTACAGAGGTGCACATGCAAATTTGCACTGAATTTTAACTTTTAAGTGAATTAATTGGTTTATTATATCCGTCGCCAACCCCGATCCGGCACTCATCCACCCATCCCTCCTCTTCCCCCCATCTCTGCGCCGGCCTCCATCTTCCCTGCTTTCCTGGTGCAATCGGATGCCGTCACGACCTTCACAACCACCTACACTCTCAATCTCTCATCGTCTCCCACTCCTTTTCCTCCTCGTCCTCCTCCCTCCCTTCCTGATCCTGCTGCTGCCCCACTCTCGTCGCCGGCCAAGGCCCCGCCTCCGACGAGTATCTCCCCTTCGACCCCCCCCTCACCCGGCCAACTTCCCCCCGGTTCCCTCGTCCACGATCCACCCCCTCAAAGATCGTTGACCGCGAGGCCTTCCTCGAGAGGGTGCACCATGACCCGGTTGACGCAGTCGGGTCAATCGGTTCCCGGTTGAACCGACCAGGTCACCGGATTATGGCCGGTTCAACACCCCTCCGGTTCTATGGGCATGCCCGGACCGGCCACATGGCCGGTTCCCGGTTTTTCTGGTTGAACCGGCCGGGTCGGTCTGGGTCTGACAACCTGGGTTAAATCGAGCCAAGCTTTAGCTTTCAAAATTATAATCGAACTCTTAATTTCATGTAAAATCGAGTTGAGCTCGAACTTTTGAAATTAAAATCGAGCCAAATTAGAGCAAACTTATTCGAACTAATTTGAAATTTGAGCTGAGCTCAAGCTCGAGTTAAGCAATTTCGAGCATAATTTGAGCTAGGCCCAATCAAATCAAGCTCGACTCATCTACAACCCTACATGCAATTGGTTGCCAAAGGTGCTTCTAAATAAAATTAAATTTGATTTAATCAAAATATTGATTGATAAATTTATTAATTTTCATTCCTCTTGATTGGTGAAACATATCATCAAGTTACTGGACATAATATTATAAATAAAAAAAACAATTTGATCCCATTTTGTAGGTAAGTAAATTTTATTAAACAAAAAACATTTGGGATAAATTTTTAAAGATTTATAGTTGTTCCTTTAACTTGAATTGGAGGCATAATAAATTTATTAGTTTTTACTTGCCACTCCCCGAAAAAAAATAGCCGAATCATATATTACCCCCTCATTTTCAATAATACCCCATAACCCCCTCTTTATATTTATTTTACTTACCATCCCAACCAGTGGCGGAACTAGAAGTAAAATTAAGGGGATGTTGACTTCAAATTTTAAAAAATTATAAATACTAAAAATATTTATATTAATTCAAACTTCATATTACTTGTTTATACTAATTCTTTTGTTAAAAAAATAACAAGTTTTATTTTTTTTTTTAATTCTTTGGGTACAGTTCTACTTCCATCCATGCTTTATTAGAGGAATATCGGTAAAAAAAAGGAATCATAGTAAAAAATTATGATATTAGATTAAGTTCAAATAATAAAAGAAATCACTGAGATATAAGGCTGAAAAGAAAAAGATTTGTTGAGAATATATGAATAAAATTTAAATTTTATAAGTGATATAGTATTTATTTTCAAAAATAAATTATGGTTGCAGAGATTCAAGCCCAAGTCTCCACGGAGAGAATATGGAATTATAACCACTAAACTACAATCACATTTTATTGTGGAATGCAGTAATAATATTACATAGTTATAACACCAGGGTCAACTTCATAGAGGTAGGGACCCTCTTGGAGTGAAGGGGGTGCTTGAGCACCCCTTGCCCCCAGACCTTGATCCCAACCCCCGAGCTAGTTCTTCCAATCAAAGGCTTTCAATATTTTTTTTTGAAATAATTTTATAAACCTAGTAAAAGATAAATATATATTGTTGGTGCAAAAATTGGATCAAACCCCAATTTCGACCGACACTTTGAATTTATATTGAGATGAAAAGGAGGAGAATCAAGAGATCAAAGAGAAAAACTCAGAAAGTAAAGGAGGCTCAACAAATAATGTGGAAAACCCCAAAAATGGGGAAAAAAAACCACGGTTATCTCCATGAGAGATGAAATCCACTAGGTCTTCCTTCATGATTACAAAATAGAGCTCCATTGATGAGCTCTGGGGTAAGAAAATGGAAAAGGAGAAGAAGGAGGAGAAGATGATGGGAGCTCAGCTCTCCAGTGGAGCAGGGCTTCGCCATCACTTCAATCGTTACTATTGAACTGAGGGAAGGGGGTATTTATAGGGTCTTGAGGCTAGGGTGAGGCTTGGAGAGCAAGCCACTCAATTTGAGCACGTGGGTGCCAAATTTCAAGAAATCCAAATTTCAAAGATCCTTCTAGATGTTTCTAGACTCGGTCGGGCACAGAATCAGTATAAACGCCTCGAACCGTCTAACTGATTTGAGCTTCTAGAAGATTCTGGAAGAGGCCGCAGGAGGAGGGGTTGCACTGGGGGCAGCTTGATCTGGCGTAAGGTGATGAGGTGCTCGGGGAGGACCTCGGCATTTGGGGTATTTTCTGAAGTGGGAGGAGCTCAGCACCTTAGTAGGGAGGAGCTCGGCACCTTGGGTGGAGAGGGGCTTTGGGAGGTCTGTTGCGATGTCCCCATGTAGTTGATTGTTTTGGCAGCTCCTTGGCAATATCAACCCTATCATATTTATATTTATAATAGTTAATAAAAACCATATTTTCATTGTGAATTTTACATTGATGTTCATAAAATCGTATTTTCATTAAACATATTATTTTATATTATTTGAGATAATTAAATATTTATTATTTATATTTATATCTATGAGAATCATTATTTGAATTTTATCTTTTATTTTATATAATTAGATGATATTTTATAAAATATAATTTTTATTTATAGAAAAGTACTATATAATTTATATTTTTAATAATATCAAAATATATACAAAAATTAATGTATAAATTATAAATAAGATTTTAATTTCTAGCTAAATCAAGCCGAGTTCGAGCTCTTAATTTCGAGCTAAATTGAGCCGAACTCGAGCTTTTGAAATTAAAACCTAGCTGAGCTCGAGCTAGATTATTCGAGCTAATTTTGAGCTCGAGTTAGGAAATTTTGAGCCGATTTTGAGCTGGGCCTAGCCTAGACCAATTGTCCTTTGGTACTGTTGGGTGGTTATTAAGTTCTTATAATTTAGGGAAAATTATGTAAAAAAACCTTGTGGTTTCATGGTTTTGAAAACGGGTGACAAAAGAACCCTTTTTTTCGATTTTATTACGTGTGGTTTCCACCACTAACAAAATGTGGAAAAATCGTTAACGGTGTCAACTCTTGTTGAGTTGGTAGTGATAATTTTGTCAAATCGCGTAAAAGGGCTGATGTGGCATAAAAACAAATTATTTTATTTAAAAAATTTAATATTCCATGAATCCTCTCTCCATGTCTCCTCTCTCCGGTGACCATTCCAAACAGCAAGAAATCTCTAGATTTTCCCCCAAATCTCCCTTCTTCCTTTCGAACCCCTCCAAACTGATGGAGATCCTCGATAAGAAGCAGATCGGAGTCAAATCTGAAGAGGAAATTGATCGGATCCTTCTCTCTCAGGTTGGATGATTAGGATTTGGGCATCATCGCAGTTGAGTGTAGCTGGTTTTAGGATTTATTTTGTTCACAAATCTATCAGTTTCTCACATTTTGGAACAAAACATCTGTGAACTTTGTTCTCATAAAACTAAACAGAAACAACCAATAAGGACAAAGAACAAATGTACAACCAACAAGAACAAAGAACAAATGTTTGCAAATCAAAGTAGCAGACATGATGCAGTCAATAGCTTGTTTGAAGATCCTAGTCATTGTAGCTTCAGGCCCATTAAACTGTGAAACCACATGGGGAACCTCGAGCTCCTTGCCTAAGATTCACATCTTTGCCAAACCAGGAGGGGAGTGGAGGGGAGCGAGAGAAAGGAAGAGGGATGGAGGGAGAGGAGGAGGGGGTGGAGGAGGGAGAGGAAGAGGGAGGAGGCTGTCACGCGGGGGCGGAAGCGGGGATGGGAGAGAGAGATGATAGGTTAGGGTTTAGTTAATTAGTGATTGAGTTTAATTAATTAGTTAATTAGATTGTGGTTAAGATTAAAATTAGTATTAAGGCTTTGGTCAATTAATTTAATGATGCTTAACTATATTATTTTGGTTATTTCTTTAAAAGTTTAGCCACATCAACACTCCATTTTAGCATTTATTTAAAAATTTATGCCACATCAGCCTTTTAATATGATTTGACAAAATTACTCTTGTCAACTTAAGAAGAGTTGATGGCATTGATGGTTTTTTTTTTGTTAGCTTGAGCTTAATAAAATCAAAAAGAAATTTTTATGTCACATATTTGTGAAACCGTGGAACCATAAAGATAATTGCTTGCATGCCCCTACAAAACATCAAAATTGTTTATTTACCCTTACAAAAGTGACAATTGCTTGCATACCCATATGAACAACAATAATTACTTATATGTCTCTACTGTTACTCATTGTTAGTAGTTGTTAGTGGTTTGTAGGGTATGCAAGCAATTATCACTTTTGTAAGGGTAAATAAGCAATTTTGATGTTTTGTAAGGGCATTTTTTACATAATTTTTCCTATAATTTATTGAGAAAATAACAGCGGTGATAATCGGAAGAAGAGAAGCATAGAATTAGAAAGGAGAATGAGACTACTTGTGATGTTCGTCCATAAACCTCCCAATGAGACGAACCAAATCCCCGGCGTCCTCTGACCATGAATTCATGGCGAAGAACCCATGCTCCTTCCCCTTAAGCTCCACCATCTCCACCGACTTCCCCATCTCCTTCAACCTACGACCGTACTCCACCCCGCGGTCCCTCAGCATGTCCCTCTCCCCGACCACCACCATCAACGGCCCTAGCGCAGCTGATTCCAGCTCCGATCCGCCCAGGCTGAACGGGTTCGCCAAGGGGTCATCCCTCGTCGCACCAAGAGGCAGCGCCAGCCGCCAGTACTGATCGCTTCGATCCAGAGGGAGGAACGCGTCGCTAGGGCACTCCGATTCCGATTTCGTGCGGTCGACCCCGGCGAAGAAGGGCATGAGGAGGATGAACCCCTTGATCCGGATCCGGTCGGGGTCGGTGCGGGCGGAGCGGAGGGCGAGGTGGTGGGCGAGGTTGGCGCCGGCGGACTCGCCGGAGACGAAGACGCGGGAGAGGTCGGCGGATTGGGCGAGCCAGGGGTCGGGGTCGGAGTGGAGCCAGTCGAGGGCGGCGGCGCCGTCGTGGATGGCGGCGGGGAGGCGGTGCTCGGGGGCAAGGCGGTAGTCGGGGGAGATGACGAAGGCGGAGAGGGAGGAGGCGAGGCGGAGGCCGCAGTCATGGAAGATGGACCAGGTGCGGGAGCCAAAGCAGTAGCCGCCGCCGTGGAAGTAGAAGACGACTGGGAGCTTCGCAGAGGAGGAAGAGGAGCAGAGGAGCTTCGGGCGGTAGAGGCGGAGGTGGAGGGAGAGGTGGGGAGGGCCAAAGGGGAGGTCTTTCCATTCGATGGAGCCGTCGTCGTGGATGGAGGGAGGGAACTCGGGGTCTGGATCGCGGATGATGGAGCCGTCGCTTAGGAGACGGACTGAGGAGCACTCTTCGATCACGTGAGGAGGAGGTTGGGTGGTGGTGGTGGCGGCCGCCATGGTTGCGTGGTTGTCTCTTGAGTCTTGATTCACTGATGACTCCGCAGATGGGATGAGGATTTGTAAGGGTGGAATGTGGGTAGGTGGCAATGGGTTGCATGAATAGGGTTGGCTTTTTCATTTGTGGATCCCTAGGAAAGTCAATGAGAAAGTATTGTTATAATATTGGATTACTGCATGCCCGAAGGCTGAAGCTAAAGAAAACCAATGGGTAACAAACATAATTTATTACTGGTAAGATAATGACATACTTTTTAAAGTTATCATCCTGAACCAACGATCCATGGGTCTATTGGTACCGGATTTTCTTGTTAAGGCGTTGGCCTCGATTTGCGTGTCTGCATGGGTGCGGCGCGGGTTCGAGGCTCTCTCCTTACAAGGTGATGGGGAAAGCGCTTGCATGTGCGTCGCAAGCGCGGCCCCTCCTTGACGGTCTTTATGGCCATTGTCAAAAAAAAAAAAAAGTTATCATCCTGATTGGTAAGATAATGACAAAACTATAGGACCTGTTTGGTTCGTTTGTTATTATTTTTGTAAATTATGGGATGACTTAGTTGTTGTTGTTGTTGTTTTGTAAAGGTCAAATACCCTGTTTAGCCCCTCTATTATTACGATTTGTCCCTTTGGGTCCCTCTAATATAAAACATGCCTTTTTGGTCCCTTTAATTTTACGTTTGTGTCTTTTAAATACCCTGTTTAGCCCCTCTATTATTACGATTTGTCCCTTTGGGTCCCTCTAATATAAAACATGCCTTTTTGGTCCCTCTAATATAAAACATAATTTATTAGAGTTATTTTTTACAGAATAAAATTTAGAACCATGGAATTAAAACTAGTGGTGTGAAACGGGTTGTACCATGCCGGTACAGCTTGGGCCCTTCGTGCCATGAGTTTGCCTTGCAAGGGGAATGGCCTAGCTCTGCTGAGCTCGTGCCGCGGGTTGGGCTTTTTTTTTAAAAAAAACCATTAAAAATTATAAGAAATTCATAAAAAATCAAAAGTAAGAAAAATGCATAAAATTACTAAAAAATAGAAAAAAAAAACATAAAATATTATTAAAAAATAATAATAATCTATAAATAAAATTCAGAAAATACAAAAAAAAAGAACCAAAAAATTTATAAAAACTTATAAATTCAAAAACATATATTACGAAACTAAATAAGTTATGTATTAAAATTACTATCTATTGTTTTTATTTTGAACCATTTTGAGGTTTTTTTAATTTTTAATAGATAAAAAATAATTTTTCTATAATGGTGATGGTGTATGTTGATGCAAAATTAGGTTGAAACCCTAATTTCAATCTAACAATTGAATTTGTTTTGAGATTGGGGAACAAACTTGATTGGAAACCAAGTGAGAGTCAAACCAAAGAGAAGAACAATGAGATTTAACGTGGAAAACCCTTCGAATCAGGAAAAAAACCATGAATTCCTCAAAGAGGAATGAAATCCACTAAAGAGATGTTTGAATTACAAAGAGAGGAATCAAAATGAAAGGGGAGCATGATTTCAGAAAGGCAGGGCTTCACCCTCTGTTTTTCATCCTGCTCAAATGGGGTTCTTCTCCATTTATAGGCCTGGGAGTGGGGGAAACTTGCGGCCCAAGTTTCATCCACTTGGCCCACTTCTTTGCCAGCTAAGCTGCCAGCTCATTTCTAGCTCAGCTGCCAGCTCTGTTCCAGCTCAGCTCCCTTCTAGAAGCCTCTAGATGCTAGCAGGACGCCAGCTCATCTTCCAGCTAGATCCTAGCTATTCATCTTTCTAGAAGAGTCGTGGAAGTTCTGGATGCTCTCTTGAAGCTCTGTCCTTCCGTATTAATTGATTGTACAAGGATTTCCGAGTAGAAGCATCTATGTGGGGTGTGCAGAATTCCGAATAGGTGAGGCTCTGTGACGAACCGAGGAGGTCCTCTGTGAAGAATCCGAATAGAGAATGATTAGGTAATTATTAAGAGAAGTGCCGAGTACAATTCTAGCTTGGATCCGATTAGAGCTGAATGAGAATCTGAGTAATGCTTTGAGATGTCTCCAAGTGGTTGGCTAGTAGGGCAACAAGAGTCCTCTCATTCTCAACCCTATCATCAGCCCCCCCTCCCCCTCGTATGCTTGCGTTGAGCTCAAGTAATGAATGAATAACTTTGAGTATCAGTTGGCTCAAAAAGCTAAGCATATGATGAGTTGATCTATCTATTCGGTAACTCTTCTGTCCTGGTAGGAGAGCTTTGGGATCTTAATATCGAGTATAATATCCTTGATCTTCATTATGTATCAATTCAAGTAGATTTCTTGTTGTTCTCATGCCTCAATATTTGTCGAGCACTCAATCCTTCGAATCTTGTGTCACAAGGCTTGGTGTGAACAGTAATGGCTTTTAATGCGGGGAACCTTTTTGTCTTCTTACACGGTTTCCCAACAAAGGATTTTCTGAAGGAGGGTAGGTAATGATGGGCGCATCCCCCAATAATCAATGTGTCGAGGATCCACTGGGGAATCCTTTGCGCCTTAACACGAACCGTCGGAGGGATGGTACACGTGTCCAGTCACGATTACATGCCATTTCATAAGTTTATTTGGGCCGTCGATGAAGATTTTTGGCTGTTCGAAAACCGTGTTCACATACTATTGTCATTCAAGAATAGATTTCCATCTTCTTTCCTTTTACTTCTTCTTCATCATTTGACGGTGTTTGAGTTTCTGCCCCTTTTCTCTACGCATTGTGATTTCCATCTTCTTTCCTTTTTTTTTTTTCTATATACTTGTGTTGAATATTTATGCTTAAATTTTTTCAAATGTTTATGAATTTACAGTTGGTACCTAAATTTGTACTATAGGGGACCAATAAATAAAAATATATATTGGTGACAAATAACTATTAGCTAGGAAATAGCTACGGAATAGCGAGGGAATGAATTTAAAAAGGGGTAAAGCCATTTTTGGTCTATGAAAACGGGACCAATTTTCATTTCCATCCCAAAATTCAAAATTTGTTCAATATGGTCCCTATGTATTGCATATTTTGACATTTTGGGTCCCTATATATTCCGCATTTTGGCATTTTTGGTCATTATTGCTGACGTGGCGGTCATGTGGAATACAAATGAAATGCATATAATTTTTTTATTATTATGTTTAGGTCGTTATTTTGCTGATGTGGAGTGATAAGTGACAATATATGCTGATGTAAACCGTATTGAACAAATTTTAAATTTTTGGAATCGAAATGAACATTGTCTCTATTTTCAGGGACCTAAAATGACTTTAACCATTTAAAAAAAATCAGCAAATAGCTAAGGAATAGCGAGGGAAACATTCCCTTGCTAAATAGGGGAATTCGCTGCCCTTGCTAAATGGCTAGGGATGGAGTCCCTCGGTAATCTGTCGCTAATATTTAGCAACGGACATTTCACAGATTAATTGCTTTGATCAAAATAGCGACGGAAATTCATAATTTAACTAAGGATTTTTCCGTAGCTATTTTTCAATTTTCTTGTAGTAACCTTATTGTATTAGAGATATTTAGGAATTTATTTTTGTTCATTATGTTATCTTTTTAGTTTTTGTTTTTATCATTATTTTATCTTTCATTAATTACCTCTTTGCCCTTGTAATGGTTTATTTAAGCCAACCTTATTCATTAATAATATTGAACAAATTATCTATATGGTACAAGAGTCATAAGGTTTATACCAAACCCTAGCTCCTTTTCTTTCTACTCATCTTATTCCGTTTATTACCAATCTTCTTCCTAATTCAGCCTTTGAGCTATGGATCTGTTAGTTGATGGCTCTACGCCTTGTCTGCCTACCACTCTGCTTGTTGTTGCTTTCCCAAAGTTTTTGTCGTGTCCCAAACTCCATCATATTTGTGTCAAGATTAGTGTTACCTACAGAACACCATCTTGAGGGGGCATATTAGTGATATTTAGGAATTTGTTTTTATCGTTATCTTATCTTTCTAGTATTTGTTTTTATTATTATTTTATCTTTTCTTAATTACCTCTTTACTTTTATAATGGCTTATTTAAACCAACCTTATTCATTAATAATATTAAGCAAATTCTCTATAAATTGCACGTCACGTCCTTGTGTGGATGTAGAGATCTTGCAAACTTCCATGTTATCATTCAGTTTACCTTTGAGATTCATGTATGGATATTTTCCATTGTTGGACACCTTGGTCATTCTGAGAGATGTTAAATTTCAGCAAATCAGGTAGGTACAGTCACGTGTTGTATAACCAAAACGACTGATTAAAAATATATAAAATATGTACTTTCTTGATACTTCTAGAATTATATTTTTCAAATGGTTTACTAACATAATTTTGAAAAATGAAAATTTTACGAGAGATTAAGTCCCTAATAATTATATATGCATATATATAATATCCACCAAAAAGTAATGTTGAGATGTCAAGATCCAACAAAAATCTAGTTCAATTCATTGCCTAGCAGTAAAATTCTTGGGTTTCATTCGTTGAGAAATTCTTCTGAGAATTACAATCATATTATACAATCAAAACAAACACAAAAAACTTATTAACCACATTATATCATCTTTTCAAATATAATAAATAATAATTACAATATCATACAATACCATATATTACTATACATTACTAAATAATGACCGCCAATCATCCAAAGGCATTGATAAATTACTAATTTTTATTTTTCTTGATTGCTGAATCACATTAAAATCAAGTTATTGGACATAATAATAAAGGAGACAAGTTTTGTAGGTAAGTATTTTATTGAACAAAAGACATCAGAGATAAATAATTTTAAAGATTTAAATTATATATAGTACTTGTTCCTTAAGTTGACTTGGATGCATATTAAATTTATTCAGAAAATAACAGCAGGGCTGCAGTAATAAGATAATTCATAATTCATAATAATTGGAAGAAGGGGAATGAGACTACTTGTGATGTTCGTCCATAAACCTCCCAATGAGACGAACCAAATCCTCGGCCTCCTCCGACCAACAATTCACGGAGAAAAACCCATGCTCTTTCCCCTTAAGCTCCACCAACTCCACCGTCTTCCCCATCTCCTTCAACCTACGAGCGTACTCCACCCCGCGGTCCCTCAGCGGGTCCCTCTCCCCAACCACCACCATCAGCGGCCCTAGCGCCGCTGACTCCAGCTCCTCCGATCCGCCCGGGCCGAACGGGTTCGCCAAGAGGTCATCCCTCGTCGCGCCACGCGGCAGCGCCAGCCGCCATAACTGATCGTTTACATCCAGAGGGAGGATGGCGTCGCTAGAGCGCTCCGATTCCGATTTCGTGTGGACGACTCCGGCGAAGAAGGGCATGAGGAGGATGAAACCCTTGATCCGGATCCGGTCGGGGTTGGTGCGGGCGGAGTGGAGGGCGAGGTGGTGGGCGAGGCCGGCTCCGGCGGACTCGCCGGAGACGAAGACGCGGGAGAGGTCGGCGGATTGGGCGAGCCAGGGGTCGGGGTCGGAGTGGAGCCAGTCGAGGGCGGCGGCGCCGTCGTGTATGGCGGCGGGGAGGCGGTGCTCGGGGGCGAGGCGGTAGTCGGGGGAGACGACGAGGGCGGGGAGGGAGGAGGCGAGGCGGAGGGAGCTGTCGTGGAGGGTGGGCAAGGTGCGGGAGCAGAAGCAGTAGCCGCCGCCGTGGAAGAAGAAGAGGACGGGAAGCTTCGCGGAGGAGGAGGAGGAGGGGAGGAGCTTAGGGCGGTAGAGGCGGAGGAGGAGGGAGAGGTGGGGAGGGCCGAAGGGGAGGTCTTTCCATTCGATGGAGCCGTCGTCGTGGACGGAGGGAGGGAACTCGGGGTCTGGATCGCGGATGATGGAGCCGTCGCTTAGGAGACGGACTGAGAAGCAGTCTTCGATCACGTGAGGAGGAGGTTGGGTGGCGGCGGCCATGGTTGTGTGGTCGTCTGTCTCTTGATTTCAATGATTGACTCTGGACTCTCTCTGGAGATGATGGGATGAGGATTTATTTATTTTTAAGGTGGAGTGAGTGTGGGTTAGGTGGCACTGCGTTCTCTTTGTTTGTGGATGTCCTATAAAAAATTAAATTATTTATTTATTTTTACAGAATAAAATTTATTTGTATAATTTTTAAATCTATTTTTTTTTATATATAACCCTGCTGTTAGTCATGGTTAGTTTGTATTAATTTTTTTAGATTTATTTATAATTAAAATATAAGTTTAGTTAAAAAAAATTATTTAACTAACTTTAAAATCCGGGTCTACTCAACCAACTATCGTCTCGTCACCTTGTTACAGCACCAACAAGTTACAGTGACTGATGATGTCGGAGAGGGATTTGCGTGGTGGCGCCACCACAAAGAAGCGGCTTTCGTACCCAAAGAACTACTGCCAGGGCTTGCACAGCCCGAACTTCAAGAGCGCGAGGAGTTCTCAGTGCTGAAACAAAGGTCAAATACCTCATTGTCGTACGCAGGTAGCCTTGTTGGGGAGATGTCACCATCGCCATCTCCGGCTCCAACGAAGTACTTCGCGGGTGGCACCGGTGAGTAAAAAGAAGCACGAACGAGAGGATCATAGCATGGACTTTTTCAATTGATTGAACAGGAGAGCTTGTTGTGCTTTGCTGAATGTAACCCTCTTTGCTCAATGTGCTTTGATTTTCAGATTCTCCTCCCAATCAAATATGCATGGGTTTTATGATAAATTTCACATCTTTTGTTATATATTGTCACATGTTATGTTATAATTTGTTATATGTTATTTAAATTATAAAAAAATTTATGCATTATAATAAGATATTTTTTGAATTTATTTTGCTAAAAAATAATTAAGTAATAATATAAATTTTTTTGGATTTGTTTATAAAAATCATATAAATATTCTCAATAATGAATCATTAACAAAAAGGCAAATTCTAAAAGAAAAAAAATTATAGAGGTATATAGAAAAGTCATTCAAAACTTTAAATAACTTAAAAATCTATAAAATACATTAAAAAATTAGAAGGGATAAACAAATCCATAATTATCATTTACTATTTCAATGTTAAAAAAAAATTAGAGGTATATTAATAAACTTATTTTAATAATTAACCTTTATTTCATCCATTGATTTAACACTATCAAAAGTAGACTTAACCACATAAACATATAAACAATAAAAATTGATTTATAAAAATATACAAACAAATATCATTTTTATAAAGACATTTAAATAAATTTAAAGTTTTACAAAGTATACAACTCCATAGAGAAAATTATTATATCCACATCAATGAAAGACAAAGTATTGTACTGAAGGTAAAGAAAACCAATTGGCAACTAACAAGATCTATAAAGATAATGACATACTTTTTAAATGCATGATTGGTAAGGATAATGAGAAAACAATAGAGCATCATCATGCAAGAAAAGAAACGTGATAAAATTTAATAGTTCCTTGAATGCGAATCCTGAAGACAGTTTGTGAAGTGAAGATGTTCCTTACTTTAGATGCAGATATGAGGTGGAATCAATTTCCCTGGATTCATGATGTTGTTGGGATCTAAAACAGACTTTATTCTTTTCATGGCCCGGAGAGATCCCACTCCCAGTTCTTGTTCAAGGTACTGAATGACATGATAAAAAAACAAGTTACAAAAAGTACTCGAGTAAGATAAGTAATGGGTTCCGAAACAATTCATTGGAAGAATACATGCGTAACTTTATAAACATATGGAAAATGTAATAGTCATGGTTATGTTGTTACACTATTCTGAGACCATTACAATCACAGATTCACAGCATAATGACTTTATGCAGCCACTGCCAACTCAGGCAATCAGTATAATGCCAAGATATCGGTATGTGGCCTATGCCACTTCCTTCTAGGTGAGACAGTTGAAAAATGTTGGGAGATGAATACTGTGACCAACATGAAGGGCAGCCCCTCCACACTTATCAGATGTATCTGAGTATAGTCTATAAAAGGTGATTGCTTTCATAAGAACTAATACAGTATTTATTTTTCAGGCAATGACTCCTCGGAAACCTATTGCCCAGAATCCTATGAACACTTCAGTGCTGAAGTGTAATTCATCTAGATGTTAGACTTCCACATGAAAAAAGAAACACTTTGAAGGTTACACTATGCCAAAGGTTAGTACACAGTGGACTATGAGCCTGATCAGTGGAATTGGACCTTGTTTGGTTCATTTATTATTATGTTTGTGAACAAGTTGCCCAGTTATGTTACATCGAGCTCAATAGCTAAGCAACAACTAAATTCATTCAATAGATTTAGCAAGGCCATCCATGGTCTCATTTAATTTTGCCCATCTACTAAGTATGACTTTGGCATGCATCTTGGCAGAGATCAAAGCAAAGAACTGGGTTTTGTAAGTGTAAGTTCCCATTTTGGTGCCTCACCTTAGAAAACCAACATGGGAAATGCTGTCAGAAATGCTACTGAAGTGGATAGTAACTTGATGCAGCAGAGAAAATGGGTGTTGGTCTGAACACTAAAACAATCATGAATCATACTAGCAAATACCTACCTTCATCTTTCCTGTGCCAACACCATGCTCTCCTGTACACGTACCTGCATGGTGATAGAAATAGACAATTAGAGAAAAATAAAATATTTGAATGCTTTGAAAAGCATGCAAGAACCTGCCATTACAGAATTTGATCATGCTGGATGTGTACTAATATTACTCAGCATAAACTTTTCATCAGATTTTCATCTCCAGAAAAATAATTTATGGTTTCACAAGGAGTTTGACCATGCCTGATGCCAAAATAATATACCATATGGAGCTGTATGGCTTTGAAAGCATCATAGGCTAAAATCTCTTTGGAGTTTTGATAGAGTTTGATCATGCTGGATATGTACTTCTATTACTCAACATCACCATTATTTATCAACGCGTTATCAACATGGACACCCTGTCCAAGTGATGCATGTCAATCTGGAGATTCCTAGAACATATGCAGTCAGTACTAGTGTTAATCCACTTGGCATTTCAGCACTCATACTTGCCTAACTGAATGGTTTTATCATGATATTTTGGCACATAACTACTATTAGAAGAATAATACCTTCCATTGACAAGGCAGTGTGAACCATGAAATGATTTAGTCTCTCTGCTTCTCGGCGTTGATCTTCTTTGCTTGGATCAAATAATATCACTGTATGGAAGTTTCCATCACCAGCATGGGCGATAACAGTGCTGTATACATCAGGTAGGTTATATAAGCAGAAACAGTAATCAAGTAAAGCTTTGAGAATGTTAATGAGAACTTTTAGCAGGCTACTCCATCACCTAATTTCTCAATAATAATTTATGGTTTAACAACCTAATTGATTTGTTCACTCATACCATAGTAAAGGTGATGCATCAAGCAATTGTTTTGATTTTGATATGCATTCAGCAAGTCGTGACAAAGGAACACACACATCCTACAAGAATAGAAGCAGCAAGATGAACTCAGAGAGCGGAATATCAAAATTCAGTCACTAATGGACTATCTAGAAATATAAAGGATCTGATACTGAAAACTTATTTTTTGATTTGACATGCTCAAACTAATAATGCACCACCATATGATGAAGTAGGTACTAGAAACCTCATTTCATAGAGAAACAATGATAATATCAATTGGGGTATGGATAAAATATGAGAAACCTTCCACTACCGTGAAAAAGTTTAAAGTTGGATAAGATGTTCCAAATTTTCTAACATAAACCAGAGTGCCAAGTTTACACTGATGCCAAGTGACGTGTCAAAGGTGTAGATTTTTTCAGTAAGTAGTTAAAGTTCAGACTTCAGACGGAAAAAATACTGCAGCAAGTCATATGTCCACAAATTGATTCAGACCATCTAATTACCAGTGATTACTACATTTTAACAACAAAGGGAGAAGTTGGATCTACATAATTGATAAAAGAGACAGGATTGCTAATTGACGTAGAGATCACTTGGGATTTTGTAAATTCACTGGATGATTTAATCATTAACCACATAAACATTTGTAGGAAAACAGCTACATCAAGTAAGTCACAAAATCCTTTTTTTTATGGTCTATTGTCAATGAAATAGGCATAAATCTAGGGTAACTTTGATCTACAA
Organism: Dioscorea zingiberensis; assembly: GCA_026586065.1. Classification (NCBI taxonomy): domain Eukaryota; kingdom Viridiplantae; phylum Streptophyta; class Magnoliopsida; order Dioscoreales; family Dioscoreaceae; genus Dioscorea; species Dioscorea zingiberensis. The sequence goes on along the minus strand of CM048819.1, from coordinate 62,304,701 downwards.
TAGACCCTACATTGAAGCTATTACGGAGTAAATATTTAACTCAAGAATAATGACACTGTCCTGTTATCCAGATCCAGAATGTTCTGGTGGATGCTCGCCATGCAAACCACCAATTTTGGAGACAAAACACATCCAATCATTCCAGAATTTCTTTCAGATAACACAATATGCAAATAAAATGCTACAGGTAGCAGTATCTACATTCTAGAATCAGATACCAATTACAGAGATGCATGATCCAACGTAGCGTATAAAATAAACCTTTACCCCATAAGCATTTCACTTTTACACCTTACACTTCCAAAGAGGGAAAACACATAACTAAAATATTCTCAAAACTAGCAAATGAGAAAGCCACTTGCAGCTTGCAGAACATGACTACTTCACTCTTGACAAATAAGATGGAAAGAAAATGCTGAAAATTCACTCACAAAAATAAGATACAATAAACAATTTTCTTCTATGAACCAAGAGAGTGGGGTTAGCTAAATATCCAACATGAAGAAAAGTACAATTTCACATAAGAAAAGCATCTATAATGAGACAAACCGTGATCATAGCTTCAAACCCAGGTGCCATGGCAAAGCAAGCCCAGAGTGCCTCCTTCCTTATCTACAAGCACAACAATGTTCAAGGCATTTCAGTAACTTGCACAAAGAAATTAAATGCCAGTAATGAAGAGATAAATTACCAGTAAGTTCTCATCAAATCATCAAGCAAGGATTTTCCATAGAAAAAACTTTCATACTACTGGGCATAAATTGTTTGGACATAGAAACTATAGACATTGAAACCAAAACACTATATTTAGACAGCCATCTCAAGTCCTTGGGGTTAACATAAGCTAGGATTTCACAAAAAGGTCAATGAGGTTAACATCAGATTGACAATCTTGCCTAATTAGTAATATAGGATGTTAGCTGATTCAAGAAAATAAATGACAATCTACAGATATTATACATCTATTTTTGGATCTTCTACTATAGAATAAGCATCTTTCTTGGACTGGAGCAATATGAGTTGACATTATTACAACTGCACAATGTAAATCACATCTGAAGTTTTTCCATGCAGTATAACCATCACTGGCGGATGATTAGTAAAAGAATATATTCATTTAATTCAACAAGTATCTGTTGTCTGACCTTCCATAGTTCCTTTTTAGCATCAGAATCTTCCACGAAGATGAAGTCAGAGCCATTATGCTCAGAAACGATTTTCTGAACCAGCAGTGTCTGTTCCCGTGCATAAGCTTCTGACAAATTATAAAAGGAACCAAAAAAAAACAACAATATAAAAATATAGATTAAGTTATATATCTTTTAAAAGAATTTGGTTATAAATGCAACCAATTAGATGTCAACAATTATCAGAGTATAGATGAATCTACATTTGAATCCTATACATTAACAGTCATAAATTACCCCAATTATCAAATGCAGTCAATCATTATTTGAATTGACAAGACATGGAATCCAAGAAGGAAAAGATATTTCCAACTGAAGGAATTATAGAGAACATTAGTTCGAATGCCATACTTCAAGGTTGCCTGGGGCGAAACATAATATCATTATAATGTGGCAAAAAGAGGAAAGATAGTTGGCAATGGAACACATAATTGACCAAACAAACAATGATATATGTACTTTACCTGTACCAATAAATTCAAACATCAAAGTTGGAACTTCAGGCAAATTTTTCCCATTGGCCAAATTGATTGCCTTCACTTGAACCTCATCCAGAAGTTCCACCCTTGAAACCTAAACAAGGATGGGGAATTTCAGATGGAACAATTTAACACCTACATGTTTCATAAACAGTTTAATACTATTCTACTATTTAGGGACTTACCAACAAATTAAGTGAATGACAAGAATATAGTCGAATGATAAGAATTATATGAAACAAAATCAGAGTCAAAGTTCTGCTAGTATTAATTTCTAGAACTTGATATGGGATTTGTCCACATAGTTGGACATGCTAGACGTGCAATCTGGAAGTTGTTATGTATCGTTAAAAAAACGAATCAACTTGAAACTGATAATAATCAATAAAAAAGTCTCGCACTCCAAGAATGTGCCCATCCATCAATAGAAGTGTTAAATAGGTAAATGTGTCATAAGATGGCAGCATCAGTAAGTTAATCTGAAGATAAAAACCATGACATGGAATGCAATGTGTGCAAATGTCTTCCAAGTCCCAAGTTTTAGCATGTTGGTTTGGGATAAGTTTCAGCATGTCACAGTTTACAGAATAACACACATTTATATGGTTCACAGAAAGATGTGGGTAGAATAAAAAGGAAATTATGTATTGATACTTGACCTGTATACCAGAGAGCATCGTTGCAATGGCAACATCAGCTGCATCCTTAATTGTTCTAAAATTGCACATTGCCACCTGATACACCAAGAAAAGATAAAACCAACATTGCCAAATAAATAAAAAAATTTACTAATGGGAAACAATTCAGGAACCTTCACTAAGGAATTCCAAAATATAATAGCCTATGATTTGAAGTATACAAGCAAGCAGGAAATGCACGTAAGGAAGAATTAACTATACTAGCTTTTCTTCATAAAGGAAACAAACATCCGAATAAGAACAAAGAGCATCCCATGAAAATTGGCAAGACTTAAATAGATAAAGAATCAGTAGATAAGAATCCAAATTATACATCAAACTAGTATATAATTTTGATCAATGGACCCACTAGCAATCAGCCCATAGATCTCCTAAGGAAACAATTCCAATTAATAGAATAATACACCATATATTCAAGTGCAAACAGTGAAGTGCATGTGCTAAGAATCTAGAAGCATGAAAATTCAAAAATTAAAAGAGAATAACAAGAAGATACCACAGAATGCTGAGGCAGCTTTTGCAACCGTAGGGTTACTTCTGTTATGACACCCAAGGTGCCTTCACTCCCGATCAACAACCGAGCTAAATCATATCTAAAAATTAGAAAAGGTAAAAAATATGCCCAAGTAGCTAAAAGTCCTTGTTTATCTTTATGCATGTGCAACAAAGAACATAGATCAATTAAAAGAGCGGGAATCCCTTAGTTTGAAAAAGATGGCAGAAAAGCTTCAAAAAATATATAGATTGCTAGTAATGAAAAAGAATATAGAGAAGCTCAGAAGTTGACATATGAGACTTAGAGAGAAATAGAAAAAGAGAGTAATCGATAAAGCAAAAGGCCAAACACTCAGATTAGTATTGGTTATAATACTGCTTCGGCTATGGAAGTTGAGTTTAAACAAAAGGCAATCTTAACATATGGAGTCAGAATGGAATATTAACATACCCAGCTGCACTTTTTCGAGCACGAGAACCTGTCTTTATGACGTCTCCATCCCCAAGAACAACCTGCAAAGAGTTAGAACTGAAGTAATTCAGGTACTACAGCATATAATCCAAGTCATAAAGAAATAAAAAATTATTTTAACCTGATATACAAGTATTGTAGGAAACTTTTCTTTTTAAGAAAATATTTAAATAAGAAGTATTGTATAAAAACATATAAATATCATTTTCCAACAGTCTCAAAGTACCAAAAAAAAAATCTAAAATAAATTTTAAGAAAGAAAAATTGTTTAAATGAAGCATCAGAAAGCCAACTATGTAGTACATTTAGGGAAATTTATGTATTTAGACAATCAAATCAGTGTATGCATAATTCAAAAATTACTCCTACCAAGGCTAGTCAGAAATTCCAACTTATTGAATATTTCTTGTCAGTCATTACCCCCTTAAGAGCAGTGTTTTATGCCACAAGAAGCTAATACAAAATCCTTGCTCACCAAACCCATGCAGGGTAGTAAGGTGTCAAAAAACATTATTTCAAAATCCTTGTTCACAAAGTTCATGTCCATGCATGAACATGAATAAGAGCTTCTACATCCCCTTTAAAGTCTGAAACAAGAGGAAGCTCTAGTAGGTAGAGCTTTGCCATTAGAATAGACTACTTTATATAATGATATACATGATAGCATTTTTCACTTTATTTAACATATTTGCCACATATATGTAGTTATTCCTTGCCTTCGCCCATATTTTTACTCTTACTACAAGTCTAGTTACATGGTGACATCATTTTGTGCTCATTTTGTGTTCCTCAATCTTTTTTATCACACAACACACGATTACATAAAATATTTGTGGATTTTTTGCATACTTGATACACGATACACACGATGTCTATAACTTGTATCCAAATGGAAAAGCCCAGAAGCAAATGCAGTGGAAGCTAATATTTTAAGAATTTCCAACATCACTTATTATCCACAAACCTTAAGCAAGAGAAGATATTATTAATTTAATTATTATAAATGTTTGCATCGCAGCCCAATATGTCTCTCAAATAAGATTTTATGTGAGCTATCAAATCCTTATTTTTCTAAAAAATAAATAAGGCAACTAAAAGTTGACCACCGTAATGTCAACAGAGAATTATGGAGAATCAGTAACAAGATACCTGAAGATTGATGACATTCTCCCGCATAGTTCCATACCTAAAAACTGACAAGTGAATCAGCAATTAATAAAAGACTGATCTACAACTGAGAAACAAGCTGGTTGAAGCTGGTTCTAAAAGACTATGCTGCAGATGCATCTAGCAAGAAAGCACCCATTACTAGATGAAAAACCAGGGACCACAGGTACCTAACAGCCAAGGAACCAGAACAACGAGTTGCGCACATTCCTCCAATAGTAGCACCAGGCCCTGAGTGTTGAAGTAAAGGTAATTGAAAGGAACCAAAATCCCAATATTTAGAAGGTAAAAGCCGTTTTGTCAACTAGATATGGATTTTTGGAAATAACAAGTCTGGATGGTATTTGCAATCATGTATCAATAAAAGATGTCACAAAAGAATAAACATAAAATCCTACATGTTGGCTAGCAGTTTGGAGTGACCTTTTTATCTTATTATGAGATTTAGGAAATAAAGCTGTATGATCCACCTAATTGGAGTTCAGTGAAGCACAAACAGATTATTCACCAGAATTTTTTTTCTGCAACTATGGCCCTTCTTGCTTTTTATTACTTATCAAAATTGTTCAAACAGTATAAAACTTACATGCACTGAAAATTTTTCATGTCAATCAATTAAAAAAAAAAAAAAAACTATTAAGGCTTCTAAAACTGTTTCAAACATAATTCATTCTCTATGTCTATACAACTTAAGCAAACAACCATCAGGTTACAAAATATAATAGCTTGCCATAAATTCAATTAGGTGAAGAGACAGTTAAAATTGAAATGCAGGAAAGAAGCAAGTGTGTATTAAATTTTATTAAAATCAGTTGCAAGAAATGTATTTCTCATCTACTATTACATCTTGTAAAAGATATTTCAATAAAACATAGAACCTCAGTAAGAAAACTCAGATAATTAGACCATAGAATACTTGTATGAAAAAATTTATGCAACAGACATAATTCATAAAATTGGAAACAGAAGATTTGATCAGCAGATGAATATGATTGTGAAATTTACTAACCTGGATCAAGTGGAAAGAAAAGACCATAGGGTTTCAAGTACTCATTGAGTTCAATCCATCCAATCCCAGGCTCCACCACCACATCCATGTCCTCAACATGCAATGATTTGATCGCCTGAGGAAGTAAAACCAATCAGATGAGTAATATATGTAAGGTACTTCTTTATCAGGGATAGGTTTAAGAGTAAAGAGAAAAAACTACAGCAAGCTAAAAACTCAAAAGATACATATAAACAGAAATAAAGGGTAACAAAATAAATACTAAGATTCCAATAGGAAAAATTATCAATATAAAATCATTGAAAATTGCAGAAAGAAAAGCTTAGTTGCTAGCTTTATTTCTCTCTTATTCTTATGAGGCTTGACCTAATAAGTTTCATAGTTTAAGTTGCTCCATTATTGGATTCTACATAAATGCACCAATTTAAATAATTACGATTCATATCCAAACATTTTTAAATTATTAAATTGATTAATAATCATTCTTTACCTTTCATTATGCAAATGTGTTGTGATATAAAGTAACAATCACATAGAAAACCTGGTTAAAGGCATATTCCTCACTTTCATTAATGACAAATCAATGCATACACCGCCATGAGGAGCTAAGGTGTGACCCTCAATAGATGTAGCTCCTCCATATGGCACAATAGGAATCTGTCACCAAAGGAAAAAGGAACAAAGTTAATACTTAGTTTGGAAGTCTAAACAATCACTTCATATTTACCCAATAATACAAATGGAATTAAAGTTCATATCAGTTAAGAATCAGGTTCTCATGTCTCAAGGATCCTCGTGATTTCCTCTGAAAAAAATGTACCTTAAACTTATTGCAGGTTTTTATGATTTTCTGGACTTCATCTTGTGACCTGAAATTTCATGCACAGAAAATAAATTGGTCAAAATTTGGTAACCATAAGAAACTTCAGCTTAGTTTTCTTCAGGAAAAAAATATATTTTTTAACTATTATTCGGCTTGTGACAGCACTCTATACTTACAACAAAGATCAAGACTTGCAAATGGCAATGATGGTATAAAATGTTGAAATTTAGGTTGGAAGTAAAAGATGAGAAAGCCAAAATGATGGGAATAAATTTGTTAATTCTATTCATAAAAAGAATAACATGCAACCTAAATTTCACATGCATATCTCCCGAAATTCTATGTATAGCATCAGGGCACACAAACTGACAACAACAAGCAACCTAATATGTCATATGCATATCCCCCAAAATGCAAATCACAAACACAAGTTAGTTTTATCTCAATTCTGAAACCCTGGCAAGCTGTCACAATGAGTTTATAGAACTCGATCAACAACTACAGGTCTAGCCAAAACACTAAACTTTGACTCAATCAAAACCCTAACAAATTTCAAAAGGACCAAGATCTGTACCTCGGATAAACGACCACATCAGGAACATTGACAGCCTTGTGGAAGCTGTTCTGCGGCTTCCCATGAAAGTACCTCTCGTCATAATCCAGTGTCATATTACTCTAACCCATTTATAAACTTGAAGTCAGACAACAACCTCAAAAGATCAAAACCTATGAAAACAGAGGAAATGGAGAAGAGAAACAGCCAGATTACCTGACAGATAGCTTGAAGCTCGTCGATAAACTCCTTAGGGACCTCCTTGTGAGACCCTTGGACGAGGACCTCGGTGCTACCCTTCCCACCAACACTGCATTCACAACAATGAAATCTAGGAATGTATATTTTAATGCATGAAAACAAAAGATAAACTAAGGGATGATATCCTCACCGGTGATCAAGGCCAGGATCGCAGGAGGAGGGAACGGGGAGAAGGTCTAGGGAGAGGGCGAAGGCGGCAGAGCCGGCGACGGCGAGGGGGAGGACGGCGCGGGACCATGAGAGGAGTCGGTCTCCGGAGGACGATGAGCTTGAAGTTGTGGAATGGGACCGGAGGGGAGGAAAGGAAGAGGAGGATCGGAGAGCTAAGGCGACGTAGTGCTTGGAGGAGGAGGTGAGGCGAGAAATCCGGGAGACGAAAGAGCTCATGGTGACGGTGGAGAGAGAGAGCTCTTCGTTCTTGATCACAGTTAAACGAGTTGAAGAGTTGAAGACCTTGGTGGTTGGTACTTATCTAGTTATGTATTTAGGCAATAATTAAAAAATGGGAAATTAAAAATAAATAAAAATAAACCTTATCTATATCAACAATAATTAAAAATATGGAATTTTAAAAATAAAAAGAAACCTTGTTAAGCAATAATTAAAAATGGGAATTTAAAATAAATAAATAAATAAATAATTTATTAAAAAAAAATACATTTTTCACTAAACGAGCGGAGTGTTTGGCGACTAAAGTCAATATAATGTAACAAAAATGAGGATATTAAGGTGGGAAGGCGGAGTGTTTGGGCAACCAAAATCAATATAATGTGTTGCGGCTAAAATCGGTGTCTATCTAGATATTGACACTGACTCCAGTTCAACGGTTAGATTTGTATTTAGTTGGGTTGCCCTTGATCATTGCTGAGGGAATCCTTGAACGCCTTTTATAGATCGAGAAACCTGCACAGAAGAATAACCAATCGGAATGGGCCTGAATTCCCGGGTTTAGCTCCAACGATCAAGTTAGAAGGATTCTTTTTCCAATATCAAGTGTTTCAAGTACTCTCCCTTCTTGCTTACCTCTTTTGTTGATACCTTCTCATATTTACAGCCTTGGCTGAAGTGAGCAGTATCTTCTTGGGTGGATATGACAGGACAAACTGCATGTTGAGTAGGTTTTTCTATCCTGTCCCTTCGGTGTCAAGGATTGTTGTTTCCTTGTCATGTTAAGAACCAGGCCGTTTTCCTAGATTTTTAAGCCGAGGGGCAAGTGGGGTTGTTTTGTCTGTCTGGTCATGAACCAAGTGGGCTCTCTTATCTATCCAGTCGGGATTCAAGTAGGTCGCCTCTCTTGTCGAGTCGAGAACCAAGTAGGGTTGTCTCATCACCAAGTTGGTATTGGCGCTCGTCCTTTTTGGGTTTAGATCCTTCATCAACTGCACTTATATTATGACACAGGTCATTCAGTCTCTTAACTCCTTACTGTTGCTTTTCCCTAGGCTATGACTTTGGCCCAGATCTCTTGTCAGAGTCAGGGGGATTTGGGTCAGCTAGAGAGGCACTAGGGGCGGTAGGGTTTATTAGACATATGTGGAGCGGGTGAGTATTTGAGTGATTGCTATATAGGTTGATCAAATCAGTTAGCTGGATGGCCTAGATATAACCATGTGGCTGACTGTTTTTACCCTTATCATAATGTAATAAAAATGAGGATGTTAAAATAGTTTAATAACAGAAGATAGACAAAAGATGAAAATAAATCTAAGATTGTGTAGAAAGATAGTGTTTAAGGTCCTACATATATATTATATATTGAACCAGAATTTGCCTTTGACATAGGATTATGAAGACAAAAAAAATCCATGTAACCAACCCCACCTAATATGAGATTAAGGCTACTTCTTGTGGTGGTTTTTACCATACCATATTTACCGCAGTTAAGTTGGTCAATGAAACAAGTACTGATTTATACACTTCCACCGGTATTATTAGTTTCTTTTAGATGATTCTTTTGCATTCAAAAGGAAAATTTTCACTCTTCATTCATCATTTTTAAAAGAAAACACAATAGACAATCCAATTCATGAATGAGATGATAAAACAAGAGGAAAACATAACTGAAAATGATCACAGGATACAATTCCCCTCATTTGGTAAAATTAAAATCTCACATTCTCCATTCTAGAAACACAATGGAAACAACTTCCCCTTCTGATAATCTTTTACCTTCCCCTCGATTTTCCAAAGCGGAAGTAAATCAAAATGCAAGACCGGTGAAATTTTGATCATAGTTTACTCTATTAAGATCTTCTATCTTCACCAACTCAGACATCTGCGAAGGTTGAATAATTAAAGCAAAGAGCAAGGGGTGCTGGTGAAGTATTCTGTATTCAAGCTACAAGTCATCCAGTGCAGCACTTTACGTATCAGTAAAACAAAGCAAGAACCTGAATTTCATATGTAATTCACAACCGCCTTGAATAGCCAGAGCCACCACACTTTTTACAGAGTATTAGCCCTACAAAGAATCATGCATGACTTAGGGATGCGAATGAGGTTGGCAACATGAAGCTAAAAAGATTTACAATGATTAAACATAAAACTAAAATCTTTATAGAGATTTATCAATGCCTCTTCAAAGCTCTCGTAGTTTGCAGATATGTGAAGCTATATAATTCAAGAAATATCTTATGTGGTATGGGATGATTTTTCAGGCAGACTCAGTTTAAGGATGTCAGTATAAATATTAGACAGGTAAAAAATGACTGCAAATAAGCTGCACACATCATAATGCTTTATCTACTCCAGGAATTTAGTCACCCACATTGGAAGTATTATAGTCATATGTTGATATTTTAAAGCCAATTCCAGAAAAATCCAGATAGCAAGCCATGCAGATATCGTTGATTGAGGTCCGATGAAAATCACTGGCACAATAATGTAAGTCCAAATTTCTAAGGTTGATCAAGAGGGGCTTGAGTGCAACCAAATTGAATTAGAAGAGGAATACCTGCACCCTTGCATACCCGACAATCAACCAACCCTGTCTCTTGCTTCATCTTACCATCATTACAGAAAACACACTTGGTACCACCTGACAAGGATAATAAAATATACCACATTAACTTCTATAGAGAACACATTAAAATAATATAATTCAAACTTGAATCTGACTGCTAGAAAAAGGTCTAATGTGTTAAATCACAGATAGATTGACAGTTTGACAAAATACCAAAAGCACAGGAAAACAGTCCAAATGATTGCGGGCATTCCAATATAGTACTTATGCTATTAAAACTGAGTTGCAACTGTTTCTAACTCAGTTTCCTGATTAATGACATACTTGAATGAGCATGATACAGAAAATGACATAGGCTGCCACAAGATCCTTATCCTCATAAACCACCCCCCCACCACACACACACACACACAAACAAAAAAAAAAAAAAAATGCACATCTTTGTCCCATACAATTGGTTAAGGCAGTGCCTGCGAAGGTAACACAGTTAAGGAGATATCCATCAAGTTACACATCATTGTGAAATATTTCATACTCATCAACAACATCCTACAGATTTTCCAATTTAGCTACCAACCCCTTATACTGAATGCAACCAATAAGAACACTTCTTCTGAAGCAAATTGACTGATACCATAAGCTTTAAATAAGACTAACATTAATTCAACAGTAGCCAGCACACATTCCCAAATGTCCAAACATAGGCAAACCGAACAAAATGGTGATTATCTAGTAATTGAAGACATATGAACTTTACAAATTATAATCATTTTTCCAAACAAAAGAAAACCTTTAGTTAAGAACAAGCATCGTATGATTCGAAATCAACCACATTAACAATGCGCACTCTGTAAAAGTTCTAAAGCAAAGCAAAGAAAAAAAAAGTTAAATTTTTCTTGTTCGTCTACTTGCAGGGAACACGCCAACGGAACCAAATCAGAGACCAAACTAAAAGGATTCTATTAATACAGCCTCAAATTCGATCACAGAAGCAGTCAACATCTTATAAATGCAATTACTAGATCAAAACTAAAAGAAAAAAGGCAACCATTCAAATTCAAACACCACAGAATGCACGTCGATTTCAAATAGAGAGAGAAGTAATCAAAACTCTCACCGTTGCCGGCGCACCTCTCACAGGGCACCGGGTCTCCCTGAAACGGAAAACCCAAACACCACGTTAAACCATCCTCACAAACCCTAGTCCTCACATCCACGAAATAATACAACGACTTCAACACAAGTAAACATCGAATGAACATCATCATCACCTTGAGACCAAGAAAGAGGGAGAAGGCAACGGAGGAGAGCACGGCGGCGGTGACAATGAGGGTTTGGGTGTCGATGGGCCTCCCCACGGCATAGAACGAAGCGGCAGGGCGGGAGAAGGGTCTCCGCTTAGGACCGGAAGCAAACCTGAAGACTTCGAGCCTTCCGAGGGGCTTGGAGAGGAGGGAAGGAGAGGCAATGGAGGGAGTGAACGGCGAGGAAGCGGAGGTGAGGCAAGAGAAGGGGTTGGGTGGAGGAGAGAAGGAGGCCATTGGATAGAGGACATATAACGAGGACGAGCTCTGGAGTTAGCGCTCGTTTTTTCCGCTCTTTCCATTGGACACTTGGACTTGAGATACGGTCACCCCAGGTGAACGGTGAACCACGAGTCATTTACCTAAAAATCACCCTTGAAATTTGAATTTTTTTTTAGCAAAAATAACAAAATTTTGATGATCACTGAACAAAATAATCACACATGTGTAGCCAGAAAAAGAAAAATGTGTTGATGTTGATATCTACTTCTTTTGAGAATCAAAACAAATCTAAATCAATAGGTGAGAGAGATCAGTGATAGGGTAAAAAAAAAGGAAAAGGCGACGAAAGCCCACTACAGTACAGTCGAAGATGTCTCCTGATACCGTGATCCTCGCAGAAGGACTTTCGTTTAATGAAAAAAAACATCTGACGACTAGTACGGGTTCCTTCCCAGGTCTTTCTTTGAGGAAAAAAGAGAAAAATACAAAAGCGAAAACCCTTTTTCCCGATGAAAGAAGGATCGAAGAGGCGGAAAGAGCATGGGGTCCTCCTGCCACAGCTGAGCCCTTAGTGGACCCTTCCTTGAAAATCCCCTTTTTAGAGGGTGATTGTAGAGTGGAGGCCCGCCCGACCACCGCCGGGGGGACAACCGCACTAAACCAAGAGGGCTACCGAGAAAGTTTAACGGTCACAAGACGCATTTCTAAGGGCTTTCTAAAGATACTGAAGTCCCAAACTGTTAGACTAAATGGTTGAGGAGCATAGTTGTTAAGAAGGTTGGCCAAAAGCGGTATATAAAGTGTACCCAGTAAAGCTTACAAGTAAACCAGATATGAAGATGGCGATTAGGGTGGCTTTCAAAGAGGACCATCTGCTCATTCGCCTGAAATAAAGAAAAACTGTTGTTGTCGCCATATTCAATATGTCACTTAGTCATATCTGCCTCGTTGCGGGTCAGCAGCGCGCCAAACTCCTTAGGTGAATAGTTCAGTAAGAGATTTACCGGCATGGGTAGATTTGACGGGGGAGGGAAAGACTGAGACTACCGATACGTATCAATACGTACCGATACCGAGGTTTAGTTTCAGACCACCAGTCCTGGCCAAGACCGAAGGGCCAGGAGGGCAAACAAAGCGCCGCAAGTTTCCTTTGGCATCACCAGTACCGTCATCTAATTGACATTCGGTTTTCTCAGTTAATAACTTTTTAGAGCCGACAAGTTAACTCGATCAAAGAGAGGGGTTACTTTTTATTGGCATTGGAAACACATCACATTATGGCGGAGAAGTCGAGACCTAACAAAAGAAGTAAACCTGGTTAGAATTCTAGCTCTTCCAGAGTGGTATCTCACTGATGGCTCGGCTTGGTTACGACGACGTCGAGTTGGCGGCGGAGGAAGACTCGGCATTCAGGTGAGCCGCCAACTAATAGTTGTACTGTTTTAGATGATTTTGAGAAAAAGATCGATTGTAATAGACAACTTCCGGACAAACTCTTTGCTCACAGTATTAAATCCTCCTCTAGAGATTGGACCTTTAAGGATGAAACTTTGCTGGGAGAAAGAACTATAGAAAAAGAGGGCGCAAGTGCTAGTGCTTGAGGGAGGGACTCTAAATGAAGAGAAGAACAATAAAGAGAGTGAAAGAGAGTGAAAGAAAGCAGAGAGGATTCTAAAAGTGAGAATAATGATCAATCTCAATGGACTAAGAATATAGTGTACCAAATAGAATCCCTTCTAGTGAGCCAAGGACCTCCTTAGATGTTAGTCTGTAGACCATTGGTCATCTAGGGGCAATTAATTGCTAGCTTTCAACTCCTTCATGAGCCTTTTGAAATCTATAACGTCAAATGACCAAGCTGTTATGATGAGAGTCTCTCATATAAGTGATTGTGATTATGATGACAAATATTTTTCTCCATAACAAAATGTTGTGTATTTTTATATTAAAATAAAACCGAATATGAGACAGATCAAAATAGACAAATCTCTGACTTTATTTTGAAATAAAACTTGATTGAGATCAAACTTAAAATCTAATTGAAAAAAAGATCAGTGTGTTTCTCTTATTAGATTAAACTTTTAAGGGTACAACCAACTCGGACTTGCTGTGTTTTATCCTCAAACTCTCATTCAACTGCACACCAAAATGGTGATACCAGAGTCTTCAACAGCAGTGAAACAGTATAAAAAGAACAGGATTTTGATGATAAAATTCAGTATAAAAAGAATGCATAAATAGAGTATTAAAGGAAAGAAAATCCCTTTTACAACACACAATCTGTATTAGCATTAAGAAAAGATGGGAATATCCTAAGGCCAGAGTTAAATCAAATATCGGTGTATTTCCTTCAGTTCTCCCACATTCTCCAACATTGTCAATACCCGAATGCTGTTACTGTCTGTGATTCCCAGTACTGTTTTGATTGCTTCACCATTTCAGTACGTTCTCCGCGTAGCCTGTCCTTCCAGTACTCTTTGCATCTGGAAAAATAATGAATTTGCATACGAAATTCAACAAGTCCATAGAATTTATTCATGGCAGATGAGAAATAGAGAAAAACAAAGAGGCAGCAATAATGAAAACAAAAGGTAAATAGATTAAAATCAATGTATGAAAAGACCTGCAGATTTGAATCTTAAAAAATTTTCTCAATTATAATATTCATGGTAAATGAGAGCCACGAGAGTGCAATGCATTAGTGATTTAATTTCAATCAGCACCTGTTCTTTACTAGCAGGTCCAATTCTGTCATATGCACCGCATTAGCATAAACTCCAGCCTGCACACAAGCAATGCAGATTAAACTGCTTTAGCAAATTATTACATGCTGGAGAAATAGCTTTTAGCTTTCAATAACAAGTAGGTCAATCATGCTAGATTGATCGTCATCAGAAAAGGTAACTTCAGAAAAGATTGATAGAATTGTATGAAACATCATTTTAACACAGACTACTATAATGCAGCGATAAAATTTAATTGGACCGGCAGTGTATTTCGAGAACTGAAAAGGCTAAGACATGCATAATTGGACGACGAGAAACTTTAACAATGTATTTCCAGGATCTGATTTTCTTGTGGAACATAATTCAAGCAAAAATGGTAAAACTATGACAAGCAAAGCCCCATCAATCAAATTATATTTTTAGAACTAGGAGTGTCAAGAAGTGTATTTTAGGAATGGAGAACCATAAAAGAACAAAAGAATTGCAAGTGTTTCTCATGGTGAAAAGATTAATGCGTTAGTATGTCTTTCATGCTCAATTGCATGGATTAAAAAAGGGCAGCCCGGTGCTACGAAGCTCCCGCTATGCGCGGGGTCTAGGGAAGGGTCGAACCACTTGGTCTATTGCCCTACTTTTTCCAGCAAGAGGCTGCGTGGATTGCAAGTAAAAAAATAAAACATAGATATCACTTTCAGCATGCATGGAAAGCACAATGAGGAAATGTGAGTACAGGTATTGATATAAAATCGGACATGTTATTATCCAGATGGAGTTATATCCAACTTCATGGTAAGTGATTTATCATAGTATAATTACAAAAACACAAAGATGCATATAATTTATCCACATCTCCGCCTTTCATAGCCATTGTGAATACCTTATATTGCAATTTACTTCTGCTTTGAAAGAATAGCCCCAGTAAAAGCTTTTACTACGATGCACATTTGAAATCAAAAGATATCCTAGATTGCTTGATGAATGAGTTCAGCAACGCCAACATCTTCCCTAATTTATCTAAACATAGAAAGAATTTTCGTGAATAACATTACATCCTATATTGGACTTATCCAATATTAAGCGTTGCTAAATTTGCCATCAAAAATAAAACAAACCAAACAAAAATTGTATACAGAATTAAACCCTCAGATTTCTGGTGATCTATTTATGTTGAAAGTTGAGAAGATAGATATTTGGAGACCATAAGATATTTAGAGGTCCTCATATGTGCATTTGAGTGCATTTGAGAACACAGTCCTCAATAAGCACATCATGCTAATCAAACATATATTTTCATCTATTTTTGAAGTAATAATGGAAAATTAAAAAACAAGTATGATAAAAGATGCCTCTCGACAAACAGGGCATTTGGCTCTTTGAGATGCTGTCTTTAGGCCTTGGAAAAGCAACACTGAAGCCGCAGAACAAGCACAACCTTTGCAGAATAGATGCCCACAACCCAAAGCATATGGATTAAATACAGTATCCTGCCAAAAACATGCAATAAAATTGTAGTTATTACCATTTTCCCCAAGAGGATGTTCATTTGCCAGCCATAAATTACTTCAACATGCCACATGGGACATCACAAACTGGATGTAGTCATGATCTGCCATCTTACCCAGAGCATCTTATCCAATATTTACCAAGTCAAGCATTACTTAAAAAAAGAGATGCGTTTAATAGAGATACAAGTGAAAAAAATCTTATTATTGTTGGCATTAGTAGCATCATAAAGTTATCAAGCATATGACAGAGGGTATGACATTGTATAATTTCCTTGTGACTGCATAGACAAGTTGAAATCTAGAATTAACAAAGAAATGACTTGGGAGAAAAGAACTTAATCTTACCAGGCAAATGGCACAGGTCAGACTGTACTCGTATATAACACAGTCAGAAAGCATCATGATCATTCGAGGCTGTGTATCACATAAATCACAGGAAAACATTCTGAAGAATTCTCCAGGTTCCCCAATGTTTGACCCACAGACGTTTATGTAGAATGCCCCCAGTTCTATGAGCCACGGTGACTGCAAAAGTTCCAAGTGTTCTGCTCGCATTCTTGTTTTGAATTTCCTACCATTAACAGATCTATGTATCTATAAGACACATAGGAGAAAGTAGTTCAGGCAACACAAATCGTAAAACCCACTTCTGAATGTCAAAGGAAACACTTTTTTTTTTTTGATAAATGTGAACAAGCCATCAGAAACACGCTATAGGTATGTTTTGAACCCTCAATCTCTCTTTACGAGAAAGAATGGACTAGCTAACTTTCCTTCTGAAAATTGGTGAACGTCAAAGGAAACACTTACTTTATCATATTTCTTAAGAATCTTTCGGATTGCAATAGCATTCATTGTTATGTAATCAAGCAACAACCTTCCTTCTTGAACCATGATCTGTTGATCATCCATAAAACATTGGCGCAAACGCCATAAATATCTCTGCAATCCGAAAGAATCGGAAGGATGGAGGAGCCGTCGTACTCGTGAGATGAAACATCCTGCTATTTCTGAAGCCTCTTTTGTCAGTTCAGCAAAGAATATCTGGTCACACACTGAAAATCAGCATAAAAAAAGTAACCATTGTAAATAACCATATCCATCTCATCAACAAAAATAAGGAACAGATAGCAAACAAATGTCTTGTTTCATAGAGTGAGGACATATAAGCTAAGAGATAGTCTCATAAGGAAAAGTTCTATAGCATTATGTGGCACTCTTAGGTGCTTTTAATCAATGCAGAACCCAGGTAAGGGGCACTTGCAAGAGCATCTATTAATTATCAAAATGCAGCTCAAATATCACTGAGATGGCTAGCAAAAAGAAAATCTTCTTTTTTTTTTTTTTTTTGGTCGAAAGAGCTACATAGTAGCTATATATTAAGAAAAATTAAAACAGTACACCATCATCATCAACCAACCTTAAAACATTACACCATTAACAGCCAAACCTAGCATTCAGCAGCAAGCTAGAAAGCCTAGAAACAAAGAAAGACAACACAAAACAGATACTGTTGAATTGAAATCTTTAAGCATCAGCAGAATTAACGGATAAAGAGAGCATTCCTCTAGCCTTCCCAGTACCCTTCTTCTTCTGGATCTTCTTCTTCTGAACCGCAGAAAGCACTTGCACACCCATCTTCTTTGCTATGGTATAGTCTCATAAGGAAAAATTCTATAGCATTATGTGGCACTCTTATGTGCTTTTAATCAATGAGGAACCCGGGTAAGGGCCACTTGCAAGAGCATCTATTAATTATCAAAATGCAACTCAAATATCACTGAGATGGCTATCAAAAACACAAATCAATAAGGAAAAAGAAAATCTTCTTTGCTATGGGATAGTCTCATAAGAAAAAATTCTATAGCATTATGTGGCACTCTTAGGTGCTTTTAAATTTTTAATCAATGCAGAACCTGGGTAAGGGCCACTTGCAAGAGCATCTATTAATTATCAAAATGCAGCTCAAATATCACTGAGATGGCTAGCGAAAACACGAATCAATAAGAAAAAAGAAAATCTTCTTTGCTATGAGATACCAACTAAACTATAGTTTCGTGAGATTAAATGGTCAAATCTATCAATAATTCCCCAGCTTGTAACTGATCCTATACACAATCACATTCATCCTAAACAAAAGATCCTACGCATGAATGCAAACTCCATCGCGAGGGACCAATTCAATCTAGAACGTAAAGCATTATTAATTAGATCACAATCAGCACAAAGGAATTAAAAACAAAAGCAATGCATCGAAGTAGAGATTGAACGAATACATGGACAAGACTCAGATTCAAAGGCGCAGAGATCCAAAGACCCATTCTTGCCAACATCCTCCTCCTCCTCCCCGTCCTGCTGTTGTGCTGCCCGGCAAACCCGGCATTTCTTGAGGACTTTCTTGAGCCGCTTATACTCGACATGCGAGCACTTGTCGAGGAATCGCTCATGGTCCCTCCGAAGGTACTCCGAGAACGTCTCCCCAAACTTCATGGCCGATCGATGAGAGAAAGGAAAGCAAAACCCTAACGGGAAAAAGAAGACGATGAATTGCTTGCTTGCTTGGGAAGCGACATGAACTCGCGTGAAAGAACGCGTGGCGAGTGCATGGCTGCTGGAAACGCCGGCTCTCTCGGGATTCGCACACGTATGAATGAATGCTCGAGCTAGTCCCCTAGGCGTAGGATGTTCTCGTTGATGATCCCCATGCACAAAGCTCAGATTGGAAATATAGCCGTTATTTTTTTTAAGACGTGCGGTATGTTGTATCAACGTAAAAGTAGCTTTTGGACGGAGGCAGTGCTGGTTTCGGGCTGGCCCTGCACGAACGTGGCTCGTGCTCGCACTCGCACAGCGCGAAGACTCGGCCAAACCAAGCCATTCTCCTGCATGGCACTGTACATATCCAGCTCGGACCAACACGACTTGGCTCTGCTGGGGCATGTCTGTCGGCCAGCCTAAAAATTATTTAATAATTATTTTTAAAATGCACAAAACCCAACACTAGAGGATTACAAACACAAATAAATAAATAATTATAATTATATATGTTGGTGCAAAAATCAGATCGAATCTCAGTTACGACGGTTGGGATTTGTTTATTGAGAGGGACGTTAACAGTTGCCGGAGGGTGATGACGTAAAGAGTGAGAGTCGGTTGGGGCAGGCCTTTTGCCTCAATTTAGCTCCAACGATGCAAGAGCTTGGAGTGAAAAGAGAGTTTGTGAGAACTTAGTTCCTTACCTTATCAATTGTTTTTTTCCTCTCTTATCCTCCTCAATCGGGTTCAGCGTCTATCCCTTCCTACATTAAAGACCTTACTTGTTGTACTTATTTTCTGACATGATCTCTTCTACACATTATCTTCCTTTCGTTCCTCTTCCCATACCTTAACTTTACGGCTAGCTGCCTGCCTAAAGGGGTCTTTACGGCTAGCTGCCTGCCTAAAGGGGTGTCTGAGATGGGTATCTGGGTTGGTTAGACGGGCACTCAGAATGTTGCCATGTGTCCAACCGGATATACCCAAATCAATCTATATAATAATTATGATAACTTTTATCATAATCCAGGCCAAGACTGAAATTTCATAGCAGGAACTATTTTAGGGATTTGCAACATGGTAAAACCAAAACTTTCAAGTATACAGAACACTTGAAGAAGGGCTAGGCATATCTTTGCAGCATAGGTGAAGAAACTAGATTCGCTTAAATTTAAGTTTTATTATACACATGAAACTGATTAGGCTAGTCCAGTTCTTTTCATGCTATTTGCTCCAAGCAATGTGACCCCTGAGAGCACTAGCAGCCCTTTGAATAGCTCTAGCTACTCTCCATACCTCATGCTGGACTTCTCTTGTGGCTTCCATACTGGAAATTTTCTTGGACTGAGATAGGGCATCAGCAATGCCTGGGAAGAAAGAGAGCTTGCATTCGTAGTCTTCGGGAGGCGCATACACCTGCTCGACATAAAAGACTTGGATCAACATTTGTTACTTAATACTTTATGAGATGGAAAAGCAATAGTAATTCCAGTAGGCAGCAATCACACTTTGTTAGTAATACAAAAAGGAAACGTATGTGTCAACCATAAAAGTTCTTGCACATATAATTAAAAGACCACGAATGAGAACTATTTTCCCGAAATGCCGAAGTTTATTGATGTGAAATAATAATCTAGAGGCTAAACACACAAAAAGTTTTTTTTTAGCATATTGAAACCTTGTTCTTATTTCATTCAACCATCTGCTGAGTAAGCTGATGGTAAAGGCATGGTGAAAGATTCAGGCATTTCCAGTAGTGGCATGCCTAAGGTATCTGCAAACTAATCTTTTCCACCAGTGGCATGCCTGCAGCTTCCTTCTATAAGATACCATCTTATTGAGGGTGGTTAGGTCCCAAATCAGGGCAAACAGGTAAATTGAAATTAAACGACACAGAAACTGCTAGAGTTATAGACATATAGAAAATTTTGTGTTCCTTCCTTTTCATGTTCAAAACTATTGTAACTATGTAAGCACCTAAAAGGTTGTGGCAGTTATCATGACTCCATAACAAAACCCTCACAAATGAGTACAAGAGACAAACTAACCAAACAAAATTTCATTATAAACACAAAGGTTTAATTTGATGAAGATTTGACCAAAATAAATCCCATCATATAAAAAAATGGTCAATAAACTTCATTTTGTATTATCTATCATAATAGTAGTATGTACCTACCACATGCTTAAACCATCTTCTCCTCTTAAGGCCCTCTTCTTCCAAGAAACATCTTTCCGCGAGCATAAGGCGATCGTTAAAAGCACGTCTTTGGAGTTCTCCAAAGTGGTCATCATCAGTTTCACCTTCTCTCAATTTCTGTTTCATCCAAATGATGAGAAGGGAAACAACAGAATAACAAAATAGTCATAGCAGTGACAGGTAGAGTCTAGAGTCATAACAAAGGTTGTACAAGAATTTTCAGTGAAATTTCGATCAACTATTTCTGCACAAGTACATGTGAAAATAAGTTGTTGAGTTTTAGCTTGAGATCATTTTCCACAATATCCTCTTGCATAGTCATCATTTCATCGTGAGAGGAAAAGGACACTGCTTACTGAACACCAAAAAGTAGGTATAAAGCACATTACTAGAGAGCCAAACAGCATGATATCTACAAATGGCAGCTAACCTTAGTAGTTCTATGTGGTTACACTTACCTAAAGGTGAAGAAACAATCTGTTCACCTGATGATTCTCTGAGATGAGAGGAAGATAGGTTCGTTGAAATATGGTATAATGATACATAGTTATTCCAGTATACAAGGTGATTTTCATGAAATCTTGGAAAAGGTGGAATATTAAACTAAACCTTTGATACATTCATCATGTTGAAGAAAGAAGAATTAGATATTTCAACAAGCTTACCCCATCTCTCATGTTGATAAATGATAAAAGACTGGGTGGATATATGTGCATAGACATGTTCTTGTTAAGATGGTTGTTGCCCAACAGCATCATAAGATGAAAATTGGGTATAATGTAACACTTCCACTAAATAACAAAGTAACAAACTAAAGAAGAAAGCAAAACAATTGGGAAAACCTAACAAGTTTCATGTCTCACGACTCTTACCTCTACTGCCTCTTGGACTTCATTTGCCGCAGCAGTTAATTCAAGGATGGACCTATTTATGAGTTGTAATGATACCCCATCATCCAGCAAGGCACCCAAGGCACTTGTATGATCCTGAAAGACAACATAGAAGCCCAAAGGCACAGAAATGAGCTACCATCACATTGAAAAATTTACCAAATATAAAATGCTATTCTAACAACCAAACTCCATGTTTGCCACTGATTGGTGATATATTTTTTACTCTGAAGAGTAATTTAGCTCAGTGTCAAAAGACTCCAAAAATTACATACATCAAATGACATTACATGTGAACTCTCCATCACCCTAAAATTAAAAGGCCAAGTATCCATCTCAAAGGATAATCAATCTCACAATATACAATAACAAATTGTTCTTATACCTGCAACTGGCCAGCATAGGACAGATAGCTGAATGGCAGAACTGCATCATCTGCTAGGCGAAGTCCCAAGAGACCCCATATTTCAGCAACTAAGCCAAAAATTAGCAATCAAATCAGTAAGATCCTGCAATTCATTTATGTACTTCCACAAACAATTATGGGTTAATTGTCCTTAAATCAGTAGATTAACAAAACAAAGTTTTTTGCGCCCACATAATTGTTTACTCTAGCTTTCATGAATCAAGAGGTCTTAGTCTACAAACTATCAAACTCTTAGTGACCTTCAAAATATAAGGTGCCTACTAGCCTGCAAACCTACCAGTGTGTAAATGGTGAAAGACCAGAATATAATTATGAGGAGAAACTAAATCTGCTCTCATGTATTGTGAATCCTTGCCTGATATTCACCTTACACAGAACTTACAACTAACATAGATCTCCTTACAACCTAATAGAAGCATTGTGAAATTCAAATTACAAGACCCTTGAGGCATACAAAATCGACTCAAAAAGAGATATTTTGAAACTAGAGTAATGTAGGTATTTGCAGTATGGAAAACTCACCAGTGACATGACGGTGAAACAATGGATCTCCATGCTTCTCCATCCATATGAAGGAGTCCAAAGTAGTATGGTAGACAGGGGAAGCTGAAAAGGGAAAATCCAGTCAGTATCTATAATATTGATTATATTGATCATAATCTTCTACAATGTGAGGTTACAACATTTATGCTTGCCAACTAGAAATTCCATTTTCTTGGTAAGTCTCTGCACGAAGGGCGGAATAGGAACAAACAGGGAAAAAAAGAATAAATAAGATTTATCATATCAAGCCAAATATGCATCACCCAAGAGCCAAATGATTTTATGATGCACACCTCTACCTAGGCCAAATAATCGTCATTCCAAAACTCTTCTTATAGATTTTGTTCTTTCATCTAGTGCATAAAAAGACATTTCTGAGGACTTAATTTGGAACGAAGGTTAGAAAGAACTGTTGATTGGCATTTTAATTTTATGTAAATATTCATGGCGCCACAAAACTGAATAGGAAAAGATCACATCCAGTTTCTAGAAATTGCCCGGCATCAAGATTATTTAAATAACTTACGCCTTTAAAAGCAGCTATAAGAACAGCTAGCCTACCAATTAGGAAAAACCAATTTATTTAACATCATGACTTTTAAAATTTATGGACATCCCATGCCCCATACATAAGAGTAATTGTCAGCTATAAATAAGCTCTAAACTCAACACAAAATTTGTTTTCTTAGTACTACAGAAAATCACATATTTATTCCCAATGCCATCTAATTTGAAGGAAAAAGGCCACACCCTTTCCAAAATACAAGTCTACAGCAGAAACTCCAGCATGATGCAGAAATGCCGAAAAATCTGAATCTGCTCTTGCAAGCCTTTCAATCTGCACAGGCACTTACAAATTATAAGTATCACAAAAGCAAATAAAGAGCAAAGATAAAGTAGAAGAATAATCCTAACATAATAGATTCATAAATATTTTTTTTATGCATCCCAAATGTGAAAATATATGGTGGATCACTGGGGCGATGACAGTTGAAAATTTAAACAAACAATGTGAGAGATAGATTATTTTGATATAAACAACCTCTAATGGTGTGTTCAGCTTAAGTGCAAGACAAAATTATCATACTAATATTTCATACCGTTGGTGAATTTAAATTAGGCACCTAAGTGATTCATTGAAGTATTAAGCACTTAACATGTCAATAAAAGGACTACAGAGTATAAACACCTTACACTGATGCCTCCATTTTCTTCAACCCACGTCTCATAGACAGACTTATGCTCTAAATCCGGATCCTTGATCTGGAAAGAAAATATCCTTGTGCTTTTAATAACAAAGTAAAGACGATAGGAAAGAATTTATTTTGTAATGCATCCCCTTGGTATAGGTGGTAAGAATAAAACACCTCAACGTAAACAAAAACCAAAGTTCTAAACAAACAAAATTATATTTATTAATTTTGATTTAAAGATATATTACTGAATAGGGCAGCCGGTGTTGTAAAGCTCTCGCTATGTGCGGGGTCCGGGGAAAGGTCGCACCACTTCCCCGGACCCCGCGCAATCTATGCATTTATTTGGGAGAACAACATGCAACAATATACCTGCTTTGTGACTTCAAACAAAAGATCATCCATTTGGGGAGTTGCTCCAGCAAAGAAACCAGGTCCTTGGACTGCACAATCAACATTAAGATATGCAACAGCTTTGAAACCCAGATTCCCCAAGTTCTGCTCAACCCACTCAGTTGATCCAATCTGAAAGCAGAAGGTCCATAGTAAAACAAACATATATTCAGCTTCCATCTTTGATGGACAATGGAAAAGAAACATGAGAAGACACCTTAACTAACAAGGCACTTCAAACCTTGCATACACAAGAAAGCAACTTTGTATTAATAAGAGAGAAAGGGTGTGGAACTTATGGAAAAGTATGAAGAAAAACTCAATAAGAGTTCATGAGGAATTCGGAGGAAAAGAATATTTCAAAACAGAAAGGAAACATTGAAATATGAGCTCATCAAAAATGATTTCAGCCAACAAAAACTTAATTGGGTATCATGTTTCTCAGAATTACACAACTTAACACATTCTATTAAAAGGTAATAGAACATACTCTGCATGCATCAACTCACCATTCCAAACTCCTCAGCATCCCAACTGCAGAGAACAATTGTCCTCCGAGGCCTCCATCCAGAGCGCAACAGAATACCCAAACGACGAGCTACATCAAGCATGGCAGCTGTTCCACTATTGGGATCAACAGCACCATAAGTCCAGGCGTCTCTATGGTTTCCAAGAATGACAAAGCGGTCAGGCTCCTCACGCCCCATAATTAGACCAAAGACATTTTGGATTTTCGCCAACCGCCTATCTTCCTTGAGAAAAGGAACAGCATAAACAGTATGCAAGTTTTTCACATTGTATCTATTATAATCTAGTACATATAATGTTAGAATTGCTAGTAAGAATCAAGATAATAATTCTGCTAACTACAACATGAACCACAATAAATTACATTGGAGGGCTGGCAAGTCATGTGTAACCACTTAGATATGAACCATCCCGTATGTGTATCGTTTAAGCCAAAAATATAATAAAATTCAGGCATGCCCAAAAGCAATGAGCCATAGGGGATTTCTCACTAGATGTAAAAGTGCGAGACAGTAGACTAAGGTGGCATTGTGGGAGGTGCTAGAAACTCTAAACCTAGGACAGAAATGTCACTATTAACACTACATGCATTTAAATAAATCACAAGTTCTATTCATATCTAGAGAAGTTGAAGACTTTTAGGCAACCAAGCATATCGACAAGACTCAAAAAAAAAACAAAAAACAAAAAACAAAAAACAAAAAAAAAAAAACAAAGTTGACTTTTTTGCATTGTCCAAATCTGGTCAAAATACAAAACACAAATGACTATATATACATGCTGAAGGAAAAGCTATTAACAAGTCAGGCCCAATACTCCTGGCCCTATCTACTCCCTCAGGCAGAGTTACATGGGACCATCCATAGAACCTATAGAGCATTAGGCCTCCATATGTGATTTGTCCCAATCCCTATTTATTATTATTATTTTTTTTTACAATGGCGACAAGCGCCCCACAAGGGAAGTCAATGGCAGACACAAGTGTAGAGCCTACCTCAACACGCCTGAGCCCTCACTTGTGTGAGTGGGGGTTCGAACTCGGTTCGTCCAAGAGAACAACACCCTAAGCATGAACCCGGTACCAATAGACCAAGAGTCCGTTGGTATTTATCCCAATCCTTTAGAGCAAAAGAAATTCTAGCTCCATAATACATTGAATTGAAAGCTGTTTAGAGTCATTGATACAATATCTCACAGGCCCCACATCAAACACTAAACTACAGAGTTGAAAGCTACGTTGATCTCTAATAGTTCTCAGTTCTTCACGAAAACAACATACGTTGCACTAGTTCCGCAGAATGAGACCCATGAAATGAGGATATCCAAACAAACAAAAGAGCAAAATTCTGATGAACGTCCAATAGGTGGGACCAAGTCGGTGAGCTTACCTGGTAGGTGAAGTTCACCAGAGTGGGACCGGGCCCGACCCCACTGGCGTCGAGGCGTAGCCCTTCCCTCCACTCACGCGGCACCGCGGGCCCGCCCAGCGTTCTCAGGATCTCCGCCGCCGTGGCCGCAGCCACCGGCATCGACGGGATGGGAGGGAATCTCCGCCTCACTTCCTCGTCCTCGAACCCCAGTCTCTCACCCTCCCCGGCTCCGCCCTCCGCAGCCCACCCCGGCGTCAGCGGGTCCCCCACACCCCGTAGCATCACCATTCCCCTCTCCACCCCGCCTCCACCGCTGGTACCGAACATCACCACCGCCGTCGCACCCTTCAGTGCCGCCCTCTCCACCGCTGCCCCACGGTATCCCCGTCCACTCCTTACCACCGCCACGCACCCCCTCACGCTCACCCCCATGCGATCCAGCTCATTGTAGTCCTCCTCCCGGCCGTACCCCACGTACACCGCCGGCGCTAGTGCGGATCCCGTGGGAGAGTAAGCATGGTACGGCGGGACAGTGCGGGCCTCGGGATCAGCAGGCTCGGAGAGAGAAAAGGCCTTAATGAGGTCCCCGCCGGCGGAGAGGAGAGAGAGGGAAGCGGCCGCAGGGTAGGAAAGAAGCGGGAAATACTCACGGGTTAGGGTTTCCAGGCCGGCGACGCGGAAGTGGGAGAGGACGTAGGCCGCGACGGTGGAAGCAGCTGGTGTACCTGCGAGGTGGGGGTTGCGGGTGAGCTCCCGGAGGTGCGCGGCGATGGTGGCGTTCGCGCCGGCAGAGAGGGAGAGGAACCGGCGGTGAGCGGCCGCCGCAGGGTCATTCCGGGAACGAGAAGGGGCAGTATGGGAAGGAGAGGGAATGCGGTAGAGTGTATAGAAGAGAAGAAAGAGAAAGGAAACGAGAAGGAAAACAGAGAGTAAGGCCTGCGTCTTGAAGCGTTTAGAAGTGAAAAACGGGGGCATTTCGAGAAGGAAATGGAAGTCTGGGAAGTGGAGTTGCAGAGGAAGTGGAGAAGACGGTGCTCTGTTGCCTGTTGGGGGAGATGAAAGGCGGCTTTGTGAAATTTCAGTGGAGTGTGTGAGTTTACGAAAACGCCCTTCCTTTTTAATATTTTCTATTTTTATCTGATATCTTGTCTAATAATTGCGAATATACATTCTTGATTTTTTCTTATTATTATATTTGAAGATTATTAAATTTAAGATAAAATGGAATTCTCTTTTTTTAGTGGTTATTTAATATTATTATAGGAAAATATAAAATAATTTATTTTTATCCCATTTTGCTTGAAAATAAATTAATACCATATTTCTGGACTTCAATGTAAATTTACTGCTGTAAAGGGGGGGTATATGTAAAAAAATTCAAATTCTAAATTTCCCAAATATTTTCGCGCTCGTCCACGAGAGATCGAGATCGAGAGGGAGACTGAGGGAAAGAATCCAGAGCTCTCTTGCTTGCAATCCTCGCCGGAGTGGATCATCGTCGATGGAAACCTCCATCACGGCGTTCTGCGGATCGCTCGCTGCCTTCTGCAACCACGTCCAGTCCAGTTCCCAGGCCCTCTCCGACTCCATCCAACGGCGGCCCATCCCACTCGGTACCCTTTCTTTCCTTGCATTCGATCCTCCTCAATCTCCAACCACTCACCTCCTTTCTCATCTTCAGATTCCGCGGCTTCCACCTTCTTGCAATCCATCCATCGCCGCATTTCCTCCACCGCCGACGAGCTCAACCTCCTCGAGTCCATGGCCCTCGGCACCGTCTCCTTTGAGGAGCTCCTAGGTCACTGTAACGAGGCCTATAAGATCAACCAAAGTTACATTTCCGACCTCCAGGATCGCATGATCAGCTTTGGCTATGTCCCAGGTAATGTCCTGAAGAACCCTAGATTCTTGGTAACTTGCTTTGTGTTTCGATTGATATACCCTTTGTTGGAATTTTGTTAGAGATCGAGCTGGATGATGAGGATGATGAGCTCCGCTGTCTTAATTCCAAGTTTTTGAGCCCGATCAATGGTTTGGATATGCAGGAATTCTCTTGCGGCTCCGATTCTATTCTGCCATCGAATAGGAAGAGGCTCGATGAGGATAAACTGTATCCTTAACTGTTACATTCTCATGCTTTAGATTGGAAGTAGAATAATCTTCCAATTTTATATGCGGGTTTTTTTATTCTGCTAATTTTGAGAATGCTACTTACCGACCTCTTTCACTTCTACTTTTCAACCTCATGGTTCTCCATAGATTTTCTTTTTTTGTTATACATCCACACACATATAGAATAGAAGGGACTCTCATGCATACTGTGTGCTTTATCAGAAATACTGTATTTGGGTTGATGGACTCATCTCTCGCACATTTTGCCACACCTTGTTGTCACCCACTTTAGTTTTTTAGTTTCAGTATCAGTCATATTTTTTTAATGAAAACATAATGCATCAAGATGAGCCTCATTGGATATTTCCCTTTTTCTGCATTCAAGTATAAAAAGCTTAACATGAGACTTCAATTGCTCCACTTTTTGCACATCATGTCTTTACTCAGCATCTGATCACATGAGCTAGTGGCATAAGCACCATATGAGCCCTTTCACTATTCCTATCTGGTGACCTCAGTATATTTATAAAGTCTGATGCCTTCTGAGTCAGCATTACCTACATTATGGAGAGTCATGCCCTTCTCAAGTGGTTTTGGTCATGTCAAAATATACTTGTACACATGAGAGAATTGTGAAAGCTGCTCTCATTTTCATGTTAATTAGGAGCTGTTAGCCAAAAGCACAATGATAGGATAATGCAAAGGACAAAATTAGAGACAATATCTACTGCACTATTTGCTGTTCTGGATCCTTTTTTATGTTGAAACCAAATACATAGAATAGAGAGATTAGCAGCATAGCCTTAGAGGAGATAACTTATTTAGGCATTCTTTATTGTATCTGTCCCATAATTATGATAGCATCTGTGATTGAAATGAATGTGAGTTCAACAAATTCCACTCACATATTCTTGTTGATTTGTGATGCTTGTGACATTATTACTTTTCTTACTAGTTTTCATCATGCCATGGCCAATCATACAACAAAGTTTCAGTTGGTATATGCTCTTCCACTAGGAACATCAGTGGTTTCCAAGTTTCAAAATCATTCATGCATGTTCCTTATCTTAATACTATAAAGGTTTGAGGATATGATCTCGTTACAGAGCCTTGGCCTCTCAGATGCTGCCCTTGCTACTTTAGCCTCTGAAGGTTGGTATTATTTTTAATACATTCAGATTAGAAACAACAAGTGATAGCATGTACTTGCAACATCTAGATGATAATATCCTTGGCATTCTGTATCAAGCATGCATCACAATCTGCCTGGTTCATGTAAACTTACTTTTTTGTAAGGCACTTACCAGTTCATTCTGCTTGAAATATTCATCAATAAGGTTCTATGAAAGTAAGTTGTTCAATACACAAGCATATTCTTTCTGAGGAAACTCATGGAGCACCACTAATGCTTTTACTTCAATGTCTCAAAACAAACAAATTTCTAGCTCATAGGTGCATGGAATTCCAAATTGCACATTGAATTTGTCTGATAACTTGATACTTATATAGATTGAGAAGATAAGATCCATGTTGCCACTGCATCACAATGTTGTAGCCAGTTAATGGACATGAGTGAAGCAATATTGTTCAAAAGTGTCATTATCTTTTGCTATGAGGTGGCTTATTGTGCAAAGAAGCATAAATTTGTTACCTGTTTGCTTTTATTATTATGTTTCTTTTTTTTCTAACTTTGCAATTTCACTGTGAATACATCTTGAACTTTGTGTTAACTTGGTTCCAAAATGTATTTCAATGAGCAAGTTTTATTTAAGAACAAAAACTAAGTGATCATACCATAGTTAATAAAATTTGTATAGAAGACACATCACCACTGCTTATTCTGTCTTGATTGTTCCTCCCAAGTCCAGACATGATTGTGTGAGCATGAGATGGGCCACGCTTACCTATCCTTTTGTATGATTCTGTTCTGATTCACTTGCCATGGGTATGTCTACCTTTGTGTTGCATCATGGTAGTATTTCCTTTATGTACTCCTGAATATGTTCATTTTCTATATATGTAATATTTAGATCTTAATATCTAGCATTTTCTTTTCTCAGATCATGATAACCTTCCTACTCATGTGTCATCTTCAAGAGATACAACAAGGTGGTGTGACTCAAAATTATATCATTACAAGTTTTGACTTTTTGTTGCTTTTTTTTTAATATTGAATCTTGATGATTGATGGTGTTGCAGCAGCCACATAACTGGTGATATGATGTCATTTCATACTTTTGAAGATCTCTCCAATGTGTCAGGTGCTATTTACATTTTTTTTTTTGGCCATTTATTCAAGTGGCATACACTAAAATTATAGATACAATTATCTTGTTTACCAATTATGTATTTGTGCGACAAAACCTAGATCTATTGAAGGATGATTCTAGAGTAGCTGAAGGGACTTCCAAAACTATGATAAAGACATCCAAGGATGACTATGATAACCTTCCTGCCTATATGAAAAGTCTTGCAACTTGGCAGGTATGTTCTCTTGCCTTTGTTGTCAGAATCTAATTATAATCTATTGAAATTAGGCAGAGCAAGGAAAAAAAGATGATGGACCCAAGATGAGAATTGATTTCTATGGAATATAGAGATGAACCAAGCTAGAGAATTATTTACCTGACTTCATGTTTATCCCTAAAACAGAATATAATCGTAAATCAAGATGAAACTGATTTTTTTCATTGTTTCAGTTGAAATGCTTGACAGAATGTCAAATATTGCTATGTAGGACCTGCAAGATGCTGTTGCCAAAATGAATACTTACCTCTCCAACAAATCTGGAGCCATGGAAGACACTGTTCTCAATCAAGATGATCTTGAAGCACTAGGTCTAGGTTGGTGACTGACACATTTGTGGATATCTCCTTGAACCAATTCCTTTGATGATAAAATATAATAGCCTTGATTTTGTTGTTTATGTTTTTGACTCAGGACGCAAGGGACGGTCATATTTGTTGTTGCTTTTGCGCATGAATCAGTTGGTTGTGGAGAATGTCGATGGTTCTGTCCTGTATCGTGTTCGAGTACCATAGATCTGCCTCTCCAAACTCTTTCAATATGTTCAAGAGCAAGGATTGTATGTGTTGAAGTTGATACTGTTTGCAGCTCCAGCTAACAAAGATAAGGATTGTAAAACAAACAAAATTTCTTACTCTTCCAAATAAAGGCATTTTCTGCACAAACATACATTATGTTTCTATTTCAATCTGATTAGCTGCAAATCATAGATTGCAACTTATATATAAACAGGTAAAGCTGTTGAGAGGGGTATTTTTGAAATTTCAGCAAGCCCTCTTTTTATATGGTTCTTATCTCAAAACACTGAACTGGGATTCGTTTCTGGGGATGAAGTCTCTGGTCGTCGTCGGCGGTGGCGCCGCCGTCTTTGGGCGGCTCCGGTTCGGCTCGGCGGGGTGGAGTTCTGGCATGGCTCGCTGTTGCTCGTCTTCCCTCTCGCCCCCTGACTTGCCCCGCCTCGCCGATGCGGCGCGCATCTCGCTCGCTCCTCACGAGGTTCTTCTTCTTCTTCAAAACCCTAATTTCATCGCAAGATTTCTACTTTTGCAGTTATTTGCTTCTGATCGGTGCTACATTCTCTGTTTCAGGTTCAGGAGTTGGCTCCGAAGATTCAGCAAGTCGTCGATTGGTATTTCTAGTTTTATCTTGGATTCGTTTTGGTTTATCTTGAGATGAATTTTGTGGTATTAAGCTGGTAGCCAAAGCTTTTCTCTTGTGCTGCGATGATAAGAGAAGCTTCTTGAAAACAAAAAAGAGAATTAATTGATAATAAAATTTATTTTATTTCTATGGTATTAGACAGGGTTTATAGGAATTGGATGGGTATGAAGATTGAGTATGGCTATAAATTCTTATTGATATCATTTTTTGCTGCTCAAGGTTTAGAGGAATTTGGATGATTATAAAATCAATAGGAGATTGTGTCTGGACTTCCAGAATGCATTTTTATCCATGTTCTGTTTATCACAATCAGGGTTTAGAGGAATTGGATTGTTAAAGAGATTGAGGATGAGTATCAACAGGAGACTGTGTCAGAACTTCCACAACTTACTGATGCCCTTTTTATCCGAATCAGGGTGTAGAGGAATTCAATGGTTATAAAGATGGAACATGTCAAAATGCATTCTCATCAATGCCCTTTTAAGTGTTAATACCTATGAGGGTTTAGAGGAATTGGATACTTAGATTGAGAATGGCTATTGGCAGGAAATTGTGTCTGACCTTCCACAACTTATTGATGTCCTTTTTTATCCCGACCAGGGCTTAGAGGGATTGGATGGTTATAAACATTGAGGATGGTGATCAACAGAAGACTGTCTCAATATTTTGTCCTTTTCACTTCTTCATTCTTTGGTTTCTTTGAACGAATGTTATGGTGAACAGATGGTTATTATGAACTTCTTTCCTATGTTACAGGTTTGGACAACTTCAGGCTGTAAATCTTGAGAGCATTGAACCTTCACTTCGAGCTAGTAAGTAACAATTGGAATATTTTGAGAAATAACATCTATAAACCACATCATCACCTTCAATTATCTAATTTTAGTATATTTTCCTGCTCTATCTTCGACCAGTATACTTGGAGCCATTTTACTCATCACCTTTGGCATCTTAGCCGTCTTTATTCCCTTTTTTGTGAATTTTTCATAAATTTCTAGAACTTCCTGTGCCAATAGAGAGACAATTAACCTTACTAGTGGTCTGTCTTAAAAGAAAATGGGTTCAATACCATCTGGATGCTCTAAATTTGAAAACCGTATTCTTTGTATACTCATCAGTTAACCATTCCAGTTTCAAATTAACACTTCATTGGGGATCATTTGATTTGTGATTTTCAATTTCTATTTCAACAATCTGGAAGTACAGAACTTTTAGTGCAAAAAATCTGTATATATTTTCTCAGTTTTTCTTATTCCTGACATTGTCTACTTGATCTGATCATGTGGTATATGAAAGGGGGGTGTATTCATGGATGCAAACTTCAACTTACAATTTCTACTATTGGGTGCCTCAGCATATTTTGGGGATGGATAAAAAAAAAGTTGTTATTTAATTGTTTATGTTTGTATAGAGTAATTCTTGTATAGCCAATCCAATGTTGTCTAAAATCTTATGTTGATTTTTTGTCCTTGATGCCCATTTATTCTTAAAGTGTCATGATGACGTTAAATGATTTAATGTTATTGTGACAACAAGAATTGGATATTCTGGTTTTACTATGAAAATTCTCAAATTCTCGTCACTTCTCTTACTGGAGAAACGCACTGAAGAAACCTATGCAAACAAGAATAAGATTTTGTATCAATTTACTAATACATGCCATTCCATTTCCTGTTCTAGCATATATAGACATTTATATATGGATATGTATGGTGTGAATTGTCATAGGGAGCAGATATATTTATTAGTCTTAATATTTGTTGGGGGGTTTTGGTATGTGCAACTATTTGTTTGTCCACCTACCTTTCTTACTGTTTTGCACAGGTACAGAAGTTAAGGCTAATCCAAGAGAAGATGCCGCAGAAGTATTTGATAATAGGTAATGGATATGTCTTGTATCTAATGATGCAGTCAATATGACATTTTCTTGTTGATTAAAAACAAAACTTTGGTAATATATGAATGCAGGGAAGCAATTTTAGCAGCAGTGCCAAGCTATGATCAGCCATATATCAAGGTCCCAAGAGTCCTTAACAAGGAATGAGGCTGTCCTCAAATTTATTTTGTATGTGATCTGTTGATAATCTGTTTAACATATAAGTCACTCATGACAGAGAATGACACCTGCGCAAATGATACCACTAAATTATGCATATTTGCTCAGCATTTTGTGATGGAGAACCATTGTTTTCCCGTGTAACTCTAATGGAGATGAGTTCTTATTCCTGCAAGAGGTGAGCAAGGATGCATTTTGATTGCTTCGAAGCTCATAAGGCAAGGAAATAATACAAGGGAATGAATTAGCTCATAACAAGAGTTAATTCGTTTGCTTGTGATCATTTCTCATTTTCTTCTATATTTGTTCTCCGTCCATAAACACTTAAATTGACCATCATAGTTTTCATGCTCTGAGTCATGTACTAATATACATTCACAGAAGAGATTAGAAAGAAAAACAAACTAAAGGGATAGGTTTGAATAAGCTTAGACATTGAGAAAATTATATTGGGCAGCAAAGATTCAATTTTATCAGATTGAGACATGATGTTCACGGAGGGAAACAGCATGCAGGTATAGAGGGAAAGACATGATTCTATTATTTCAAATATATTCTAGCCAAAGGTGTCATGTAGAAGCCGAAGGTTACTCCAGACACGAGATAAGAACTTGGTTGAATCTCCTCCTGACGGAGCTGCGCATAGGTCACCCAATGAGTGTGGCCCATGACACACTAAGCCCCCGGTGGGATTGGTAGTCACGCGAGAAGGGTTCACGACCTGGTCTCGACATAGTGCATCCCCAAGGCGTCAGCGGTGGTGAAATCTGTGATAACTGATCCGTCGACGTTAATATAATAGGGTTTATCCCCTTGTTTCAAAATATATATATATATATATATATATATATATATATATATATATATACTCTATATCAGCATGCAGGTGTTGTTTTATTTAGTCTACAATTACGTTTTCACTTTTCATGTTCAAGGGCACTTTATTTCTCTCTCCTCTTTTCTAGAGCTAAGAAATATTATTTTAAACATAAATAATAAAAGACACTGAAAAAGTTCAAAGATACTAAATAATAAAAAAAAAATTACACATCTATAGCTCTATGGAAAATTGGAAATATATAATTATTTATATATTCATAAAATTATTATAAATTTGTGCTTGTAAAAACACCAATATTTACATATATAGGCATACAATTTTTTAATTAACAAAAGTGATTATAAATATTTTTATACATGCAAAATCTTGGGATTCATAGGGTATATAAATAAACTTAAATTTTATTAAAAATATAAATACATAATTAACACAAACACCTAATATTTTTATAAATATATATACAAATATACATAATTTTATATTTTTATATAAACACATAAAATTTTAAAAAATAATATAAAATATCAGCCTGCGGATAAAACTCATAAAAATAGCCTCCCAATTTATGGAAACCACCTCTACAGTTTTTTATATATTAAACTAATAGATAAACATTTAGTTAATTAATCAATGTATTTTAACAGAAGTACCCCATGACGCACCACCAAAGCACCAATATTAGACTCTCCGAACTCTAATCATTATAAGAATATTCCCAACTCCTTCCTTTTTATTAATAATACATAAAACATGGTACTATTTCGCTTATATCATACCTTTATTACGAGGGGCTGGATGGTTATTAGGTACTGTGTTTGCTACCATTATTCAAAGAAAATTAAAATAAAGATGAATTCTTGCTAAATTGAGAAGAGAAGAAATTAAGGTGCTCATGAATCAAAACATCAAAAGTTGAATTCATGATTAGCAAAATTAAGGTATTGATAAAATACATGGTGCAAACCCACTCAACTTGGCATAAAACTCCATGTTGAAGAAATTCACAAATAACCAAAGGGCTCATAGCCTAGCGGTAAAGCTACTCGGGTCCCGTGCGTTTGGTGTGTTCTCCTTGGACAAGGTCCCGGGATCGAGCCCAGGCCCCGTTATTGGGGCGGGCAAGGCCATGAAATTTATTCTGTGTTTGCCTTGTACGCGCATGGTGAGGGGTCAGGGGCGATCGCATGAGTTTACTCCGCGGCGCCGTTGGCCACGTCCCTGACTGTTCCCGTGAGTGGGGGTCTTTATGGCCTTAGTCAAAAAAAAGAAATTCACAAATATCTCTTAATGCAACTGAAGACATGTATGTAAAGATGTGACAACACGTACCTTAATAAAGAAAACAAAGACTCGAGGTTTTACGCACTTGTACTAAATCTTTCTTTTCAGAATTATTATCTCATGGTCTCGGTACCATCCATGGTACCGAGACATGGCATCATCTCGACCGCAAAGGGCGGCTCGAGATATGTACACGTCACACATCCCGAGGCTTGCTTTATGGCGTGCCTCGGGATGTGTAGCCCGAGCAGCCCTTTGCGGCCGAGATGATGCCACGTCTCGGTACCATGGATGACTCCATGGTACCGAGACCATGGGATCAGCTCTCTTCTTTTCAAGAAGGACCATGCTATGCCACTATATCCACCATATGTGCGGCGGAACAGGGGATGGCAAGCCACGATATATGATAATGCTCACGCCTCCAAAGACAATGTCATGATTGTTGTTCACTATTCCTTCATAATAGAACATTACATGCCCGACATAGAAGTATTCTTGTGTGTAGTTCCAGCCGAGACCTAAGAGCACTTACATACGGAGGGGCAAAGGCAGGGCAATGGGCCCTTTTTGAACTTTGAGGAAAAAAATTTCTCTCAGCGCGTGAGAAATTGCCGGGGTAGGTGGTGGTCCCCACCTGCCCAATTAAGCGCCCGGACAAAGGTTGCCCGGGTGCTTAACCGGGCAACTTGGGTGGGGTCCACGTTTTTATATATAAAAAAATATTTTTAAATACGTAGGAAATCCAACGGATATATCAACAACAGCTAGTTAACGATTATATTTTTTAAAAATAAAATAATAATACTTTTTTTTCAAAAAATTTAGAAATTTTTTCTATAAATACACCACACCACTTCATAATTTCCCACACATTCACATCAACAAAAACTCATCTTACACTCCCATTCTCATTTTTTCTTTATATTCGATGGCGACTTCGAGTAG
Source organism: Dioscorea zingiberensis (assembly GCA_026586065.1). NCBI lineage: Eukaryota > Viridiplantae > Streptophyta > Magnoliopsida > Dioscoreales > Dioscoreaceae > Dioscorea > Dioscorea zingiberensis. The sequence continues at coordinate 62,267,834 of CM048819.1, read as the reverse complement.
CTCATGGTCCACCGCCGAAGATGTATTGTTGTGCCAATGTTGAGGCGAAGTTGCTCATAATCCGATGACGGGGAATGAGATGAAAAATGCGAAATTGTGGAACCTCATTCATGAAAGATTCATATCGAATGCACCGAATTCTCTTCGTACGGAAATGAGTCTTTCTAGTAGATGGAAAATGTTGAATAAATCGCTAGGATATTGGAGGGATGCTTTGAAAAAGGCGTCGGAAAATTATCAAAGTGGCACCAATCTTGGGGATGAGGTAATTTATTTATTTTTAACATACTTTATTTTTTTTAATTATAACTTTATTTTTTTTATTTGATATACTTACTTAATTTACTTATTTGTATTAGCAAATTCAAGCACAACGTTGGTACAATGCTACGGCAAAGAAGGAATTCGCGCATTTTCAATGTTGGGAAGTTGTTGAGAGCTATCCAAGATTCATGATTATCCAAGAATTTCAATCTGAACATGTGACACCAACTGAATGGGCGCCAACATCCCAAGAGCCAACAACATTTGATTCTCTTGGTGATGAGGGGACACCAACTGATGCTGCTACAACATCACCATTCGTACGTAGGAGGGCGTCACAATCCGGTGGAGTGGCTAGACCGGCAGGAAGAAAGAAGTCTTTTTAATAAAGCCACCCCTAGTAACATGAATGAAGGCACCCCTAGCAACATGAATGAGGGCACCCCTAGCAATGTGGATCTTCAGATTGGTTTGATTAGATGTCTTCCTACTTGTTTAGATTATCATGTTTAATTAATGTACTTTCTTTAAATTTTAATTAATGTAATTTTTTATTTTAATTATTGTACTTGTTTTGTTTTAATTAATGTCATTTGTTTTAATTAAGTTTATTACAAATAAAAACTAACATTTAACCAACTAAAAATATAAAAAAAAAAATTATGAATAGTAATTGTCGGGGCAATCGAAGGTTTGGGGTGTAAGTTTTTTTTTGGATGAGTGGATTGCCATGGCAATTCTTGCCCGGGCAATTAAGGGGGAGGGGTGTAAGTGCTCTAAAAGAAATTGATCAACTTCGTTGTGAATACGCTGCACGTATGACCGGATACTGTTTCTCCAACGACACATGATGTTCTCCCCGTGCCATGGAAATGGGATGGCACCTGTCGATTGGGGAAAACTGTAAGTTGGAGATAAACCTTGAACAAGTTGAAAAACGTAGGCATTTCTCCGCTGCCATTCAAAGAAAAGAAAACCATTTCCATCTTCATCATGCCCACGCCATCCTATGAAGATCGTTCCCAAATATCGTGGGCCATCACTGTAAACGTTTGATTCAAACATTACGTGAATATTACCAATTGTTGTGAATGTGCAAACATTTAGTACCACATTGCTAGTTGAGAGGAGAGTGAAGGGGCATAAGTATGGGACCACACTTCAAAGCAATGAGGCCTTTTGGGCTTGTCCCAAGATCAAAACCATTTGTGCCCGGGTAACGCCCTAACGGACGTGGGCCGCAAGTGAACAATATCATTGCTTGTGTGAAGTGTGGGGTGCCCCCGGTCCAACAAATGGTATCAGAGCCGGGCTTCTCCAAGTGCTAGCGGTGTTGGAGCATAATCCTTGGTGCCAAACAAATGGCGGTGAGCCCCAGTAATAACGATGGACTCTGTGGCTTGAAGAGATGCTCCGGATTTTCTTCATCGACGTGTCATCTTCTCAACACGGTGAAGAAGGAGTTGTTGCTCTGGGATAGAGTAGCTCTCGAGGCCACCGTGGTCCTTAAGTTTGAGGGGAGGATTTGTTGTGAATGTGCAAACATTTAGTACCACATTGCTAGTTGAGAGGAGAGTGAAGGGGCATAAGTATGGGACCGCACTTCAAAGCAATGAGGCCTTTTGGGCTTGTCCCAAGATCAAAACCATTTGTGCCCGGGTTTTGTGGAATTTTAAAAAATTATTGTTTGGTCCCTGTAATTCGTATGTTGCATCCTGATTCCTGGTAGACCATAGTTGTGTTAAAGGGTCCCTAGTGGACCATAATTGTGCTACTGGGTCCATGAGGATCAACCAATCTGGGCTCCAGGCCCAGCCCGTCGGTGCTCTCATGAGCTAAATTGCTTTGGGTTTGTTGGGCTGGAGCTAGTAGCCCTTTCACAGCCTGTTTCTTTCGATGGTCTGGGCTCTGACCCGCATCGGTGGCAGTTGATCTGGCTCTTGATGAGCGGTCAGGATTGGTTTCTTAATTTGGATCAAGACCCTGTTAGTTGATTTGGTAAAGCCAACATGGTTCCCAAGCTCACCCATTCTAAGTGACGAAAGCGGTCGAGTTAGCTCGGTCTTTTGCAGGTCACACTCGGTCCATGACTCGTGCTTTTGGCTCCGTTTCAATCATTGTACCAAAAAATAAAAAATTAAATAAATTAAATAAATTAAGTGGGACCTTGTTTTCATTGATCAACTCAACTTGGACTAAAATCCACTCTTGTCCTTTGGTGCACAAATGTCTATGCATTGTCTAAATCAAAAGGGACCCCTCAACTTCATGCATTTGGACCGATGACCACTTGGTGATGGTACTAGGTTCCAGTGCCTCGCACCCCGTCACGGGTTCGAGTGAAGGTTCCAGTGCCTCGCACCCCGTCACGGGTTCGAGTGAAGCTGAGGGGTTTTCCTGTGGCGAGTCTGTTGCGCTTAGTGGTGGGAGCCACCCTTGATGGCATTTATTCCCCCATGCGAACTGCCGGATTCGATCCCAGGTAACCCCGCCCTTTGATTTGTCTTAGCGAGTCCGGGCTGACCGGCTGGCTCATTCAGTCAAAAAAAAAAAAAAAACTTCATGCATTTGGTTTTATGTACTCCACATACTGCCCTAATAATTACATTCCAACTTATTTTCCTATTTAGTATATATATATATATATATATATATATATATATATCATTTTCTATCGAATTTGACAATTTTATTTTATAAAAAACCATTATATATATTTTAATCTAAATGATACATAAAAAAAAACAAAAGTTTATCCTTTTCAGTTGATTGGATACTATTTAGTTTACGGGGAAGTAATGAAAGGTCCCCCCAAATTTTAGAAATCCCTAAAAAATCCCTGTAAGTTTGCTTATTCCTCTTTAGTCCCTCCTTTATACGGGGATTTATTTTCTAGTACAAACAGCATCAAACGGTGTTAAAAACCCTGTGAAAAGACGCTGCTGCCCCTGGGAGTTAATGGGTTGTTCGGCGCCTTCTGCTACGCCCGTACAGGTCGCGTCCGGGCGTGAAATGACGCGTCTGCCCCCCTGAACGATTTCTCCTATTCTCTTCTTCGTATCCCCATCTTTCAGAAAAAAGCCCTAAAACGGAAACGAAGTACGCGAAGACACTGAGACCGCACCGTCAACCCTGCCGGAATTTCCTTCATATTCTCTTCCAGCAACGATACGATGAGTTCTGCGGGAGTTCGCGAAGAAGGTATCAACCGCAACGCAACCCTAAACCTTCTTCTACGAGGAGATTAGGGATTCGCCGCCGGTGTTCGATTCTATTGTTTGCTTCTTTTTTTTTGAGTTTATTCTTTCCTTTTTCTTATCATCTGTAGCAGAATACAATTTGTGCATGTGTATTGTAATCAAATTGTGGAGATTTACGGGTTAGGGTTTTGGGGTTTGATCCTTTCTCATGTTCCTTACTGAATGTGTTCCATTGTGGGTTGTTGTTTTAGAAATCAGTAACAAAGTGTTTAAAATCACACTATTCTGTTTAGTATTTTCCTTATGTGTTTAGTATTTGCCTTATGTGTTTAAAATCTTATGTTTCTGTTTAGAACAATACACATAACTGAATTGTTTGTATGTAACCCTAAACCTTCTTCTACGAGGAGATTAGGGATTCGCCGCCGGTGTTCGATTCTAATATTTGCTTCCTTTTTTTTGAGTTTATTCTTTCCTTTTTCTTATCATCTGTAGCAGAATACAATTTGTGCATGTGTATTGTAATCAAATTGTGGAGATTTATGGGTTAGGGTTTTGGGGCTTGATCCTTTCTCATGTTCCTTACTGAATGTGTTCCATTGTGGGTTGTTGTTTTAGAAATCAGTAACAAAGTGTTTAAAATCACACTATTCTTCTTAGTATTTGCCTTATGTGTTTAGTATTTGCCTTATGTGTTTAAAATCTTATGTTTATGTTTAGAACAATACACATAACTGAATTGTTTGTATGTATTTTGGCGTTTTCGTTGTAGATAACCACACCAAGTCTGAGAATCTGGTTAATGGACGATGTTACACAAGTCCAATGGTTGATTGCCTCACTGAATTGAACAGACTTATGAACCGAAAACACAGGCAACTCATTAACACTACTCCATTTGCGCCCCTGCTTGGTATGAAGCGGGTAGTACAGGAAAGGGTCGTTCTGGACGCACTCATGAAGGCCTATGACATTCGCCTTCAAAAATTTAAAATCGGGCAAAGCTTGGTGACTTTTCGTCCAGAGGACGTCGCCATAATACTTGGACTTCAACAGAATGGAATGTAGTGGATTTCAAACGGCCCAAAGCCCAATCCGCATTCAAGGCAGAATACCTCGATAAAGCCTACTCTAGGAATCTAGACTGCATGAAGAACACTCTGCTGGATCTTGTTCATAAGAGAGGCGAGGAGGAAAATTTTGTCAAATTGCTAGTAGTGTATTTGATGGGTGTCTTCCTCTTTCCAACCACAAACTGCACGGCCCCAAGTTGGAGTGCACATTATCGCGACAACCTTCGCGGTACATATGCATGGGCACAAGTCGTGCATAAATTTCTCATGGACGACGTCCAACTGATATCTGCTCGAGTAGTAGAAAGGTGTTCTGCGAAGAAGCCCAAGAACACGGGCTATCTCAGAGGCTGCTCGATCATCCTCATAATCTGGTTCTATGAAGTAACCAGTGCTGGAAGGAAGCTGGAGTTCGGGCGGACTCCAAGAATTCTATGTTACGGAGAAACCAGCTGCAAGAAGACCACCACTGTAAAGACACTGATCGCATTATTCGAAGGGAAAGAGGTAAGCTTACTTCATCGTTTCAACTCTTAAGTTTTTAGTTGTATGCGAAAATCTTCAGTTTTTTTCAAAGTCTTTAGTATTACGTTAAAGTATTTAGTATTCGTACTAAGTGTTTAGTAGTATGTTAAAGTATTTAGTATTGGTACAAATGCTTTAGTATGATGTTAATGTCTTCAGTATTACTACAAAGGCTTTAGTATTCCTACAAAGGCTTTAGTGTTACTAATGTTTTTGTAATATTGTCTCACGATTTAGGGACTGGTCCCCAGAGCCTTGAAGAGGCATCCCTCACCAACATTCAGCTACTCCATGGCACGGCCATGGAAGAGAAAACAAATGCAATTTGCTAGTCCACGCGTCGCAGATGATCGATCTTGTGACCCAGAGGAATGAGAAAAAATCCCGCGGGAGGGCCGTGGAGCCGCCATTGGGTCCATCTCGCTCTAGTCGGAGGAGCCCTTCCCACGCGCAACGATGTAATCTGCTTGCGGACCAGCGTCTGATACTGTGGCGAGGTCTCTACAATGCGCGGGCAAGTAGATATGTTGCTTGCCAGGGAGCAACAGTCGGCTCCGGAGCAAGGAGCGACAAAATCTCCACAGCAGGCCCCACCGACCAAACGAAGAAAGGCAACTGTTTCAAGGTGCCTAAAAGCTCCCCCACGATCCCCGGATGCATTGGCGGATATCGTCGATGAAACAGTTGCCCGCAAACTGCGGTCGAGAAAGAAGAGGAAATCTCCGAAACCCGGCTCGCAAGAGGGAAGCCACGGCCACGTAAAGAAGAACTGAAGGCGAGGAACCAACTAAAAGTGTCGATGAAATAATCTAATCTTTTTCGCTATTGAAGAACGCGTCAGCAACTCATGCAACGACGTTGATCCCCATTGGCGACGAAGCTCCCATAGAAGGCCCCCACGTTATTGTGGGTATGGTTCCCGCCACAATTGAAGCCGAAGCGGGCCCCAAACCAGTCACTATGGAAGCCGACAATCTCTCTGTCGGCGAACAGACCCCAGCCATTAGAGATTCACTCATTGGCGACCCACATCCCGCCGCGGTCGAGTGCGTGGTGGTTACCAAAGAAGCGGAGGCGGACCCCTCACCCGTTACTGTTGGCCAAGCGGTATCCCCTGTCGATGAAAAGACAGCCTCCATCCTGGAACCCATCATACCACCGTTGGAGTCAGTGCAGGAGGCCACTGTCGATGAATATGTGGTTGATGCAGAGACGGCCGTCTACGCTGGAGAAAATGTAAGCCGGTCCAGGCAAATTTTATTCCTAAAAACAAGCGGCCAATGTGGTTCAAGCATTTCGAAAGCGAAACAAGCAAGCTCATGAGTTTCTATCTTAACTGCTTGATGGACAGGTGAGAACAATGTTCATACTTGTTGATCTGTTTATTATTTAACACAAAGGCTTTAGCATTACCCTAAAAACATTAGTATTAGATGGAAGTCTTTAGTATTACACTAAAGACATTAGTATTAGACGGAAGTCTTTAGTATTACACTGGTATTAGACGAAAGTCTTTAGTATTACACTAAAGACATTAGTATTAGCGGAAAGGCTTTAGTATTTAACATAACTGTTTAGTATTTGACCCAACTGTTTATTTAATGTGTCTTCTGATTTCTCTTGTAGCATAATTATTTGGAAGAATGAATGGGCTTTTACTACTCGCGCCCACTTGTACCCACTGGTCGAGGGTAGAAATCTTGTCTCCGATGATGTCATGGACGTCTTCGTCTGCATGTTGCTGGAAGAACTGAAGAAGACGCCTTCCCCATTCAAGAGGTGTGGATCCATCACGAGGCCTTTTGCGTTGATACTCGCAAAACAGCACCACACCTCAAATGAGTCCCGCGCACTAATGGCCGATGCTATCAAATATTTTCACTCATTGGAAGTTGTTCTTATGCCTATCATTCGGGACAAACATTTCTATCTCCTTGCCTTAGATAAAGAAAAGCGACAGTATATTCACTACTCATCTCTCAACAGCCGGACATATGACAGGGCTGCTGTGGAAATGGTAAGTGACTCACTTTCATGTTTCGTATTCTCCCCTTCGCATCTAACTATAATTTTTTAAAACGCAAAGGGCACTTTTTGAATGTGGACTTAATATCGAGTATGGGGAGTGCTTCGGAATAGACAAGTTGGAACTCTCTCATGACTGGGACTGCCCTCAACAGAGAGAGGACAGTGTAGACTGCCCGGTTTACGTCATGCGGTTCATGGAGCAAATACTGAATGATGAAAATCTTCACCAATCGCCTGAGGTTGCACGCCTAAGGTCGGAGTATATGTCGCGACGCATAATTGCCTTGACGGATTCAAATAACAACCCCACCGGGAAACGGAGAGACCACAAATTGAGGAAGCATCATCGAAGAATATCTAGGTCTTTACAATCATAGGCCAAGTGTTTACTATCATGATTAACTGTTCACTAACTGGCGTAAGACTTTAATATCTTGTTATAAGTGTTTATTATCTAGACTAAGTCTTTAGGATTTTGAGTGCTTGCCATTTTGATCAGGTGTTTATTATCAATCATGTGAACATTTTATAAATGTATATATGACACTTTCTACTTTAAAAAATGGTTAGAATCACAGATATTTACATTCAACGCCCAACTATTCATCAATCACAAATATTTACATTCAGCACCCAACCATTCATTAATCAGCTATTATCATATTGCAAGTCCTCCGGCCAAGCGGTGTTTTTTGCAGGCAGACCGCAACTCTCTCACGCCTAAGGCACAGGACTCATTCTTGTCCGCCTCGGCCACCCAGCCGCCTCTTCGTAATAGGTGGCCGTAAATTTGGAGGAGGCCTTGGGATGCATCTGTTGTCTTATCGTGGCCGGGGACTGGAGAAATATGGTCTGCATACGCATTGGCGTACATCTGTACAGTGAAGTAGTCATCCACGAATTGATGTACACTTGCCTCTAAAGTAATGATTGCCGCGCAAGCATGCGTGTAAGGTATTCCATGGACTTGCCAAAGTCTGCAAATTAACCGCGTAGCTGCATTGGTCAATAACGTCGAATTGTTCGCCATCCGAACGGCCAACGCGGAGCAAGCGACTTGACTCGATTGTGTCTTGAGCTTAGATGTATTCTTTGGGCAAAGATGTGTTCCCAGTAGGACATGCTCGTGCACGGCATACATCATATTCATGAGTTTGTACTGCGAGCGATGCGATTGTAAAAGATAATCAAGCTTGTGGAGAAGAGTTATGCAGGATACTAAAGCGTTAAGCAGGATACTAAAGCGTTATGCAGGATACTAAAGTGTTAAGCAGGATACTAAAGAGTTATGCAGAATATTAAAGACTTTATTCAGATACTAAAGCGTTAGCTACGATACTAAAGTGTTATACAGGATACTAAAGTGTTCCTTCTGATAGTAAGCGTTAAGCCCGATAGTAAAGAGTTATCTACGATACTAAAGAGTATCCCAAAAATAGTAAAGCTATCTAGTCGCGGGTCAATATTACCTGATTGAGTCAACCATTTCCGTCACCGGGAGGTGGCGCGCTTCCTTGATCCACGCATTGAACGACTCTGCGACGTTAGAGTACATCTCGCACCATCTTTGCCCCTTAAACAAATAATTCGACCAATGGGCAACATCAGACTTTTGGATTAGCCAACGGTGCGCTTTGTTCCGTCGCGGCGGAGATCCTTCACCGCGTCGTGAATTCTTTAGAAGTACATGCGTTTGCGATGCGGGTAAAGAGGGCCCAACACTCCTCCTTCAATGCTTTCCCAAGACTTGTATTTCCCTTCATGAAGTTCGCCTCTAGGTGTATGCAAACAATAGGCGTGAGGCGATGAAGGGAACACCCTTGCGATGGTATTAACTAGACCTTTTGATCCGGCCGGATATGAATGTAATGCACTTGTCGTAATCCTAATAGCCATATATTGTATCCACGAGGCGGTGAGGAACCCGGGTCCAATTATCGTCGGTTTCATTGTCCACTATGGCGAACGCGACGTGGAAGAATCCATCATTGCCGTCTTTGCCCGTCGCTCCTAACAAGATGCCACCGTATTTCCCAAGCAAATGTGTTCCATCAACGAACAACAGCGGTCTGCAACCCAACTTGAAGCCAACGACACAAGCACGGAAACAGAAATAACCACGTTTGAATCGCCCGCCATCACTTTCAATTGTGGCAACGCCGGATTTGTCTCCATCACCTTTTCAACTTACCATAACAAAGAAATCGTAGCTTTGTACCTCACTCCCGTGTAGAACGCCGCAACCTCTTTTCCCATCCATGCTTGCTTGTACGGGAAGACCAACGCCGTGCTCTCGCTAATATCCCGTTGAATGTCCACACGTACAAGGGGACGATCCTTGAGCTTTTGGATCACACGATTGCAAACCCATTTTAGGATGCTTTCCGTGGGAACTTCGTCCGATACCGCCACCACACACATGTGTGGGCTGCAATGTCTTTATTCTAAAGGTATGCATATTTCCTCTCGAGAAGCATGAACCCTCCAATTGCGATGCCTTGCTTGGCACATCCGGTCGCCACCCTTTCTCTGTCATTTTATGAAGGTGAAATCAAACTTCCTTTTGATAGCAAGGTCACGAAGCGTTCTTGAAGTGTTCCACATTCCAAATCGTTGCGACAATCGAGCAATCGCAATCTCGTGAGTTTGAGAAGAACCCTCAATGTTTAAGGACATGCTCTCGGCTAGAGGATCCCTGTTGATTGATAAGAGACTCTAAGTGAGATGGTACAAAACAAAAGAACAAAATACTAAACAATTAAGTCGGATTTTAAACACTTACAGAGGATACTAAAGGGATAAGCATAATATTAAAGCGTTTGAGTCTATACTAAAGAGATAAGATCAATTCTAAAGACTTTAAGAAATTCGTAAAGTCCTACGTGTTTGTATTACACGGTTACGGGAAAATAATAAACACATACTAACAAAGAAAGTAACTTACGTTGGAAACGAAGACCATCGGCTATAGTCACTTCAATGTCCACATAAGGTAATTCATATTTTTGTTGAACGAGTGAAAAATGTTGCACATCACAAAGTCCAAAGAATTGTCAATTGGACAAGTTGTTCGACGATCGTCAGTGCTATATAATGCACTCTCACGCCAGTAGGTCAAAGTCCCACCGCTCACATATATCACCTATTATTGACTCCCAACAAGTGGCATTGTGAGCTCCAAGACTAGACCTTCTCCCCCATATCATTGCTGACGGCCAAAAATGGTTTCCATCAAAATCCTCCGCAACAAGAACGCCGCTGCAAAACAAAAGAATTATACTACGCGACGCCATGAAACCACGCCCTGAAATCTATTACCTTGCGCTTTCGTTGAAAGAGTCTCCTGTTGCCGCCGCAGACTCACTACGTCGTAGCTTCTCTACAAAACTAAAACCCAAATACAAGCTCTCTGCAAAAGAACAAGAAAAAAGAGACGAAGAGAAGGAGAAGAAGAGGAGCGGCAAAGAATGAAAATACACGATGATCACGAAAACCAAAAACACTACATGCTCCTTGTCATGTCAGCCAAAAGGTAGTTTTTGGGGGAAAATGGGAGGGATATTTTTGGGTTTTTTCCTTAAAATAACGGGATTGTCTCACGGCAGGGATTAAAAAATCAGAAGTTAAGAAAAGTGGGACTGAATAGTATAGTTTTTTGTCAGAAAAACTGAAAAGTCAGAAAGTGAACAGTCAAAAACTCTACAGTAATTTTCCCTTTAGTTTATTTTATCACGATATAATTTATATAGAAAAATACTATTGATGGGATGAGGGTAGATGACCACAGTTATTCTACAAAACCTCTCGAAGCAACAAAACAATCCAGTAGATAAAGCAGAGAACCACAAGAAGCATCTGCAGATCTGTTTCTTTACAAAGGCATAATATGCTCGAAACCAGTGATGAACAAATATCACATTATACATTCTTCCCCATATACCGGAAATAGAAAACTAAAGCGAATACCTCCCATAAACAAAACAAAAGGGCGGGCCGGACACGAACTATACCCTGTATACATCCCCTAACCCAAAAATTCTTATGTAGTATGTACTAGATTACATGGGAAATGAAGAAAACCAACTCTCAATCGGAAATCAGCTATCGATGTAAAAAAGGATCACATCATATCCAGCACAAGCAAACATTTCTAGAAGTCCACCTAATTGTCACTGCAACTGATTTTACAAGGCAAAAACAGTATGATGACCTGCCAACCCACATCAAAGCATCTCTTTTTCATACCAAAACTCTGATTATAAAACATTCGATTTTGTACATGTCTGGTGGTGATAGCACTTGGTTCAGGTCATGCAGTGAGAAAGTTTGGAAAACACTTAGTTGTAGATTCTCACAGGCTTTTCGAATGTGTGACGGTTCTGCACGGGTGAATAAAGGTTAAAGAATTTAGCTAATCTATCAGGCTACACCTGCAAAGCAAAAGTAGAATCAAATGCTCCAGATTATTCTACTTTACAATTCTTCAACCAAGCCACTATTAAATGCCAAATATTGACTAAAAACTCATGACTTACATTGTACATAACCGAAGTACTCTTACCTGATTTACTGTGTATGACCTTTTTGGAGCAGTGTCAGAGTGCTCCAAGCCAAGATATTGCTCCCAGGCCCCATAAACATCTCTTCTCTGTAATGTTTTCAAATCAGAAAATCAAATAACTCAGAAAACACATTTCAGAAGAAACAACTGAAAGAAAGTGAATGAGAGGAATAAATGGGAACTAATAGGAATTCTGTACCTGAAAACGACCAGATATAATATCCGAATCCTGAAGGTACTCAGGGCGACCCAGTGATAAAAACGCAAATTTCCACTGATCAAACATTACAAAATCAAATCTGAGATTCCTTAAGCTGCCTTTTGAGCTTGTTGTGCAAGTGCATGTTCCAGATACACACTAAAAGTGATGATATGCGCAAAAATTTCTTATATCTGGCTTATGATTAGCATTGTTGTGTTCACATGCAGCATATCAAGTACAGACACAGTTGGAATTGTTGCCTTCCAACGTAATAACATATAGCTCAACACAAATTGTGTTGGAAGGGAGAAACATCAAGAAACTATCCATGTTTAAAACTTAATAGCAACAAGATAATCACATTATAAAAATGACCTAGTGGATAACTATCACAATATGCAATCTGTACGAAAAGGATTGTCAAAATAAAAAGAAGGCAACAGCATATGAAGAAACTATAGTAACATATTAATACTAACAATTACAGGGGAGCAATAAAAAGTACCTTAGAGAACTCCTCATCCGGAACCTGCAGTTTCTTCTGGATTCGCACTTTCACCTCGGCCAAAGTTTCGCCTTCACGGATAGGCAAGAAAAAGGGCTCCCCAAAGTTCTGAATTTGCTGTGTAAAAAAATTGCTGATTCAGGCAGGTTCCATTGAGTTTACATATTTCTCCAAGAAACTCCAACAAAAAAGTCAAACAAGGGAAAGAAAAACATGGCATGCAAGTTGATAATCCTAAACCATCTTTATCAAATACAATCAATAGTAAAAAATAAAGGAAATGCCATATCACATGCAAAAGCAATAGAAAGAATACACATGCTCAACCAAATTTCTACAAAATCTTAACTCAAATGCTAGTGAAATGAGAACAGCCTGTTACTTATAGAATGCGATAAATAAATAATGGTGAAACAATTGAAATAATATAAAAGCTCTCAAATAGCAATAATATACTTACTGTCTGGTTTGGACCAGCATCCTTTGTAAAATGATAGACATGGATCAAGCGATCTTGTGGACCAAGATTCTTTTCTTCCTCTGGTATCTATTCAGATTAAACAACAAAAAAACAAAAAAAAATGAAGTAAGTTGTATAATTAACCTTACATTTTTTATGTCAACTTGCTTAAAAAGGGCATATGATTCATGCCATCCATGAGAGGAATTTCCTAAGAAAAAATCATGATTGACGAGCAGACTACAAAATATGCTTACCTCCTCTGCACGCAGCGTCCAGTATTGATCATTAATATTTTCTATTTTTTCACTAGGTACGAAGATCTGCCATGAGAAAAAACAAGGATGACGATTAAACTTTAATCTGGGGACAAACCCAGACATTTGCAGCCTCAATTAGAGGCTGCCACTTCTCTAAGGCCTACAGCCAATAACAGAACAACAAAGAATAGATCAGCAAATTCAAATAAAATTCTCATTCTTATTATCTGATTTTAACCTTGAATGCCTTTTTGAATGCTCAGTACTCTACATGACTAGGACATTAATCATTATTTGGAAGGTCTAATGCTTAATCAGGTAGTATATAACAACTGGCAACATTTATAGGATGATAAGTCAGTAACTACAACTTTTTCGAAAGTGAATAGTACCTTATATATCTTGTGATAGAAGACCTCAAGCAAGCGAATTTCAGCATCTGGCCGAGATAATTCAACCTATTTCAAGTCACATGATTGATACAGTCAAAACAAGTGCAAATTTTGTCAAGAATGGAACACACTGAATGAGAATAGCAAGAATGGATTTTGAAATTAAAAATCATAAAATTAAAGAAAAAACAGAAATTATTGAAAATAAATACTTTCACAAGTTTTATGAACCAATAAACAGGAACATATTGTTTGACAATGGAGACACACCTTTGTTTTGAGGTCATTTATCACATCACCCACAGTGCTATTTTTAGGTAGTCGAATAGTGTGAATCACCACCTGAAAATAAGTGTACATTTTACAAGCTTTAATAATATGAACATAATCAACTGTTAATACTAAGTGAGTATGGCCAGCAAGCACACCTCATCTTTTGTTGCATGATGAAATGCTACTTTGAGAGTTTTCAAACGTTGCAGTTCTGGAAGTGGAATATCCAAAGTTTCATAATACAATATGTCTGAAGCCTGCAGTAAAGACTACAACTTTCAGTAGTTATTACAGAAAAAATGAAACCGTAATTCATACTGCTGATTAAATATGAAGAAATATGAAATAACCTGGTTGTAATGGACCAGCATATCAGAAAGATGTTCCACGCCACGATATTTGATAGGTTGGGGTTTAGGCTGCTGAGAATAGCAGTTGTGAGATGTAAGCCGGATTTTTGTTGGATCATCCAACCCAAGGCGGTGAGCAACTCTTTCCACAACATCATCATAAGTATAAAGCTTCGACCTTTAAGAAGAGAAGAGACGATAGCCAATGTATCAAATTAAAGATACTGATATTAAAATTAATGCATGAATCAAACAACCACTGAGATGTACATCCTTGAATAATAATAATTAACTTCTTGGATGCCTTACAGCTCTAAGCAAAAATCATCCTCCTTTGGCTTATCTAACAATCGAAAATGAACAACCTGTAACAGCAAATGATGATGGAGATCAGATGCCTAAAGAAATTCAGTACACAAGGAAAAACTGGGAAAAGCAAATCCACATATACTATCTGGGATAAAATATGTCCGCACAAAGGGGCAGCCCGGTGCTACAAAGTTCCCACTATGCGGGGGGTCCTCCAGGGAAGGGTCGGACCACTTGGGTCTATTGTCCGCATAGAAAAGAAAATATATACATACCTGTCTATTATGGACATACTCCAAGAAAGAAGGAACATCGGGATAGCGATGCTGGACATCATTCTCTAGCGAGGGTGATTTTTGATAGCAAATAATATCACCATCTTCAAGCTGCAGAATACAAAAGCCAGCAGTCAGCTACAAAGCAAAACACACAGAAGTGAAAATAGCCACATTAAAAAGGACCTGACTGGATCGGAAGGTAACCCTCTTGTCAATATGTTCACACATAACTGTTGGCTCAAACTTTATTTCCTGGATAAATAGACAGATAGGTCAGGACATATAATTAAACAATATCAAATAGGCAAACAAACTATTACATTAAACAAGATGGGAATGGTTAGTAAATTATGAGGACTAGGGATAAGTTATAGATTCTTACCCAGCACTAAATAGTATCAAAAGTTCTCGAGAGTGTCTTAGAAAAGACATAAATCTATTTTAACTAAATTAAAGGTCTAGATCCAATATCAAGGGAAGCTTTCATGGAATTTTCCACAACAAGAACAATAACAAGTCAAGAAAAGAAACAAGAAGAAGAACAAAAACAAGAACTTTGCATTAACAGATAGCAAACCTCATAGAGTTCAATTTCTTCATTTGCAGGGAACCCAGCCATTTCATTTAATTTTGTCAAAATTTCAACCGGCTTCCCTAATGCTTTCACAAAGAGTCTTCCCACAAATCTAGGTAACCAATTACAAATAAAGTCACGGTAAGAATTCAATAAGAAAAAGCAACAGTCCATGATGTCACATGGATGGGGAATTAAAAAGTACCGGAGTTCTTCTTTTTCAGGATCATAAAACTTGAAGAAGATCAATATATCTTCCTTGGTCTTATCAGGTGGAGGGACAGGGAGCAAATTCTGTATTCTCAACAGGAAAAACAAGACAATGATATAATTGGTAACTAGTCACATTTGCATATGCTCTAAGAAGAAAACCTAAAAATCTATAGAAGTGGGCATTGACCAAATGTGTAACATGTTTGCAATAAATTGCATACCGGTCCAAGTTCTACTTCAAGAAATAGCTTCAGCTCAGCATTGTGTGCCTTGTTTGATACCTCTCTCAACTGTCCAACCTATAGGGCCAGAAAGTGCCAAAAATAAGTAAAGAATACCATTCACCCCAGACAGACCTCTACAAAGACTACAATCTTTGTTCCCTTCTACTTTACTCATAGGTAGTATGCTATTTCCCATGCAATTTTTATTAGAATTTTCTTGAGATACAATAACTGATCCCCCAGCCACACATTCCATAACTCTCCACAGAACTCCTGATAATTAACAAAGATTTCAAATAGAATTAATTAATTTAAAAGTTTCAAAAAAATAAGTTGGATCCTAATTCTCTAATTTTTTTTAAATTTTAAACATTAAATAATTTACTCCCCTCCCTTTCTGTTCAGAATAATGTTTAAAAAAAAACATTAGCTTGCTGCAAATCAAAACAAACATATGGTAAATACTGCCATGACCGTGCAGAAGGCTGGGACAATCATAAAAGTAAGATCTTGCAGCAAATACTGAATAAATTAAAAATTAAAATCCATGGTATCTTGTTAAACATGATTATAGTGGTAAGACAAACAGGGATCATGGATAAGAAATGAAAAATGAGATAGCTTAGTACTGAAAACAACTGAAAAGATGAAAAGTTCTTTATAATGACAAGTTCCCAGCTAATATAGATCTGAGGCACTCCAATGATATGTGACAATGCCAGAAGGATCTCCCATTGTCCAGTAACCGCTACTCGTTCATAACAAATAAAAATAAAATAAGGTCAATGTTATGAAGGCAGATTCACAAACCACAAAATCAAAAACTATGAAAATTACCACTCATATCACCCACCTTCTGATGATAAAATTATGTGAGCTTTAAGAAATTACTTACAGATTGGGATTCTTCTTGAGGACTCAATGGCCTGTTGGGTCGGTATGTGTGGTTCTGCCGCTTTGCCCACAGCCAAAATCGCTGCAATTGGACTGGAATTCCAAACTCTTTGGATACTTCCTCCTGGTAAACATATTATTAGATAAAAAATTAGTTGTAAATTCAAAACATAAAAATATGACTACACTACAAAGAAGATGAGGGCACAAAGCTTTAATAGTATGACAGTATCAGAGGTCAAGTGACCCTAGAACACGTTACCAAAAAGGTATAGATAGAAGTTAACAGGTACTTCTCAATTATTCAAAATACAGCAACGAACATAGAGATGATAATCCAATAATATGACATCCCACATACATTCATAAATAAGGCTAGGAATACACACAGGAAAATATAGTTAAGCACCTGCATGCACAATGACAGGAGGCTTAGTGATGCGCTTCCTCTAGGTTGGCACGTGAAATGTGCCAGCTGAAGCGGCAAAATTTATCTTATCTTAATTGAGTTGTGGTTTGCTATTTTATATGGATAGATTAGTTGGGTTGTTATTTTATTTTATTTCGATAGATGGATTGTTATTGGTTATTTTATCTTATGTAGATAGGGTCAGTTGGTTTATTATTTATTTTGGATAAAATAACCAAATAATAATTCATCCATCCACATAAGATAAAATAACAACCCATCTATCCAAATAAGATAAATAACAACCCAACTAACCTATCCACCCTAAACCCTAAACCACAACTCAAATAAGATAAGATAACCTTTGCCATTTAATCAACTTGAAGCGCATCACTAAGCCTCCTATCACACAACCAGGCAAACTTGACAGGAGGCTTAGTGATGCGCTTCCTCTAGGTTGGCACGTGAAATGTGCCAGCTGAAGCGGCAAAATTTATCTTATCTTAATTGAGTTGTGGTTTGCTATTTTATATGGATAGATTAGTTGGGTTGTTATTTTATTTTATTTCGATAGATGGATTGTTATTGGTTATTTTATCTTATGTAGATAGGGTCAGTTGGTTTATTATTTATTTTGGATAAAATAACCAAATAATAATTCATCCATCCACATAAGATAAAATAACAACCCATCTATCCAAATAAGATAAATAACAACCCAACTAACCTATCCACCCTAAACCCTAAACCACAACTCAAATAAGATAAGATAACCTTTGCCATTTAATCAACTTGAAGCGCATCACTAAGCCTCCTATCACACAACCAGGCAACCTTGTATGGCAATGCAGCATGACGCATTCCTATTTAGAATTATATATCAAGTTTATGTATTTACCTTTCATCTCATGCTCATGATTACTTGGTCTCTGAAATATTGATTATCAGTTAACTAGCATATTTCTATAATTTTTCTTTTTACTCTTTAGAACAAAAAACATACTTCTAGAGGAAATCATACCCATGTTGATAAAATCCACAGTAAAAACTCTAATGAAAAAACTAAGATTATTAGTTTCTCAGCTGATTTCTATATTTCTAATGTATTACACATTTAGAATATTATTTACTTCTTCAAATTTTATGGATCTTTTGAAAATAATTTTAAGCTGGAAACACATATGTGCAATGTTGTCCTCTGGCAGCCAGCACATACTGCATTTTAAAGCATTGGTATTTTCATTAATGCATTTCACATAAAATTTGCTCAAAAAAAAACAAAAATGTTTTTAAAAGGAATGAGGGGAAATTTTCCCATTGTGCATGTTAATTCCATTCTATTTGAAAGAGGGTGCAGCAGGATTTATAACTGAACAAACATAATTAAACCAACAGAGTAGGCTTTTGGTACAGAACACAAATAAGATAAACATAGAGAAGAATTTAAATAAAAATTGTGTTGACCTTCAGTCCCCAATTTTTCACTCTTACAACAAAAACAATGATAATAAGAAGGCTAACAGCAAGAACTACATCCGAAAAATAGTCGATCACCTCACTAAGGCACTACATAATTCTAATAAAAAACAAAATGTATAATAGGTTCTCATATTAACACTAAGCAAAATGACCAAAAAATATTCGGGGTAAAGAATTTCCAATAAAATTTATTAGACAAAAAAATAAAACAAAACGAAACACGGGGTATAAATAGCACGAAGACCGACCATGAAACAAAGAGAACTTCTAATGAAAACTCTGAAAGGTATAACTACAGAATCTATGGAAACAAAATGAGAAGGTATTTGAACATCCAACATCATTATGAGCATTACCTTGAAAACGCTGAAGGGTAACTGCTTCTGTATTCGAAAACTGCGGACTTTGTCATGGTCCACCAGATCAAAATAAATATCCTTTCCAATCTGTTGTGTCAAATCCTCATTTCTTGCAACCTGGAGCATAAAAAAAGGAGCAAACAATGCACAAGAAGAGACCACTAAAAGCAAGGCGGAAGACTCATTTGAGTAAAATAATGCAAAAGAGACCTTAATGATGGTATAAAGATGTGCCTCCGCTTTCTCCTTCTTCTTATGCTCTTTCTCTTCTTGCTCCCTCTTTAATCGTACCTAACAAATGACATAAAGCTTCCAGTTCGAGCATGCCTGGCTATAAACAACAAGACCACTAAAAAAAACGTTAAACACTTTACTTACCCTAAGGTGTTCAGCTATGTCTTTCTCGTCCACATTACATATTACTTTCTCCTTATCACTCTCACGAATATATACAAGCATATACGCGTTCGAGTATTTTGTGAATTTAAATGGGGTATTATTGAAGCCAGGATTTGTTTGAGGTAACTGTTGCACATTAGCAGGCAGGCACAAAGGAAAGAATCAGGAAAAAAAATAAGAATTTGAATAAAAAATGTTTCTGATGGCACACCTCTTCTTCACCACCATACTGCTCCTCCAAGGCCTTCTTCAGGTCTTCTTTTGTTACCCTCTCATCATCAAACTTATACCTGGATCAAGTATCATATCACTCGGATTAAAATAAATCACAAGTAGATCAAACAAATACTTATGTTGTTTTACAAGCTTAATCGGATAAAATACTAAAAGGCAGCCTGGTGCTACAAAGCTCCCGCTATATGTGAGATCAGGGAAAAGTCTGTCAGACATTAATATCAACAACTAAAATAGTTGGTAATATGTTGATATCTCAGCAAACCTTAAAAGCAGAGAAAATATTTAACCATAAAATAAAAAAGTGAAGTGTCTTGTTCTCAAGGCTTAAGTGCACAGAGCAATAAACTACACAACAATGTATAAGAAACAAGAGATACCACAGCTGCACTTGCTACATACCACTGATCAGAAAGGGTAGGGCGGATGAAAGCATAATAATGTCCACCATGCACTCCACCACTGTGAACAAGAACACTGTACCAACCAAACATTAGAATACTATTATAAATTCAAACAGCATTGAGTTATGTAGAGAAATAACATCAGGATGATAACCTGACTCACAAACACCAGAAGAACTAAGTGTTACTAATTATCTACAAGAGATTGTTAAATTGACAACGGGATCTAAAGTTTGAGTACAAACTCAATATAATCAATCAAATGTAAGTACAACTAACCATAGAAATTTCTTACGTAGATAAAAGGCCTTTACAGTAAAATCACCAAGTGATCAAACCATTGTGACTTCAAATCACAAGGAGAAAACTTAACAATAGAAGGAAAATGAAAATATATATATATAAAAGAAAAAAAAAGTGATAAAAATACAAAGAAAGATTACAAATTAATGAACTATTGCTACAAGACCTTTATTAAAGACTTGTTTGAAATTAATAAGGCTTCAGGAACATGAGTGACCATGAAAGTCTTCATCTTATTAATTATTACTATAGGAGGACTTCTCTTGAAAGCTTGTTTGCCAATGATAACATATTAGCTGCAACAAAAGCTTTAATGGCTAGGTGAATATTGCTTAGAACATGAAGAAAATCATTACAATTTTCATTCTCACATCAAAAAACCAGTCTTCCATATGTCTAGTACTTAGTAGGATGAAACGAAAAATCACAAATACATGTGTTGACCATCTGCATTCACTTAAAACAAATAAGATGCATGAGTAGTATTACCTATGAAGAGTATAAAAGTTGCGAACACTCTTGTCTGCATCAGGAGAAAGATATTTTCTATTCTCCCTATCAAGGTCAAGCTCTAGTGGAAACTCATAATGGTCATTTATCTGCATCAAAGAGGTTGGTTGTTAGCTCATAAAAAATGTCAGAAACATAGAGCACAAGCATCAGTCCAAAAATAACAAGGCCAAATTAAGGCCATTTTTGGATGTAGAGGACAAAAAAACTTGCAGGTAAAATAGATAAAACTGTAAATTATTTAGCCAAAGGGAAAGGTGAGCACAACAGAAGAGTTGGTCACTATCAACAGAGAAAGAAACTGTGAATTGCATAGAGAAAGCTACAAGAGAGATTACTAGATAGGTCATATTCCCATGCAAGGGTAATATATTAAAGTTTAAATAGTCATGGATAGTGGATAACCAGACAGACTGCAGACAAAATGGTGGCCAGTGAGAAGCAAATCCACATGGGAGGAAAGAAGGAAGGATATTTGCATTTCAGGAAGGGGCAGTTCTAACTAAGAAATTAAGAATCAAAAGTTTGAATTCTTTCGCCTTCTGCAGTCCCAAATAGTGTTTAATCTCGATCATTTTGTTCATGGTCCCAATTAAGACTGAATTTTACTTGCAAGTGAGAACTAACAAAAAACAGGAGATCATTGAAAATATGACGTAAATATCAGAAAACAAATAAAAAATATTAAAAATGAGAATAATATGTATCTCTTAGAATTTTAATTGTGCATCTAATTTTTTCATACCAAGGCCTTGCTAGCATGCGATTATAGTGATTTCATCAAGTTGATCATATAATTGAATTAAATCCTAGATTCATATATGACAGGCCACGACAAAGTTAACTAATCTAATTTAGATATAATTTGGCTTAATCAGAAAACTTAAAAAAGCAGTCATGGTAGAGGCCACAAACTGGACAGTACACAGCTTGGTTTTGGAATAAGCATAAGAAAAGGATTACTACAACAGTAAAATATACAAAGCTCTATTAAGGGGCGTTCATTTCACTGAAAGTCGTGGAGAAATCACCAAAGAGGGCTGACTTCCTTGTAATTCAATTGTTCATTTGTCATGAAGTGGGGGTTACCTCTACCACTTCGGCACTTCTATGATTTTGACTTAGGCATACTTCGCATGTTTTATCACCGAAGTGGGTGAAGTGGGCTCATATAAAACCCACTTCGGTGCCCTCTCACTTCTATAGAGAGGAAAGTATAACTTTCGCCAACTTTCAACCACTTCGGGGAAGTGGAACTTCCACGGATGTTTTCATTTCCGGATTCTTTCGGTGAAATGAACTCCCCCCTAAAGAAGTCATAATATATTATTACACGCAATGTGAACATGCACAGACTACTTGTGGTCATGGATTACAATGAGTTCTCTTGCAATTTAAGAAAGAAAAAATCTATTATCATTTAAAAAAAGTAAATTATCACCAAAAATCTTCTCAAACATGGCCAGAACTGTATGTTTTGACATCCAGAAAGTGAGATCGCGGGAAAACAAAGTAAAAAGGAAAAGAAATTGGGAAAACAAGGGCGGATGGGATATCACAAGCAAAAATTTCCAAAAAAAAGTGAAAGAAACAGACTGTTTGAAGAAGACTCATTTGGGCTGTTTCTTATGTATACAAAGGAAAACTACGCTTAGGTTGTTTTGAACACACCACAAGTGAAATGAATAAAGTCAGACCATTTTTACCTGAAATCAGGTGGAACCTGAAACCTAACTCATTCTCAGTTAACGCATTTACTAGTGATACAAAACATTACTCTTCATTGGTCTTAACACACACACACACTCGAAAAAAAAAAGAAAAAAAAAACTGCAGTAGATACTTATCAATAATACCAACCTTTACCATCGTATCCCGTAAGAAATCATATTCAAAACGCTTCAACTGAAGCTGCAATACTGGAGGGAAATCAATGAACAAGACGCCTTTCTTAGCATCCTGAGATAATAATCAATTCTCAATTAGTCATTAGTCAACAGCCACAAATAGATGAAAGGAAGAAAAAAATGAGATGCACGGCAAAAGAAAAACATTTCAAAAAACTATAAATAAATGAAAACAAATAAGCTTCAGAGAAGGCCACAAATTGACATCAAACTGGTGAATCGAGACAAGTTAAAATCTCACAAACACCTCTTTCTTCACTATTCATCATCATCATCATCAAACAAAGGTTCCAACTATACTGTAAAACACTAGCATTACCATAAAAAAATAGAGCACTTAAGATTATGGTTACATCTACTAATAGTAGGAACTTGAGTTGCACACAAGCATAAATTTACAAAATCCATAAAACTAAGATGGCTTAAGAACAGAAAACTGTACATTAAAAACTTCATGATATGATCTCAATATCTTATAGGTAGAAAATAAATAGACCTTGTGCCAGAATATTACCTAGTTATTTTGTAAATAAAGACACCTTGCCAAAAATTAGGACTGAGACTACATGTGAAGATAAGTATAAGCAGATGCTATAACAGAGGCATGAAAAATAAAAATATCATCAGCTAATTTTACTTTTTGTTACAGGTCGGTACTACAAAATAATAATTACTATTAACAACAAAATGTAGGGAAATTAAGAGACATACGGTGAAAGAAATAAAAAAGAATTTTAAAAGTTTCGACTTAATTCATGGATGGATGTTTCTGGTTTTATAATTGCACGATCTTGGTATCTCATGGAAGTAACAAAGAACAGAAGATTTGAAGTTTCAAGAGGAGCCAAACACAAAAAAAAAAAAACAAAAAAAACAAAAAAAAAAAAACTCTTTGAAATCACCATCTATGTCAACCAATCCACCAAGAAATCCAGACGTACCAAAGAAAAGCTAGCCTTGGACAATCCACCAAAAAAAACTCTATGAAATTACCATCTATATCAGCCAATCAGTTCATCATTTGAGAAGTTCTACATGATTTAACATCTTGAGCCACAAAATTTATGATCCGGTGGTTTCCAAACCACACAAAAGAGGTGGTTTCCAAGGAAATCTTCTCCAAAAAGTAAAATAAAAATAATTTGTCAAATGAAAACCATGAGAAAAAAACTATTTTAACTTCAATGTAAATGTTCCAAGAAGCATTCAAAACAAGGATCATTAGTCAATTACCTGCAGACCATATTGTTCTGCTTGATACTTGTTATCTCCTTCAAGCCGCTCAACTTCAACATACTTATCAAAAGAAGCATAAACATCCCGACAACCTTTAACATCTAGCTGGAGGTCTGCAAAGAAAGTAGTCAAATTTTATAGTGAAAATGGCATCAAAGAATGTATTTTAAGGTAGGATAAACTTTAACTGCAGTGATGACACACACCATAAAATGACTCCTTCCTACTCGATTTATAATCAACATTAATGCACTCAATGTAATTCATATGATGCCCTTCAAATAACTGCTGTATTGTTCCCTCCACAACAGTTCCCTGTGACAAAGTACACAATTCAGCAGCTGGATAGGCAGGATGAACCAAACATCAAAAAAGAACCTTCTCATTGAATAATTTCAAACCTTCATCTTATCCTCCAACTTCTCACAAAGAACTCGATTAAGTTCTTGCACATCATGTTGCATAAAAGAATCATATGTATCCCATCCAAAAGATTTGGTCAGCTCTTTCGTGGCAACACTGGTCTCGCTATATTGAAGCTTGTAGAAAAGGCTCTGCAGAGCCAATGGAATACTTCCAGATGGCATATCATTCTCTGTTGTAGGCATATGATACACAGCCTGGAAATGTAGTTTGCAACTATATTATGATCAACATATTAATTAGGCTGAAATAGAAATGGATGGATAATCCCCAGTTCATTACCTTTCGAAAATAAGGAATATGATACAAAGTTTGGAGAAGGGAGTTCATGTAACAAGTAGCTCCTTGATTCTTAAGACCAACATAGCCCGTCTCTTTTTTTGAATCATAACTCCAATAGTCAACAACCCTGCGAACTGCAACCTCAGCTTCAACTACACATGTGTCATTCACAAGATATCCTCTGGTTGGGTCATAGAGTTCACTTAGAGGCATAAATGATGTGAAGCCCCAATCACTTTCTCGTGCATTAAACTGATGTTGTGTTTCTGTCAAAAGAGAAAAGATTTCAAATTGGATATATAAGGACCACATGCATAAAGTATCAAACAGAACAAAACTTTGTTATATAAGAAAAAACTGTCTAATCTAACAAGAAAATCAACATCTCACAATGTTAAGAGCACTTCTAGAAGAATGTACAGCAGTTATAGTGATTATGTAATCAGCAACGCATGCAGATAATCTCAAGTAACAATATAAAAATAAAGAAAAGTCAATCATAAGGAATAGAGGAAGTATGCACACAAGTCATATGTTAAGAAAATACGCATGTAACTAGTTCAGTCAAAACAGGGTAATAATTTGAAATACAATGCAAGAAATTCTTTGAGAAAAATTATAGGGATACAACAAAGGAATACCTTTTCTTATACTAAATTTGTGATGAACTTGATTGATTACAGCCAAGCTAAATTGTGCATATCTACTCCAACCATATGGCAAGCTTGAAGAATCAGCAACATCCAGGTACATTGACAAATGGTCTACATTGTTTCCCTTTGGGAATATCAACACCCGCCTGGATTGAACAGTTCAATAATGTAAAGCAATCACTTCCCAAAAGCCTTAACTATAAGAATTCAACGAAGCATTGAGAAAGAGGCACATACCACTTGAAACCTCCGACTAAAAAAATGTCAGAATAGTGCTTCTTGACATTCAGCCTTGAGAAATTCTCAATAGTCCATGTGAAGCGCGAAGTTGAGGGGTCCTCCACCGGCTGGTTCTCTACCGTAGGAGCTGCCTCGGCTGGTGCCACTGGTGCCACAGACACGAAGAAACAAGTGAGAAAGCCATGGCCTGGATCATGAGCTCATTGAAACTAAACCAGAATAAAAAATAAAGCTGTCTTCCTATCACACCAAAGCCACACATCAATCCAGCAAAAACCTAATCAACCAAAGAATCGAGATTGACTGTTACCTTCCATCGGCTGCGGCACCTCAGCGAATTCCGAGTGTGGAACCAACATCTCATCATCTTCTTGCTGAAAAACCACACACAAATCTAATCAAAGCTCAGATCCATCAACAACAAGGCCACAGAACCCGGCCCAAATCACAACGAACCCAACTCCCGAACAATGAAATTCGCAATCAAACACCATTCCACCGCCACCCAAAACCCTAACATAACAAAGACCGCAACAAAACGCAGCACAAAATAAAAACACAAACAGATGAAACGATACTCAAACACGAATCCAACCAATTCCAAGCACCTAAAAATCGCCGAAAAAAAAAATACAAAAAATTCAAGATACCAAACGAAACACTCCGATAGATTGGGTTGGGGATCGAATTACGCACATCAACAGGAGCCGGAGTCATGATAGTCATGGATTGGCGACGAAGGCGGCGGCGGAGATCGGCGAGAGGCTTCGGAGCAGCTCCCAGGTTTCGCCCGGCGAGCAGAGCAACTGAAGAAGGGGAACAGACTCGGGAAATGGGTTTTATTTCAACAAGGGGTATTTTGGGAATTTTAGAAATTCAGCCACTATATAAATACCTAAAGTCCTATGTGGGAATTAAAGTATACCACTAACCAGTGACTTTGAGATATCATATCCCTTCCTCTTTTGAAAAGTAATACATTTTTTATAATATAATTTAGATTAATTTTCAATTATGATTGAAATTGCTTTAATTATTATTATTACTTTATTTTTTTATTTTTTTTTTAGAAAGGATGATAAACCACAAATTTTATTTATAATAGAGAAATAACAAAAGGGTTACAATCAATCCACTCTTACAAGAAAAACTTAAAATAAATATGACTTAGACTCATTGCAGCATGAACTGTGTTTCCCTCCACCTGTTGTTCTCCTCCCTCCTAGGTCTCATCGCCATTGGATCCCTGTGAAAGATCCAAATGGTAAATACATGTTCTTTTGACGCGTCACAAGATCTCAGACAAGAATCCTTTCAATCTACTTGACCGTGATCAAACCAGCATAAATACGTAACATCCCGGTTTTTCCTCCTTGAATATTGTCTAATATAGAATAAATGCCGGAGCTTAATGAGAAAATAATAATTGTATTTAAAAGACTTTAATGAATAAATAGTGTATTATCAAAAGTTGGTAGCCACTAATTAGTGTGACAACAATTAATGAATTAATTAATCTAATTTGTGACAAATAATTGGGTCAAAGGTTTTCTTATGGCAGCTAATACGGGCCGGGCTCAAGAGAGAAACGGGGGAAATTGAACTGAAGAGAAGGATGCTGGTTGAAACAAGAATTGAGCTCATTTGTTTTTCTCTCATCCCGGCAAGCAGGAGGTGGCGATGTGGGCTGCTCGGTGGCGTCTTGCATGCTTCGTTGGAGGAGAGGCTGCCACGAGTTGCTCCAGGTGTTGCTGCCTTGTCTGCGTCGAAGGAGAGGGGACTGGAAGAGGGGCGACATCTTCGACAGAGGAGGGAGCTCGGGGTGGAGTGAAACAGGAGGAACCTTCGGCAACGGCTGAGCTCCAGGCCTCGCCTCGGCCGTCACTGCATCACCAGCCAGCTCTGGCGCCTGGTCCTCGGCTCCTCTGTTGCGGCGAAATCAGGGCTCCAGCCTCTCCGGGTTCCGGCCAGCCTCTGTTGCAACCCCGGCGAGTATAAGATTCCAGCAAAGGAACTCAGGTGGGCAGTCGTTGTTGGTCTTATTGTATTAGGTGCTGGTGTATTGTGCAGTGATGTTTGCTCGCTTAGTTATGAAATTGATGGTGTTTGTTGATTGTAATTGTTGTTATTGTTGTTGTATGGTTGTAATAATTTGGGACTCCATGACTCAAAAAAAGGATTTTGAAGAGAAGCTTAGTCATGCACCTCATGTGTTCGATGAAATGTCTAATAGAGCTTTAACAAGCTTTGGAGTTATGGTTCTTGTTGTTTTGATTAGTTGTTGGGACAATTGTTCCGGTTGCTGCTCTAGTGTTGTTGTTCTAGCTTTTGATGCTACTATAGATGGTGCTGTATTGGAATGGGATTCATGGATTCAGAGAGGTGGTTTTGTAAGGAAGTTTGTGTAGGCCTTGAAGGTGTAAAGGTATATTCTGTGGAGTGATGAACTGATCATAATAGCTAGAGTGGAGTTGAAACTGTTGATGAAATGCTTCTTTGAGCTAGTGTATGTTACTTAGATTGTGTTATGTTGTTATAATTAGAAAAGGGAGTTGGTGATGTTGGTGCCCTGTGCCTGTGGCTGAATGTGATTTTGGGTGCTCTGTAGCTGCTGCTATTGCTGCTCTTTGATTGCATCAGCCTGAGTGTGAACCTTCAAAGATGGCTGTTGGTATGGAGTGTTCTACTCCTGTGTTGCTATAAGGTGTAGAAAATTGTTAGAAAATTATTGTATAACCATATGATTAGTTGTTAGTAATTACAATGTTAGGTAGATAGATTGGTGGATTTGTATTCATTGGAAATAAGAGATCAAGACCATGCTTGATGTTGTTTGTGATGCTGCTTCTTGCTGTTGTCCTTATGATCAGGAGTTGTATTAGCTGTACTGGAGTTGAAGCTTGCCTTGTAGTTGAATTGGTAATATGAAATCAAAGGAAGGGTACTCTGTTGAATGATTAGAATGCCCAACAAGTATTGTTGAAAAGAGTTGTTGAGAATGCTTTGCAATTAACATGTTTTAGTGAAGGCACTGTTGGGTTCCATACTATGCTTAACAGAGAACTTACATAGATATGTGGGGTCTGGAGTTCCTTTAGGGGGATGAGTAGTTTCCTCCATGGTCATTAGATGTTTGAAATGTGTATACTCAGTTGTAGTTCAGAGGATTAAGGAAATGGAGGGAATTTATTTGAAGATTGTCAAGCAAGTGTTAAGGTGACTATTAAGACTATTGCCCTTGTTGTTTGTCACTGTTGTTATCATTGCTGTTGGGAGGTTGCCCCAATGTGTGTT
The DNA here is from genome assembly GCA_026586065.1 of Dioscorea zingiberensis. NCBI lineage: Eukaryota > Viridiplantae > Streptophyta > Magnoliopsida > Dioscoreales > Dioscoreaceae > Dioscorea > Dioscorea zingiberensis. The sequence goes on along the minus strand of CM048819.1, from coordinate 62,239,117 downwards.
GTAAACCCTTGGAACTCTAATAGCTCCTAGAGCTACCTGCCCTTCTTAAGGGAGATTCATTTTGTTTGGCATCAGCTAAGGGGAAGCTAAGCATACTCAACTTAGCAACCACCTTATAGGACCAAGTTGTTGTCTAATAGTGGATGTAGAATGCCTAGAGCGTGCGTTGGGCCTTTGGCTCCTGGATCAAGGCCCTAGTATTTTCCTTGGAGGGTAACTTGAATATGTGTCTCTATGGATTAACGAGAGTTTAATGATTAACCTATCTCAAGATTGCCATGTTATAGATTTCATGCTCTATCGGGAAAGTAACATGCTTGAGTGTTGGGCCTTCGTCTTATTGGGCTTGGGCCCATGATTGGGTAGAAAATATTGTTAATTAGAGATTGGTGTTTTATGAATTAGTATTTATTATAGTGTTTGATGATCACTAGGGAAAGGGGAGGACAAGTCAGGATCTTCGCAAGGTCCAAGTCAAGCTTGATTTGCTTAGGACTACAGGTGAGTGGACCTACCAGAGCACTCCTCGTGTTTTGACTCGTTTTGCCGTTTTCTTTTATGTTCCTGGGCCAAGATTTGTTCCCTGCTTTGAGAATGCTTTTGATTATTTACATGCTATTGTAGATTGGTGTTTTCTCGTGATATGACTAGTCAGATCATCGAGATAGACATGAGATAGATATAGGACGCGTGAGCATCGACTTCGCTTCCGCTAGACGATCCTTGCTATGATGATGTGGCTCCATCGAGCTAAGACCAACGTGATACCGAAAGTAGAGGAAAGGTTTTCTGTTTTCCAAAATGAATTTCTAGCATCAAAACCTTGTTTTAAAATGAATTTATCTTAAAACCCTTTCTCCGACTCTCCTCGAGTGCTCTGCATCACTAGTGAAGACCTAGATCTGGAAACCTCATGCGGCTTCACAAAATTTCAGATCTGGGATACCTCGCCTATTTATCCTAGATCTTAGCAAGTTGATCCTACAGAGTTGCATTCGTCGATAGACGCCACATATCTAGACATCTCACAGACATGTAGACAAAATGTTAGTGATCGATGACTTCTCGTTTTCTGACATTATCAGATTAGATGATCTTCCCAATCATGTAAGATAATGCATGACCGCCCCGATTTATCAGATTTTCCGTGCATGTATATGAGTAGAGATTACTTTCCATATACAAGATTATATTTTCGCATGCACCGGTCTTAGTTGACCTCGACAGTGAGGGGTCACATATATCATCGAAGCTCTCAGAGTCACCCTCTTTCTTACTCACCTCGCCTGCGTGTAAAGCGTGCGTAAGTTCGGTACAAGCTAGCACCTGCGGAGATGCGAGGACTCTTACCGGCTCGTGTCCCACACACATTTTCCTTTCCGCTGTGTACTCAGAGATTATATGTTTATGTTGTAGTTGACTTTCGGAGACTGCACCTGCACGCGGTAGTCTCAGGTGGGTGATCTCAGACGATGTGTCTCTTCCGCTCTAAGAGTTCCCAGATTTATTATGATTAATTATTATCGCCTCGCATAATTCCGTAATTTAGATCGATTTGATAGAAATTTTCGCTCAGTGGTGCGACTGAAGCCGGTCGGTGTGACACGTATCCCTATTGGGGATCAGGGTGTTACACAACAAAAGAAAGTTAATATCACGGATAAGTTGTCAGAAAACACGTTGTTTAACTCAGAAACACCGTCGATTTCTTTCTTCCCACGGGTCCAAATGACTGTCATCGTTAGTAACTCCCAGGCCTTTCTCAGAGTTTGATTTACCCATGATGAAGAGGACAAGAGATCATGTATACTCTCGACCCTGATAGTAGATATGTGAATGTGGAACATATTTCTATAATACTCCCAAATTCTGTGTGCCATGATGTATTGGAAGAAGAGGTGGGCAATTATCTCATTTTCTATCCCACATATGTAGCATTCGACTTGAGTGCCCCTCTATATTCTTTTAATAAAGTTGTCCAAAGTTAGTGCACGTCTTTCCCGAGCTAGCAAACCACATAACTTGATTTTAAGCGTACAGGGGAGCTTTCAGAAACTCATACTCAAATCAATTCTTATATCTATGTCCATACGAAAAGGGAATAGAGATTTCACAGTGAAGACCCAGTTTGTGGTTAGCCGCTAGATTCTTTGGTCTTCCCTAATCCCTTGGATTAGTGCAAGATAGTCTTCCTCCTCTTTTTGGGAGAGGGGCCCCGGGAGGAGCAGCGAGTGCCCCTTTGGATTCTTTCCCGTGTATTGTGGATAGTTACTTGCCTTCTCAACATCAAGGGTCGTAGGGACAAAATTGCTTTAATTTTAGAAAAATAATAATAATACGAGTATATAGAATAGGGGCAAATTATTTATAGGTCCCTGATATTATTTGACATTGTTTCTCACCAAAACACACACACTCAAAATACTATTACACTAAACCTCTACAAACACCCCCAAAGACCCCAAGACAAAAAAGAAACAGTGCCAGGGAGTCCAGGATTAATAATTAAATAACTAATAGAATCATAGAATCCGGTAATGCATACACAAATATTTTTATTTGTAAAAGTATATAGGTAAATATGATTAATATAAAAAATATTAAAACTTTCCATATTTTTACACTAATTTCCTCATTATTAACTAAATTGTTTTTTATTTTTTTATTGATGAAACATTTTATATATATATATTTTGGTTAATTCTGAATTTTGCTAATGAGTAATTAGGACCCTTCATCCATGGTTAGTTACATGGTTAATGGTCCATTGGGAATTTATGGGAAATCATTTTAAAAATATATATTAAAAACATAAATTATGAATAAATTTTTTCTTAAAGATGTCAGAAAATAGATATTGGAACCCAATTTGAAAACAAACTTTGCCATTATTCTTGTGTTGTCATATTCTTATATTTTGATATTTTCACACCTCTTGATCGGTTAGTAGATATATATTTATAAGGGTAATTAACTATAGGTCCCTGCTACAATGCCCAACTTCCCATTTGGTCCCTGGGGTAGGTGAGTGTTGGGGGTGTAGCTACAGTGTGGGGGGAGGTCCCTGTGCACTGTTTACAGGGACCTATAAATAGTTATCCCATATTTATATATTTATTGTGCGGAAAGAAATTAATATTTAACAGGTCCATTTTGTTGTTATTTCCCCACCAACTCCACGCAAATTAATGAATTATTAAATAATATATTTTCTCATAATATAATCTTACTTTACAAAGTAAACAAAAAAAAAATCAAGTATATGGAGTTTTAAAAGTTTTGGAAGGACTAGTCGGGGGTGAACCTGGTGGTAATTGATAATGGCAATAACCTGCAGTGTATGGATGAAACAAAACAAAAGATGCTTTAAGCTAAACAATGTGTTTGCCTAATATGTAATATCAATTTTCCTTGTACTCTTTTGTTTTGATACTATTTATACAACAAAAAAGTCACTAATGAAATTTATCGTCAGAATGAGCCTGGAGTTTACTCAAGATCAACAAGAACCACCTAACCCCAATGTAAATTTTTAAGATGAGACACCATTAGAGTAGCCCAAAGGTGAAGGGCGCCCAACTTTGATTGTTGTCAGCCAAGGCGACAAAATGGCTCTCACTCTGTTCCCTCAACCTTACTTTAAATATACCTCATCAGGTTTGGGTTAGGATTTATATAAAATCGTTTGAACCAATTTTTATCCTAATGAATTTGGTTTATTTTTTATTTTTTAATTTCAATGAAGTAAATGACATTTCTCAAGTCACATCGAAGAAAATGGATTATTTTTTTATTTGTCTAACGGTAAATTTGTTAGAATGGAAATTATAACAACTATTTGTAATTAAATTATATTCTTTAGTATTTAGTTTATATAATTATATACTATTATTAAAGAGGTTTATTGCTAGTTGTATTTGTATAATAAAATTAAAAGTTATAATATACAAATCGTATAGGCTTACTAAATGACTGAAACCATTAATTTTTTCTTAAAATCATTAACACCACCATCTCTAGATAGCTTGAATGGATATTACCACCTTATTTCATCAATTATTCAAGAAAATATTGTAATAAAAAAAACATGACCCAATATATAAAATATAAAAACAAAGATAATTTTTAAAACTACTCGCAACACACCTTGTAAAATCAATTGTGTATATACATTTTTTTTTCTAGTGCGTTAAAGCATGTGTTGAACCAACAAAGTATTATTAACCATCGGTGTTCTTACTGTCTCCGTTTATCTACCACCCCATGAGAAAAACTTTATCATTTTTTAACATTTATTACAATTCAATTCAACAATCTTTGGTCGATTTTTATTGCACTTTTGAGGTAGCTTGTGTCAAGTTGAACTTCACAAAATCATGTTTCACCCAAAATGATAATGATAAAAATTTATCAAATTTCATATTATAAATATTATTTATTATCAATTTTTTTAATAAATCAAAACTTCATCATAACAAGTTTTATAAATTCTTTTTCAATAAAATTCCAATAAGCAACTTAAAAAATATATTAAAAAAATACTATAAGGAATATGCACCAACAATATAATAAGATTTATATATATATATATATATATATATATATAGAGACGCGATAGGGTGAGATTGGTTGGATCAATCCGACCGCCTCCCATTTGAGTGTTTTAAGGATTTTCAACCGTACAGATGGAAACATTTAGTATGTCAATTTTCAAACCGTTTGATCGGTTGAAATTCTATACCGTTAAGATTTTTATAAAATAAAAACCATTATGTGAGAGGACTAAACGATCACAAAATTATATAAAGATTGACATACAAGCTAATTTTTAGATGATCTTTGTATATGTATGATTGAAAATCTTTGAAACACTCTCTAAGTACACGGTTGGATCTGCACAATAATCCGACCGACCTCACCCTATCACATCTCTCTATATATATATATTTACTTCCATATATTTGCAAAAAAACCCACACATTCTTATTAAAATCATAGTCCTAGTGGGAATATTATTTCCGAATCCTTATGTTAAAAAAACATATAAATTTTTTGCTAATGCCTCCTCGTGCTCGCAGATTTTCGCATCTTCGAAATCCACCGTGGATCTGGAAAGTGAGCTCTATTTCTAGGGTTAGGGTTTAGTTCCCCAGGGTTTGATCTCGTTGTTCTTCTTATCCGGAGATTGTCAATGGGGCCGAGACGTAGATCTAAAGGGAAGGTTGATCGGGAGGCGGAGGAGGAGGAGGAGCGGGAGGGGGGGTCGGTGGTGGTACTCAGTAGCAGCGACGATGAGGAGGCGAACAGGGATTTGAGCCTCGAGATCGTCGAGAAGGCGAGAAATCGCAAGGGAAAGCGGCGGGTGCGCGGCGAGGATGATGCAGCAGCGCGGACTCCGCTGGTCGATCTCCTATCGTCGGCCTCCGACGAGGGAGTTGATGATAGGAATGATGGTGAGTTGGTAGTGGCGGAGGAGGAGCGGGAGGAGAAGAAGAAGAAGAAGAGGAAGAAGTCGAAGAAGAGTGTGGAGGTTGCGGGGGAGGATGGCGCTGTGAGTATACTGTTCTCTCACTTCATTTACACTTTTGATGCAGCTCTTTGTGTTTTGAAATTACTGAACGGAGTAAGAATTAGTTTGTTTTCTGGTCGACAGTCTGAATTATCTTTGATTTTGACTGATTTGAAACTTGAGGGCTGAATTCAACTTTCAGCACTACGTACCTCTGAAAAATTTATGTACATTGGTATATGCCTATCTAAATTCAGCTAGTTATTACCATTGGGAAGTTGGTAATTGTATTCTTGCTCTTTCAAAACTCCAATTTTGAAGCCTCTGCAATCATGTGTTTTGTAGGAATGTACAATTCAAGTGGGATTTGCTTGCAATTAAGCTTCTTCATGATGCAAAATGCTCTTATTCTTTTCGTGCTTATTTGTGTATAAATAACAATTGAGACGAGGTAATATGTTGATGCTTATCCTCGGTAGCCACAGGCCGAAATGCTTGTCAAGGGGGAGGATCCATTGGGACTGGCTGATTCAGCGCTTACTGAAGTAAATGGTGCTTCTGACTCGACTATTCTGCCTGAACTTGTAAGTATTACATCCCTATCAGATTTATCTGAGGACAAATGTAGAAGTGATAATAATCAGCAACTTGATTCTTGAGTTATTTATTTTTAATAACTTCACACATATTCTTTTCCGATAGTAAATGCTTTTGTTTGTTTGGACGAAAGCAGATACAAAGGATGTGACATGATTCAGATGTTTCCTTTTGGCCATAGGTGAATCAACTCGGGAAGGATGGTGATCTATTAGGAACGGAGGATTTGCCGATTAATGAACCATCAAACAATGCGATTTTGCGGAAACTTCTTGTAAGTCTATTTTTTTTTTTTGCAGTGATCTTCTGTGTTAATTTTCTGTTGACTCTTTTTGTTTCTTCTTGTCAGCGTGGGCCAAGATATTTCGATCCTGGAGATAGCACTTGGCGAGGTAATTGCTACAACTGTGGGGAGGAAGGTCATGCAGCTGCTAATTGCACTAAGGAGAAGCGTCAAAAGCCATGCTTTGTTTGTGGGATGTTTGGCCATAACTCATACCAATGCACTAAGGTGATCTTTGCAAAACATTAATTTTAGAAAACTTGCATACAAGTAATTTTATATTTTTTTTAGTTTCAGCTGTGTTTCATTTATTTCTTGAAGGTTCTGTTTCTTCAATCTTGGCCTTGAAATATGAATGCATATATGTTTGGTTACATAGAATATGGTTTTGGTGATTGACTATAAGAGAAAGAAACAACCATCACACAAAAAGAAAAGAAGAAAAAAAAGAAAAAAAGAGAATTAGATTGCATGAATTGATGCATCCTTTTCTTGAAGGACAATTTTGGCAATTTCCATGTTCACCTTTGGAGTTTATGTGGAAAGTTTATGGACCATATAGAATTTCCATAGTTGGGAGATATGTTGTTCATCAACCCCATATCAGTTCTCCCTAAGATGCCAATACAGGATATTCCTGTAGCAGCCTGTTCATTAACTATCTTAGTTGCATCCTTGGGACTGATTAGGCTGCCCTTGAGTTGAATTTCAGACTCCTAATCGTTTCGAAACGTTGAATGATGATTGTCAAACCCATTTATTGGAGTTCAATGGTTATATCTAGGAATTTTGGAATTATATTTCACTAGCATTTCTTATCCTACTTTCTTTTCCACTGCCTCCTCATGCTGTTGGGTGTTTTTTTATATACTGCCTATAGTTATCATGTTGCTCTATTTTGATATGGCAGCACCCCTCAAACAGTGAACTGTATAATGAGATTGTTTGTGTGGTTTTATTATAGAATCTTATTTCCTCTATTTTGATCTAATAGTAATTAGTCTTGATAAGCAACCTTGGAATCAATGTATTGGTTACCATCTATGTGATAATATTTTCTGAAACGATTAAAACTCAAGTTAGAATATCATAAATGACAAGGAAGATGGTAAGTGAAGGACCAATCTTTTTTCGTTTATCAACCTGCCTTCGTTGCACTACAACCCATTTTCTTCTTTTTAAATACCGGAAAACACTCCTAGAATTGTAAATTTGCATTGTTACTTGCTGAACTATTGGTCTGAATTTGAGCTTGGGTCTGGACCAATTTGATAAAGCAAAACCCACTCTTCTGACATGGTTGATCTTCAATTTGATACAACGTAAAACAGAAGACGCTGCTCATGCATGTGCAAAAAGTAAACGTTGTTCTTCAAACCTTTGATGAAATTAAGGCTCAAATTTATGAATGCTAGGTTTCTTTTCTGAAATGGTTCTTAGTTCTTTTATCTCTTTAAGAAGTAAGTGTTTTTATATGAGCTAGTTTGGGGGTTAATCTTGGATTTTACATTCCACAGTTCATTGTAGCTTAGAACTTCTGTCATTTTGGCTAGTTCTTTTTTTTTTTAATTTAATTTTTATCTCTGTTTTGCTAAAGTTTTGAAGGCATGATTGTTGAATATTTTTTGTTGCCTTTAAAATATGATTCTGACCTTTAAAATGGAGTTTTTGAAAAAAAAATTGAAAAATACCTTCATAATCTTCATCTAGATAATTTTCTACTTTGTTGTTGTTTTGGTTTTAATTTTTGTTTCTGTTTAATTTTAGGGGCAAGATTGCTATATTTGCAGAAGAAGAGGTCATATTGCAAAAGACTGCCCAGATAAACATCAGAGGAGTTCTCAGAATTCTAAGATTTGCTTACGATGTGGTGATGTAGGACATGAAATGCTAACTTGCAGCAATGATTATGCACCTGATGACATTAAGGTTTATAGCACAAAATCCAAATCAGCATTCCAATCGGGTTTCCACCAACACGATCAGAATAATCTTACCATTGTATTTTTTGGCAGGAGGTTCAATGCTATATCTGCCAAAAGTTTGGTCACCTTTGCTGTGTTGATTTCAAGGATGGAGGTTCTCAAGAGGTTTTTTGCTACATTTGTGCTCAATCTGGCCATACTGGTGTGGTGAGTCAACTAATCAACTCTATTTTATTCATGTGTTTGATTTATATTATTCTCAACTTTGTGGATACATCTGTATTTTATATGCTCCATTTTATTAGGGATGCGCAAAGCAAAGTACCAATGACATTGATACACCACCCACTTTTTGCTACAAATGTGGTGGTGAAGGACACTTTGCACGCGGTTGCATTAAATTTGCCAAGGTTACCGAATGTTGTGATACAGCTTCTTTGAAGTCTTTGCTGTTTCATTTTTCTAGCATTAATAAATTGCCAAATTTGTGCAGTCTGATAGGTCTGATATGTCCAGGGGTTTGCATACTCCCACTAAAAAGAACTCTTTAGGTGAATCATCAACACCCTCTCGGAGATTTGCTTCGGTTGGGTCTTCCAAACGAACTCAAAAATTTGTGGAGGACAATAAAGTTGGATTCCAATCATTGCCTCATCATGCTAGAAAAACACACAAAAAACAAAGAGTGCAAAATGATGGGAAGTGGAGTGGGACACCTAGGATGTCCAGGCCGAGAGGTGGCTGGATTGTTGATGATCCAGATGACATGCCAATGGGAAAGTATAAAGGCAATGATTGGGTGTCTCCTTCAATATACACAGAAAGGTATAATAGGTTTCAATCCACACCATCTAGCGGGCACTATTCTAGTTCATGGTCGCCTCCCAGGAAGCACAAGTTTTTCTCAAATTCTCAATCCTCAGCTAATTGGCATGGGCCCTCTGGTTTTAGACCTGGCAGATATCAAGGTCATTATGGAAGATATTAGTGCCAGGAATGTTCTTGACAGTTCTATCTGAAGGTAATGCTGGATAATTCCAATCTTCTTCAGAATATGTTCTATGCAAGTTCAGCTTACTGCATCTCACAAATATATGGGCATCTTTAACTAATGCATTCCCTGTTGGACTTTGTTATTGTGGCATGTTCTATGTTTGTAATTTTACTGATTGAGTAAAAAAGTTAAACCAGTCATAGTCTTCTCTAATGATGATACAAATATCTCATCCAGGTGATGCAATAAATTTTTCCGACTTCAAAATATGTTTTCATGTTTAATTTACTATTTTAACGGCCTTCAAGTAATTACATGGACTTGTTGCGTTTTGATTGTGGGCATTGCCTCCTTTTTTTTTTTTTGCATTTCTTTTCTTTCATGCCATGCCTTCATCCCATGTTTTGGTTTTTATGTGTTAGGTAGCAGCTTTTCGAAGGGGAGCCTTGGCTCAACGGTAAAGTTGTTGTCATGTGATCTGGAGGTCACGGGTTCAAGTCGTGGAAATAGCTTTTTGCATAAAAAGCAAGATAAGGCTGTGTACAATAGACCCAAGTGGTCCGACTCTTCCCCGGACCCCGCGCGCATGCGAGAGCTTTGTTACACTAGGCTGCCCTTTTTAGGTAGCAGTTATTCATGACTTCACTTTGTAACATTTATGTTTACTAATGAGATGTGTGCAAAATAAAATGTTACATTAAATTATGGTGATAGGAACACCTCGCATGCAAACAAAGTTTAGGCTATTGGTGCCTTGAGAGATGAGATTAGCTTAAATGCTTGTCTTTAGCAGATTATTCTTGTGCATGCCAGGTTGAAGAATGAAATAGCATTTCAAATTGTAGGGTTGGAAAGTTGAGTATTTTGTTGTCCTTAAATATCATGCCTAATGTTCTTTTTTTTTTTGGACAAATTGATAAACCCCATTATAAGCCCAATTGGGACGGGACGGGGCGGGGAATGGACTATCACAAGACTGTACGCAGGGGCACCCGTGCCCCTGGACCCCGTGTCTGTGACTACCAAACCCCACCCCGCTTTCACTCCGTCACATGGGATTCGAACCGTGGTTCTCGTCCCATGTGCGGAGGACCCTTGCCGTTCGACCAAGAGGTCTTTTTTCATGCCTAATGTTCTTTTGCTTCTATATTTTGGAGTGTGTTATGCATGCTTTATTTCAGTGAAAAAAACTCCTGGCATGTGTAAATGAATTTCTTTCTTCTACTTTTTTTATTTTCTTTTTCCTCCTTTATTACTTTTGGTCTCTAGCCCCAGCATTTAAAAGCTTTTAACATATGATGGAAGGCCTCTTTGTTCCAATGTGCATGCAAATTAACCCTTGATTGAAACTGATTTGAAGAGAGTGTTTGTCAATGCCATGACACAGGAAAGATGCGCGTGAGTAATGTTCAAGAATTCTGGGGTGTATCATGACCATATAAAAGTGCATCTCGGTTTGCTGCATAATCTGTCATGATGTAATCTCAACATGATGGCTATTCTTTTATGTTTGTTCTATGCTACTCTTCACCTTATACATATAGATTGGCATGAGTTCCCCAATAAGCTACGTTTAAATTTTCATCGATCTCCCAAGAGTTTTAATATGTATTGGGCCATGTATGTTCATTTGCTTCTACAAAATTGCCAGTCCTTAACAGTGAAATTAGAATGCAAAATCAACTTAATTGTATTGTTGCAAGTCAGACACTAATGCCACACCTTATAGGAACAAGTTTCCATATTGCCAGTTTTATAATTCAGGCATATGATTTTCCTTTTTTTGAAGTTTTCCAAACAGTGTTTTTGCTTTCTTCTCAATTTACATTTCTCTTTCCAGCCAGATTATCATTGGCTACAGTAAACAAATCCATCTCAGTCCAGACGAATTTTACAGGACATCCTAATCATCCAATGGGGTCAAAAGGGCTTAGAAATGCAGACAGGTTTTCTTCAACATACCTCACAAACTTAACCCTGCATGCATGGAATTGAAAAGATGGTCATAATCAGTCAAGACATGGAACATCATTGAGATTTAATAGTGAGATGAAACTAAGTGCTACATGCCTCTTGACTCATAAGAATTTCAATGGCTATATTTGGATCACCATCAGCTGCTGCAAGGGCCACTTCTGCATGGGTCTGCATAAGAGGAAGTATCGTATTCAAACCAGTTCTATATCAAGATCTATTCTTACTCTCTTTCAATGCCCTTTCTCATCTAATTTATTTTACCAATAAAAAGCACTTTCTCATCACCAAATCATTGCTCAATTTTCGTTCCATTAATTATTGATCAATGGAGTGCCACAGAACAAGAATACATGCATGTATGACCAGGTAAAAGGTGCCTAATTTCAAGATTGCATGAAAACCAAGTAACTATCTTTGTATAGTACCTTTTCAAAGCCCATAGCCACAAGCTTCTTGAGCTCTTCATCAAAGCTATCTACAGCCTGTCTCAATCATCAAAGATCCATGAGAGCACAAAATAGATCAAGGAGAACATAACCATATAAATTAATTATTTAAATCAATAACCTGAGCATATGGAGTTAGACCATCAGCCGATTGAGTATCACCGGTTGGATTCCTATGCAACAAAAGCACAAAAAGACTCACTAGAAATAACAGGTAATAATCATACATCCTTTGTAAATCTTGTTACCATTAGTCAAACTTAAGAAAGAAGAAAAAAGAGAGGGTATCATACTGAAGATTGTATTACCTAGCATCCAATGTTCTTGGTCCTGTTGTTATGGGTGTTGTTTCAGAGGGACGACTTGTTAAAGAATCATCCAAAAGCCTAGTTTGCAGACCCAAATCAGATTCATCTACAGATGATGGCGGATTCTGTGTAGCACCAAGAGTCCTCCCCCTCCCAGGGAATCTGCTGTCTTGAGTTGACTACAAAGTTATGAGAAGTAATAATGCTTAAGGACTGTGGGCCAATCAAACACAGTGGAATGAGCTGGAAACCAACTTGCAGGAAAAAAAAATGAAAATATGTATCACAAGCACATAAGAATAAAGAATTATTAGTTATTATCAATGATTGAAGAAATGAAGGAGAGGGATTCCAACTCCAAGAATATACACACGAATACAATACCAAGTTCTGTTAGTTATTGTCTTGTAAATACCAAGTTCTACTAGCAAATAAAAATTTCAAACACACGGCAGGGGATATCTAACATGGAATAGGAGTGCATGCAAACATGAAAATTAATAAACAAATGCTCCAAGCCTATTGTTCTATGAACCATGCCAAATTAATGTTGCATTTATTAACATGAAGTACCAAAGTTTCATCTTCTGGAAAATAAATAATTTGGTTTAAGAGGCATGCGATCTTATACAAATCATAAGCTTTCAGTAGCAGAGAAAATAAAACCAAATAATTCAATAATTGAGATCATGTTTAAAAAATCATAGCTTTGATATGTAAAATAAAACAATAGAATTCTAAAAGACTCAATACAAGGTATATTTATAAATTAGTCTATTGTTAACAGTTAATCAAAATGCTTAATACTCACACCAACCATACTTTACAGCTTCTTAATATGTTTATGTATACTTTTGAGATCCACATGCATTTGTACCTGTGATTTTCCTAGTGGCTATAGTAGTTCCCCTTTGCCCTCTAATCTTGGTTGGAAAATTCTAGATAACAATGCTTCAATGAAGCGACAGAGATATATTTGTAAGAAGATGCATATTTATAAAGACTTGTAACCAAAAATTTCTGAAATGTATCAATAAAGAAAAAACACGAACATAATGAATAAATTATAAATGTTATGATTACAATCCAACAGTTGCAGTTCTACATAAAAAAAACCCTGCAGTGAGAGAAGGTAGGTTAAGGATGCAAATCTACAGCAAGTATAGTAAAATTCATCATCATTAATCAGGCCTCTCAAGTCAATAAGTTCATACGATGCTAACTAATCACCTGAACTCTAGTCTCCCTTTGTGGCATCCATGAAGAAAGGTTCCTCCACATGGATCCTGAAGTAATCCCACTGCACAGAAAAGGAAATACAAGATTTATGATTAAATACTCCAAAATATATAATTGACCATAAAATTAAGAAAAGTAATATACCTTGATGTCACAGTTGTATTTGAGTGAGTGGGAAGGTTACCATATGTGGTCCCACCAGTGCACAGAATAAAGCCAGGACGTCTTACACAAGCTGACTGATAAAAGATAAAAACAATTTTTTCAAAGATCCGCACAGGGAACCAGCATGTATAAATCATGATGAACCTTTCATCATGCAACCGTTGATTTATCTTGTCACAATTAAGACTGTTCAGACATGCAAACCACTTGAAAGTATTATGGAGATCAGAGTAACTTACAAGCAATGAGGAGCTCTCAATAGACGAATAGAATGATGATCCAGGCAGCAGGTAGTTGAACAATCCGTACGTGTCTGAGAAAGAAAAAAAGACTCCCTTGATTATTCTGCTTTTTAAAAAAAGACAATACATATATATATATATATATAATACAATAAGACCTGCCGGAACACTGTTTCGGTAAAGTTGCCTCCTATTTTGGCCCTTGGAGTATGTTTTAAGGATTTCCAACCGTATGGATGGAAAAAACATAAAAAAATAAACTAGCATGTCAATTTTCATACAATTTGGGAACTTGTAACGTCTTCATCTTAACGGGTGAAAATTTATAGAAATCCTACCGATTCAGAATTTCACCCGTTAAGATGAAAACCTTACAAGTTCTCAAATTGTATGAAAATTGACATACTAGCTTATTTTTCGATGTTCTATCAATCCATATGGTTGGATTTCCTCAAAACACTGTGCAAGTGGGTCAAATGGAGGCGACCGCACTTGCACAGTGATAAGGCCAGCCGCATAGTATCATGCCCGTATATATATACATATATATATACACCATGACGAATAAGAGTGTGTTCATTGGTGCAGGTGCATTTATACATTCAGAAGGAAAGAAGGGAGGAGTGAAGAGAAAAAAGAGCAAGAACAAGATTTAAAAGAAATGGGAGAACGAACATGCAAACCCTGATAGGATGCCACACAAGTGCCCCAGCAACGATACATTTGATGCTAGCAGCTGGAACAATATTAACAGAATCCAGGGATACCTGCAAATAACAGTTATTTAATTCCAATGTGGTTTTCTATTCCATGTTAAAATACAACACCTATGGAAACTTGAATGGTGAAAAAATGAAATGATAATTCTGTTGAATGGTCAGGGTACTTACAATTTTGATGGCACATTGAAGAGGCCAAAAACACTGCAAATAAAAAGGATACATCAACGCTGAAATCAAAGGCTAGTACATGTCACTTTGTGACTAAAATCATACATTTATTTCCAAATAACCTCATATCTTAGAATAACAACAGGGCAGAATACATCTGCCCACATAAAAGAACTGCAATGTCAGTATGAAATAATTACAGGATAGTATAAATTAAAGAATAAATATGCAGAATCTATTTATCTATAATTAAATTAACAGACCTTCTAGATTGTGCTCCACTTAGACTGGTCTCTATGACAATGAAGGCAAATAAGATTCCAGAGAAACCTATTGCACACTCATTCAGAAGGAAGAAAGAGCGAATAGGATTGTGCGCCAGGACCAGAGCAATGAAAATGTGGAAAATAGCATTGCACGTAGCAAGCAAAAACATAAGATATAAGAGGCGAATAGATCCCATGATCCTTTCCAATTCTGTGCCCAGAGGAACCAAAGCCAACATGTTGAAAACAACATGCAATAGTGAACCATGGAAAAACACTGCTGTATAAATCCTGTATACTGAAAAAAGAAAACAAAAAGTGTATCAAAACAATAGTTCTGAAAAATCTCTTTTCATTAAATTATAAGAGATCAGACTGAAATCATAAAATCAGGAGGAGAATAGTAATGTCTACCCAAATTATTTTTCAAATGATAAGTGCACCGGACAATTCAATCAATGCTGATATAAGGATGAGGTAAATCTTATGAAACTGTAAGATCCATATGAAGTTATGACTTATGGAATTCTAACACGAGCAAGGATCATGCATTTCCATTCAATGTAATTGAAGACTTTGTGGTATTTTTAAAGTCACTCAGATGATATGATGCAGCTATATAATCACCTTTCCCAAGATAAAAGAAAATTCCATTCAAAGTCTGGGACCTCAGTACTGCCTATTTTCTGTCAGGTCATGGATTACAAATTTCACGATTCGGTAAATTTGAGATTGAAATAAGATTCAGTGAATAATAACACTTGCACTTCACGAGAAAGAAGACACGAAATAAAGTCTTCCTAGCCAACAATTAATCATGGCTTTAACAAAGTATCAGTTTTTTTTTTTTTTTTTGGTGTAACAAACACTTGCAATTCATATGGCAATATATTAGCATGTCAATGAACTTCAAATTGTCAAAACTTTATCAGCTTTAATCAAGTGAGTCTAGAAAACTTTCTTTTAGGTCTACATCAAGTCACCAACAAGTTAGGATTCCAAACATGCAACAATTCAAATACATATAAATGAATAAAATGTACACACATAACCATCGTATTTATTTTTCAGGAACTCACTACAAGGTGCTTATAGACATTCAATTACTTATTAATCATGAAAAAGTGTTATGGTAACACTGATTGGGTCATGCCAAATGTGCAACAAGAACCTTTCTTAGACTCACTGTCTTACAGAAACATAAACAAAAGAAGTAGGCAGATACCTTGAAATCGTGAAATCACTTCGGATGGCAAGAAGCATATCTCATAGAAGGAGTCATAACCAAGGAGTAAACAAACCAAGTAGATAACTAAACAAACAATTACTACACCAGAAGTGATAAATGGAACACTGGCCCACCACTGATTCAACCTTGTAGGCAATCCTGCCTAAGCCATTAAAAGACAAGAGTTAAAGAAAATATAAAAACTAAAAAAAGCATGTCCAATAAACCAAAGGAAATTAAAACATATCCACAACTAAAAATAAGAACAATAGCATCACATTCTTATTTCCAAGGTCAAATAGATAATAGAGCAAATACATGCATGCACCTCTTATAAGAACTAATCAACAAGCTACTCGATATTCATGAATTCTACTTATGATCTACATACATGGATGGTTGTGTTTCAAAACCCTAAGTTCACAAATTAAGAAAGAATTGGCAATAAATTACATTTTTGAAAAACATACCGTAACTAAAAGCAAAAAATGATGGAAAGTTGATAACTCACAAAATGCATCAAAGCATTACATTTCTTAGATTCCATAATCTAAAGCATTCTTTTTTATTGATCTTGACCATGATTCCTGGCAAATTGATAGCAAAAAAGCCAATTGTTGACTGGATTTCAAGGAAAGAAAATGAACATAAAAAAAAAAAAGAAAAAGAAAAACTAGAAAAAAAAGAGGCAAGGCTTCATTTAGAGTTTAAGGTTTAGGGGAGTGTAACCCTAAAACACTCAACTTCTGTAACAATGCTTCCATCCTAACAAAAAGTATTTTTCCCACAAATGTGGAAGCCTATGAAAATAAAGATGTTATGAAAAATCCATACTTCATGTGACCTGAAGAAAGGGCGAAAGCCTTTTCCTGGACAAGTAAGAATATCACCCTCATCAAAATAAACCCTAGAATGTTTGATCCTCAAAATGTGAAGGACCACAAGGAACTCCCTTCATCTTGCACAGACATCTCTGCCTACAAATCTCCAAAAATTTAAGTTCGCACACAACTATGCAGTCAGGAATCCATCAAGCAAATCTCAACCTCCTCCATTGCAGCAAAGTTGCAAAAACACAAGATAATGCTATACCGTGCTCCCTGTCATTAGAATCACGGTCACTGTACCTAAAGAAGGCCAACCCCCAACATGGTTTGATCAAACACATTCACCACGAGCAAACCACTACCTCAAAAACCCTAATCATTCACCAATAACATCAAATCATCTTCCAACTGATCATACAAACCCTGATCCGTAAACCAACCAAGAAAAAAAAAAGGAAAATCAAGGATTTTCCAAACTTGCGTCTCATTAAGCGATCACAGCTTCAGGAATCCAAAAACACCGAGAAACCCATCAAAAAGAAACTAAAAACAAGAATTTGAAGAATTTCAGCGGAGGAAATGTATGAACGAACGGATCACGGAGAGATCTAGGGAATTCTCTTCACTTCTTACCTCAGTGACGATGTTGGGTCGCATCTCGAGCGCTGTGCGAGCTTTCCTTTGAATCCTCTACTTCCGCTCCGATGGGGTTTCTATATACTTCTTGGAGTGAAAAGGGGGTTTTCTATATAAAGTTTTTTACTTCAAGAACGGAATATTCCTTTGTGTTGAGATTTTTTAAAGGAAAAAAAATCTATAAATCTAATTTTTATACTCTAAAAATCTTTTGACATAATAAAAATGAGAGAAAAATTATTAATTTAACTACTTCCATTTGGTTATTAATTAATTCCTTTTCTTTACATCACAACAAACATAAGAAAACATGCATAAAATAAGCGAGTTGATTGATACATGTATACTTATCAAATTATTTGTCTCTACTTATAACTATATAAACATATAATTTCATCATCCTTTTTAAATTTTTTTTTAAAATCAAAAGTTTATTAATATGTTGATGCGGTGATCGGTCCTTCCTAGAGATCTAGATTGGTCATGATCTAACGAATGTGATGAGGTGGTTCTCCATGGTTGCAGGTGACTTCTTTATAGGTGGTGGTCTTCTCGACAGGTTGTCTGAGGTCATTCCTCGTCTGAGACAAAACCTACAAAGATAATGAGTAGGGTGGCGGGTCTTATACCCAGGATAGCTTTGACGCTCAAGTTAGTGAAGGAAATAGCGTGAAGAAGAAGAAGAAAGCAAGAGAGAGTTTTGGTGGATAGCAAGAGACACATGAATTCGATCCCTTGGTGTAGTGCTCCTCGTTCCTTCTATAGCCCTGGGGAAGGCCGACACTGATTGCAGCTATTACTACATGATGGCCGTTACCGTGATGCTCGCCATTAATGCCGAATGGTAACCTCGACAATCACCAGGATATGTAGGGGATTTGTGGCCTCGTGATCGCCCTTGATCTACTTGGATTTTCGAGATAGTACCGCATGTGGGTTGAAGATTCTACCGGTATCATAATACATTTTCTTTCACAATTTATTACTCCTGAAGATACATATAAAATTGAGTAAAATGAACTATTATTATCATCAAGGAATGTGTTTTTACATATTCAACATTTTATATAATGTTTTTTTTTGACATTTTGAAGTATAACTATTTACAAAATAAATTTATCTATATAATTGTTATATTTATACCTTAGTAAATATAGTTGAGAAAATAGAAATTCCAAAATATTTACATAAGGGATAAAAAAAAACATATATATTTAATGATTTCTGTAATTGATTTGGCACATGATCTAAAAGAAACTTAATTTTTTAAAAGTATATATGGAAAAAAAGAATTTCTACAAGGATATATATGTAGTTTCAAAGTTTACAGGGGTACATATGTAAAAGACCCACTTCACCTCTTATTTGAGGCTATAAACACTCACACTGCATGCCCACTAATCTTTATCCACTGCCATCAACTCATTGGAAGCAAACCATGCCAGTGCATCTTGGCGCTACTACCATTCTATCTCCCAAGCTTCAATGGTCTCCTCTACACAAGCAATCCAGA
This sequence comes from Dioscorea zingiberensis, assembly GCA_026586065.1. Classification (NCBI taxonomy): domain Eukaryota; kingdom Viridiplantae; phylum Streptophyta; class Magnoliopsida; order Dioscoreales; family Dioscoreaceae; genus Dioscorea; species Dioscorea zingiberensis. The sequence goes on along the minus strand of CM048819.1, from coordinate 62,220,072 downwards.
GCTCTGAGTTTGGTCACAAGATGTGAATCCTCAAGTGGAGATATAAAGCTTCAGATAGGCTCTCCGGTGATCATCGTCGAGGCGCCGCCGACCTTGAAGACTGCGGCATCCATGCCTTCACTGAGAGTTAACAGTGGTGAGGTCAAGGCAGGAGATGTTGGGAGGTAGGATTAGTTGAATTAATTCATCCTTTGCACTGATCTTGTTCAATCTGTTGCAAACTTTAGTCCCGTATTGAATAATTGGAGCAGAGTGAAGGGGCATATATATATATATATATATATATATATATATATATATATATATATATGATTGAAAATATTCCATAGCAATGAAATTTTTTAGGTTAAACACAAGAATAAAACTGTGTAGGCTCATCATCATCATGTCTTAACATTTGTTGCCTGAATTTGCAGGATTGTAGCAAGAAAGCCTAAAGATGTCTGGGCTGTTAGATTAGCAATTGGCACCTATCTCATGGATGGCAAGCATTTCAAGCCATTAGATGTTCATGAATGAAGGACTGCATCACATTATATACATGTATAATTGCAAACAATTCATCTATGAATTTTGTTTTGTAAGCATGTTTGGGCAGCATCCAAGCTTGAAAACAAACCATTTTGCACATGCATAATCGCAGCTACTTTTCGAGCATTGCTTTATTTTCACACTCAATTAGGCATAACAAATGCTGGGGCACAACTGACAAGTCATAAAAAATAGAATAATTTGAATAGAAGTATAGAACAGTGTAGTTGTCGATGTGTTTGACAAAGATAATTTACATTGGGAACATCCTACTTGCTCCATGGTTTAAGCACGGTTACTACAATGATGATAACAATTGCCAGGAGGATAAATATCGCTATGCACATCCACTTGCGTGAGTTCTTCTGTAGGCTCTTTGCCTTCTGAAGAGCAGCTGAACCAGTTTGTACATAGTTCACAGCACTGGAAACCTGTGGACAAAATATAGTTATCAAGAGTGTTCTCTAGCTGAAGAAGTTTATAGTTTTCACTAGAGTTTGTGCAAATATTTTGAGTTGTTTGCCATTTTTGGTTAATCTCTATCGACAAACCTAATATGAATATACATTATGAGCATGTATTGACTCTGTAAATTGCTTGATAATCAGAAACAGAGTTCACATATTTTCCCGTGCAGCTGTTCAATGTGTACCAGAGTGTAACTACTGTCAGAACATACCTGAGATTCGATGTTATCCAGCATGTCACCTTGGGCCTCAACCAACACGGCCATGTCAACAAAAATCTACATGAAAAATATACAAGAAAATATGATCCACAGCAAATCTAAAATTACAAGCTCAAAACTTCCATTTTTATCCCAATCGATAATAAAAAAGATCTGGTTATATTCAGGCTACAGCACAATGTATGAACTATAAAGCATATCTCAGGATAAAGGTCGGTGGAACTGTGGAAAAGCATGACTTTTGAAAGCAATGCTGATATCCATAAATCATGATATATTAAATCTTTAGCATTATCTTATTAGAAATTGAAGCTACTTTGGCTCAATTCCTTATCAAGAAAACCAATGCTATGATCTTAGAATGAACTACCAGTAGGATGAAATAATTTAAGATGGATAAGTTATGGATTTTTAACTACTTAGGCCATGGATAAACTGTGGATAGAAGGGTTGTTCTTACGCTTTCTACCCTAAACACCCATTTTGGAATTTTGATAGCTTCCCAAAAAGGTTTCTTGGTCAATGCATATGTTTACCCAACTTTTCAAAGTGCAAGTTGAAAAAGGCATTGCTTAGATGTTAATACAAATTCAATAACAAAAGAATTTCATGACTTAAAGGAAAATCAAGTACTATCTTGGTTAATTCATGCATTGATAGGTACTGAAGAAATAGTTTTGTTTTGATAATTTTCTGTCTTACTTTATTAGAATCAATATCAAAATTTATCTTTGAAGTTTAAAATACATATCTATTAGATATTTTTAAGTTTGTAGTTTGGTAGATACTATAGGCTGGAAATTGTGTAGGCTTGCCAAGGATTCACAATTGGAATTTACTGACAGTGGAACTCACACCAAACACTAAATAAATCTACACTCATAAGACAGTAATATCTTTTAATAATATATAAGTGGTTGTACTACTTGAAAATATCAAAGTGCGTTGGGGTACCTGCTGCAGCTCAAGAAGCTTCCTTTCTATTTCTTTCACAGCATCATGCCTTTCCTGGATTTCTGCAAGGGTGTCCATTACCTGCAACCAGAAAGAAAGGACTGTATTCAAGATTCACAGGCAATGGCATAAAAAAGATGAAAAAACATGAATATCAAATGATGTAATATAATCTTAGAACACTTGAAGAAATTTATTTTAAAATGTTTTAGGGCAAACCTGGCCACGTCCTTGCTCCCGAATAGCTTGCTGGAATATTTGTTCACTATTTCCAGTCTCTATCAACCGGTCAATCGTCTATTGAACATTTGTTCAACATATTCAGTTTATGTCAATACCGGAAAGTAAAGGCATTCAACTTTTCATAAAAGATAAGCTAACCTCTTCATCAGCTCGGTTACCAGTAACTGTTCATATAAAGACCCAAAAGAAAATAAAAGAAAAAGGAAAAAGAAGAGTGAGTACATAAACAAATATAACCAGAAACTAAACAGGAATTGCTCCAAGCTTCAGTAATGAGTGGACCTGTAAATACCCTTCTCTCTACAACCTCCCGATATTCCTGCTGAATCATTTCCCGTAATTCCTACATCGCAAAATGAACATATATAAATTTATGAAATCTGTGGATAACAAAAAAAAAAAAAAGGAGTCATTCAGAATATCCTATGTTACATGCCAAATCTATTCACCAATCAATAACCTTACACTATTAATGTTCTATCTGACATTTCTTACCCTATCTGACAATGTTTTCTCATCCCCTACTATTTGTACTCCTATGTTAACTTATTCAATCAACTCATTTGCCATCTTCCACAATCAAAACAAATGTTCTCTTTTTCATTTTTCATTTTTCATTTTTGAAAAATTCCCGCTTCCATTACACTAACTGTACTATAGATAAGTAGCAAGGTTTCCATCACAGAACCAGTATGATTTTGATGTGTGTTCAGAATTAATGACTTTGATCTTTCACTCAGAATAATGGGAAAATACAAGATATGTGGAGAAGAACATTCATTTAAAAGTCACTCCCAAGAATCAAACAACATAAAGAAGAGTATCTTGAAGAAACTATTTCTAATAATCCTGATTTTTCTCATGTTAATTTCTCTTAAATTTCTATATCACTGATGACTCTTTTCTTCTTCAAGCACTAAGAATTCCCACATCCATTTTCGTGATTTGTTTAGCTTGTGGATTTAACGCTTTATCAACTTTTCTTTATCAGGTACTTCCCTTTTCACTTTCCCAGGAAACATTAGGTAGAAAAAATAGGAAATGCACAACAAGCTCAACAAAAGGGACCTCACAAGAATTTCTTACCTGAAACTCAGACATTCTCTCTTTTAGTTTCTTCTTCAAGGCACTGCAGTTATAAGTGTAGTCATTAAGTGAGAGAAATTAAAATAGCAGCTACTGCACAGGCCCACATAGAATCTGAACTGGCAGAGCTAAATTTTACTGTCTTATCAGGTTGACAACAAGCAACCTCCTTAGTGTAGCAGTACTAGCTCTAATTATCAGAGATGATCTTGCAAAAGTGTGTGCATGCAAAAGTGTGTGAGTGTAAAAGTGCAAGAGTGTTTGTGTGAACCCATGTATGAAGTAATGACTGATATCAACTGTACACTGTAGTTGCAGTTCTGGATCGGTCCACGCTAGAGCCCTTCCCACATCCTGGCTTCTGCCTGCTATTCAAATTCTACACAAAGGACAATAAAGAGGAATCATTACTTCTTGACACTATCTTCTAGTTAACAAAAGAATTACTGAAGCAAATACCAACTATAAAATAAACAAAAGTAGCAAGTATTACGATGAAGTTATTCGACATAAACTTATAGAACAAATGAACAAAAGGAAAATATATTTATTTAACAAGAGTTCAAATGGTACATCTAATTCTGCAAAACATGACAAAATGTTTTAGGAAACTTAAAGGGAAGGACAAGTGAAGCAAGCAAGCAAAAAAAATAAAAAAAAATAAAAAAAATAAAAAAATCCAAAGATAACTCTTTTCACAATAGAATTTGAAAATATGTCACACAGTGTTCAGTTAGTATTACTGATGCAAATGAGAGAAGGGTTTTGGATCTTGTAACCATATAAACTGAGAAAGAGAAATTACATCTTTTCATAAAAGGCAGTAACATACAAAAAATCCATATACAGTGAGAAGCTGCAAGACACACACAACACAAATTGTCACAATAACTCAAGTTTGGAAATTTCCTAACTAATAGATATTCAAGAATATTGGGAACAGAAATTGGCATACATCTTTATCCAGTTCTTCAAGCTTTGACTTGGCAACCAATGCAACTTTTCCTGCTTCATCAATGTCTTTTTCCATGCGTTGCTTGATTGCTGCAAATTGTGTAAATAAAAGATACCTATGCTAAGAATCATCACAACTGTATAACACATAGAAAATCAAAGAGTTATCACTGAAAACATAAGGCCAGTACCTTTCATAGCAGATGCCTTTGTAACAGCCTTTGACTCCTCATGTGCATCCTGCAGATGTAGCAAACAAGTTCATAACAGAAGGCAAATTCCATCATGATAAGCAGTTTCTAGTACAAGAGGAATTGAAACATCATATAAAAACATAAAGGAATGGTGTATTCTTTTTATGATTAAATTTTTCCATTCAAAATGAACACAAAACATTTGTACTGGAATAGAATTTTACATTTATGAATATAGTACCTTCACTATTTTGATAAGGCGTTGAGCCCTTTATATAAAAGGTTATAAATAATAGGCATACCTGAAGTTTCTTTGATAATTTGGACAGCTTCTCAATTTGTTTCTCAATTACTTGAACCTAATAAAGCATCAATCATGGAAGTAAATGGAATTAAACAAAAAAAAAAAAGTCAACATGTGGACTATAAAGACATTGTACTTCAACAGCTACCTGCTTGAAGAAACCATCTAAACCTACGTCTGCAGGAATTGGGGGTTGCAATCCTAATTCAATATCTCCTTCTCTTGAATCTTGTCCACGTGGGAGTTCAAATGAATCCTGAAAGACAGAACATTGGCATTGAACAAAATTGGCATCAATTTCTATTTCACCACTTAACCAAGAGAAGGATATTATGATGGAACATGTTGACAAGAAGGAACTCAAACTTGGAAAAAATGTTAACAAGGGAAGCACAACCATAAAACACATAGCCAATGAGGCAATGTAGCAGATTACAACTAAACTATATCACTATCTAAGATAAATATCCAAAAAAAAACAACACAAGTTAACATCAAGTTCGAAAATATAATAATGCATAAAAAAGGCATCAACTTTAGGAAGAGTAGATCCATGCAAACAAAGAAACAAATATATTCCAACACTATTATCAGCACACAAGCTCCAAAACCTAACATTCGAACGTCTTATCCTTTCTCATTGTAATAGCTAAGTTATGTTAGTGTTTGAAGCCTTAAATTAGATAAAATCTCAGAATTTTTTTAAAAATGGAACTATTGACAACTTATCATATTACAATTAAAATCAAATTCTTATGCTATTTGAGGTTTTGTTAATCTATCGAAGTTGATTAAAAGAAAAGAAAAAACTAGCTGGTCGATAGAATTTAGAAGGCTGTAATAAATTAACATCTCCAAGCCACACCGCCTGATAACTCTACTACACCAAAAACCACCAGCATCCTCCCACATTGCCCCGATAACACACTTCCTTAACCCTAATTCATTCAGCACAACTTGCTATTCTACCCCCCAAAAAATCCACGCTTAAAGCCAGCCAGATCCACCCAGATCTCAATCGACCCCAAGATGAAAACAACATATAAACCCATAGAAAACCATAAAAATAAAAATATTCAACAAAAAAAAATCCAGATTTGGGCAAAGAGAAGAGGAGCACCGTGAGAAGGTTATTCATCTCGGAAGAACACGATCGATCCTCTGAATAAACTGAACAAGGAGCGTGATTCCCTCTCAATAATGTGGAAACCTCCCAAGAGGATCAAGAAATCAAAGAAAAACCTCTCCGGAGCTGAAGAGTATCGGAGGTTCTCCGACTCGAAAGATCGAGAGAGAGAGAGAGAGAGAGAGAAGAGGTACGTTGGAGCGTTGGACCCGTATACTTATTTGGATTCCTGATAACGGGTAGGATCTGTTCAGATTCTATTCAACCCGAACCCGGATCCGAATCCGTTAAAAAAAATAATCCAAACTTTGTTTTCATGATTAGTATCTCATAATTAGCTAAATCTTTTACTGATATAAAATAAAAATTGTTGATGCAATAATTGGTCCTCCCTTGAGATTAGCACCAATTACAATGAACGGTTGAGATGTGTATCATTGGGTCGAATGATGGATAGGGAAATAACCACTAACGATTATCAGCGTGATCACTATCATGGGAGTCTTCTCTGACAGTGCTTGCTGATCAACTGGTTATCTTGGGTGGCTAAGATCTACTAAGAAGGAAACAAGAGATGTGGCCCTCATGTCTCATGTGGCACCGACACCCAAGTTAGTGAAGGGTCTCGTTTGAGATGGGAAAGAGTTATCTTTTTTCTCTCCACCATTCGTTACCTTCTCGGTCAGACCTCCCCACTTACTCATACATCTCGGATGAAGCTACGTGTAGTGCTAGGATCACTGATATAAATAAATCATATTTCACAATTATTTTTCTCTCTTTATTGTCAATTGTTGGGATGATATCCAAGACAAATTAGATGACCTGACTCGGAGAACTTGACTTGCAGATCTGACCTGTTAAGGACCTGATCCAGAGGACCGGACTTGAGAAGGTCGGCAGTTCTGTAGCTCTGTTACTGTAGTAGGTGTACTGTACTAGTCAAGTTGTTCCGAGCTGTTATGTCGAGAAGGTCAGAGTTGGGCACTTGGAGGTCGACATTTGGAGGTCAGCAGTACTGTAACAATACTATAGCAGCCAACTAGGTTATGAGCTGATCCGATTGGTTTGGAGAGCTGGTGCTGACTGCTGAGCTCTTTATAGAGAGCTGTGGAGCTCTTTGTGATGCTTGGGAAGGTATATAAAATTAGGATAAGCAAGAAAGAGAAATAGGGGGAAGATATAGCTAGCAAGAAAGAAAAAGATAACAAGTAAGAAGAAAAAAAAGGAGAGGATTTCAGAGCGGCAACAACGGTGCCTCAAAAAGATGAAGGAGTGATAATCTCCACCTTCAAGAAGACAAGTGAAGCTCTATATTTTCTAGGAGTCTTGACCCTTCAAAAATTTGTGCTCAGATTTGTGTCTTTTTGGCATGTTCCTCTTCTTATTATGTGTTATCTTAAATTAAGATGTCAACTTGAGATTTTATATATCATCTTCGAATTTAGTGGATTCTCTTGCTTGCTAATATCCCGTGATTTTTTCCTCACTTTGGAGTGTTTTAACATAAATTCCTTGGTGTGGTGTTCATTATTTCTCTTGCTTGGTTTGTTTTGTGCTTGGCATTACCTCCTTACAGCTGCATCCATTACTCAAGTAATAGGAGAAAAAAGGACCACCTCCAACCCCAACGTCAATATAAATATAAAATAGTAAGATTTACGACCATGTAATACGATAATGCTTAAGATCATAGTTTCCGGATCTTGGATCCGAATTCAGATCCAAACCCGAGTTGCTGCATGTTATGCAGGTCCACTGTCATCGGCTTAAGTTGCGCCGGAGGGCCATGTTAATGGAGGTTGGCGTGGGTCCCGGAGAGAGCGCATAAAGCGTTGTCGGGCGCATGTTCACTCTCGAAAGTCGAGTAAGTGGGTCCCACCGACCAACATGGTCGGAGCTGGACTCACAGCTCAAATGGAACAATCATTTCTTTCCAAATTAACATTATTTTTTAATCAAATAATCAATCCATGTTTAATTTTATAAATAGTTTAATAAAAATCAAGTTAGCAAGCAAGTTTGGAGTTCTGGAAACAATCATACCCCCTTAAGATCAAATTATCCGCATGATAGACAAAAGAAGACCAGATCCTCACACTCGATAACTTACATAAACGGAACTGGAGGGGAGAACGTACAAGATACTACATATGTGAAATGGAAAATGAATCCGTAACACATCTGCTAGCTTTTATGTCCCTTTGAAGTAAAAATTTGGAACCATTTCAGGAGGATGTTTGGTCTACGAATAAGTGAATTCAAGACACATGCTCTTTGGGGAACCAGAGATGCCCCCTCTGGGTGGACAATACCCTATAAGAAGGTTGGATTTGGTCATAATGACAATCATCTGGAGTATTTGAGGTGAAAGGAATAAATAATGTTTCCAAAATAAACAACGCGTTTGTTTAAAAATTATTCATGTACTTTCTTCCTTATCTCTTGGTTAAATACAACCCCTTCGGCAAAGCGACTCAAGCTGGAAATGGTAAGAAACCTGGTGAAGCGCAATTTTGAATTCACCTTGAATATGCTAGGACAGGCTGATGAGGGTGGCGATGTGTTTGAGGACGATCCACCACCAACCTAAGACACGATATAAGCAGACGATGGGGTAGGTCAAGGAGACAAAAGGAGGCAACATCTCAGGCAGGGGAGAGTGCTAATAGATGTATTTTATTTCTCATTGTATGAGCAATGTAATGAACTCCTTTTAAATTAATTTATAAATAAATTATGGTTTATCCACTTTATTAACTTGAAGTTGCCCACCAACTGCAAGCATTAATATTAATAATAAAAAATAGCATTCTATTATAATAAATTGCAAAATTTTAACATCTTTCTAATTCTACTTAAGAAAATCCTGAACTAAAACATAGTAAATCATCTATAAAAAAAATTAAAAAAACTAAAGAAGAAAGTCTCTGCCAAAAAAAGAATTTGAATGTTGGAGAGACGGGAGAAGGATGAACAAAATCCTCAAAATAGTCAACTCCTAATGCAGCAAATCAGAAGCCTTGCACAGAAGGAATGCAACCAGTACGCTGATGAACAGAGTCATCATACTGTGATCTCCACTTCTCAAATCAGCAGCAGAAAAGCTGAATACAATGACAGAAAAAAAAAAAATTATAAGAAGTTAAATTAGCAACATGATACACTAAGAAAACTCTTGTTATTCAAAACCAGCAAAAGAATTCACCTTGGTTTTGGTTCTGGTCCTGGTTTTGTTCCTGTGGTCAATCCAAAGTTAAATGGGAACAATGGATCATAGTGAGGATCACCAACATTCATGGGGAGCTGATCCACAGACTTGAACCAAGTTCTTGGAAGCCTTCCTGTGAATCCATGGTCACCAAAGAGAACATCACTGACACCTTGGCCTTCAGTTCCAGGAAGCCAAGCAGCAACCAATGCATCAATGGAGGCAACATAAGGTTCAATCACAACAGGCCTGCCAGAGACAATGACAACAACACACTTCATGGCGCCGCAAACATTTAGAATGATGCTTGGGCCAGGTTCAGCAATTGTGAGGTTGAGGCTGTCTCCATTTGTTTCGGCATATGGAGTTTCTCCAACAACAACAATGGCATAAGAGAAGTTATGGCTTTTGATGAAGCTGGTATCAGGGTTCTCAGAGTAGATGACTGAAGTTGTGGGATCCACTGTTGATTTGATGCCATCCAAGATTGTAGTTCCTGTTTGGATTTTGGAAGACATAGCAGTTAGTATGTTTGAGCATTTGTTCTTCAATTGTCTTTCCAATCTCCAGTCAAACAAATAGAAAACAGCATTTAAGTAGAAATTTGCAGGCATTGATTCAAGTTTTCTATGTGAGAGATTGCACAGTGAAGAAAAAAAACAGAAATTTCAGATGTAACCAATAACTATAGTATATTATTCAGCATGGAGTAATTTATAATGAATATGAAGACAAAAGAAGTGGTTACATGCTAAATGTTTATGGTATTTAATTCATCAAGAAAGTCTAAATTAGGATTGAAAATAGGTACATCAAGTATCATTCGATGTATTGAATAGTCATACTGCATACGATACGGAAGACTCTTTAGCACTGTTGAGTTTGGAATAAACATGAAGACAAACTAATGCAAATTTCCTAATTAAATCATTATGGTATGATACTGTATTGCATTTAATCGATCGGAGAACTCTTAATTTATTGATTAGTCAATCATACTCTATGCGGTATAGAAGGAACATGAAGATAAAAGGAGGAGGTAATGGGTACAAACCAACTGTGGTGTTCCCACTGTCGCCTTGCCATGTAATTGTCCATCCACCACACTGATACCCCAAGTTATCGGCATGAGCTCCAGCAACAAGGATCTTTGAAGTCTTTTTAGGAAGAGGAAGCATTGGCTCACTTTGGTTTTTCCCATTTTTCAACAATACTAGAGATTTTCTAACAGCTTCTCGAGCCAAATCCCGGTGCTCCTGTCACTCGAATGTTACAAGACTGCTAAGAAACATTAAACAAGAAGAGGTAACAAACTTAGTTACTCTAATACCTTCTTTCCGAGCTGATCAACAAAGCTGGGATCAGCCATAGGGTTCTCAAATAGACCCATACTAAATTTGACTCGAAGAATCCTTCTGACAGCATCGTCAATTCTACTCATGGGGATGACTTTTGTCTCAACAAGAGAAGTGAGATTATTGATGAAGTCAGTATAATTGTAAGGAACCATTACCTGTAATACAAACAATTAAGAAGAAGATAAGAACAACAATGTACTATATAACCGAACAATCTGCAGAAATTTTCAATGAAGGAGTTGTTCTCAGTTGTCACCATATCAATGCCAGCATTGATTCCTGCTTGAACAGAATAAGTGTAATTTGCACCGATTGGAGTAGTGATCTTATCGATGCCCTGCCAGTCTGAGATCACAAAACCCTAAGAAGCATAGAGAATGTTGATCTTGTTAACACATTGCAATTGATGAAACAATTGAGCAAAGACTAGAAATCGAAAAGCTCCTCAATTGTTCTTGCCTACCTTAAAATGAAGTGTGCCCTTCAAGAATTCACTGATCATATATTGATTGGCATGCATTTTTTCTCCATTCAAGCTGGAGTAGGAGACCATGACAGTGGAAACACCCTTGATGATAGCATCATTATAAGCAGACATATGGATGCGGAGAAGATCATGGAAGCTGATAATGGTGTTGTTCTCATTAATTCCATTATGTGTCCCTCCATCACCAACATAATGCTTTGCACATGCAGCAACTTTGTCCCTGTGTGAGCAATAAATTGTTCATTGCTATCTATTTGATCTTCTTCATTCAATTCCAATCAGACATTAGAAAAAAAAAAAACCTAAATCTGATTAGGGTTTCATAAGATAGAAGAGCTTACTTTCCAGAAACATAAGGAACACCCTTGGGACTCGGGGGCTCACCCTGTAACCCATGGATGATCTCTGTCATTTCTTTCACAATTGAAGGATCCTCACTGAAGCTCTCATAGCACCTTCCCCATCTTGGATCTCTGCAAACCTAAAAACATCATCTCAAGCTTCAATGTCAAGAACATTGACCTCAAAAACTGCAGAACAGTTGTGTAGATTATAGAGTTCACTACTTACTGCAAGACATGGAGCAAAAGTGTAAGGAATGCCAGTAGCTCTCACTTCAAGTGCAGTTGCAGCTCCAATTTTCCTCACTAGTTCAGGATCCCTGGCATACCATTTCAAAGTGTGTTTATTTATAGACTGAAAACTAAGTGAAACATTTCTTCAAACTACTAACATGCATCAAGAACAACTTCATTGTACTCCTCCATGTATAAATCACGGACATAAGAAACAACAAAATCCACAAAATTCTTATATATTAGTTATTGAGTATCACTTCATAAACAATGGTTCATGGTCAGAGAGATGAAAATCTTAGCATTGACAAACATTGGCAGAGTCAAACATAGGAAGTTAAAAATGAAACAGTAATCTAAGAATTCTTACTAATGGTTCAAATTAAGGACAAACTATTATAAAGAGAAGCAAAAATTCTCATCTTATATTATACGAGACATGGCGATAATCTGAATATGCACCCATAAACAATGATTAATGATCATAGAGATGAAAATCTTATCAATGACAAGGATTATCAGAGTCAAACATAGAAAATTAAAAGTTAAACAATAATTCAAGACTTCTTACAAATGGTTCAAATGACAAACAACTCTTAACTTTTACAAAGATAGGTTGAGAGATCAAAGCATGCATGAAGTATGCTTCAATTAACATAAAAAGTGACTAATCCACATTTATCAAAACAAACAAACAAATAAACAACCATTGTAAAGAGAACAACAAGTACATTCACGAGCATACGTAGTAAAACACTCCATAATTAAACATTCTCATAATCAAATACTAAAAGATGATAAATGCAAACAACTTGCCTGGTTGCTCCAAGGCCAATATTGTGAGGGAATATGGTGGCATTATAGACATTATTATGTCCATGAATAGCATCAATACCATAAATCATCGGAATCCCGAGACGTGTGGACAAAGCACCCTTCTGTATTTCATTTACCATATTCACCCAAACCTTAGCAGAGGCCTGAGGAAAAGGCACACTCCCCCCACCACTAAGTGCACTACCTGAATGAACACTTCCCCTTGAGTTAAGTACATAAAAATTCACATAAATTCAACTCCTGATGCTTATTTCACAATGTAAGAACATGTAAAACATCAATTTACCAATGAAGTATTTCTTCATAACATCTGCCGTTGCATTAGCTCGTTCAATCTGCGTCATCTGACCGATCTTTTCTGCGAGCGTCATCCTACCCATCAAGTCATCAATCCTCTTCTCCAGTGGTTGCATAGGATCTTTGTACACCATGTACTCAGCTTGTCCGTTGAACACCAAGCTCAAGAAGAGCAATATCAACAGCCAAGGTGCTTTGGAACCCTCCATCTTGAGACTAAACAACATGAATTATTAATGAAATTAAAATTCATTCTAGTGAATGACATGCATTACAAGATTAATAAACAGGCATGAAAAAAAAATTATGGTAACAAAGTTGGATAGAACTCATCAAACTGTAACAGAAATTGTAGTTTATCACAGTAGTTGATCACTAGCTTTTCTTGTAAAAGTTGGTTATCACACTTCCTCTCGGGATGAGAGGTCGACGGATCAAAGCACCTAAAACATGCTTCTACCAAAAATAAAAGCTGGCTATATTTATCAAAATAAAAAAAAATATATAATCAATCATCTTGATTGCAAGCATGAATAATACAGAGACAAACAAATCAATGCCAAATCAAACTGAGAAGTAACTTCATGATCATGAAAGGCATCAATGGGGAGGAATTTACCAGAGGAACTGATGATAGAAACTCAAAAAAACCAAGCAAAAACAGGGAGAAAATTGTATGATTGAAAGATATGAAACGAAATCTGGTGGTTTATAAGCATAAATTGGTACATCTAGACTTTTATATTTTGGATTGGATTAGCTTAATCCTTCTTATGATTTTCATTTTATATTTTGAGTAATGTATATCAACTCAAATTATTGTATGTTTGTTTTAGATATACATTAATAATACTTTGATTATGTTTATTTATTTATTTTTTGATAAAATAGATAAACCATATTTTATTTATAATAATCATTTACATGTCCTTATAACTAGTTTAACAAGATTGTATATAGATTATCTTTAAATTTTTATTATTTTAATTCAGATAGAGTTCACCCTAGCGACTTTATTAATGATTTTATTTTCTTTGTAAATATGACAGATAAGATGTTAATCTTTTAAAATTAATTTTAAATGATAACAAATTTTTCTTTAGATTTGAAGAAAATAAAAAAATTAGGTTTGGATTTTAGAATTTTCTCAGATTTTTGGATTTTTTATTTTTTAAAAAATATATTAGATAATTTTAATTTAAAAATATGTATTAGATAATTTTAATTTAAAAAAAAAATTAAGTAAAATTTTCTTAGAATTTTGAATTGTAAAATAATATAAACAATGAAACTATCCAAACGTTCTCACTTGAAAATAAATTAGTTTATGATGAAATTAACTATTCAATTCCCAATCCATTGGAAATTTTTACATTAGAGGGTTTTAGGTGTTCTGCTGATGGGTTTAGAGTATTGTTGTGAGAGTCAATAAAAAAGGTTTGGGACGTCATTATGGAGCCGCTTAACTAATGATTTATATAAAAAGAAATGCCAAATGTGCCAACAATATTTCATGTATTTGTGTGCAGAATCCATTGATGATGCCTCTAGAGGGCTGTGTTGATGATCCCGAGATATTATCAAAGGATTCGGCACATGAATTAGTATAATTTTCTCGGCATATATATAGCATTGCTCATATATAAAGTATATAAAGATAAATTTTAATTTAGGAAATATTGAATTTATAACTAGTAAAACAATTAAAAATTTCGCAGACCAGGGTTTAGATTTTAGTTTAGTTATTTAAACACTGTAGGAATTTTTAATTTTAATTAAAAGCAAAAAAATCAGCAAAAATATAAAAGGCAAAGCACAAAAACAAAATCTATGACATAGATTTTGATTGTGGATTAAATAATCTCATATCAAATTGTTCGGAAAATAAGAATCTGTTTTATAACAATATTGCCCAACAAAAGCTAGTAAAACTGAAAATTTCTCACATGAACAGGATCGAATTAATCTTCCTGGAATTAATTCAAAACATTGAGTAAAGAATATATATATATATATATATATATATATATATATATATATATATATATATATATAAAAGGTACAACACATTGATACATGGGAAGATTTTTCTCTGAAATATTTTGAGGAAAATAACTAAAGACATATTAGAGTAGAAAATGAATTCCAAAAGACGCTGATGCTCACAAAGAAAGTAACATGAATTCCACTGCGATTGAGCATCTTTATCTAAATCCTCTCTAAGTTCTTTTTCTCTTGAGTGCCGAGACTCCCTCAAACACGAGCGTTAAAAAGTCCACTTTGAGTTCCTTATCCCTGCAAGGTTCTATCCCTAAGCCGATCTCAAAAGAAGGCATTAGAAAAGTCGTCGATCACAAACGATGTTTCACGCAAAACTCCAAACCACTTACTCATGTTGATCAAGATCTCATCTCATAGTGGATCTTTGCATCAACATATTATATTCTATGCAAAAAATTCAAGACAAATTGATTTCCAATGATCCAAAAAGAACCTTCAAATCATCGAATCACAGTGCAGATAGTAAGAAGCACCAGATAGTATCCTTGGCCAATCTCAAAGACAATATATGTTCCAAGTATTACCCATAACTTCCAACATTTACATTGTTTTCAATCATTTATCTGATAGTTGTATAGAATACATTGTTTGAAGTACAAGGCATAACACAAGTAGCTTAGAAACCAGGCTGGAAGCATTGGTGATAAATACAAGTAGCAGAACTGTTTTTGAAGCACTAGGATTCAGTAATAAGTGGTAAAGATTAAGTATGAAGTCAGCTGAATGATTTGGAAGACATCATGCTGTCTTCAGTTGTTGAGCAGATAATATGTTTTCCAGGTATTTTTCTACAATGTCAAGTCCACAGAGTTCCTTGATCACTGGCATGGTTGCAGGAACATCCAATTGAAACGGAGAGGGAGAAGTGGAAGGAGTAGAACAGTGAAATTCTTCTCGAGCTGCTTTGATTGCTTCTCTTATTGCACAGTGAACAGAGGCTGCTAAGAGCAAAGGTGGCTCCCCAGAAGCTACATAAAAGGATAGTATCACACGACGGATGATGACATGATATCAATAAAAAGTTCATAAAGAGGAACCAACTTTCACAAGGAAAGTTCGCAAAGAGAGGTTTAGTGGCGTGTTTCTAGTGGCTTGTCCACATTTATCCAAAAATAAATAAAGTTCATAAAGAGGACGAGCACCATGTTAATTTATTTGATGCAATCAAATGGGCAACAAATATTGCTGTATGTTTAGTGCAAATGACTGAGTTAATTCTGCTTAATAGTTTTGTACCGATACATTGTAAAAGGTGAAAATGATGGGTGCAACTATAGTGTTAGATTGACTTAGATATGTTGAGCTGAGGAAAAGTCTGAGGTGTTATCTTATTATACAGATATGTTGAGAATCAGAGGATGCTGTGCCATGGTTATATCTGACCCTATGTTGATGGGATACTTGCACTCTATTGATTTGTTGTGAATATCTTCGGCTTTACTTCCTCTGGATAGAAATAATATGCACATGGTTTTTCTATTGGGTCCCTGTTGGAATTGACCACCTTTGCTCAATGTAGAGATAATTCATAGCGTTAAGCAACTTTTTGAGGGTATCTCCTAATTGCATCTTGAACATCAATCAGTTGAGTAAAAATCCTAGTAGCAGATGACCATTATTCCAACCAGCAATGGAGGTCAGTTTGTCATATATTTACGTCCATTTCTTCAAAGAAGCTTTTGCAGCTTTAAGTTCAGCAAATGCTCAACATTACATTCTTGGGTAAAGGACAAAAGAGATAATGTATGTATAAGTGTATTACAAAAAGAAAGTTTTGGTGCTCCTTTTAGTCATATAGTCTTTGACATTTTTTGACATTTTTTGATAGACAAAAGGCCTTCAAGTATGACCATGCAGACAGTGTGATATCCTCCTAATTAGAGTTGAATATGTCAAAGCAAGACCCCTTTATGCTAACAAGCACTATAAGAGATGTCTAAACTTTGGATTGACATTATAATCTAATAAAAAGAAAAGGAAAACAACCAACATACAATAAATAACAGGACGGAAAGAAGCTACCTTTCGAGGAAAGAACACGCTTTTGATGATGCCCGCTATCCAGTAATTCAACATTGAACTGTTTTGGGATGGTGTCAACAGTAGGAATTTTGTATGTCCAAGTCCCATCAGTCACGACTAACCCCTCAGAGTTTGTGAGGAACTCCTCGTACATAAAGAACCCAATACCTTGAACAAAAGCACCTTCAATCTAGAAAAGAAAAACACAAAACTCAGATAATGACCTATTCTACAAGCAAAATCCTTACAAGATTAAAATGAAGAGTATCTGCTTGTTTAATTTATTTGAATATCCTATATAGATGCACAGCAAAAAATCTTAAAGGCCCAACAAACCTGTCCTAAATCAACAGCAGGGTTTAAGCTCTTGCCACAATCATAGGTAAGATCTGACCGCAAAATTGTGGTAGCTCCTGTAAGAAGATCAACCTCCACCTGGAATTGCATTTATAATCAGTTCATAATTCTTGTGGGTCCGATGAAAGTGCATCGTTGCATGCTTTAACAAGCAAAACATAATTCTACCATCAGTAGACACATAAGTGGCACACAAAAGAATGAAATAGCTTTACCTCACTTATAGCAGCTCCATAATTTAGATATAAATCTGAACTAGAGTCAGGGACCCAGTAAACACTTGCAGATAAATTTACTGCTTGGGTATTTGCCTGCCAGTTAGAGAGAAAGATATCTAGTCAGGAACAAACACAACCAAATGTATCATTCTCTGTTCTGGGGAAGGAGTCATGAATTCACAGAACTACTGGTTTGCCAGCTTTCAAACCCAAGTTCTAGTCCGTTAAAATCATTTTCTCAAATCAAAGATGCATATATTTATTTGGAATGGAATAACAATTTGTAAACAAATAAAAGTGGGCACTCCTCAAATCTCATATCTCATATTGATGCTGTAGTCAGTGCTCCACTTTTAAATAGATAAAATATTTTGTACAGATTAAAACAAATACCTGGGCTATCAATGTATCCCATGAAATTGAACCCATTTTTTCTTGCAAGCTTTCCTTGAGAAACTTTAGTCTGTCAACCAGGATATTGCAGGCTAGACGAACAGCTTCACAGCTTGATTCAGATGTGGTGCTCCCAGCTGTCCATCCTCCTTGAATTAGACTGAAAGTATCTGCTTGAATAACTCTTACTCTCTCCAGAAGGTCCTGACTTCCATCATTCCATAGTTGTCCAAGAGCAAAAGCTGCCATCTGCTTTACTTTAGTCCAGAGTCCCTGGCCTATTTCAATTCCTCCAACTTCAACAATAACTGAACCATCATTTAAAATGCCTACTTTCCCTGGAGTTGGCCTGACCCTTACTTCATATATAACGGGTATGCAGGAAAGACCATGTTTTGTCCATCTGTTGCAGCTATTGAACTGCTGGATGATTTGATCACGGTAATGATAACTTTCATGTGATGTGAGCTTCTCGAAAATAGAGGATAAAGTATACTCAAAAGCTTCTCCTGCACTGTCTCCATAAAATTTTGTGAGGCTTTCAAAGTCATGAAGATTCATCTTTCGGATTGAATCGGCCCGGATGGAGAGAATTGATGCCACATGCTCAATAACAGCTTCCGCAATAAAAGATCCTTGTACCTCACCTGGGGCACGCATTGCTGATTTTGATGAAGTATTTGTTTTGCAAATCTTTAAATTAAAAGAAAGGGCACCCCAATTGTATTTCTTCAGTGCTGCTATGATATTAAGCGGCATTAGTTGGCTTAGGTCTTCAGATATGCCCGCATTGATGAACAAGTCTACATGCAAAGCCGTAATCTTCCCACTGGATTTGAAACCAATGGAGTAATTCACTTTCATTGGATGACGTCCACTTGCCATTATCATATCAGTTTTGCGGTCTAAGTACATTCGAATTGGGCGGCGCAACTTATATGCTGCAAGTGCACAAGCTGCTGCAACCTAATATTTTTAGACTAACACAAATGAGTACATCGAAGTTTGGGATTCATGATGATGGACTCAATAGAAAATTTTCATAAATAGAAAAAGAAAGGTTTAAGTATGACAAAACAGCCCCAAAGCTGCTCAAGAAGATGATAGATTATACTCATGAAGAAGCTAGAGATTGAACCTATAACAGTTAAACCATTACAAAAGAATGTAAATGAGCTTTTAGCAACAATCAATATGTTTGTGTCTGTGTCAGAATTCATTAGTTAACTGTGGAACACAGCAGCTACCAACAATAATAATAAGCAGAAAGAAGAAATAAAAGTAAGGCATTCATCCATATTTGTAGAAAGTCACTCAAAACATAAAATAATTCAAATGCTGAGAATCTGGGATGGTCCTTTGTGGTGCTGTATTCTCAAAAGGGTGGCATATACATAAATGGTAATATCATAATTCAATGGAACTGATATCCCCACAAGAACAAATTACTCTCTTCTCAGAAATTAGGTATTTTGCCAAAAATAAAGTAAAATAACGCTAATGTAAGAACACTTAAAAGGTATCATCAGTAAGTGTTGGATGTGCTAAACTAGAGGTATCATTGTCTCATAAAGCTAACAATTCATCTTAAGTATGAACAATAAGATTATAGTAAGACTATTTATGGGATTTATTCAACAAAAACAAGACCTTAAAGAATATTAAACATAAAAAACTGGAGTTATGCTTGAAAAACTCTAAACTTGGTATGTATGAAATCCAACAAGAGAGGGTTCAAAATTTTCAGTAATCCCACTTTACAAAAGCTAATTGATCAAGTATTTCCTAAATCTTTTTGGATATTCATTTCTGGGCGAAGACAGCACTATACACAACAGATAATACCAAGTTATGAGGAAAACATAGGAAATGATCAGGATAAGTAATAGGGCACTACTAACATGCACTGATTTCGAAGCCTTCCCTCCAAAACCTCCTCCAACTCTTCTTGTAATAACGCGGACATTGTGATAGGGAATGCCAAGGCATTCTGCAACTGTTCTCTGTGTCGCCTCAGGAATCTGGGTTGAACTATAGACCAACATGCAGTTATCTTCTTCTGGTATGGCCATAACTGTTTGTGTTTCCATATAAAAATGATACTGAGAATCGAACCTAACCTGCACACATTCATGAGTGATCAGTTTATGCATCAATAATACATGGAAGAAATACACTGAAACTAATCTTTTTGGGCTTCTTAATTTCTCTTTTTTTGAGGAGAAATTCTTACTCAATTTGACACAAACTAATAACCTGCATATTCTTCAATAACAAGAATATCTTTCTTTTAATGATCTGAATGGGGGTGTGAACCAGACAAAGAAAAAAATGCCTGGTTTCTTCAAATATTCAAAGAGCGATCCAAGTGTCTTCTTTGGAAGCTGCCTAGGTGTATTCAGCCCAAAATCACCACAAAAGTATGTGCACATTGAGAGTAAAAGGCCTGCTTGACTCTTAACCTATCTCATCAATTCAATAATGTGTTTAGTCCAAGGCCTGGTTGACTCTTAGCCCTAGGCATTTAATAAGGCCATTCCTTTGATTGTTGGAGATTGCCAAACAAAGTCCTTTATTCATTCTAGTATGAATGAGTAATATGCCAATTCTAATAGAAACAGTAGTGAAAAACAAAGGGAAATGACCTTTCTTTATTTGTTGAGCGTGATATGAACATGATAGCTACTTGGGATCTGGAGTAGTTTCCTTTACGTGTCTAATTATGTGATTCTTAATCAAAATAACCGTTAGTAATGTCCCATATATTTATTAGACTTGGATTGTTATTTTTAAAGCAAACCTCACCCAGCGGATAACCGGGTAGTCAATCCACAATGTTCAAAAGACGAGCAAAAGACTAGAAAAGGAAAATTTGAAAGCAGAGTTAAAAAAATTCAAAATTTCATATTGCCCATGGACCAATTGAGTGGCCCAGGAGAGACTCAAAGTTTAAGAGTAAGCAAACTCAGTAGTCTTAAGATGCAAAGGAATACAGAAAAAGCACCTCAGCAGAGAGAATCTTGTGATCAGCTTCCTCCATTCCTTTGGGAAAGTCCCCGACCTGACTAGGATAGTAATAAGGAGGGATCTCAAAAAAACTGGATCTTCTAACAGCATCTTCTATTGATAAAATAGGTGGTTCTAAATTCTCTGTACTATAGTTGACAATTGCTTGTTTAGCAGCCATATTAGCAAACCTCTGCTTTTCTGCAATCTAAACCAACAATTTTGTTAGAAATGACTAAAAAAAAAAATACTCAAAGCATAGATGACCATGGTTTGGAATTTTGAATCATCTATCCAGTAACTTAGTCACCCACATGGTCAATGACCCTACAACAAATAAGTTAGCTAGGATAAACTACAAAACACAGTCCAGTGACAAAATTTTACCACAATACCAAGTGGCTGGCCAGCATACTCAGTAAGGTAGTTTGCAAGCACTGGTTCACCTCCCATCACAGGGTTTACCACATTATTTTTTCCACCACTTGGGATATCCTTAGAAGAAACAACAGTGATGATCTTTTGTGATGTTAGAGTTGATTTAAACTCAATGCCCTTAAGATGAGCTAATCCATGTGTGCTATAAATGAATGCTCCATAGAGACAATCCTTGGGAGTAGGTAAATCATCCACAAAAACTGCCTCACCTACATATTGAATAACAAGAAAATCAAGAAAGGTTTCTAAAGCATCTGAAACACATGAGAAATGGAACAGATCAACATACCTGAAGCTTGAAGGTGAGCTCCAGCTTTCTTAATTGGCTCACCAACAGGATGATAATCTCCATTAGATCCTATTAGCTGCTCTGAAGATAAAAGCAAATCATGATGATCAATTTGGAAACAATCCCAATTTTTCAAATTACTGCATTTCTTGGGGATCCTATTGGGATCTTCAGCAATTTCAGCAGTATCACATAAACCTACAGGAACATTACTTAGAGGTTCTGTCAAACCTTTAGCAATTGGTTGAAGAAATCTAAATAAAAAACTAACTGCCAAACTTGATCGGTAAGCGGACTGTGGAGTGCCATCTTTCATTGTGATAGTTTCTCTAAGTAATTTGATTGCTTCAAGCAGAACTGATACAGTTACAGCTTTACCCACTAAAAACTTCTCTACTTCTTTTGCTCTAATAGCATGCTCACATCCAAAAGCACCAAAAGCAAGCCGCACATTATCCAGAAAGTGATCCCCAGACACTTCATTCAGAGAAGTCTGGGCTATGAAAGTAGAATTCACATAAGCCAGAGCATTTCCAAGAGGTCGTGGTGATACCCGGAAGGTTTCAAATAGTAAACCGGATTCCTTTGTAGATTTGAAACTAGTGGAATCATTTGCTCCAGAAAATGAGTTGCTGAATGGACTCCAGAATGGGATATGAACACTCAAAAGTAAAGTTGAGCTGTCACATGAAGGGCTCCCCAGGAACTCCTCAAGGGAGAGAGTGAGCACTTGTGAAGTCACATGAATACACACAGTAGAATCGGCAGCAAGGAGTATTGTGGCAATGTCTGATGGAAACTGGCTTCTTTGTGCCATGATGAGATTACCTCCTAGACTAGCAGTATTTCGAACAAATTGTGAAGCCACTCTATTCATATGATCAGCAATTTTGCTAAACATCAATCTTTCATTTGACAACAAGCCTTCACTTTCTTCTTTCAGAACTTCAATAACCCTAGAAATTGTGACAGCTGCTCCAATTTCAATTCCTCTGCTATTCCTTTTAACCACTGAAAGTTCTGGGATTCCTCTGATATCAACATATTTGTCAAATAAATCTATTTCCTTGTAAAAACCAGAACCTGTGTTACCAGCAACCAATTTTATATTGCTAGTCCCATGCAGTCCTTCAGAAACCATTAGTTTATTAAGTTCATCAATACTACTAGGCCGATACCAACGTCCCTGTGCCAAGCTCACATTCTCAATTGCAGAATTACTTCCATTCTCTGACAATGAACCAAAATAGCCCTGCTGTAAGGATTCAATTTCAGACTTGAGGAAGTCAGGAAATCTGCCAAGTCTACTTTGACTTCGGCTGTAAAAGGGCAACTTGTTTACATTCAGATCTCTATCCCCTTTCTTCCAAAATGAATTGAGGCCTAAATCTTCTAAGTCAACATCAGCAGCAAAACTTTTGCAGGCATCTACAATAGGCCGATAACCAGTGCACCTACAAAGGTTGCCCGAGATAGCTTTCTCTGCTTCAGCCGAAGTGATCTTTGAAAATCCGTTCGGAGGTTCTGGTCTATTGGTTTTATCAGCATTGACAAGAGCAGAGAAAAGAGACATGCACATGCCAGGAGTGCAAAAACCACACTGGGAGGCATGGAAACCTGCAAACCTCTCTTGTATTGAATGAAAACCATCCTTACTATTTCCAAGACCCTCAGTGGTAGTGACTGAACAGAGATTTATACTACAAAGAAGAGTGAGACATGAGCTCACAGAGAATTCTTTCACTTTTCCGCATTCGGGATCATAGGTTGACAATAGAACAACACAAGCCCCACAACCACCTGTAAATCAAAAATCACACTTATCATACAAATCTTTTTGAGTTGATCAACATTTTGTTAGAACAAATTTTCATGCACCGTGAATAAAATCGATTGTAATTATAAAAGTAAATGAACATAGTAATTAAAAAAAAATGTATTTACAAACTTATATCTTTGATATTTCCTTTTGCAAGTGAGAAAAACAAATAGGATTTATAAATAAATACAACGAATATTAACACCAGCAGAATGATGCCGCTGATCTAAAGTGTATTCTCACCTTTCGCACAAGGGTTTGCCGGAAAATACTCTTCAAAAATCCGACCAGTGTAGTCTCTCCTAAGAACATGACTTGGAGAGATCTATAGAGTGTTTCGTGGGGTGGTACTAAAGTCGTAAAAATCAAAAGAGAAGAAAAGAGGAGAAGATAAAAAAAAACAATGAATTTTTTTTTGAG
Organism: Dioscorea zingiberensis; assembly: GCA_026586065.1. Taxonomy (NCBI): domain Eukaryota; kingdom Viridiplantae; phylum Streptophyta; class Magnoliopsida; order Dioscoreales; family Dioscoreaceae; genus Dioscorea; species Dioscorea zingiberensis. Next base: position 62,196,204 of record CM048819.1, on the reverse strand, counting down.
ATTTTGTCTAGGTTTTTTCACACTTGTAAATCACAACCCTCATTCAACCTTTTCATATAAATTCAAAATACTAGAAGTTTTGAGAAAACAATGGTCACACTTATACAGAAACAGTTAAATCCCAATAAAACAATTGTTAAGAATCAAATAAAATTTTGAGTTTTCTACTTTTTTTTAAAAAAAAAAAACTTTTTACAATTCCAACACATTTTCCACATCAAAATGTTAACTTTTCATTGATATATTACACTCTTGAGCGAGCTAATTTGCTTCTCTTTTCACTAATGACACTAGGATTTAATTCAATCATACAATTAACTCCGACAACTTTTATCGAGTTCTAAAAAAACCTCATCACCATCAAGTCAATCCCCAAAATAAGCATCACAAAGACCAGGACACAAACCTAAAAATCTCAATAAAAGAAAGAAAGAGCTAATCACCTTCACCACAGCCAAGCTTGGCACCTTTGAACCGCGTCTCAGTCCTCAAGAACTCAAGCAGAGTGGTGGACGGATCGAAGTCGTCCAGCTCAAAACGCTCCCCGTTGACAGCAAAGACCAAATTCCGCCCATCCCTCGCCATGGATCCACAAGAAGAGCCCTCAAACCGAGAGGAGCCAACGATGGAGTGATATGACAAGTAGAACGTACGCTTCTGGCTGCAGTAGCTCCACAATGGCATAGAGACGTCATCCTTGACGTGTGTGCTACGACCACGATGACGACCTCGCCTCCACCGGTGAGGCCGGACGAATAAGGATGGAGAAGTGGAAAGATGGATTTTTTATATTTTGTCAAGCCGCCAAATGGCAACTTTTCTTTATTAAAAGAAACTAATTATTAGGCTGGATATAAATAAGTTACTTATATAACTTTTTTTAATTGACCCAATAAATCAACAGAGATATATATAGTTAGCCGCCTCTTGCCAATTGATAAAGTTTTCTACGGTTAAAAAATGCATTGTGTCTTCTCGAAGAATTCACCTGAAAAAAAGATAAAAATACAATTATGATAGAGGGGCTGGATGTCCAAATCTAGCTCTGATGGTCAAATTAGCCAAAAAATTTCTAGGGAAGATAAGTGGAGGGTGAGTTAAGATTATGAAGGTCCTCCTTTTTTTTGCGCTATTGGAGTGTCTTAGGATATGAGATACGTCACATGACTTTTTGCCATCATGTCGGTCATCATGATAAAAGAAGTGCGGACAACTCTTTGGTTCCTGAGGTGACAACCCTTTGGTTTCTGAGATGATAGCGACCTTATGTTGCCATGGGCGGTATGACGGCTTTTGAGGATTCATGCCGTCTTTATGGAGAGCGTAGGTGTGCTAACACATGTGCGGCGAGATTTAGACGTATCATATATATTTTTTTTGTTATTGGATGTTTTTTTTTTAAAAAAAATGGAGAAGTTGTTAACAAAGAAGAAAATAGTATTAGTTTTTTTGTTTTTGTTTTTGTTTTGTGTTTTTTGAAGTTGGTGATTGAAGTTTCTAAGAAAATAAAAAATAGTTTTGAAATTTTTCAATTATAAAAATATCCTTATATAAATTAAATAATGACTCCTTAAAATGAGGCATATTGTTATTTTTTATATTAAATATAATTATTGTTAATTATGAAATAGTCTTATACAAATGTAGTTAATATTGATATTAAATGTGATTTTTATTGTTGTTGTTATTATTATTATTATTATTCATTGAATATTTATTTTAGCAAATTGTCACTAAAAAAACCTTTTTAGGAAACAACATCCAAATAACTTCACAACTATAAAAACACTTATAAATTATCAAATCAAAACACAAAATTAATCAAAAATCCTTAATTTATGCTCAAAAGTTATAAAAAAAAAATTCTACCAAACTGAAAAAAGCCATTTTTCCATAAGCCTACCATGTATGGTTGGGGGTTATCCCAACACAATTTCCTATAAAAAAAAATTTTCATCAAAATCTTTAATTAAGATTTAAAAATATAACCCACCAATGTATAGAAGAGGCATTACTATCTTATCATTAATATCTTTAGTTTAAAAATTTTCTTTAAAAAAATTCAAATTTTTTCAAAAGTTATTCTTATCCCAAATAGAATAACCTCCAACCAAACATGACTGTTAGACTTAACATTATCCTCATCAATGAATCTTTTGTCTAACTTCATTATCAAGCTATATTATTTGAATTATTTGAATTATTTGATGAGGGATATTCCGTTCCATTGTTTAATTTAGAATCTCTCTCTCACCGCAATATTTAATTTAAGGGAATATAAAAAATTTAAGAAACTATTAATCTATACAGATTTTATTCAATTTCTTGTCCTCTTTCATTTAGCACCGTTTTAATGATATTTGCTGTTGTTTGGTAAAATTGGGGACTAATTTTTTTAACAGGAAAAGTTTTAAATGGGGGTTGATTAAAATTTGAATTAATTAAAACTATTTAAAACAATTATTAAATTTATGTCTTAATCAAAATATTTATCTCTTCATTTTCTTCGTTGATGATGAACTGTAATAAGTAAATGAAAACAGAGAATTTGTCATTCATATCACTGATCAAATTATAAAAAAAAAATTATTATTTTTGAACAAATATTTTATTGGAACATAGATTTCTTAAATTTATCTTGATTTACTCCAAATCAAAATAAATAAAGATACCATAATTTATAAATATAATATTTTTAATCACGCAACCCCAAAGTCAAGGAATGGAGTCAATGAGCCGGTGGGAAAAAATGGTAGTACTTGCAAAGAAGCTGGTGGGGTGGATGGAGATTGTGTTAATTAAAACTGTAGATCATATGGAAATCAAACGCATTAAATGGAATCAAAATAAAACTCAAGATTTAAACATTTATTAATAAAATTTACTAAATTAACCAACCAATATGAAATTATTTAGATTACTTTTTCTGTCATTGAAAGAAGGAAAATCACTAATCCAATAAAAGATGCATATGTAAGTGGAGATACAATATTTTTACTTGGAATGAGTTCACTGAAACTGCAATCCTGACTACATAAAACTAAAACTGCAATCAGATAATTTAAACATGAAGCTTTTACATTATTTTAGATTTTTTGACAGAGTATTGCTATTTGTATCAAAAAGATTGCTAGCATTTAACTCTCCGGCGAGAAGTCAATCCAGGAAACATGTTTGATACAAATAGCATTGCTCTTGTTCACCTGATATCTAGAGCTAAAATCTATTTTGCCTGCAAAGATGAGCACAAGGACCACAAAGACAAGGCTTCCCAAGGCTAGGTGACAAATACAAACCTCAGAACTAGCGTTGAAGTACTATCCATGATCAGGTCGATTGAACAATTTGGGTAACATCATGCTTACTTTGGTTGCTGGGCGGATATTGAGGTTTCGAGGTACCTTTCTACAATGTCGAACCCACATAGTTCCTTGACCACTGGCATGGTTGCAGGAACATCCAAATGAAATGCATCAGGAGACGTGTTAGGTATACCAGAATGATATTCCTCTCGAGCTGCTTTGATTGCATGTCTTGTTGCACAGTGAACTGATGCTGCTAAAAGAAGAGGTGGCTCCCCAGAAGCTGCACAAAATTGCCGGAGTATCACAGAAGTGCAAGAGAATCAATAGCTAAAAAAAGGAATGGTTGTTTAAAGTATTCGAGTAGTTTTTTTTTCCAAAAAAAAAAAAAAATGCTGGAACAGATGTTATATACACTGATTTGTTAAATACACAGAAAAGGGTAAAACATTAGGTACTGCATCTTTAGTACTGAAGACTGAATCTTTCTTGCTTCATAGATATGTTGCACAGATATGTTTTAGAAGGGTAACTGTGGGGTGTCGATCATGTTTGAATGACTTAAATAAATTGAAATAAAGAAGATACTTTGTTCTAGTTTTACAGAAGGTTTTTAGAAATAATATGTTAAGCTAGGGAAGATAACAGTGTTCGACTGACTAAGATATTATTAGAAATTCTTTCATTCGTGAAACTTCACAAAAGTGAACTGTATCTATGATGCCATATAGCTATAGCATAAGCTATGAATGATATTTGGATACCCCCCTACAGATAGAAGGTAATTTAATAAGAATATTTTTCGGATGCAATCTAGAAATGATCAAGTACACAAGTCACAACTGGGAGGCAAATAAGCTACCTTTTGAGGAAAGGACACGCTTTTCGTGATGTCCACTGTTCAGTAATTGAACATTGAACTGTTTTGGAATGGTGTCAACACTAGGGATTTTGTATGTCCAAGTCCCATCAGCCATGATTAATCCCTCGGAGTTCGCCAAGTATTCCTCATACATAAAGAACCCAATTCCTTGAACAAAAGCACCTTCAATCTATATTAAAAATAGAAGCAGGAAGATCGAAGTAATTATATTGGATAAATTGCAGTCAACACAAGCTAATAGAAAAAGGAGAAACAAAGATTAAAGGAATTTTTCTGATTACAATTATGAGAAGAAAATTGCCTACCTGTGCTATTGTGAAGATATTAGAGTAACTAATAGTCCCAAATCAATTAATTTAGTAAATTTGGATTTTAATATACAAGTCTGGGTCTCTCATCCTATTAAGCTTTGGGGTTGAATTGAACCCAAATAATGTGTTTGGCATACATCTAACAAAAATACTTGGGTGAAATATTTGAAATGAATGGTGTTTCTTAATTTGACTTATTTATAAGATAAAAGCATAGCAAGTAAACATGCAAGAAACATTTGTAAGTTGGCACGCCTAATTCTCTAAGGCAGAAGGTCTAAAAGCTGAGACCAACATTACATTGTGGTTCCTTTTTAACTCATGACACCACTGTTTGATGGTGGCAGGCCCTGCTATATTTATTTTTATGCATTTTCACAAGCAGCTAACAGTCCTTCAGCAAACAAGTGGTGGGCATATTGTATTTCCCTTCAGCAAACAAGAGGTGGGCCTATTGTATTTCTCTAAACACAACTTCACCATATGGCTAATTGATGAGACTCGGAAGAGGAAAAAGATGGATGGCACAGATACACTAATTAAGCTAAAAAAGATGTAGCCTATGGTTCATAAAAGTAACCTTTGTCCTCTTGAGATGGAAAGCATTTTTTTAATATGCTTGTACTCTAGCTTAACCCAGAAAACCTTCAATTTGTTTTTGGCGAACTCATACAACCAGATTCTTGAGGTGGATTTAAATCATAAAGAGGTTCAACATAATCACTTGTTTCAACCCTAATGAGGTTGGATATTGCTCTGTTTCACACAAGCCACCATAATTTTCAGGCAATATGGTCATGTTAAAAAAAATAAAAATCAGTAAGCAAAATGCCCCCTAGAATATGGCAGCCAACATTTTGTAGCAGATAATACCTAGTTTTCTTTGCAACATCTTCAATATGTAAATTCATGATCTCATTCTGCAATAAAAGATACAGAACTCTTGAAGAGCCAACAAACCTGTCCTAAGTCCACAGCAGGGTTTAAGCTCTTGCCACAATCATAGATAAGATCAGTCTGCAAAATTGTGGTAGCTCCAGTAAGAAGATCCACCTCGACCTGGAATTCCAGTCACAATAAGTTTATAGTGCTTATGGATCTAATGGAACTGCACAGATGCATATGCAAGATAAGGGTCATGTCTTTACCTCGGTTAAAGCAGCACCATAATTTAGATAGCTTTGAGAACCAAAATCAGGGACCCAGTAAGTGCTAGCTGATAAATTGACTGCTTGAGTATTAGCCTGAAATTTAGAAGGAAAGTAATCATTAATGAAGGAAATGCAAATACGTCTAATCTTTCTAGGAATGCAGTTTTAAATCTCTGGAACAACTCCATTCTGTAGTCTCTCAGATCCAATTGCTCCTCACAGCCATCATGCCTCATACATTCTGAAGACTTGTAAACACATAAAAGTGGGTAGCCTTTTCTAATCTTATGCTTTTCAAATCTCATTTGAAAACCCAGCAAAAATCTTACTAGTCAACATATCAATAGGATTTTTTCTATCTCCAATACCAGCCTCCATTCTCCAATTTTTGTCTTATTAATTGGTAATTGCACCTCAAGATAGGATATTCATATGCTAGAAGGTCCTTTTATCTGACACCCTACAATTCATTATTTTATATTTAATTTTAATTAAATTTCAGGTTATCTACCTGCCCCCTCATTCAAAAATTTCACGAAGGAAAGTATGAAGGTGATGTGGGCGGAAATGTAGTGGTTCAAAGAGACTTACAGCAATGGTTGTTAACACCCTACATTAACTTGTAATTAAAGAATGTTGTCTCCAACTCCAAAGATTCAGGATAACTTTTGATATTTGATTGTTATGGTGATAAGTCATCAAATGAAGATACTTCGATATTTCTTTGACCACTTTTGATAAAGCATGTACCCATTACTTTTGCTTCTGATCATACTGTAGATGTTATTGTATGGATTAATAAATAATATCCCCCACTTCACATTTAATAAGAATCAAAACCATGATGAGTATTGCAGGTCGAATGTTTCTGATATATCTTCAGCAACAATAAATTCACAGTTGGAAAATAAATAAAAAACAAAAAATAACATATTAGAGAATCCATGATAATAACATATTACAGAACCCATGATGAAATAGAGCTACACTAAATCATCACAAAAAGGAATAAATTGTGGATTAAGGAGAAAATTATCGGATGAACAAGAAGAGAAACTGGTTCAGTAATCCAACCCAAATTTGTTCTTCAATAGGATTATGAAAAATAAAAAACGAATGGCTGAGAAAGCTCAGGATGTGGTGCATCAAGACAAAATTTCATCCAATTGGGAACATGTTAGTGATAACTAAAGTAGATTTGGACGCAATATCATAGCAGTGTGATTTGAACAAGCTATCTTCTCTAGCTGAAACCAGATACAATTATTGTTTATGAAAAACAGATACAATTATTGTTGGTGAGACTATCTTCCAAGTTATATTCAAACTCTCATGCTTCTGTCTTGGGTTGAACATAATTTACATTCAAGTATACAAATCAGGACATGCACTAGAGAGTGACTATGACATGAGAGAGAAGCTTAAGGATAGGTTCATTGCCAGATAAATATAATGTTAATGAGATGCTATATTGGTAAAATATCTTTAAAGAATAGAAATTCAAACAAATACCTGGAATATTAAGGTATCCCATGAAACAGAACCTGCTTTCTCTTGCAAACTGTCCTTAAGAAATTTTAGTCTGTCAACCAGGATATTACAGGCAAGACGAACAGCTTCACAGCTTGATTCAGATGTGGTGCTCCCAGCTGTCCATCCTCCTTGAATTAGACTAAAAGTATCTGCCTGGATAACTCTCACTCTCTCCAGAAGGTCCTGACTTCCATCATCCCATAGTTGTCCAAGAGCAAAAGCTGCCATTTGCTTCACTTTTGTCCAGAGCCCCTGGCCTAATTCAATCCCTCCAACTTCTACAATAATTGAACCATCATTTAAAACACCTACTTTCCCTGGAGTTGGCCTGAGAATTACTTGTTGTACAATGGGGACACAAGAAAGACCCCGTTTTCTCCATTTGTTGCAGCTATTGAATTGTTGGATCATTTCAACACGACCATGATAACCTGCATAAGCTGTGAACTTATCGAAAATAGAAGGTAATGTATACTCATAACCTTCTCCTGAACTGCCTTCATAAAACATTTTAAGGCTCTTAGGGTTGTGAAGATTCATTTTTCTGACTAAATTAGCATCTACTGAGAGATTCGATGCCACATGCTCAATAATAGCTTCTGCAATGAAAGATCCTTGTACCTCACCTGGACCGCGCATGGCTGATTTTGATGAAATATTTGTTTTGCACAACTTTGCAGTAAAAGAAAGGGCACCCCAATTGTATTTTTTCAGTGAACCTATGATATTATGTGGCAGTATTGGACTCACATCTGGAGATATGCCAGCATTGATCAGCAAGTCTACATGCAAAGCTGTAATCTTCCCGCTGGACTTGAAACCTACAGAGTAAGTTACTTTCATCGGGTGTCGTCCTCCTGCTAAAATCATATCAGTTTTGCGATCCAGATACATTCGAATTGGACGACGTAACTTGTATGCCGCTAGTGCACAAGCAGCTGCAACCTAATATTTCCAGGATTTTCATAAATGAGTAGATGATGCATATCATAAAAAGCTTTTGTAAATACCAAAAGAATCACAGAACACATATATAGAACTGCACAGGAAGATGATAGATAATAGTTATGGAGGTAATAAATCATGCTAAATATGACAGGTTAAATATGCATTGTTCGCAAAAGGCACATATTCAACTAAAAGCAAAACTACAAAGAATATAGACATCAAAAACTGGAGTCAAGCATTCAACGTCCATACTTGTTATTTCGGACATCCAACAAAAGAGAATTTGGAAATGTCTGCCACATGTCATCCTTTTATTTTAAAGAGGAAAGGCTAAGTGATTTAGGTAAACTTTCATGACTTGCATATTGATTGCCTGAAGACTTGACCATATTACAACAAATGTAGCAAGTTATAACCAAGCATGGCATCGGAAAGAGATAGGAGAAGTGATAGCATGATACTCACACGCAGTGATCTTGTTGCCTTCCCTCCAAAACCTCCACCTACTCTTCTTGTAATCACACGGACATTGTGGAAGGGAATGCCTAAGCACTTTGCAATTACTTGTTGTGCTACCTCAGGGCACTGGGTTGAACTGTAAACCAACATGCAGTTATCTTCATCTGGTATGGCAATAGCTGTTTGTGTCTCCATATAAAAGTAATATTGAGAACCAAGACAAACCTGCATGCAGAAATAGGAAATCATTCTAATAAATAATGCCTTAAAAAAAAGTGGAAGCAATACAATTAAAACTATCGTTCTTCACTTCCTAATATTTCTTTCTAGAGGAAGAATGTTTCTTATTCTGTTTGACAAGAACTAGTAACTACAAATTCTTCAATAAGGAGGATATCTTCCCTCAAATATCTGATCGGTTAACAGGAAAATCAGGCCTGGTTTCCTCTAATATGACACAAATGACAAGCGATCAGCTATTGAATAATTATAGATCTTCTGTCCCATAGCCATTGTTTGCAATACCCTAATCTGCTTTGCATCTGTCTATTTAGTCCAAATTCACCTTAACAAGGTACAAGAAGCCAATAATATGGGCGAACTCAGAATCCAGGTCCTAGTTGACTCATAACCTATCAAGTCAGTTTTAGCAAAGCCCAATTAGATACACTTTTTCCTTTGATTATTGGTATAGAACACTATCTTCTTGTAATTAAATATTGGTACATGACACTATCTTCTCGCAATTTCTGGATTCTGTATGAAAATGACTAGTAGCTACTTCATCTTATGAGTAATTTGCCTTATGCAGCCTACTCATTTCTTTCTTAATTAAAATAATGGTTAATAGGATTCTGTGTTCATAGACACAACTGTTAATATCTGAATCTTTTATGTATTGTAAAGTATCGTTGAAGTTGAAAGGTAATTGTCTATTTGCCACTGTTATACCTGATACAATTTATTGTTGGATGTGCAGTAATAAAAGACTAGAGATGAAGCACTGTTATACCTGATACAATTTATTGTTGGATGTGCAGTAATAAAAGACTAGAGATGAAGATAACTGTTACAAATTAGGAATAGCTTTAATTGAGAATGAGAGAGAACAATGTCAAATGGTTTAGTCAAGTCTATCATAAACCCATTGATGCACCAATATGGAGTGAACATATTCAAATCAATATGATCAAGAAGGCCAAATAGATGCATGGAGATGATAATACATGAATTGGAGTGACTTTTAAGTGCTTTCACTTTTTGAAGCAATAACAGGAGCAAAGACTTGATATTTCCAAAATATGATTTTGCTATTATGCCAAGCTTTGTCTCTCCCTTGAACCCTCAAAATATCCCAAAATCAAGCTTTTTCTTAAAAGCTCAAAGAAGATGATTTGAAGATAGTCTACAAGAGTTGGTGCTTCTAAACTAGGAGACAGAAAAAGATGTTTGTCTGATAAATAAGTATTTTCTTATTTTAAGTATACTATCAAGGTTCAAGAGAAATAATTGAACTCAGTACCAAGAAACCAAAGGAGACAGAAAAAGCACCTCAGCAGAGAGAATCTTGTGTTCAGCTTCCTCCATTCCTTTGGAAAAATCACCAACCTGTTTAGGATAAAGGAAAGGAGGGACCTCAAAGAAACTGGATCTTCTAAGAGCATCTTCTATTGATAAAATTGGTGGTTCTGAATTCTCTGTGCTATAGCTGACTATTGCTTGCTTAGCAACCATATTAGCAAACCTTTGCTTTTCTGCAATCTAAACCAGCTTAATTGTCAGCAATAATAAGAAAATTCCCAGAGAAGATTGAACAATGCCAATGTGCGTAAAAAAAATTAAATAGAAAATTAGAACTATCCCCTGATTAATGTTCAAATAACCATAAAAGTTGGCTAATAAACTAGAAAATATATTTCAAGTGCGAGAAGAAGACTTTACCACAATACCAAGTGGCTGACCAGCATACTCAGCAATGTCGTTTGCTAATAATGGCTCATCACCAAACATAGTGGTTGATCCAATATTCTTTCCTCCCCTTGGAATATCCTTATGTGAGATAACTGCAAAGATCTTTTGTGATGCAAGTGTTGTTTTAAACTCAATGCCCTTAATTTCAGCCATTGGTTGTGTGCTGTAAATGAATGACCCATATAGACAATCCTTGGGAGAAGGCAAATCATCCACAAAAACCGCCTCACCTAGTTGATTCGATGACAGATCAGAAAGAGTTTAGGTTATTACATACATTTTCTTAATGACGTTTGAAATGGCATCAATATATTGTATAGCTTAAAATGGGTTCAAAATAAATGACTTGTTTTTTCCACACAAAACATTCTAAAACTGATTAAAGTTGAGGATACCTAAAACGCTAGAACACAGGTTGCTGTTTATTGGATGAACTTTTAAGGATACAAAATAAAAAGAAACATGAAGCGAAACATGCATGCGCTTGTCCATGGTTTTCAAAAACCTTCGAGGCTTACGCCTCTGAGGCTCTGAGGCTTAGAGGCTCTCAAAAAACGCCTCAGAGGCTTGCGCCTCATAATGGGGGGACCGAGGCTTAAGCCTCGGTTGAGTGAGGCTTACGCCTCAGAGGCTACGCCTCAAAGCCCTTCGAGACTTAAGCCTCTGTTTTGGAATCTTTTTGAAGATGTGGAGAGGTTTGGAGCCAAGGCTGACGATGATGAAGATGTTGATGCCGCCACGGTAGTGGGGGAACAGATGTATTATCAACACTAATGTCAATCTAGGTTCTTAGACCTTGTACCATGCCTTCTTAAAAACAAACAAATAAATAAATAAATAAAAATATTTTTTATGTCATGTAATTATATTAATAAATATAATGAAATAAAAAATCCAGAATAGGAACATGACAACATGTGAAAATCAAGTTAAGATGCTTCACTTCATGGAAACCCTACTTATATTAACATATAGTTATGTGACACTTCCTGGAAAGTGTCAAGCTTGTGCTTACATGTGATTGTAATTTTTCTTACCGTATGCATATTATGGGTGTTTTTATTTAATGTATTTGAGTGACGACTTTGTTTTCTTACTATATTTTATTTTTTTATGAACTATATTATGAGTGTTTTTATTTAATGTACTTGAGTAACTGAGTTATTGACATTCTAATATATTATTATTATTTTTTAATTTATTTTATTTTTTTAGTTGAGGCTTACGCCTCGTCTCGCCTCAAGGCTTACGCCTCGAGAGGCTAAAGCAAAACGCCTCGGTACCCGATTTCGCCTTTTAAAACCTTGCGCTTGTCAACTGTGGTGAATGAAACAAATTATTATTTTAGAAATTCCAAAACATGTACATGGACACTTCCAAATAACGTCTAGGCAGCTCTGTAAAGTCAAAAACTTCATTTTCGTCTGTAGAAACTAACAAAAGATCAAAGAAGAATCTAAGGATTTCAAATAATTAGGAAAAAACTTAAGTCCATATGAAATATACTCAAACCAGCTACAAGAAAAACCCAACCACACTACATTAGATTACTGGATCCAAACTGCAGGAAGAATACCATAAAAGGGATTCCAAATTAGAACTTGAAAATCATGCAAATTCTTTGTTATTGTAATATTGCAGAAAGTATCATTGTAATTCTAAATCTGGGAGATTTGAGTCCCATTTCATATTTCTTTAGATTCCTTTAAACTTTTAGACCCATTTAATAGCTCATAAAAAATGGAGTATGAACAAATGTGAGTTGTAAAATATGAAAACAATTACCATTGTCCATAACAATAGATCAAGTATAAGAAATTAAGAAACCCATGCATTGCAAGGTCAACTACACGAAAGAAACTTGCTAAACAGTATCTAAGAGATGGATTTGTTGAATCCATGCTGACAATCATTCCTTATTCCTTGATTTTTCTAACAAATACAAATATTAGAAGAGTAAAAGAAGGGAAGACATCATAACAACACAACTCCGAACACCAGCAGATCTTATAAGGGCAGATTTTGAAGCAAATAATCGTTCCACACCCCGAATATCCAGTATGATTTAAAGCATTTAAACAGTTCAAGATGATTAAAAAGATACTAATGAGAATCGAAAAAAAACAGTGTGAAGCAGCAACTCTAAAAGGGTCTTTCAGTCCATACTATGGGCAATCTTGCTCAAATTTTGATAAATAGAGATGGTTATGGAAATGAGACTTGCATATGGCATACAGTGGCATGATTTGCAAGAATACCAGCTTACAAAGAAACCAGTCAGTATCTTTATCCCAGGGGGAACAAAAAGGATGGGGCATAACACGACAAGTGGAATATCAATAAACTGTATGTAGTTTCTAAGGCTAAAAAATATACCATTAATCTGGAAAGACATGAGAAGTGGAATATACCAGAAGCTTGGACCTCAGCTCCAGCTTTCTTAATTGGCTTACCAACTGGGGAATAATCTTCATTGAATCCCATTACCTGCTTTGAGCGAAAAAGCAAACCATGATGATCAAAGTGATCAACATCCTGGATATTTAAAGTCTTATCAAGTGAACCAGAACCACTGAAATTACACAGTGTGCCATTGGGATCTCCAGAACTCAAAGCAGTATTGACCATATCAGTATGAACCATTCTCAGAGGATCTATCAAGTCTTTAACAAGCGGATGGAGAAATTTAAACAGAAAACCAACAGCCAAACTTAATCTGTAAGCGGAATGTGAAGTTCCATCTTTTAATATGATAGTTTCACGGAGTAATTTGATTGCTTCAAGCAAAACGGATGCAGTGAGAGTTTTACCAATTAAAAACTTTTCAACTTTGCTTGCCCTGAAAGGATGTTCACACCCAAAAGCACCAAAAGCCAGCCGCGCATTTTCCATATGATAATACCCAGACACTTCATTCAGAGAAGTGTGAGCTAAGAAAGCAGAATTTGCATAAGGCAGAGCATTTCCAAAAGGGCGTGGGGATGCCCTGTAGGTTTCAAACAGTAAATTGCATTTCCTGTTAGAATTGAAATTAGTGTAATCATTCATTCCAGAGTCTGAATTTTGAAATGAACTCCAAAAAGGGATATGAATGCTCAAAAGTAAAGTTGTCTTTTCACACGGAGGGCGTTGCAAGAACTCCTCAAGGGAGAGAGTTATCCTTTGTGAGGTCAAATAAATACACACAGTTGAACCTACTGCAAGAAGTATTGTGGCAATGTCTGATGGAAACTGGCTTCTTTGTGCCATGATGAGATTACCTCCCAGACTAGCAGTGTTCCGAACAAATTGTGAGGCAACCTTATTCATATGACCAGCAATTTTGTTAAGCATCAATCTTTCATTGGACAGCAAGCCTTCACTTTCTTCTTTCAGAACTTCAATGACCCTAGAAATTGTGACAGCTGCTCCAATTTCAATGTCTCTGCTATTCCTTTTGACCACTGAAAGTTCTGGGATTCCTCTGATATCAACATATCTGTCAAATAAATCTACTTCCTTGTAGAAACCAGAACCTGTGTTACCAGCAACCATTTTTGCACTACTCGGCCCATTCACTATTTCAGAAACCATTAGTTTATTAAGTTCGTCCAAACTACTAGGCCGATACCAACACCCCTTTGCCAAGCTCACATTCTCAATTGGAGTTGAGGCATCCACTAGAGATATTGTGGACTTACTTCCATTCTCTGATAATGAACCAGAATAGCACTGCAGTGAGGATTGAACTTCAGACTTTAGAAAGTCCGGAAACATGCAGAGTTCACTATGACCACGGCTGTATAAGGGCAATTTCTCTACATTCAGATCTTTATCCCCTTTCTTCCAGAAGGAATTGAGACCTAAATCTTCTAAATCAACATCAGCTGCAAAACTTTTGCAGGCATCTACGATAGGTCGATAGCCAGTGCACCTACATAGATTGCCAGCAACAGCTTTCTCTGCTTCAGCCAAAGTGAGCTTTGAAAATCCATTTGGAGGGTCAGGTCTTTTGGTTTTATCAGCATTGACAAGAGCAGAGAACAGTGACATGCACATGCCAGGTGTGCAAAAACCACACTGAGAGGCATGAAAACCCGCAAATCTATTTTGTATTGAATGAAAACCATCCCTACTATTCCCAAGGCCCTCAATGGTTGTCACTGAACACAGGTGTATACTACACAGAAGAGTGAGACATGAACTCACTGAGAAGTCTTTTACTTGTCCACATTTTGGGTCATAGGTTGACAAGAGAACAACACAAGCCCCACAACCACCTGTAACACAAAATCACAATGTAGGCGTGGGTTGGTCAACACAACAAAAGATGAAGTTTTAACTGGTCACTGACATGATGAACTTGAACTGAAACATAAACCCACAACCTTGCAACACGAAAGGAAAGAAGAGGACCCCCATATAAATTATTACAGAAAGAGTTGAATATAAAAAATATATCTAGCTGATTTCATTTCTAAAGAATGGTTATTTATTGTCCCTCAAAATCCAAGAATCTCTATGCAATAAACATGCCCGTTTGTTGCTGAACTATCCAAAAGGTTAACACCTTACACTACTATAAGCAGGGATTGGGCATGTTGAATTAACCCTTGTTCTTAATAGAACATATAAAGAAGAAACCGCATAACTTGTGCAATCTAATCATCAGTTGTTGTATAATTTTCACTATCAAAAAACATTCAAATATTGTTCTCTCCTATTGTAAAAAACACTAACAAATAAGCTACTCCCAGCTCCAAATTACCTGCACCTTCATCTAGTAATCTACTCCTTCTCAAACGTATCCTCTCTTTTAAAACATATGAATATCTTGAATGCGGTCTAAAAAATTTACTTTCAAGATTCATCAGAGTCGTAGCAAAAGTAGATTCTTCAACTGGAATCCAGGTTGCGTTCTTGTAAGAATTAATCCGCAAAGCAAAACGCTTACACGAAAAACAAGATTCATCCAATCAACCCGAAACAAACTTCTTTATACTCTCAAGAAACAATCTTGAAAAAACCATCACAAGATCAGTCTCCAAACCCCAATCCCCAAATCAAGAAACATCACAGGATAAACAGAAAAAAAAAGCACCATCACAAAGACCAAGAAACAAACCCTAAAACTCAAAAGAGAAAGAAGGCGGGAGAGAGAGAGGGAAAACAAGCAGACCTTCTCCGCAGCTGAGCTTGGCGCCTTTGAACCGGGTCTCAGTGCGCAGGAATTCGAGGAGCGTGGTGGAAGGATCGACCTCAGAGAGCTCGAACCGCTCTCCATTGATAGCGAATACCAAGCTCCTCGAGGCCATCCCCGTCGCTTCTCGAGAAGGATAGACTGATATGGGGTTTGGTTGAAGTGGTTTTCCATTCTCTCAGTAAAATAATCGAGAGAAAACGAATACCGAATTCGATCCATCTGCTTTTGTTTTATTCGGCGCTTTCTCAATGGCGTGCTTGTCTCCGACTCCGAAGAAGACAGACAACTATTCGTTATAAGAAAGTGGGACCAGTTTGATGACAGGTATGACAGCTGTCACTCGGTGAACATTTTTATAGAATATTAAATAATTTCTTAAAAAAAAAAAAAACAGAAAGAGACATTCATCACAGATTCACAGTCTTTTCATCGAACACATCACCTACATGGCTCGATCAGAGAGCGCAGGGAGTCTTCTGAAGAAGTTCAGCGCGGCGGGCGGCATCCGGTCCCGGAACATCGGGTGGCGCAAGAAGTAAAACCCGGCGACGACGGCGACGACGCGCGGCGGCACCACGAAGAGCAGCAGCGACACCAGCAAGCACACCCCCACGAACAACCCCGTCGCTCTCGGGTCTTTCCAGCTCACCAGCGCCTGCACCCTCTCCGCCTGCGCAGCCACGTCACCCAGCATCCCTTGCACTCTGGACCCCACCGCCCTCACCTTATCGTACCTCACTCTCACCACCTCCGCCGCTCTGGTGCTCGGCACTGGGTCGCACTCCTCGTCTAACTCCTCTCTATCCAACACCCCGGTCTCCATTCCCAGCAAGTGCGCTTGCGGCCCTCTCGGGCGCTTCCGATATCTAACGACTCCTACCACCGCCACGTGTACGCCGATCGCTGGCACGATCAGCTCCGGGTACCAAGCTATTAATACGATCACAATGTGCATCAGCACGGTCGCCGTCGGATTCCTCCATCGTCTGATCTCGTCCGTCCATCTCACCACCTCACCCACCCACGCCAAGCTTCCCGCGATTCTTTGCCAGTTGGCGCGTATCTTTCTCATGCTGAAGCCTTTCGGCTCGGCTTCTAGAACCCATACGACAACCTCTTTTTTCAAGGCAGGCTCGGCGCGGGAAAGATGAGCCGCGACGATCCTCGCCGCCGCGAGCCGCAGTGGTTCCCGCTGCGCCGCCGGGATCGGCCGCGCGTGGTGCATCAACGGCAGCATCGGCTGCGCGTAGAGGTGTAGAAGGTCCAGCGATGGTGCGGCGCGGGAGAACCGCACCGCGATCTCGATCTCTCCCATCCTCTTGAGCCCGGATGGGAGGAGGATGGCGAGTGGGAAGGAGCAGCGGTAGGCGCGGTTGCTCTCGAGGGTGGAGAGCCGGAGCCGGAGCCTTCCCATTGGACGGCAGTTGGAGTCTTTTGCCCCGTCGGAGTCGTCTAAGACGGCGATGGTGAGGACGGTGCAGGGGTCGTGGACCTCCCAGGTGTATTGTTCATTCCACGCCGGATCGAAGCTGTCGGCGATGGTGCGGGTTCGGGCCCATTTAGGGCCGTATTTCGCTACTACGAAGGCGTCCGTCGTCCCCTTCCCGTCAACCGTGCGCATCGGGAGGAGGCCTTTGCAGCCGATGATGCCGATCTCGATGGCCCCGATCGGTGGCCGCCATAGCTGCCGTGCTGAGGGGCGGTAGTCGCTTGCTGCGTGGGAGGGCTCGTCGGCGACGTGGTAGCCACCGTCCAAGCAAACCCGCAAGTGTAGCCTCCCACCGAACGATCTCCTCCTCTTCTCGTCGGCGGGAAGGAGGTCGAGCCACCGTGAAGATACCTTCCGATCGTCAACTCGGCGCTCGATGGAAGAGAGCGGGATGACGGCGGTGCCGAGCGCGACGGTTTCCTTTCCGTTCCGGCTCTCCATCTGGAGGATTAGCCTCTGGTCCTCATCGAACGGTTCGGCTGCTACGAAAATCAGATCCTCGTTCCACGACGGCGCAGCGCCGCTGCGGTTGATGGAGTATCGGGTTCTCTGAACCTGGAACCCTAAAGTCGCCCGGACGGAGATCCCGATCTCCCTTGTCGCCATTAGCGCGTCTTGGGCCTCGATGATGGTGGCGCGCAAGTACCAGAGCTTTGGGGACTGGTACACCTTAGAGCCGGATCCATGACGGGATGATCCATCCGCCTTCCACGATTCACGGAACCATTCATCCGCCTGGGTTCCGATCCACGTCGCGAGCATAAGATCCCCGCTTCGAGCGCACCTTCCCTCCAGCCGGTACCACTGCGGGGCCAGCGTGCTGTCCGGTGGATCCCTCTTCGGCACCTCCGACACATCGAAGCAGACACCACCGAGAAAATGCTTCTCATCGCCGTCGTCGACGAGATCCTCCGG
This sequence comes from Dioscorea zingiberensis, assembly GCA_026586065.1. NCBI lineage: Eukaryota > Viridiplantae > Streptophyta > Magnoliopsida > Dioscoreales > Dioscoreaceae > Dioscorea > Dioscorea zingiberensis. The sequence continues at coordinate 62,178,060 of CM048819.1, read as the reverse complement.
CGGTATGTTCCAGACGGAGACTTCCAGCATGGAGGAGTCGTCAGCTACGGCTGGATCACGGGCGAAGGCGAAAGTCTGGTTCCACTCGGAGAAGTTCCCAACTTTCCGGGCAACGGTGGTGCTAGCTGTGCACCCGGAGGCGGAGATCCTAACATGCGGCTTGCCGCCGCCATGCAGTGACCGTGCCCGAACGACTCGCACAAAAAGATACCGCATTTTGTCCACCAGATCCAAGGACGAACGTTCGATCGGCTCCGGCGCTTTTGGCATTTGCCGGGGCATTGCCCTGGCCGGCGGCTGTACGGGTACTTGTACTGGTTCCGGAATTGGCTCCTCCACCGCCGCCGCCTCCGGCGGCGGCGCAGGCTCTTCTCCAGCAGCTTCTACTGGAGCCTCCGGGGTTGTTTCCGGCGGTTGTTCCGTGACGTTCTCTGTATTCTCCGGCGGCGGAGGTTCAGACTCCGCCTGCTTTTCTTTCTGGTCACCGCTATCCGGTTCCGGCGCCGGAGCTTCTGGAGGTTTCGCTTCCTCACCTGCAGCTACTGGAGTCTGCTCTGCTGGCTTTGCATCACCACCACCAGCTTCCTCTTCTGCCGCCGCCGTCCCCTCAGCCTTCTCCATCTCCGCCGGTGCAGCCGGTGGCTCTTCAGGCTTCTCCGGCTCCGGAACCGGGACGGGCTCATCAACATAATAAATCTTAAGCCCGATATCACCCCGAATCCAACTGAAAAAGCTCTTCTTCTCCAAGGGAAAGTGAATAAGCGCCTCCTCTCCCTTATTCACAAAGTGCCTGGAGTCCAACCTCACTCTCCCCAGGAAATTGCTCCTCCTGCTCGGCCCCACCTTCCTATCATGGTACACATCCACCTCCAGCATCTCATTCCCACCACTAAGAACCTCGAACGCCAACACTTCATTCCATGCAGGGTTGAGATCTCGCGGGATGGTCTGCGTTCTCTTCCGCTGCCCATCGAAGTCCACGATCACGTACGGGCTGGAAGTACCCATCCCGTCTTTTGGCAGGAGGTCCCGCGCCTCCGCCACCTCCACCATCAGCTTCCTCACCGTGCCACCATCACCACCACCAGCCATGTCGCGCGACAACTCTGTAAGTAAGCCTAAGCTTAAGCTTCTCCTTACTCAGTATTCATGCACATAGTTATAACAAAACTAGTGATGGTGAGAGCTTTGACACTAACTAGCTAGTGGTTTTACTTTATATAAGGGTAGAGGTCCATAACTTCATGAGCAAGAAGCTTTAACAAAGTTGATCGATCGCAAGCTTTCTTTTCTTTAGCTTTTGCTTTGGATGAGAGAATTGGGGGATTCCCTATCTTCTCTTTGTGGGAGCCAACCATTGTTGTTTATGTGTTTGTGGGAGCCAAATGGAGAAAGACTCTGTTTTTCTACCTGTAGCCTTGTAGGAAAGGGGTGGTGAAAGAAGAGATTTAAAGTTGGTTGCATCACCGACCAATCCATTTGTCCTCATTGCAACCGCTTGTCTTTGTCACGTAGACTTCACGTGATTGCCAGCCTGATTTAGGAATCAGCTGTTCCATTGCTGTGTGTGTGTTCAGACTGTGGTTGGTTTGATGAGAATAGTAGAGAAGAGGAAAGGGTGATTGCTTTAGTGTGTTTGGTTTAACAAATAAACACAAGTTGGATGACAAAATATAAATGGTTACTGATAAAATTTTCTTGTTTTTTTCTTTCTTTCTGTTATTGGAGAAGATATATAAAAAGGGAGTAAAGCAAAATGGTCAAAGGAAATAAAGTGAAAAGAAAAGTAATTTCTATAGTCAATATATATGTTGATGTAGCAATCTGTGCGCACTCCCTGGCGATTAGAGCGGATCACGATCACCAAATGAAAAAAACGATGAAGATTGATGTGATTCAGCCAATGTTTGGGAAGAAATCGACTGCTGTTAGATCACTGCCTTTTCTTGGGATCAAACTCCAAGAAGATGAATCTCACCATATCAAAAATCTGTAGAGAAGAAAACTCATAACGCTACATCCGAGGGGATTCTCTGACGTTCAAGTTAAAGGAGTAAAGAATCTCAGAGGAATCAAGGAGAGAGTAGAACGATAGAACCGAGTTGCTTCCCTCAGAGAAATAGTTATTCACTGGTTGTGCACTAGCTTGTCGCGCTTTTTGGAATTCTTCTTCAGCTGTTGGATCGTCAGACAGTTACTCCAATTGTCGCCTCTTCACCATAACGTCCATGATCACATAACGCCCACGATGGTCATTACGCCCATAATTAGACCACATGTCACTTGATTCTTTTCTCCCGTAACAATAAACATTTGCTTTTGATTCTTCATTAGGCACAACATCAAAAAATAATCAGTTGTTTGAAATAGGAACCCGGCTGAACATACCATTGCTTTGATCTTGATCTAATGTGTATTGTTGGTTTCTATATCTTAATTTTTAATTTTTAAATATAGCTTGGTATTAGAAACTGGAAGTTCATATATAAAATCAACTTGCACTTAATTAATCGTATCTAATCCTTTACAATCTAGTTGCCTAACTTGCTTGCTAAAGTATCTTGTATGTTGACATAAATTGAAGAGAAATGAAAAGAACACTCAAAAGTTGAGTGGTCTAAAGAATAAACTCTCAACCTTTCCTTTTGATGACTATATGTGTGTACCTCTTGTATTCATGTTAATGTTAATTATCATCATGCATAAATTACAAGTTCTTTTTAAATTAGTCTGCAAATACTGAAAGTTAAATATAATTCTTTTATTTCTTACTAATTTAGGGGACATAAATAAATTACAATCACAATAAAATAAAATAAAAGCATTCCATCAATCAATATATAAACCATGCATGCAAGAATAACATTTATTTTTAAACACTTAAAACATGAACTTCACCACCAACTAAGACAACCCCAACATTACTTCAAAACCTATCAGTCATCTGCACAGACTTAGACTGCAAATCCTCCTCAGCATCAAACATCCTATTCCTCTGTGCAATCTCAAACTTCTCCCCATCTCCCCACAGTGCATAAGCCTCCTCCCCATGCACAGCATCATCCCCAATCTCCATCTCCTCCTCACTCAGCCTTAGAGGCACAATGATTCTAATCAGCAAGCATACAGCCGAGGTAACAACAACATTGAGGCCTACAATGAATGCAATGCCAGCAAACTGTATACCCATCTGCCGAAACCCAGCAGCGGTCTGGTTGTTCTTAAGGGCGTAGGCGAGGCCAATATACCTAGGATCATCGCCGAAGAAAAGTCGGTTGAGCCTTGGCTCGGCAAAGAACCCGGTGAGGATTCCGCCAAGGCTACCGGCGATGGCATGAGTGTGGAAGACCGCCATTGTATCATCAACGTTCTTAAGGAAGCTTATCTTTCTATGAAGAACCATCATAGTATACCAAGGTATACTTCCTGAGAGGATCCCCATTATAATAGCAGCCCATCCTTGCACCAACCCTAATACATATTACACATCATCAACTTATAGTTCATGATATTCTATATATATATATATATATATATATATATATATATATATATATAGGTATAATCCTCAAAATAGTCCCTTTATTTTAACCAGGTGGCTCTTTTAGTCCCTTTAATATAATTTGAGCTTTTTATCTCCCTTTATTTTTGAGTTTAAATTTTAGTCTCATGAATGGAAGTTAAATTTTCTATTAACTTATACTGATGTGGCTTTTTATAATATTAAAATATTATTTTTAAAAAATAAAAAATAATAAAATGAGTACCGAGTTCGGATCCTGATGATGATAACGGATCCAAACCCTCATTTCATTACCACGCAAAGTGTTCAGTAACGGGTATGGATCCGTTATCATAATCCGGATCCGAACCCGGTGCTCATATTATTATTATTATTATTTTATAGATAATTTTTTAATATTATAAAAGCCACATCAGAATAAGTTAATGGAAAATTTAACTCATGTTTGACAGAAAGACTAAATAGACCGAAATCAAAAAATAGAGGGAGATAAAAGGCTCAAATTATATTAGAGGGATTAAAAGGGTCACCTCGTTAAAATAGAGGGACTATTTTGAGGATTATACCATATATATATATATATATATATATAATGTAGTTTGGTGTTATAAAACTCCTACTATGTGCGTTAGGCCAATTGTACGCGGTCTTATTTTGAATTTTTGCAAGAGGTTGTTTTCAAAACTCAGAACCGTAACCTTCGGGCCACATGGCGACAATTTAACCATTGCGCCAAAGCTCCTCTTCTTACGATATTCTCTATTCGTAATAAAAATTATCACAATGAAATTAAAAGAGAAATACCGGCGGCAGGAGTGATAACAACGAGACCGGTGATCATCCCCTGGACGGCGCCGATGATGGAGGGTTTTTCGAAGAAGAAGATATCAAGAAAGAGCCAGACAAGGAGGCTGGTAGCAGTGCAAACATGAGTGTTGAGGATGGCCAAAGAAGCATCAATGTTGGCTGCATATGGTGCTCCTCCATTGAACCCTGACCAGCCCATCCAAAGCAGGCCTGCGCCGGCAAGCATCAAGAGAATGTTGTTCGGTGGGAACCTTTCTCTGTCCCTGCTTGTCCTTGGCCCTACCTGCATGTGTATTTTACATTCAAGTCATCATCATTTATATATAATCTTGATTATGAGATTATTTAACTTTTTTAATTTGGTAACGTATGCATGGATTCACAACTTCAATGAGTAGGATGACAAGTGCCGCACTTGTGTTGATTTTCTTATGTTGGTCCATTTAATCGACCTAGTCAATGAATGGAGAAAGCATCGCATGCAAGATAATTTTAGAATCCATATATATTTTATAAATAGTGATTTCCATTTTTTTAACCTGGGCAACAAGCGCTCCTCGAGGGATCGGTTTCGTCCAATTGGGCGTGCACCAATGCGGAGTATAGTACTCAACACACTTGCGTGACTAAATTGGGCTCGATCTCGGGCTTGTTCCGAGAGAACCTACACCTACTCCATTGACATAATGCTTTTACGGAGATTCGAATCCGGGTTTATCCCGAAAGAACCTACACCTACTCCACCAGTATAATGCGTCTACGAAGATTTGAACCCAGAGTTATCCCGAGTGAATCCCCACACAAAGGACAAGTAATTTATTCTTACAAAAAATTTATCAACTCTTTTTTGAAATCACTAACTCCACTATATATCAAAAAGTCACGAACTTACATCCTATATTTTTAATAGAGTTGATACGATAAGAAAGACCGAAACTAATCACCATGGAATCTATTACTAAAAATAGACCTCACTCATCTAGTACTGACTTCACGACATCCAGGGAAAAGCTACCTAGTTTGTGCAACTATGCCTCATATGAACGATCTAGCAGGGATTCTCTTTTGTACCATTCACTATTTTTCATATTTTTAATGAATATAATTTATTTTTTTTCCAAAAAAAAATCTAATAGATTTCTTCTTCTCCATCAAACTAACTTTATATATTTAAACCTATCATATATTTTCTATATATAAAATTTAAGTTACAAAAACAAAGATATTAACGAAGAGGAGCTTTGGACAACAGTAAAGTTGGTGTTTTCTAACCTAAAGATTACGGGCTAGAGAAACAATAGACTCAAATGATCTGATTCTTTCATAGACCCAATAATACAGGAGATTTGTATATCACCGGACTTTCTATTTCAGAAACAAAGATATTATTAAAAAATTAACGAAATGTATGTGCACACATGCATACATACGTATACATACCCAATAAGCAGCAGTGAAACCAGCGACGCCGGAGGCGAGATGAATAACATAGCCGCCGGCGAAGTCCATAACTCCGGCCTCAAACAAGAACCCTTTGGGCGACCAAACACTAAACGCGCCAACAGTATACGAGAAGGTGAGCCAGAGCGGCACAAACAACATCCAAGCCTGGAAGTTCATCCTCCCCAGCAAGGCTCCGGCGACCAGCACCACCGTTATGGCCGCAAAAACAAACTGGAAGAACACCAGCGTGGCCCTGGGATAAAGTCCGGCGAATCCCTGAGCCAAGAGATACTTCTGGTCGAGAGCGAAGTCCGGGCGGCCCCAGAAGAAGACCATCTCGTCGCCGAAGGACATCTGGAAAGCCCAGCCGACCCAGCAGACGAGCACTGCGGCGAAGGCGTAGAGCGCCATGAAGGCCGAGTTGATGGCCCATTTCTTTTTGACTATGCTCCCGTAGAGGATGATGGCGCCGGGGATGGTTTGCAGGCCAACGACGGTGGCTGCTGTTAGTTGCCATGCGTTGTCGCCCTTGTTCAGCCACTCGGGGTTTGCTTCGTTCACGGCGTAGGCGGTTGGGAGCTCGGCCATATGGATATATGAAGTAATGGTGGTGTTTGAGGCTTTGGTTTTAGGGAGAGAGAAAAGAGGAAGAAAGAAGAAGAAGAGGGTTTGTGTGTTTTTGTCTGATGAGCTATCGAGGGCCGGCTGGTTGTGGGTTGAGGACATTTGCATGCTGTTGAATTGGTATATATATGTGAAAGTGGTCACGTAGTATATGTTTGTTTTTATGGGAAGGTCTTTCTTGTTTCTTGCATGCATGAATGCATGGCTTCAATGGGATCTGCAGCTGGCCTTTGAGTTGCTGACTCAGTCTGTCTTCCAGGCATAACAGTGATTAGTGAAACCAGCAAAGAAAAAAAATGTTTTTTAAGAAACTTGGACTTTCCTTGACCCCATTGAATTGAAATTGTTCCATCTTTTGTTATCTATTTAAATATATACTGAACGAATTATTCTAAGGGGAAATTATCTATAGGTCCATGATACTGTTTTCAGTGGCTTTAAAGTCAAACATGCACACCGGCATATAATACTAAATGATAAACAAACACATCTAAAGACCCCAAAGTAATTAAGGTACTATTCCAAAAATCTAGTGAATTAACTATTATTCTCTAATGTCATATTACATAAATTTTAATTTTATTTAAATTATATATATATATATATATATATATATATATATATTAATAAATATAAACAAGACACTGGAAGCACGTATCACAGGCATAGACTCTCAACCTCTTTTTAGTAGATTGAATGAACTTGCCATCTTATGAAAGTTGGTTTCAAATTATATATTAAGATTAAACATGCCTTAGTTTCAAAACATTAATTTAATTAAAATATAAATTATTGATGGTGTTTATGTAAGACCTTAGTCTTTTAATTTTTTTTTTTGATAAATGTGGATAAGCTACTAGAACCACACTATAGGCGTGATTCGAAGCTGTCAACCTGTGTTTGTGAGAGGAATAAGTTACCAATTTCTTTATAAAAGTTGGTTAGTCCCTTTTTTATTTTATTCCTGATTCTAAGATGTCCGTGGTTTAATGAATGAGGATGATCGTTGCATCGAATGTGAGAGAGAGAAAAAAAAAACCTTTGTTTATACATTTTTTTTTTACAAAGGCGATAAGCGTCCCACGTGGGAAGTCAAGGACATGTACAGATGGGGCGGCTCGATCTCGTGTTAGTTCATAGGATAACATCACCTGCATGGCATTTGATCCTATGTTAGTCCAGAAGAGAACATCACCAACCTGACCCTGATCACTTTGCAAAAGTGAGGATTGGATCTGGGTTCTTCCAAAAGAGAACCCCACGCTTTAATAAGGGACTCAGATACCAATAGGCTTGGATGCCATTGGTATCTTTGTTTATACATTGACTTGGACCTAAATTTGCAATCAAGTCCTCGCATGGCTTGAATAAGTTAAAATGAAAATTTGGGATCATTTATATTGATAAAAAAAAAGATATCACAAGCTAATCCTAGTTATCATGAGTTTTAACTTACTAATATAAATATTTTTTATATTAATATAATTAATATTTATATTATATTAATTAATTAAGAATAATCACTACAAAAAATCTTACATTTACTCACGGCAATTATATAAGCGTGAGTAAAAGTATAAATAAGCGTGAGTATAGATTAAAATATTTTTTACTCATGGAAAAAAACCTTATACCGACGCTAAAAATGTCATGACTAAAGGGGGTGACGGTATAACCATATTGTGACGAAAAAATTCCGTGAGAATAGATTTTTAGGTTTTACTCAGGCTTCTATATGCGTGAGTTAAAATAGTGATTATTACTTTTGTTTTACTTTTATTCACAAATATTATCCGTGAGTAAAACTAGTGATTATTATTATTTTTTATTTTTTACTCATGAATATTATGTGTGAGTAAAAACATGGATTATTATTTTCTCTTTATTTTTACTCATAGATATTATGAATAAATAAAAACAAATATTATATTTTTTATTCAGTGTAATGAGACACAATATTCGATCCTGAAAAACACATAAAAACTTACTTTATATATTAAGTATCATATCCAATAGTTGCTCAACAATGCAACACTAAAGAGAAAAACAACTCCAATAGAAAAACCACCTCCAAAATAACAATATCTTTGGCCCTTTTATGTGCATAATGCAGTTGTTCTTCAAACAAGGTAATGCCAGTATGTTACCAACCAGTTTGTTTCACAACTTCAATGCCACTGATTCAACTAACAAAAAAAGCCTCACATTGGTATAAACTACAAAGAGAATACACTCATCCTTTGTGGAGGGTGTGTTTGAATTGGCTTTTGAAAAGGAGATTTTTTTTGAGTTTGTTTAAAGGGTTTTTGAAAAAAAGACTAGAGTAAGTTAAACACTTTTGTTATTTTTATGCTTGGATATGTTAATCCAAAAGTGCTTTTATAATAAAAATAAATAATAAAAATAGTACTAATGGTATTTTTGTAATTGATCATTTTCAAAATAGGTTTAAAATGGGTGTTTTGATAATTAACACTTTCTAAAACAACTTCTACAAAAACTTTAGCTAGCTTCTGAAAAAAGTACTTCTGTAGCTTTATTTAGTGCTTCTTCTTTTTAAAAACTTATCCAAACACCTTTCTTTTCCCTAAACCTACTCCAAAAATACTTCTGGGGCAAAAAAAAAGCTTATCCAATCACCCCCAAAATCTCCTTCACTATGATACAAGTACACCTCCCAACATCCAAAGGAAGAGGCCTGCAGAACAATGACCTGCAAACCACCAATTGACATTCACTTCAAGAATGTTCCATAACAATTCACTTGTTTGGCATTGTAAACCAAGAAGCTGGAGCAGCCTCAGAGTCAGAGAAGTCCCAGGCTTTTATCCATGAATTTTTAATTGTGTAAACCAAGATTTGCACAAAAAGATTCCAAGTAGTTGGCTCTCTTTTTCGGCTGGCCAAGTAAAATATGACACTAATTTAGGTGTTATTGAACAAAAATGGATCCAAAAAATCCAATATAATGATCCAAAAGAATGGAGTAAGACTAGGAACAAAAAAAAAAAGGCTAGCAACACGCAGGAATTGAACAAAAATTGAACAAAAAAATTAAACAAGAAGGGGGCTGCATTTGTCCCAACTTCTATGTTTTTATTTACAAAAAATTATTTATAAATCTCTGATATTATTTTCAAGGACCTTAAAATCAAACACACGCAACACTAATAAACAAACTCCTTCAAAACCTTCAAAGACTTGACACTGTTTCAAGGACTTTTAGTTAATTAAGTATTTTATCATTTATTTACGGAAAAACCTTCCCTCCGCCTACCATCCAGCAGATGCTTTTCTTTTTTCAAGAGCTTTTCTATATATTTTGTGTGTATATATAACTGTAAAGAAGGAAATTATTTACCAAAAAAAAAAAGAAAATATTAATTTATCAAATAAAATCACACTTTACTATATATAGATATATGTATAAAGAAATTTTGTTTGAAATCAGTACTAAAAATATGACAAATAGTAAGTAATTTTTAATATATAATTTTTTAAAAAATCCTCTTTGATCACTTGGTGAAGCCCCATATAACAAATATTAAAAATTCTCTACAGTTGCATATAAAATAATCATATCTATAAATTATTTTAATACTCACACATCAATCTAACTGTAACTATAATATATAACTTATATTCATGATAAAAAAAAAATTTGTGACTAAAAAAATCTTTATAGTCATATATAAAATAATTGTGACCATAAATTAATTTAACACTCACACATGAATCTAAGTGTGACTATAATTTATAACCTGTAGTCACACATCATAAATTAAATTTTAGTCACACTTAAATTTCTACTAGTAAAATTTCTGTTAATAAATGTAACACTTCTTCTTGTAGTGAATCAAATTATTCTATTTGGTTGAATATATAACTTCAATCGACCATGCCATTTATACCAGTAAGATTATTATTAAGAACATGCATATAATTCTTCTTGGTTTTTTGTTCTTAAAATTTTTTCTTCATATTTAAAACTCCTAAATTTTCTTTCATTAATTTATTAATAGTTCATTTTCATTAAAGATATTAACATGAGCGGCCTGCACGATCACTGTGTAGATCCAAGCCACCACCTATTTTGACCCGTAAGCATGTTCAAAAGATTTCCAACCGTACGGATGAGAATTATCGAAAAATAAGCTAGTCAATCAATTTTTATATGATTTGGTGACCGTTTGGTCCTCCCACTTAACAGTTCTTATTTTAGAAAAATTTTAACGGTTCATAATTTCAACCATTAAGTGGGAGAACCAAACGGTCACCAAATTGTATGAAAATTGACAGACTAGCTTATTTTTAGATGATCTTTTCATCCGTATGGTTGAAAATCCTTCAAACATGCTCCAAAGATCAAAATAAAAGGTCAGATCAGCACATAGATCCGGCCGGTATGATGTTAGAACCTCGTGTATATATATATATATATATATATATTTCTGTGGTAGAGATTCTATAGTTGCCAAATGTTACATATAAAATGTTCTTAATTAATTAGAATATCTCGTGAGCATACACACACAACTGGTATTAAATATAAGTCGGGTTAAAAAATCCAACCCTTTTTTTGGAGTATATATATATATATCTCTTCGCAAGGGGGTATTTAATTTGTGTGTATATAAGCTATGCGAGTTGTATAGACATGCACATGTGTTTAATCTAATTAATAACAACAAATATTTCCTTTTTTCTTAAATTTACTAATTTTTCCTATTTCTTGTTTTCTTATATTTCAAAAGTTTCAACTTACTTCGAAACAATAAACCACATAAGTGATCCAATCTTCCTTTTAGACAAGTTCCCACAAAGAGTATGCTCATGTTCTATTTGGGTTCTAAGATGCACTCTTTTTCTTCATTTGAGGAGTACTAAATAGCATCATTAAAATGGATATATCTCTCTTTAACTCAATTATTGAATAATTTTTAATTAAAAACATATTAATTAATATAACTCAACCCTCTCCCAGAGTTTAATTATAATACGACGCATGAGAAATAAATAATGATATCTCTAAATACATAACAAAACAACACAACTAAGCCTTAATCCCATACTAGATGGGGTCGGCTATGAATTCTCTATCTCCATAAGAGGAGGTTAATTCTTTAAATACATAACAAAGACCTGTCATTAGACCATCATAAAAAAAAAATATCAACCAATTATATATAAAAAAACATAATAATTTTAATTTAGAAAATTTATTTCAAATTCAAGTTTCTCATTTTTACCAAACCTTTTTATTTTGTAGTATGTGTCCATCATGAGTGGAGGCTGATTCTTTTATAATGGAATAAATCATCAATGAAAATAAAAATTAAAAAACTAGAAAGTTATACATAATTGTGAAAACAAAAATTATATAGTTTTATATACAAGCAGGATTTCAGAAAATAACAACAGATGGGTAGGAGGTGGAATTCTGATTTCAATGAGCAAAGAATCTACACTAGCTAGTCTGAAGTGGAAACTGTGAAAAAGAATGATCAGGATTTTGACTATGCATGTGTTGATAGACCTGCTGTAGTGGCCAAGTAGTACTATTCCTCTCTCTCAATGGAAAGTTGAAGCAAGTGGAAATTATAAGTATTGTGGAGTGGCAGACTGCAAGATGAGAATTCAAACAGTGATGTGCAATGGCAACATCAAAGATCAACAGGAGTTTCAGGAAGTGCTCAAGTACAGAATGTCTTGCAACTTACCATTCCAATCACATCACCACATCACAATATGATGTATTCTAGTTCTTTCAACAGAACATTTTTCTCAATAATTACTGACATATGATGATAAATTTGAGGACATTCTGCATGTTACTTTCTTAAACTTTAATTTCTTCAGCTTCCTGTTTAATTTCTCAGTCATATGATTCCACATCTTGATGATAGAAATCAGAAATTAGTAAAAGAGATGCAGTTAAATAATGATTATTTGATTAGTAGACTAGCAAACTCCATCTTAAAATAAGAATGCAGCTTCACTACAAGAAATGTTACATTTACTCACGGAAATTTTACTCACGGAAATTTAAGCGTGACTAAAACTTTTATATAGTCACGCTTAAATGCATGCGTGACTATTAAAGTAATCTATAGTCGGTTCTTTTTATATGTATTTATAGAGGTTTTTTTAGTCATGGATATTTTTTTACCGTGACTATAAGTTATATATTATAGTCACGCTTAGATTCATGCGTGAGTATTAAAGTAATCTATAGTCACGGTTATTTTATATGTGACTTATATGTGACTATAGATATTTTTTTAGTCACAGATATTTTTTAACATGACTATAAGTTATATATTATAGTCACGCTTAGATTTATACGTGAGTATTAAAGTATCCTATAGTCATAATTATTTTATATGTGATTGTAGAGATTTTTTTAGTCATAAAATTTTTTTGTCTGTGAATATAGGTTATATATTAGTTATGTTTAAAGTATTTTATAGTCACAATTTTATATTTTTAATATAATTCAAATAAAGAAAAATTCTATTTTATTCTTTTTAAAAAAAAAAAACTCATATGTTTTTAACATACTTATCATTTTTAATAATATATAGATACAACTCTTTATTTTAAAGAAATAATTTGTAAAATTAAATATTAGTTAATATTAATCAACAAATAAAAGTTAAAAAAATTAAAATTTATTAGAGATTAAGGATAGAGAATTATAAGTATTTGATAATATAATTTCACTATTTTTCAGGGAGTAAAATATAAAAACACCAAAACAGCTTCAACTCGGCTCCCATGATCCCATCTGAGAGCTCTTCTGTCCTATTAAATACCACTCCTCCTCCTCAATCCTAAGATCCCCTCACCGCAGCGGTCTTCTTGTGGGTCTTCTCCATAAGTATGTCACTTCCCCTTCAATCTCACATTGCGTCTCTCGGCTCAAGCTCTTCCACCCCGGGACTCAAGGCCAATGGCGTGTTGTCAGATCCGCGGAGATTTCTTGCCCTCAAAGGCGGATAGACGAGCCTGAGCGATCCAAGCGGTCCCAGAGCATCAGGTGAGAGGCAGCTTCAGAGGGAAAGGGAGGAGATACTTGAGATCATGGCGAGGGGAGAGGAGGGAAACGAATTCGTGGAGAAAGAAGAGATTCGAGAGGATTTGGGGGAGTATAGTGGGGATTTCACTGGGGCTACGGCTCATGGTCTCCATTGCAGGATCGCATGATCGATCCTGGATCATCATTCCTCGAGTTATCTCAGGTTGGAATTTCTTTTTTCTCTTAATTTAGAATTGATTTGAAAGAAAATTGAGATTTACCACTTCTAGATGTTTAATCCATATTGACACTAATTAGAATAGACGGTAATGTTGGTTAAAATGATGTTATAGAGATATAATCTCTGGATTTTCTGGTTGATATCTTGAGTGTTGCTAATTTCAATGTTATTATTCAATTAACATGATGAATTGCATGGTGTCGGTGTGGGATTTTCGCTTAATGTTTAATGTTTTACGGTCTTTTGATTTTTTCTCTTGTTTATCAATGTATTAGTGTGTCATCATAGGTCTAAATTATCAACTGGAGCAGGCCCGGTTCATGGACGCGTTTATGCATGTTTGTTGCCAATGACCCTACTGTAAAAGGAGGGACATACTATCAATGTAAGTTTCTCTCTTTCAAATAATATATGCATTTTCATGGAATTATCTATTGATTTTAACTTTAAATACCCATATGATTAGGGTTTGTTTCTCTTATTATTCCCTTGATCACTATTAGCAAATGGGATGTTGATGGAAGTCTCGTTCTCAAAATTTTGATTAGGGTTTTGAAAGAGATGGCTTTCGGGATAGTCTATGGGATTTTACTCCTCACTTTAGGTGTATTGTTATTTGAATGGGTTGTTATTTTTAAATAGGGAGATAGAAAATGGGTTGTTGTTTGAATTATTTGCCCCGTTGTTATAGATACTCATAGTATTGAATGTGCAACTGCTGTGATGGGCTCTGAAAGCTTAAAATGACACTTATATTATCTACTTCAGTTTGTTTTTGTAGTGAATGATATATATTTGAACATCTGCTGCGAAGTAACTTCTACAATTAAGCTGCGGTATGCGGCTGATTAAGCTAATAACTGCAATTAAACTCGATTCTCATAGTTTAATGACTTATCCTCTAATTAACTTCTTTTAGTAACTCCAAGGAAGTGCTAATTTTTTTATTAGGTTTCATGATGTTATTATTTGGGGAATTTTATGTGGATATTTCTATTTATAATAGGTAGGAATTGCATTTTGAGGGCATTGGTTTTGATATCTAAAATTGTCTCATGGTGGTGGATTATGGACAGAAAACCACCATAATCTTGTGGTTGATATCTTGCGTCCATTTCATCTTATTTCATATGTACTCTTTCCTCATTCTACAAATAAATTATATATATATATTATTTATTTGTTTTATATGCACCTCTTCATCTTATTTCATATGTTGCTATTACAGAAAACCAATCCTGTTGTTGCAGAGATATTCTCTCTCATGTCAAGGGATGAAGGCAGGGATGCAGGGTATGTAACTCTCCCTTGTTATTTGTATGAATCTTCATCTGGTTTGCATTGATATCCTAATTTTTGAATTTCAGGTTTCTGAACAAGGCTCTTTCTGATTTCAACTTGACATTGGACCTGGGTTTCTTAACAATGGCATCAATTTTTATCTGTTTATCCTGTTGTTCTGACCTCCAAGTTAATTTATTTTTGAGTTTTTAACTTCTTGATATTGTTTATATTTACATTTTGCATAATTGTTTTCTTATGAACTTCGGGGTGGAAGTCATTGACGGATAGAAGAATTATTATACGAGTAAGGGTCATTGAATTTGAAGGCAATCACATTAGGTTATTGCTCAAAACACCAATTCCATCTATGGACATCCTTCCTCTGCTGATATAATTCATGAGCTTCATAGAAACCAAATGTAGATCATGAATTGATGATTGAAGTATTGGAAAATAATTTGGAACCAATGAATGCGGAGGTATCTTTATTCAAGTTTTCTTGTTTAAAAATAAGAATTGTATAATCTTGATTTTTCCTTTGATCAATGATTTTTTTAAAGAGTTTAGTCATATGCTTTTCTATCATCATTTTGATTCCATATCTACCGATATGCTTGTGGTTGTACTGATTTTTCCCTAGCGATGTTTATGTTGATGAAATTATTATGCAATGCTAAATCTTCAAGGTAAATCATCAAAATTACTTTAAGTAATTTCTTCCTTGAGAAGATTTTAGATATTCAAGAAAATGTGTTCGTAGGCTTGATGTTATTTTAGGAAAATAGAAAATAAGGATGACAAGGAGAAGCAGAAGTTTTATGCTGTTGGGGGGAAAGACAAAGGGAGCTTTCTCGGAAGCTTTAGCAAAGAAGTTATTGAAACTTCTTTCAATGTGAGTTATATATTCAACCTTATCAAAATGATCATTAGTAACATTACCAAATTGATCAATTTAGTTTAAATCTATTCTTTCGATCATTATATTTTAGTTTGCTTCTAATATAGCATTGAAGGTAGTATTGTAATTAGTTTTATTTTTGGAAAGCAAGCATCAGAAATCACTCCAAATAGTCACACCAGGGGACATAAATGAGCGGTGGCCCTTAAAATGTCACTGGAACTCACTGACTTCTAGTTTTAATTTGGATACATAAGTTTCAAGGTTGTTCTTTGTATCTAATAAAGCTTATTAGCTTAATATTGTGTTGTCACTTTGTAGGTTGGCCGATGATGAGGTGCCTTGAGTTGCATTTGAGCAGCAGAGTAGGGAATTAATGGTGAAGGCAATCAAGAAACGGTCGGTACCATTAGCAAAGCACTCAAGGCGGTCCTTGAATTTTGGTTTACAAGGTTTCTAGTATCCAAATGAAGTATCTATACTTGCATTGGGTCCTTTAATTTGATGAATGTACAATATGTGATATTATCACTATGTTTGGATGAGGTGTTGTATCACAAAAGCAGTTCTTGAATCATTTGATCTTATAAATTTATATATTCTCATACATATTTTTACTATCCAGTCGGTGTGTATAGATTTTTATATATAACCAATTGTTATAGAAAATTTTGTGAGCATATTTTGGGTGGGGAAAAAATAAAAAATAATAGTGCGTTTTTACTCACGCATAATATTCATGAGTAAAAGTAAAGAAAGATAATAAACACTACTTTTACTCACGGATAACATCTGTGGGTAAAAGTAAAATAAAAGTAATAATCACTACTTTTACTCACGCATGTACAAGCGTGAGTAAAACCTAAAAATCTATTCTCACACTAATTTTTTCCACGTCACAATAGCTATACTGGTAAGCCGCTTTAGTCATGGCATTTTTAGCGCCGGTATAAGGTTTTTTTCCGTGACTAAAAATATTTTGGTCTATACTCACGCTTATTGACACTTTTACTCACGCTTATACTGGCGTGAGTAAATGTAACATTTTTTGTAGTGCTTGAATGCAGTAAAATAAGGGATGCTTGCAATTCATTATAATAAATGTTCTAGGATTACTGAAAATAAAAGAATAATTAACTCACTGCTATAGCAATTACACTCACATTAATTAATGACCTTTTAACTAATTAAATAATAGTCTTTTTAGTTATCCTTCTTTTGTTATGTTAATTAGAGTGAAATATTGGAGTTCCCTTGGCATGTAATTGAGAATTAAATTTGTTCTCTGAGTGTTCTTGTCCTTCTTACCGATACCGCCAGTAGATTATAGTGATCATAATTAAATCTGTTAACATAGTTAATTAGTATCCAGTTGTAAATGCAGCTGAGATTTATGTTAGTAATCTCTCTTTAAATCATACATTGTCATGATAATTTTATCTTTCAAATTTACAAAAGCATAAAAAAAAATCATCTATACTCTGATGATTCTACGTGAAGAATCAATAATATAAATTATTCAGAAATATAGCATAACATTATACTAAACCGTGCAATATTATTAATCCGAGAAATCAGTGTTAAAAATCCTAATAACTTTCAGGGTTTCTACTAATCAATTAAAATCATAAACAATGTAAATTCATGTCCATTTGTAAATGCAAATTAATGTGTCTCAAGATGAGATGATTCTCAAAAAATATTAAACTCATCACTGTGATGCCCAAGTATTATTTTGTTATGATCTATATATAGAGGAAGATTAATCCGAAAACTCTTTTTTTTAATTAGTGTGAATGATCAAATGTTGTGTGGGCTAATTAATATGAAGATATTAGTGTTAGTTCAGGCAGATCTATCAGGTCAACACAATTTCCTTGTAAAAAAATTGGAGGACAATTAAACACTACTGGAATTAAAGGGAAACATTAAATCTGAAGTTTTACTGTTAATTAATAAGCTTTCTGATAATCCAAAGAGAATTAAATGAACTCACTCAACACTTGAGAGAACACTTGATAGGATATATGTATGTGTGTGTGTATATACAGGAAGATGAACAAGATCATATATAAGACAATGAAGGCAAAAACAAAACTTTGAGAAAATAAAAAGGAAACATCAGGCATGAATTATTCCAAGTTTTTAAAAACATTATGAAATCAAACAATTAATCACATGCAAACCCTAAAAAAAAGATCCAAAGAGAAGAAGAAGAATTATTCCTAATTTCTGATCAACATGCATGAACTACTTGAAATGATCAGAAGAAAATTATAAAAAACAAATTAACACAGACTAACTACATATATACTTGTTAATTACTTGAAGGACTTGGACATATATATATTTGTCTTTGATCTGGAAATTAAGCAAAGTGTAAGGAATGAAGCCTGGTTCGAGATCTCTTCATCAAAGTCGCATATAAACTCAATTGTTGAAGGAGATCTTGGATCAAACCTCTCATTCCAAACACGTACTCACTTGCCTATATATACCTCTTTCTCTCTCTCTCTTGTAATTCATGATCATGAAAATGAAAAACAAACACAGACTAATTACAAACCACATACTTGTTAATTACCTGAGGACTTGGATATATATATAAGGAAAGCAAAGTGTAAGGAATGAAGCCTGGTCCGAGATCTCTTCATCAACGTTGAAGGAGATCTTGGATCAAACCTCATTCCAAACACTCACTTGCCTACATCTCTTTCTCTCTTTCTCTCTTGTAATTCATGAAAGCTGGAGGAGAACCATAGCTAGCTTCAAAGAGTAGTAATAGTAGTAATAGTAGCAGCAGTAGTAGTGCAAGATATAATTGGGTGAGTGGTGGGAGAGAATTAATAAAGAGGAATTATATATAAAAACAAGCAAAGGCACATGAGAGAGGGAGGCATATGGGAATGGTTAAAATAAGGGGAAAAGGAGAGTGGGTTTCAGGGAAGATCTTGTCTTGTTCTGAAGAGTAGTAGTGTTCTTTATGGGGGTGAGGGTTCTTGAGCTTTTACAGACCAGCTCTGATCAGTGAGAGAGTAAAGAAGCAAAAATATTATTCAAAGCTCAAGGATGGGCAATGGGCATGGCATGAATGAATGAAGGAGATCAAGAGAGAGCGTGGGGAGGGGCCGGGCCCTCTTCCTTTGCTGCATTAATATTATATGGAAAAGTTTTTGCTGAAAAAGCTAGCCATCCACTGTGACCCCATTCTTGCTTGCTCTATAACACAATATTACACACTGAGCAGAGACATATAGAAAAAGAGAGAAAGTAACTCACAACAAAAGAAGGTTAAAGGAAAAGAGGAAAGGATTCACCGACCAAAATCTAAGCATATGTGAACTCAGCAATAACCTTGCATGCACCAACGGCCTCTTGGTCTCTTGGTACTGGGTCTCTTGTGTAGGGCGTGGATATATAGTTGGAAAGAACACCGGATCGAACCCCCACGTCGACCATATGGTGATGGTGTGCCTGCAGGGAACCGTGTTGCCCTAAAAACAAGCTTGCATGCATTATATATATGTATATATATACTTGCATTGCATGGATATATGCATGTTTTTTTGTTTTATAAGTTCATGAATTCAGTACTAGTACTACTTATTAATGCTTGCTTTGAATTCAAAATGTGAATTGTAAGTGTACCTTTTAATTTAAGTAGATGATCACCTTTGCACAAATGTGTTTGTTCCATGAATGATAACATGAATATTCAATACATGAACATGAGAATATATATGTATATAAAAACTGTTAATATGGACCACATTTGGGCTTTGTTAAACTATTAACTTTTTTCAACAAAGATTGATTGATAGAAGAGCATGCATATGATATATTAGTATCCTAGGAGTGCTACTAGTCTAGAGAGAAAAAGAAAGGAAGAAAGAGAAGAGAGATGGGTTGTACTTTGGAGTCATACATTGCATGGAAGAATAAGGGAAGGGGTTTGATGAGGAAATGAAGAAGAGTATGATTGATTGCTTTGGAGTTTGATGTTAAGAAGATTGATTGGATTGGATTGGAGGAAACGAGGCAAATGATGAGGAACATACATGCATGATTTCTTGCAGTTCTTGTCTCTACTGGTTTATTTCCTTCTGGGTTTTTGTTTAAGATCAGACAAAAGAGAGGCATGCATAATGTATTCATTCATGAGGTCCTCATCAGTCATCACTCACTCTGAGTGAGACCTCCTTCTTTTTACTTTTTCTCTTTTTTTAACAGACCAGACCAGACCAGACCAGACCAGACCAGGCCCTCTCTTGTTCTTCTTCGTTTCCAAAATCCCTTGGAAATTGGGACACTACTCACTCCTTATGGTCCTAACTCCTACCCTACAAATTCTCTACTACTTGTACCTACTACTCCTACTAGTACATAATACTCTATATATGTAGTATACTCTAGTGTGTGGTTCTTTTTTTTTTTTCAAACTTCCAACCTTATTATGTTTAGGAAAGAAGTCATGTTTTACTAATTTTATTTTATTTTTTTAACATACCCATGTCTTCTTCTTAGACCAAACATCTAAATTGGGAAGTTATTAGTAAGGTGGGTCTCTAGATGTGGTCAAATGGACATGTAAATCTGATTTAGATAAAAGTTCTTTTATATGTTTTTTTTTTGTATATTATGAGTGGCAAGCGGCTAAGAAATCAAGAATGTGCACAGATCTCGGTGGAACAGACATAAGGGTAGGACTCATACACATGTGGACGCTGGGACCATCTGTCTCACAACCGCTGTGATAGTTCTTTTATATGTTGCTGTGATGGGTTTTTTTTCATTGACATAATGAAATGGAAGATAGATAAAATAAAAATATTGTTAATAATATATATATATATATATATATATATATATATATATATAGTCTTTGTTTCCACGTGGATTACTATCATGTGATTGGACTTTTCCTTAAGTCATCATTCATGGTCTCCCTTCTTTTTGACCACTTTCTTTCTCTCTGCCTCTGCAAATCCTTCATATTTCAGGAAAAAAAACTATTTTGAGTGTAAATTGTAACGCCCTTGACCGGATCGGGGCCAATGGGACGTCAGCGACGTACTGCATGCCAAAGGAGGCGGGCCCCCACTTTCAGTACTGAAGGCCTAAGTAAATGAGCGGAATGTAACAAAATATAATCAAAATGTCATATATAACAATGTCAAAGTTATCTGACGAATTTAAAATCACAAGGGTTCAATTCACCCTATAACAAACTATACAAAATCGGCCCTACATGGGTCCTACAAAACAAACTCTCACACTCAACTTTCGAGGTCCTCGGACCTCTCCATCCTATCCCAGTCCAGCGCCAAATCTTGAAATCTTGAGCCATACATTTCGCTCCTCTTAACCCGAAGGAAAAGAAAGTGAAGTGAAAGGAAAGCCCGGTAGCACTCCCTGAGGAATCTCAAAGATGTGAGCACAATAAAAGATACATGATGTCACAATCAACGAATCATCAAACAATCAGGTCCTAGGAGTCTATCAGGAACAATCAAAGCAAGAACTCCTAGTCAAACACCGGCCCTCGAGCCCGAAATGGAATTCCAAGAATAGATTCGATGACACCAAAGCTTTTCCGTCAGCCCCCAGCCTTTGCTGGAAAATCAACTCTCTTTTCATACCTCGGTAGCGCCACCTCTCTTACGTGTGCTGCGGTCGATTATATCGTCCCAGCGGCCGAGGTTGGACCCGCAGTATCCTCACCACGGCATGGAACCATCGAGGCGGGGTGTCCCTCACCTGAGCAGCTCCACTCTCAGCAGGCTTTGGCTCCAGCGAGCAGGAAAATGAACCCGTCCAGGGCACACTCACCGCCAAAGCCTGCGAGACTATGTATCGCGGTCAAGTGTTGGCCCCTACTGGCGTGCCAGCAGCATAACAATAAATAAAACTCTATCTCTGTCTCAACCATGCACCGCATACAAAGAAGAGAACACAAAACAAATATAGGTAATGCGTACATGCATCCAAAAAATATCGGGTGCACCAAGCAAAAGACATGCTAACAAATAGCATACATCAAATCAAGAAAGCCCCATTCAATGGCGGAAACAAAGGCGAGGTAACTTACCTCAAAGATTGATCTACTTGAATTCCCACTTGGCGTGTCTCCACTCTCTCTGTGCAGAAATCTGATAAAATTCTAATTTAGTATTGATTGCTTCATATGAACTCTACATGCCTAGGTGCAAGTGTGTATGTCACATTAGTGTACCTTCAAGTTCACTCTTATCACGACAGAAATCTCTAGTTCTATTAAAAAGGTTAAGGTGGCCTTGTGGTCAGGGCTTCCACCATTATAGAGTGGTCTAGAGTTCAATCCATAATGCCTGCAAACTTTTATTTCCTTTCTTTTTGTTTTTCTTCTACTATTCTGGTCCACTACTAAGGCCCACCAAGTTGAACCAGACCCAATTCTTCTTATTTGATCAAACCCTATTTAATTGACTCATCTCATAATTTAATTCGAATTGGTTTACAGATCAATACTTGGCCCAACCAACTAAGTACGTGCCATCACTAGAAACATTGTAATTCCAACCTGACTGTCCCTAATCGGTTTAGGTTTGGCCCATTCTGTATTTGGTTAACCTTCTAATATAAGAACCTAGCATACAAATGTATTTCATTTTTTAAACGGTGGTGCTTTTTCTCACTGTCAAACTCCACTAGCCTCCATTATCCATTAACTACGTGAAGAACCCCACACACACACAGTTCCTGGATGAAGCCAAAAGGCTTGATCTTTAGATGGGCTTGGTCTATTGTTTAACAACCCACAATGCTCAGCTTCCTGTTTACATAAATCTTATTACGCATGCTTGTTAGACCAAGTACACTAACTTGGAATCAACTAATCAAACACCATTAGTTTCAATGGTCAATTTATGTGTCACTTTAATTAAACTCACACTTTTCATGTTCCACCTTCTTCCCCAGTCCATCAACTGATTAAACCTCTCACCCTGAGTACCAACTATATACAGGATCCATTAACGTTCACTAGATGATATATATAAGCCTCAGAAACACACTATACATCAGCCATACAAATCTACTCATCATCAAAACCTTTCATGAAATTCAGGAATCATAGGTACATCTCGGGACCATCCGCACCACTGGACAACAAAGCCTTATTATGCACTCATATACTGATCAGGAACTCAAGCATAAATTTATACATAAATATTTGGAACTAAAGACCTTTCCAAAGAGAAAACTACATGACCATGATATACCTATATATTCTTAAGAGTAACCTCAAGTCTCAAGAGATCCATGCATGTTGTAATCTAACAGGCCTATTATAAGGAACCACATGTACAAAGAGACTCACTGGAAAGCAGATGGTGTGCTCGTGACGATCCGGCGCCGGCAAGGTCGCACGGTGCTCCCTTCCTCTTCTCCTTCCTCTCCCGGCCTCCCTCTCTCTCTCTCTCTCTCATTTGGAACGATGGCGGTCGTGGTTAGGGTTCCAAGGGATTGATGCTCTATTTATAGGCGCTCGTGGAGAGGATAAGCAACACGGTTCCGCGTCTGAGATAGGGTTTATCTTTACAGTTTAAACTTCTCCACAGCTAGCCGGTGCGTGATCGCGGAGGAGATAAAGTTGTAATCTCTATATATATATAAAGATATGTATTTCTATACAATATCTCTTGCTGGGAATGTTTTCTCTCTCCTTAAATCTCTCTCTACGTATATATAGGATGTTATAATCTTGGGTTTCTCTCTCTACATCTCTTATCTTTACCCTATATCTATTTACCTATACATATATTTTAAAGATTTAAAAGTAATTGTACACTGTGCACGTACGTCCTTTTCCATGCACTACTTCTTACCTTTTTTCAAATTAATATATTAAACTATATATATATATACATATATCCCATTGTAATCTCTTTCTATAAATAAACATTTATCCTTTAATGCTAATATATATATATATATATATATATATATATATATATATATAATATGCTCATATTAATTAATTCTCCAATTTGCACCTAAGTCCTTCTTTTATAAAAGTTTACATGCAAGCCCTTTATGACTCTAAAAAACTCTAATTAAAGATTTAATAATTTTAATCCCTTATCTCTTTATATTTAAATTGGTATTACACCACCTTATCCTAATTTTTACCCATCATCAAATTAGTTTTAGATCCTTATCTATCAAACTCATACCCATAATTCAGATTAACTTTAATATATAGATTTATATATTAAATCTCTCTCTCTCTCTCTCTCTATATATATATATATATATATATATATATATACTTCTCTATGTCTTATCTATACCCGTTTGTCATGCATATATATGTATACTCACATCCTATATAATATATTTATCAAATCACTTCTTATCTTCAATATATACTATATAGTGCTCATGAAATTTACTTTTCATTAAATCAAATCTTTATATCTCTTAGAATCCAATAAATTCTAAACACCAAGAACTCCTTTAATTAACTATTAAAGAAATTAGAAATCATTTATTTTCTTTTTAGTCTTCAATCTTGACACTTTTACTTTCTTAGACTAATAACTAGGAAATTTTATTTTCCTAAAATTTCCGGGTTTTACAATCTTCCCCCCCTTAAAAAAAATTTCGTCCCCGAAATTACACTCAGTTCTCAGTACCTAAATCGGAATCCTTGACGCTCACGGGTAACGCTTGTGCCTCCTCCGTAGCGAGATGATAGACCATCACCTTACTTATACTCCCCATCTTAGTATTGGGGCACCTCCCCCCTTGAGTCCAAACCCACTGCTTGCGACATTGCAGCATCCGACTGAGCAGGCAGTTCCCGCTCGACCTCCATGTCTGCCACTTCCACGCATTGTGGTAGCTCTACTAAACGTCAATACGTCAGGTGTTCGTTCAAAATTCTGGTCTACCCGACCGAACACTCAGTTCAATCTAATTATTTATGTCACTAAGGCAACTAGGTTGTCGGTTATCTGCATTGCTCACGATACCCATATTACATCAGAACGCCAGGCATCTCGGATCCCGGACCTCGCGTCCAGGGAGCGTACTCCAAGCCGAGACGGGCCCCACTTTCGAGTACAAGGCCTAAGTAAGCGATAGCAGGATAACAAAATATAATCAAAATGTAAGTATAACAATGTCAAAGTTATACAGTAGAATTTAAAATCACAAGGGGTTCAATTCACCCTATAACAAACTATACAAAATCAGGGCCCTACATGGGTCCCCTGCAAACAAACTCTCACACTCAACTTTGAGGTCCCTCGGACCTCTCCATCCTATCCCAGGTCCGCAGCTGCCCCCAAATCTTGAGCCATCTCTGCTCCTCTTAACTGGAAGGAAAAGATGAAGTGAGCTTTTCGAAAGGAAAGCCCGTAAGCACTCTGAGGAATCTCAAAGATGTGAGCACAATAAAAGATACATGATGTCACAATCAACGAATCGTGAAAACAATCGAGGTCCTAGAGTCATCGCGAACAATCAAAGCAAGAACTCCTAGTCAAACACACTAGGCCCTCGAGGCAGAAATGGAATTCAAGAATAGATTCGATGACACCAAAGCTTTTTTGACCACTGACCTTTCTTTGGAAAATCAACTCTCTTTTCATACCCCGGTGGCGCCGCCTCTCTCTTACGTGTTAACACGGTCGATGTATCGTCCCCAGCGGGTTGGATCGCCTTGAGTATCCTCCCGGCATGGAACCATCGAGACGCCGAGGTGTCCTCTGACCTGAGCAGCTCGCTCTACGCCGAGCTTTCGGCTCCAGCGAGCGGAAAATGAACGTCCAGGAGCACACTCACAGCGGCCAAAGACACGAGACTATGTATCCACGGTCAAGTGTTGGCCCACTGCGAGCGTGCCCAACGAGCATAACAAGCAATAAATAAAACTCTATCTCTAGCTCTCAACCATGCACGTACAAAAGAAGGAACACAAACAAATATAGGTACGTACATGCATCCAAAAATATCAGGTACCAAGCAAAAGACATGCTAACAAATAGCATACATCAAATCAAGAAAGCCCCATTCAATGGGCGGAAACAAGGCGAGGGTAACTTACCTCAAAGATTGATCTACTTGAGATTCCCACTTGGCGTGTCTCCACTCTCTACGCAGAAATCTGATAAAAATTCTAATTTAGTATTGATTGCTTCATATGAACTCTACATGCCTAGGTGCAAGTGTATGTCACATTAGTGTACCTTCAAGTTCACTCTTATCACGACAGAAATCTCTAGTTCTATTAAAAAGGTTAAGGTGGCCTTGTGGTCAGGGCTTCCACCATTATAGAGTGGTCTAGAGTTCAATCCATAATGCCTGCAAACTTTTATTTCCTTTCTTTTTGTTTTTCTTCTACTATTCTGGTCCACTACTAAGGCCCACCAAGTTGAACCAGACCCAATTCTTCTTATTTGATCAAACCCTATTTAATTGACTCATCTCATAATTTAATTCGAATTGGTTTTACAGATCAATACTTGGCCCAACTCAACTAAGTACGTGCCATCACTAGAAACATTGTAATTCCAACCTGACTGTCCCTAATCGGTTTTAGGTTTGGCCCATTCTGTATTTGGTTAACCTTCTAATATAAGAACCCTAGCATACAAATGTATTTCATTTTTAAACGGTGGTGCTTTTTTCTCACTGTCAAACTCCACTAGCCTCCATTATCCATTAACTACGTGAAGAACCCACACACACACAGTTCCTGGATGAAGCCAAAAAGGCTTGATCTTTAGATGGGCTTGGTCTATTGTTTAACAACCCACAATGCTCAGCTTCCTGTTTACATAAATCTTATTACGCATGCTTGTTAGACCAAGTACACTAACTTGGAATCAACTAATCAAACACCATTAGTTTCAATGGTCAATTTATGTGTCACTTTAATTAAACTCACACTTTTCATGTTCCACCTTCTTCCCCAGTCCATCAACTGATTAAACCTCTCACCCTGAGTACCAACTATATACAGGATCCATTAACGTTCACTAGATGATATATATAAGCCTCAGAAACACACTATACATCAGCCATACAAATCTACTCATCATCAAAACCTTTCATGAAATTCAGGAATCATAGGTACATCTCGGGACCATCCGCACCACTGGACAACAAAGCCTTATTATGCACTCATATACTGATCAGGAACTCAAGCATAAATTTATACATAAATATTTGGAACTAAAGACCTTTCCAAAGAGAAAACTACATGACCATGATATACCTATATATTCTTAAGAGTAACCTCAAGTCTCAAGAGATCCATGCATGTTGTAATCTAACAGGCCTATTATAAGGAACCACATGTACAAAGAGACTCACTGGAAAGCAGATGGTGTGCTCGTGACGATCCGGCGCCGGCAAGGTCGCACGGTGCTCCCTTCCTCTTCTCCTTCCTCTCCCGGCCTCCCTCTCTCTCTCTCTCTCTCATTGGAACGATGGCGGTCGTGGTTAGGGTTCCAAGGGATTGATGCTCTATTTATAGGCGCTCGTGGAGAGGATAAGCAACACGGTTCCGCGTCTGAGATAGGGTTTATCTTTACAGTTTAAACTTCTCCACAGCTAGCCGGTGCGTGATCGCGGAGGAGATAAAGTTGTAATCTCTATATATATATAAAGATATGTATTTCTATACAATATCTCTTGCTGGGAATGTTTTCTCTCTCCTTAAATCTCTCTCTACGTATATATAGGATGTTATAATCTTGGGTTTCTCTCTCTACATCTCTTATCTTTACCCTATATCTATTTACCTATACATATATTTTAAAGATTTAAAAGTAATTGTACACTGTGCACGTACGTCCTTTTCCATGCACTACTTCTTACCTTTTTTCAAATTAATATATTAAACTATATATATATATACATATATCCCATTGTAATCTCTTTCTATAAATAAACATTTATCCTTTAATGCTAATATATATATATATATATATATATATATATATATATATAATATGCTCATATTAATTAATTCTCCAATTTGCACCTAAGTCCTTCTTTTATAAAAGTTTACATGCAAGCCCTTTATGACTCTAAAAAACTCTAATTAAAGATTTAATAATTTTAATCCCTTATCTCTTTATATTTAAATTGGTATTACACCACCTTATCCTAATTTTTACCCATCATCAAATTAGTTTTAGATCCTTATCTATCAAACTCATACCCATAATTCAGATTAACTTTAATATATAGATTTATATATTAAATCTCTCTCTCTCTCTATATATATATATATATATATATATATATATATATATACTTCTCTATGTCTTATCTATACCCGTTTGTCATGCATATATATGTATACTCACATCCTATATAATATATTTATCAAATCACTTCTTATCTTCAATATATACTATATAGTGCTCATGAAATTTACTTTTCATTAAATCAAATCTTTATATCTCTTAGAATCCAATAAATTCTAAACACCAAGAACTCCTTTAATTAACTATTAAAGAAATTAGAAATCATTTATTTTCTTTTTAGTCTTCAATCTTGACACTTTTACTTTCTTAGACTAATAACTAGGAAATTTTATTTTCCTAAAATTTCCGGGTTTTACATAAATAATGTACAAATAATAAGATGGGCACATTTGGAGTGCATTTTACATATGAAAGAGGAAGGCTTATTCCTTTTTTTTTTTTTTCATTCTTCCTCTTTTGCTTTTCCCATTTCCACTTTAAGTGTTATAAAGGGACTTCCAACAAACACAAAAAAAAGTTTGGTAGGCTGAGAACTAATAAGAAAATAACCCACTTAGTGGTGCACATTGATGAATATTCTGAATAGCTTGAGAACACCACTAATTTTTAATGTATGTTATTATTAACAAAATTTCATCATACTTGAGCCACACAAGCTAGTAATAAAAAAAAATAAAAAGGAAAAACATTTGTGAAACACTGCCACTAAACAGACAACTTCTTAAATCAATAATAAGAATAGTACAGATTAAACAGAAAAACATGTGAAACAGTAGTAATTCAAAACAGAACAATTCTCTGCATTACA
The DNA here is from genome assembly GCA_026586065.1 of Dioscorea zingiberensis. Taxonomy (NCBI): domain Eukaryota; kingdom Viridiplantae; phylum Streptophyta; class Magnoliopsida; order Dioscoreales; family Dioscoreaceae; genus Dioscorea; species Dioscorea zingiberensis. The sequence continues at coordinate 62,149,151 of CM048819.1, read as the reverse complement.
TACAGCTCAGGTGAGAAGTATAGACAAGCACTACATTGATTGTTTACTAAGAGCAGTTGTCTACCTAGTGCAATGCTGTTGACAAAAATAAACAAATAAAGGAGTAAGAACAAAATTATCAACCAACTGTAATCCAATCTAATGGGGTAGTGAAACAATTTGCAAGTATCAAACAAGCTTCAACAAAATTAACGAAGCTTAAACCAATTCAAGGTCATAGTTGTTCCAAAGAGTAATATATGACAATTTTACGTAACAAAATTTGCAATCCCACAGGGCCACAGCCAATATTGGCACCTGGACAAGACAATTCTTCGACGAAACACACACCAAGTGCAATCAGCAAAGATGCCCCGCTCTATCACACAAAGTTTAATTATGTATACATTTTTTGGCAACTGTAAATCCCGAAACCTAATACTTCATAAATGCAAATTGTTCGTCCCTTTGTTCACAGCACTAGAGGGTGCAAGAAAGGGCAATAGGTGAACCTAAATATACAGCTGGAAGAATGTTGAACAGTTACTGTACATCTTGAAAATTAACAACAGATATTGTGCTTCACAAGGAAAAGTAGTTTGTCCCTTTGTTGAAAGTGTTAGAGTAGTAGTCATTGTAGTTAAGAAGGTCCCAGAAACGGCAAACACTGAATTCACCATGCTTCGGAGACTTCAGATAGAGCAGATACAAATCTTTAATATTTTTCTCAAAGTTAGCTTTGAGAACAACAACCTGCAGCATTGCCAAGGAGATTCAAAACCAACACAAAACATATTGCAGAAAAATTATGTCACAAGACTTGACCGATATTGATCAGCATCAGGATTTGAAACTTTGTAAACAGAAGAGTGAAAATCACCTGAGTAAAGTTTAAGCGAGAAAGCAAGCTTGATGCATCTAGATTTGATGCAGCATGCAAGCCGCCCCCAAAGAAACATTGACGGAAGTTCAATGCACATTGCAGAATGTTCTTAATAATGATAGCTATAGGTTGTGTATCAACAGACAAAAAACATCTGCAAAACAAACATTTTCCCACAGTTGAAATGGATGGTGAAAAAGCAAACTGAACTAACTGGTTAGAAAAAAAATCATAATAAAATAAGTATGAGCTCCAAGATGTCAATGAAATTAGCAACAGCAACTGAATAGTTGTTGGATCTCAATAAACACAAGCTCCAGATGTTTCAAACATGGCAAAATCTCTGCCTATGTACAAATACTTTTCATCAAACAATGGCAGATTTCCAGAGGCGATCGCCAACATGAACTAAAAACAGCATGCCTGGATGCAATCATTAGCACTAGTAAACCATTTTATTAATAGATGAAAGTCCATAACAAGAAACATACCAGCAAGATAAAACCAGCATAGTTGCAAGGGCAAGAGCCCAAGTTATATGAACCTATACAAGCAAGTGCATATGAGACCCTAATCATATGTTGTATCTTTGCATGTGTTTATGTCAATTGAGTGTAGAACAGATTCATGATCTTGAAAATTGCCTTTTTTTTGTGGAGGCTGAGCAAATTCAAAAATATTATAAACAAAGATGGGGGTCTAAGGAATGTGTTGAAGTTGTGGAGAGAGAGGATAGCTTCTGTATCCTAGTTCAAACACAAAATTGGTTTAACTACACATTAATACTGGTGATGGACATCAACTCAAACATTATAAAATATCAAACCAGCTGAAAAGTTGAGTTCTATAAAATGTGAAATACTGTAGGGTGTCGGTGAAGTAACATGAGAAAAGAATGCCAAAAAGTTTATAAATAAAGAAAAAATAGAAGAGTATTAAAAATCTATATTAGCTCAACTATGCATGCATTATACCGAAGTTAAAATTTATGTTGAGAACGGAAAATCAAAATGTGCAAATAATTTACCATTGCCTTGTTTTCCAATGCTGCAAAAGCTCTTCTTAATGAAAAAAAATGAAAAAAAAATAAATTTGCTTGGATTTGTGTACTCACATGTGTAATGCATCGGCAAGATATGACATATGCACCGATTCCAAGTCAAACAAATCTTTGACCTGTGCAAACATTATTTTCTAATGATCAGTACTGAAAGGGCCATATACAGAATCCAAATCTAGTTAGAGTACAAGAAAAAAAGGATAAAGGTTGTCTAGTCCAATCATTAGAAGTCCTAAACTCACAAAGAATTGATAAACAAATGACAGATGAAAACCTGTGGTAGAATTAAATGGATCAAACTTATTCTCACTACATAGTGCAAGAGATCTGTAAGATATTTTTCTATATGCCTGCATACCAATCGCAGTTACATAGGAAGCATGAAAGAGGCGGAAAGAATGAAGAATGAACACTGACAATCATAGCCAACATGAAAAACCTTGAGTTATCAAGTTCATAATGATTGCAAGAAAAAGGATCAGAAAGAGAAACTTCCCACACCAAGCTATCCCAAACTCTTCAAGGACACCCATTCAGCAAATATCAGGCACAAAGTTATTTAGTATGATCATTTGTCGATCATGAAACAAATGTAAATAAAACCTGATTTCATCTTCTCTGTTTTCAGCATAAAAATCAGTGAACTGCATGAAACAGGAGACGTGCAGTAACAGGTCTTGAGATATTTATGATGTGGGAGAGTCTGAAATCAAGTGTGTGCACACACAAACCATGTGCTTGATGTGGCATATGTCTAAAACCCCAACTTCACAACCCAAATTATCAAAATACTTGTTTGGTTTCTATACTCCAGCTTGTTATAACCACCTCATAAAGTTAAAAAGAATGTAAATAACCACAAGTAGCGCAATAGAAACACATCTTCCATTGTTATGTACCATCAGTTTTTCGAGTACTACTACTGAGTAAATTAGGTAGAAACAACAAGAAGAATCAAGTCATTGATCTATATAGATAAAAAAAAATAAGTACCGATAAGACTTGAAGAATATACCTTATGCTTAAGTGAATGCTGAAATTGGCACCATGACACATGTGACAACTGGGAATGCACATAATGTTGCAGTGTAGACACGAAATGGTTAATTTGTTGCCTAAAATTTAAGAAGAGCACCAGAATAAGGTATTTGTGTTCATATAAGAAAAGCATTCATCAGAAATAAGAATCATATCCAAAGACAAATTTCAGCTCAAAGGCATTATCATATTTAAGGAAAACAGTATCGTGACAAAAATAGTCAGTATGAGCAAAATGAGAAAGTCACAGAAAATATTCAAGGTGTGACAAGGTTGACTACACACACATGCACAATAACATAAGAGAGTTCAACATTATCATAAAAACAAACAAGAAAAGCAAAATAGTAATCACATAAAGCAGATTACATAAAATAAAGGGCAATCATCATGCACAAATGGATGAAACAGTGAAAAAAAAAACCTACCTTAATTTTATTATAATGTTGAAATCCTTCATTTCACCATGTAACATATTTCTGTTATGACGGGTTGAATGCATCAGGATCTGAGAATTTAAAGTAAATGATCTTCAGTTCTTTCCAATATTAATTGTGAATGGACAAATGCAAATGGCAACTTATGTCACCGAAGAAGAAAGTATAAGATAATAAAAGACTATGGCAAAAAAACCTTGAATAGACAAGTTCACAGTGATGGAAAATGAAAAGCTAGCATTTTCATGTTTTAAATGTTAAAAAAAGGACCAAAGAAAGCCATAAAAACATCACATAACTTTACTACACTTCTTTCTTAGCAAAGGAAACCTCAACTTTGCACCAAAATTTGAGCATATTAATTGTGTTTCTAAATTATGATGATTTTGGCAAGTGTCATGATGACAGAGAAGTATGAATCCACTTGCTTTTCTCAGCCATATAATGCTTCCGCATTCCAAGATGCAAGGCATTTAGATTGATTGCAACAAGCATTAGCAGTAAAAATTTAATAGAAAAGCACCCTTTGGTCTATGTTGCCCGAATCATGTTTTTGCTTGACGAATGTATACAACATTTTTAAGAGAACCAAACCAGATGCCACAAAGCTCAAACCTAGCTTACAGTAACCCCATGATTAATATAGTCAAGTACGCCCTAAATCATGCCTCAATGATGGGAGTAAATTTAGCTCACTTGAAGGTCACAACTTTATGCATGAAAAGGAAAGAAAAAAAAAACCATATATAATCATTTAAAAAAAAGGTAAAACTAATAGCTTCAGACTTAAATTATGTAATAAAATCATTTGGAGAACACAGACAACACATGCATTTTGTGGCTATGTTAGATTGGTTTTCTATAGGACAGGATTTGTTAGTTACAATTAGACAAAATGAAAATGTGAAATTTTGATCATTAGAAGCTCAACATGTAGTAAGCAAAACTACATTAGGGTAAATAATTGATGATGGAGTAATTAATAGGACACCATCAGCCAAGCCTAAGAAAAAAGTAGTCTGCTGCATTATGCCAACAGTAGTATATGCAAAATTGGGGTTCAAACATAGCACACACTCAGAGAATACTGACACACCTTTAGAGAGCACCAAACATCAGCTAGTGAAAAAGCAGCAAGCCTGATTTGAATAAGATAACTGAATATCCCAGCATAAATTTCCAATGCCTCCGGAGTTATGACTATACTGACAGGCCAATCCACTCTATATCCCAGTACCACAAAGTCGAAACAATGGATGTCTAGCATTTCAGATGGTCAATCATAAAATAGGATTACCATGTATAAAGAACTTTCAGATAGCATGCAAGAGAAAGAAGTATAAAAGAACAAGCATCATAATGAAATTTTTACCAGTTGTAGAATGTGGTCGGGGAGTTATATTCTGCCCTTTCATATGTAAAAACAATCTTTCTCTATATTGATCATTCTCACATGAAGACCTCCGCAAAGCTAAATCAAGCAGTCCTTGGATTTCTGTCATTTTCTGCTCTAGTTCAATACCGTACCATTTCTTGCAGAAGAATCATTTCAAACTATAAGAAGAGTACTGGCTATGTCACTCAAATAAACAGTAAGTAGAGGATGAAAGAAATCATAAAAGAGCAAAGAGATACTTGATTACGAAGAGATAGAATGAATGAATCTGCCCAGTCTGCCAGCTCCATAAAATGATAACGGCGTAAAGCCAACAAATGTCCATGTAGATCAAATCCTTCCTCGAGCAATTTAATAGTGAAGTTGCTCACGTAATTATATCTAATGCAGTCAAGGAGAGGACAAGTTTAATGCTTAGAAAAAAGCAAACACAACTTTACTCAAGAAGAAGTTGCTCACGTAATTATATCTAATTCAGTCAAGGAGAGGACAACAAGCTTAATGCTTAAAAAAAAGCAAACACAACTTTAATCAAGACAAATTTTGGTGCAGCTAAAAATAAGGTCCGATTGCCAACAGAAATCCAGCTTTACTGAAAGCTGCAACACTTGAAACGAGTTCTGGACCTTTGGTTACCGCAACTAAGGTGAAAGCAGATGCAACTTTTGCAAATAGCAACTGACAGAAATTATAGAATACAACCACAGAGCTGTGATGCTTCCAATGTACTTAAAATTGATTAAGCACTCATGTTACTTATCTTTTTCTTTTCCAAAGCTATATCATACATGAGACACAATTCATAGAGAGACCATGTGTTTGAGCATTGCAAGATTAGCAAGCTAAATGGTTCAAAGATGGAATCATTGAAAAGACCAAGACTGAAAAACAAGGGTGAGAAACAGGAAAGAAGCCAAAGAAGAGCTTTAATAAAATAACCACAGTAGAAATGTTCATGATGCAAGATGGCTCAAAGAAGAATGTACAATCACAAAACTAGGAAAGTAATCCCAAGGATACTGAAGCATGATTCCTTGCACTATGCATTTGCTGATGACAACATCAAGCGGTGTCTCAAAAACAGCCAATGAGCCATGTGTATTTCTTGTATTAACTGTGAAATTTTCACCCAAATAACTCAGTGATCTCACCCAGTTTTCCCCACCAGAAGCATTTGGCAGAGGATCCATTGAGAAGCCCTCACTAGATGAAATAACAGATTTTATTGTTGATTGGTCTGTCATATTATTTTCAGCATGTTCATCAGTGATAGCGTCCTCTGCTCCTAGAGAAGGAACACCTGAACTCATATGGATAGAAGCTTCAACTTGAAACCCATATTCAGAGTAGACCTTACAAGGATCAGAAACAGAAGAGAAATCAAAATATGAAAGAAATGACCCCATTTTACTCAGTGAGCTTCTGTCTCTCAAGTTCCATGTTTTATGTAGACAAGAAGATTTTCTGAGAATTGGATTAGTACTGAGATCATACAAGTCACGAGAAGTCCATGATTCTTGCATATCCAAAGATTGAGCCCCGAAAGTGTCATTCAAGAGTTTGATCCGCCTAAAAGGATCCAATCCGGAACCTTTGGAAACAAAGACTTCATGAAAATATGATTTCTCCCTGTTGATGGTGTCTGAGTCTGAGTCCTCATCATCAGCCATCTGAGATACACACTCCATGAAATGGAGTTGTTTTGGAATCTTGAACTTCATACTGGCATAAAAAGGATTCTCAACAAGACCTCCTAATGGCCAGCACTTACCAGATTGAAAAACTTCATTTGTGGTGTTTGATGGTTTAGAACATTCTAAATCCCCAAGTTGATGAGTAGAAATTTTCTTCATTTCCACATCTTCATGAAAAATTTGAACAGGGACTTCAGAACTATTATGGGAAAATGGTTGCAAAGCACTTTGACCAACAGTTTCACATGACTTCTGCAACATATTTTTACTGTCATAAAAAATGGATACCCCTGAAAGATGGTAATCCTCAGGTTGTGATGAAACACCAAGCACATCAGGAATTTCTTCAGGTGCATCTTCCTCTTCATAACTATTAAAAGATGAAGAATCTGACAATTGCGATGGGTCAACATCATAACAGTTCTCAGATGAGCTAGAATCATCATTATCCTTGAGAGCTCCAGACCTGAAATTAGTCAAATAAAAAATAAAAATCAACCAAAGAGATTTGGAGGGTGGAACATGAATAGCAGAAGAATAATATAGTACTTACTCAGAAGCCCCTTGTTCATGGAATGTTGGTGACCAAATTAAGTCCCAATCAAGCAGCGAAGATAAGGGAGTATCCACACCATTACTCTTACAATAGGAAGCAGGTATAGGACACAAAATTTCCTACGAGAAAGCTAATTGAATTTAAAAACCATAAATGAATTAACTGCTTGATAATGGAGGTGAGGGATAGAATGTTAAGAAGACAATTAACTTGATAATAACATAGTGTTCACTGCCAACCAATAGACAAAAGAGAAATGGATTATGGCAAAATGATTAGAAGAATACTGAAATACTAAATAACAAGGAGTTCACAATCACATTTGCTTCAGAATATTGAAAATGCATCATTTGCACTGCATTAGTCTATGTTGCTTGTTTTATGGAATATTTGACAAAGCATGCTTTGCTAAAGTTAGAAAACCTAAGGGGAATACATTAAATGAAACATAACAATAATCGGAATAAGCAATCTGGCACCAAACTTGACAAAAAAAAAGGTTTGGGTAGGAAATCAAACTTACAGTGTAACATAACTGATGATATTTGACATATAATTTTGTGAAAAAATGTTGAAGCTTATCCAGCATCATTTGGTACATAGTGTTCCTTTTCTCTACTAAATCCCCCAAGTCTTTTCTACAAAACATCATAGGATTCAGGAGAAATGCAGAATCACTTGATACTCCTTCCCAACAAGGGAGAATATCCCCAAGATTTGCCGAATGCTTTGAGTCATTTTCACCTTCATGGTTGTTATATCCAAAGATTCCGTAATTGCATAACTTCAGCAGTTTTACAAGAACCTGAAGCTGCTGTCCAGCTCGTATAAGTGGGCAAGAGACATCTTCCAGAAAACAAGGAACAGAAACAAAATCCAGCTCCTAGAGTTCAATTATCCTCATTGTTAGACATCCAAAATGGAAGACACTCCTAATATGGACATAAATGAAACATGCGTATGAACAATCCAGTGGGTCATACAAAATACCTAATACAAACAAGCATATTGCACAAACATGTAGACAAGTGAATGAGAAGTTTTAGAAAAAGTTTCCAGCTTGAAGTTTAGAAAGAATAAACTACCTTGACATATGCCACTGATAAATCATCAAGAGGGCAAGTTTTACTTTTTGATGTTGTAGAGTTATCCAAATGAGCAACAGAAAATTCCTCATAAGGATCAGCAATGCTTGCTCGATAAATCCATGATTTGATGAAACCACAATACGGGTCACACGAGGAAAGGAATAGAAACTTGAGAAGTGCATAATGAACCGGATCTGCATCCTAAAATTCAAGATAGGAGAATCATCAGCCCCGAGAAATATACCAAAGGACATTTATGATGCACATGGTCAGTCAGCTTGTACAAATATATCGCTATAAGAATATGGTAAAGGATAACTCTCTGCAACTTCTAACCAGAGATAAAGTTTTATTATAGATTGTTTAACATGTATGGGTACATTGCAAGGAAAATGCCCAAAGAACACCTATAACAGACTGAAGCTTCTCATGGTAGTAGACACCTAAAAGTAGAAACAAGTCACAAAATTGACAAAGTAGAAATAGAATGATAGCAATTACTGAAAATAAACAGAACATTCACAAAAAAACTCAGGAGTGCAAGTAAAATCTTGGTAAAACAAAAAGAATCTGAGAAGAGAGAGCGGTTCATCAGGCTTACTCGGAGCTGAACATACAAATATGAAAGTAGACCCGCTCCTCTTGGAAACTTGCTGAATTCTATCTCAATATCAACACTCAAATCTTCTCTAGAAAGATCAACAACATCAGCAAAACATATATTTCCAAGAGCCTCAATCCGAGTTCTCAACTCCTTTGTATGCAAGAAAACCTCCAACACGGTAACTTCAGAATGCACAACACTTGTGAGAGTGCCCACCTCGTCCAGAGAATTCTCCTCTGCAGTGCCTCCATTTGAAGAACGCCTCAGTTTAACAGACGTCAACAAAGTATTCAGAGCACAAACATACCCTTCCAAAACCTTTCTAACTGCTACAGAGAACGCCTGATTCACAAGACTTCTCGTCGCATTCGGACACTCGGAGAGATTATAGTTCACAAATCTTCGGAGAAGGAAGAACACGAGACCGGAGTGGAAGAAGGACTTGAGAAACTTGGCTAGAGCACTGGTGCTCGTCCACCGTCGCCAAAAATCAGGAATCCGATGAGAAGTCCGGTCCGCCGGAATCGCCGAAAACGTAGTAGCGAGCTTGTCAATCTCGACGAGAGCTGACTTCACACCTATCAATGCGTTTATGACCAAACGAACCAAAGCCGATTCCTGCGAAAAAAAAAGACAGATCTTGAGTACATTGAAAGAAGAAATCGAGAAGAAAAAGGAGAAAACAACTCACCGAGACGACGGGAATGTCGTAGATCGGGCCTTCCCGTTGCCGGAGTTTAGAGGATGGGACGGCGGCACCGCTCTCTGAACGGATGGATTCCCAGGTCTTCGGAGAGATCAAGGGGTCCTCGACCTTGAGGTTTCGTTGGAGCAAAGCGAGATTAGGATCGACCTCCATTGCAGGAGGACGGAGATCTAGGGTTAGGGTTTTGCCTTCTCCTCCGACTCAGTTGAGAGGAACGGCTAGTTTGAAAACGGAGCTCCGCTAACCCGAACGGATCCAGATCCAGATTGCAAATCCGATCCGCATCCTTGTGAATCTGTGATAATAGATTTTGTATTATTTAATCATGCTAAATTACCATAATTAATCCCTTTGCTATTGGACCATAAATTTTTTTGCATAATTAATCATTTTCTTTGTGCGCATACATATATATAAGGATACACCTATAGATTTTAAAATGTAAAATCCCAAAATTATAGCCAAAATCTGCTCCTCCTAAAAATCAAAACAGATATGGAGAAAAATCATGATGATTGCGGAACTTCAATGATTTTGAGGGAAAAATCAACTCTAGTGAATGACTCCTTAGATGAATTTTTTCTTGCTCACAAGATCGGCTTCTTCTCTTAAGATTGACCCTTCAAGTATCGCTTCTTATTGGGAAAAGGATCTATAGAGAGAGAGGAGGAGGATCGGGTGCTTGTGATCCGAATAGTCTCCGACTCTCAAATCAGAGAGCCTCCAAATGGAAGGGAGAACAAGGAGAAGAGTGAGAGAGAGAAAGTGGAGAAGATTCTAAGTGAGAGTAGTGCACAAATAGACAATCAATCTCCAAATCGCATACCATGCAAGATAAGAAACCAAATACTTATACTAGATACCAAATATCAGATAGGAGATGGTCTCGTTGTGGACTGAGGTCCTCTTTATGTAGTCTCGAGGTTGTTAGCCAATTAGGAGCTCGAAGACAACTCAGATACAATTGGGAACTAACTTGGATAAACTGGGTGCCAAGCTGGAGGCTGTTAGGTGCCAACTTTAAGCTGACAATTGAGTCATCATTTGAGCACTTGCTTTCATGTCACATGTATTTTGATATTTTCACCCCATAATATGTGTATATATGTTTTTAATATATTTTAATTGCAAAAAACATTACTAGAGTAAGTATTTAACATATGATATTAAAAAATGAAAAAAAGACAACAAGGTTGACATAGGGAATAAGGAAGAATTAAAATTAATTCATGTACTAAAAACCAAAGCAGAGAAAATTATTACTCTTTAATTATCTCAATCCAATGGTACAATATGAAATAATGAGGAAAAAAATATAGAATATTAGCAGAGGAAATTGGCTATGCATAAGAGAATTTTTTTTTTCTCCAAATTACTTATCTGAATTACCATTTGTTTTATAAATTTCAGTCATAAGAATTTTTCTTTCATTGTTCATCACAAGGTTTTTCCTATTGATACAACAAATTGTTATTTTTTTCGTTTTTAATTGAGGGTATGCTCAATTCGATTTTATTTTTGAGCGAAAAATATTTTTTAATAAGTACTAATTAGTGTAAAATGAAGGAAAAATTATTTATAGGTCCCTACAAACAGTGTACAGGGACCTCCCCCCACACTGTAACTACACCCCCAACACTGACTTACCCTAGGGACAAAATGAGAAGTTCGGTACTATAGCAGGGGCCTATAGCTAGTTATCATTAAAATGAATTGTTTGGTCTTTTTTAAAAAAACAAGTGGATATTTTGTTTTTAATAAATATGAACAAACTATTAGAAACACATTATTAGCGTGTTTTAATCCATCAACCTCTTTTTGTGAGAGAAAATGAGTTAGCCAACTTTCTTTGTAAAAGTTGGTAACTTGTGGTTATTTTTTTTGCACCGACAAAATCCTAATTCTTTTTATAATAATAAACTATTCATCCTTTGAATAGTGTCCAAATTAGGTCTTTGGGGGGTTGGTAGGGGTGTAGTATAATAGTATTTTGGGTGTGTGTGTTTTGGGTGGGGAATAGTGTCAAATAGTGTCAGGGACTAATAGGGAATTTGGCCATTATTTTTCTGAAAATACTCCAAAATTACTTTTGAGTGTTTTTTAATTAGGGGCATATGAAACACAAAATTACCCAAATTAAGAAGTAATCAAAATCTAATGATCACAGATTCACAACATTAAATTCATAACTCAAACTCAACTCTTATTCCTCAACAAAACCAATTACAAAAACACCCAATTAGAACACAAAGCAACATGCTGTAAAGTGTAAACACAACAAAACAAGATGAAAGATCAACACAACAACTTCAATTTATTCTATAAATATCATATAGCAAACCATGCATGCAATGCAATGCTTTCACTTTGAATATAATCAAGAACCACTACTAGTTCTCAGCCAAGAGTTTCCTGGACCAGTTAGCCGGGCTCGGCGCAACGGTGGCGACCGGAGAACCAGCCGAAGAGTTCATCGAAGGTGAACCTACAGACATCGGAGACGGTGCCGGAGACCATGCCGGAGGAGAATCCATTAATTCCGACGAAAGAGCTTCATCTAACTGTGGAGTAGGTGCAAGTGGTAAAACAACAACAGACAATGGAGATTGAGCAGGAGCTGATTGATGATGATCTCCTTGAACTCCATAAGGGACTACAACAATGGCAATGGCCACAAATAAGATCAATAGTGTTTGTTTAGAAGCCATTAATTGTTGGATGATCAATGATCTCCTAATGGCATTGCAAAGAGATGATGAATGATCAGTCCCTATTTATAATGATTTGCATATTGAGACCTTGCCGGCATTAATGAATTTATCTTCTTGTCTGAATCTCATCAACATTAAATTAAGCATGCATTAATGATGCTCATTCTTGATAACATCGTAGCATTGCATGCATGCACATGCATGCATGCATGGCTTGTTTTTCATACACGTAGAATGAGCAATGTCTTGTTTCTTGTTTCTTTTGGTAATTTGAAACTATTTGGAACTCTTCTTGATTAATGTGATCTTAATTTGATCTCCTTCCATATGTCTAAATTAAAATGAGTGCCGACCATTAATATAAGAAAACTTTGTCACCATTATATTCAATATATAGACTGAGAACAAGTCAGTATAGCTCTTTAAAGGGGGCCATTTGGATTGAATTTTTGTTAAATTGGGAAGTGTTTATTTTATAAATTAAGTATTTTTGGTTGATACTTTATTGTTTGTTTTGACTTCTTTTTCTTAAAACAATATTTTTATTAAAAACTTATTGAGCTAAAAAAACACCTGAAATTTTTTCTCTTCAAACGGAAATATATATCCTTATTTTTTCTGAATAAATATTTCTATAATGATTTGTTAAAAAGAAAAACTATTTAATATACTTATGAAAACACTTAGCGCCATATAATATATATATATATATATATATATATATATATATATATATATACAGCGGTGATATCTTACCGTAGAAAATTTGTAATTTTTAGGTCACCCTTCATTCAGGTCCCGTAGGATGTTTGAACAATTTCTAACCGTACGGATGGAAAGATCATCGAAAAATAAGTTAGTCAATTTTCATACATTTGGAAACTTGTAGGGTCTTCATCTTAAGGGATCAAAACTTATAGGAATCAAGCGGTCCAAAATTTCAACCGTTAAGTGGGAGGACCAAAGCGGTTCTAAATTATATGAAAATTGACATCTAAACTTATTTTGAGCAGATCTTTCCATCCATGCTTTCAAAAATCCTCCGGGGGTCCAAATGGGCCGACTGAAATAAAGCGATGTCCTACGTACGGTATCACTACTCTATATATATATATATATATATATATGATGGAGGAGAATCCAAGTCAGATGATGTGTTTCAGTCGTTTGACCATATATAACTTTGGTTATGAGTGTCAAAATTTGACCCCAATCCAAAAAGCTCTTTTCAGTGCGGGGTCACTAAGCTACGCTAAGTGGATGTCGTTTTCAAATTCAAATTTTGTTGTTTTCCCGTCGGATCATCGTTTTAGATATGTTTTACTCTTTTTTTACTATTTTTAGTAATACTTCATCTACCGGGTTAGAGTATGATTTGAGTACGATTTGATCTACGATTCTGGGTAGTTATATGCTTTGTTTTGAATTTTAAATTTAGATAAGTTTGGATTTTTTATAATTATTTGCTAATTTTGACCAATTTATATAAGTTGATAGGATTCTAGATTAATCTCTCCAAGCTATTTAATCAGGCTTGTAGATTAATTTAATTTAATCTTGAGCTAATAATATTCTTTTTGAGTTTTGAGAGATTTTTTTCTCTATTTTTGTCTCTCTTGTTGTCTTCTTTTGGCAATCCCATGCAGGTTAATCATAATCTTGCCCGGCATCAATATATATATATATATATATACTAAAAAAATAGTTGATCTGTCATTAATATTTATATTTCATTAATTCTTTGAATTAATTAAATACCTTGGAATATTTCTATAACAAATTAAAGTTGAAATGCAAATGTAGATTATTAGACAAGTACTGCTAAATCATAGGAAGCCAAGAGGAATTAATCACATGGAATGGAAGGAAAGCAAGCACCCTAACTACCTAGCAAACTAAAGGTAAATTGAACAAAGAGGGTTGTCCCTTTGCCCATGCATTCAAATTTAGGGAAAGAATTACTCAACCTTCAAACCAAGCACAAGGTATAATGCTGCTTCAATTCAAAGCTTTGTCCCTCTTTGCATGTATATAAACAGCTCATGAACTAATGCATATATATGCTCTCCATCTTCTTTCATAAAGCACACCAAAAAACAACTCCAAATTCCCCAAAAACAAAAAAATCTACCATGGACAAGAACTCCGAACAACGAACTTACCTAGACTTGAGTCCAGAGAGCAAATGGACCGTCGATGAAAATGGCTACACTCTCCTCATCAACCTCCCAGGCAAACCTCATCTTTGCTAGCTTCATGTTCGATATATTAGATATATTAAAATTCGATCATGTTACACTAGTTCTCTATATTAGTTTGACATATTAACCCGACTAATTCATATTCTCTATTTTTAATATCTCGATCCGATGTATGTAGATTTCCAAAAAGAGCAAACGAGTATCACGATAAGCAACTCTAGCAACACTCTAAGTATAAAATGGGAGAGTCCTGTCATCGGTAACCCGTGGTGGCGTTTTCACCGAGATTTCCCGGTGCCGGAGAATTGCAATGTTGATGGAGTCAAGGCTAAGTATAAGGATGGATTGCTTTATGTTATCTTTCCGAAACTCATTAATGGAGATGAAGGAGAAGGAGAAGAAGAAGAAGAGATCAAGAGGAAGAGCAAGTATGGAGTTGGTAGGCAGATTGAGCTTATTAAGGGGATAAGCAATCCTATACTGATGCTAAATGTGGTGGCAATTCTCATAGTCTTATTGGTACTTTGGATGTCTCTAACTCACAAGAGGAATTCAGGGAAGGTATTTGAAGACTAGAGCTTATGAGTCATGCACTAGAAAGTCACGAAGGAAATCAATGAATAAGAGTGGATGATCACATTTGTATAGCTATAAAATGTGGAGATTATACTTGCAATAAAGGGAAGAAACTAATTAGTTTCTTTTTTAAATAAATAGATATGCAAACATTCATTCACAAAAAAAAAGAGAGTAGAAAGTTAAGAAACTATACCAACGGCCTCTTGGCTTATTGGTATCGGGCCCCTTGTGTAGGGCGTAGATGGTTGGGACAAACCCATGATCAAACCACCACGACCACAAGATGAGAGTGTGCGTGCAGGGAGCTGCGCTGCCCGCCCCTTTGTCAAAAAATAAAATAAATAAATAAATAAATAAATATATATATATATATATAAAAGAAAAAAGACATGAAACTATAAAAGATGCCTCAAATTTCATATGGAACATTGAAACTATATAACCAAACTTTACCATGATGATACATTAACAAATTGTTTCCCTCTTTCTATTAATATTATTTAACTATTTATCTTATGTTGATGCCGAAATCGGATTTCCTCAAGATCAAGATACGGCCTCATATCAACGGTTAAATTTGTTTGAGGTTGGAACCCTTGAACAATACGAAGAAGACAAAGACAATATAAGCATTCACAGAGGGGGACGGATTTAACGTGGAAAAACCCCTAACAATGGGAAAAAAAACCATTGGAAAGAGAAGATGCACTATCATCCAATGTTTATAGACAGCCTTACAAGTATTTAAGAGAAGAAAAACACATAGACCTTCATGGGAGATTGGGAATGAGAGTTGGTGGCTGACTCTTTTCCTCCAGGATGGCGGTGCTCCTCTTCTGAGACTGTTTTTTAGGGTTTTGTGCTTGTCCCTTGTTATATTGTAGCAGCTTCCTTATATAGGTCAGGATTTCTTGGGGCACAAACCATCAGTCAAAGCACGTGCCCGTTAATTAAGCGTCCAGCTAACCACCGGTCGGATCTTCCGTGATTGCATTCTCGAATTGGAGTCGAGGAATTAGCCTCTGGTGAGCCACGTAGAACCGGTGAGCTGTGTGAGACTGGCCAAATACGTAGGACCAGTGAGTTGCGTTTAGGTGATCCGCTGAGCGGTTCTGAGAAGACAACACTAATGAGTTGCTTGATCGAGCTCTTTTGAGTTGTATGGCAGGTTATCCTGTGGGGGCATGCCGTTTTAAGATCTGGACATGTGGCCGCTATAGATGAACGCCACGTGTCTCTCTATTTTTACCCCCATCATCTTAGTTTTTCCATTTGATGTAAAAATACAGAAACCATAGTTTATAACCAAACTTTTTCTCCCAATATTTCTATATTCCATAATAATCAAATGTCACTGTAACCTGCATTCCATAAATATCATAACATGTTATTATTACAATAAATTGAACTCACAGCAAGAACACAACTGCAACATCATAAACATATAAAGATAGAATTTGAATATGAAACCAAATATTTGATGAATCCTCAATCCAAAGACATGAGTTTTCTTGATGACCAATTAGCAGGAGCAGGAGCTGAAGCAGGAACCATGGAATCATCATGATGATCATAAGCCCATGAAGAAGGAGATGGTGCAGGAGCTTCATTAGACATGGCTGGAAGAACGTCAATCACAAGCTTCTGCCCCATTGTGCAATGGTAACCATCTTCTATCCCACAGATGTACCACTTCCTCCCCTCGGTCATCAGCATGATCTCATCATTGCCGGAGGTCAGCTCCACGGCCCCGGTTGGCACCGTGCAAGCCTGAAAATCCGATGGCCCTACCTTGTACACATTGTGGTTCCCTTGTGTGTACTTGAACACTGCAAGACCATTCATGATTCTGCTCACGATATTTATATAAACAAACTAATTACCCGGTATTAATTAAACTGTTAATATATATACTTACCGAGTTTATCTCCAACCCTGAATTCTTTGCCTTGAGCCCAAGCTTGATAATCAAAGTTGAGTGTCCAACCATTGTCATCTCCAACAATGTGTTCAGTTGCATGAATGGTTGCAATTGCCATGAATGCAAAGATGGTAAAGACTACTTGTTTGGAAGCCATTGATCGATGTGTTATAGTTTGTTCTTGTTAATTATACTCCAATTCGCATGTCTATTTATAGGACTTATTTGATGTTGTTGAACGGCAGAGAATGAAAGATTACAATGAGAAAAGTTGATGAAAATTATAAGATATTCATGCAAGTTAAACTAAGTGTTTGAGGTAATCCTGCAGACAAATTAGAAACGAGAATATTCAAGTGGTTCACAAATGTTTTGCCGGCAAAACAGCAAAACAGCAGGCCAGGTCTTCAAAGTTCAGTTTTAATGAGTCTCAATCTCTTCTGAATGAAATTAAAAGTTCAGAAATAGTTCTCTAAATCCATCCATTTGCAGCTAAAGGATTCAAAGTTTAATTTTTCCAAAAGTTTGAAATTATATTAGAGAAAAAATTCATGGTAGGTTCATGTGATGAGCAAAATTGTTTGGCAGAAACAAGAACAGAAACTAAAATGAATCCCTTCTGATCTTTGATCAATAATTCACATTCAAACTAAATAAACTAATTACTGGATTATCAATAAAACTCAAGAAGAATGATAGTCCCCGAATATATAGATAATCATATACAATATAAGAAAACTCAAAGTGTTGCTTTGAGGTTAACTCAAATGTTAATGGACAAAAATAAAAAGACATTCTGCTATATATTTCATTTAAAAAGAATATCCAAGTTAGGCTTTTCTTGTGTCCTCTTCTCTTGTTTTATCATTCTTTCTCAGTAGATTAGTTTTCATATATGGCTTATATATATGCTGAACATAAACTCTTTTTATTCGGTTTTTACGTGTATATATCAAATACATAGTTTTTTCTTCACCGAGAAATTAGTAGTTATTGAACGAATGAGAAGAGAGGGACTTTTTTTCTGCGAACAAGAGACTTAAAAAAAAAAAAAAAAACTCTCATCATTTCATTCGATATTATTTCTTTGATTAAATCTTAATTCATTTCAATTCACTACATTTATAATGTTTTGGTGATGACTATACTTCTAACCGTGACTAATTTCAATAAATCCAAACATGCATGGGAGTCTACTATGAAGAAATTAAAAACCAAGCTTGTTCCTCTAATTAACTTTTTAATTTCTTTTGTTTCTTGCAATGTTCTTTTCCCCTTGTCATTTCTTCTCATCTTGCATGACTAATTATCTCTTCTTGCCGGCCTTCTTCTATAAACAAAGCGAATAAATTGAAAAATTTGTCTTGTAGCATTACATATAAATAGAAACATACTTAATTAGTTACTTTCAAGACATCTTCATCTAATTGTGAGGATCAACCAAAGCAAAGAAACTCTTCAAGCAATGGCTTCTAAACATGGTCTACACCTTCTTATGATCATCTTCTTCCTTCCAATATTCCTCACCGGCGCGACAGAGCACATCGTTGGAGGAGATAAGGGTTGGGGTTTGGAAGGAGATTACAAGGTGTGGGCTCAAAGCCAAACATTCTACATTGGTGATACACTCGGTATGTTCGATCCATTATTGCTAGTCAAAGAGCTTGATCCAATCTAAAAACTTAATATAGCAAAATAGACTTGAATATATATTTAGACAACACATGAACAATTAATCGATTTCGTATTATTATCTCTAATATTGTTTATCAAGATTCCCCCTTACTGTTAGTAGATTACTCATCTATCATTCTTATGTATATCAGGTGAGATCAAATAAATAGAAAAAGAAAAGTCAAATTTGCATATATATACCAACATATATATAATAAACGATATCGACGATGTCTTCTCTTCATAATGTTTATCAATCACGGAAATTTTAAAAATAACATATTAGAATCAACATGTGTTTAATTTAACAAATAGATATATTTCTTTCGACCGTGAGACTATTAAGAGTATTATGATCTTCGAAAGTAGAGAAATGAAACTAATTACACAATCTATTGTTCTTGAAGTATTCAATTATCGTAAGGGCGATCACGATGTGATCAGTGTAGCTGAGAGTGACTTTGAGACGTGCACAATGCCATCGGGCACCGCTGTTCTGACCTCCGGCAAGGATGTGGTGAACCTCACAACTCCAGGGAGCAAATGGTACATCTGCGGGATCCCCGGGCATTGCACTGGGGCCGACCAGAAGCTTGCCATTACTGTGCTTCAGAGCTCTCCTCCCTCTACTCTTTCAGCTCAACCACCTAGCTCTTCCTTTAGTTGCATTTTAATGTCAGGTTTTCATGTTATTTTGATCCCTTTTATGCTTATTGTTTTCAATGTGATTGTCTAATAATCATTTGTTGGTGATCTTTGTTAATTAGTTCCTTGAGAGTTTGATTCTTTGGTTTGTTCTTACCATTTATAGTCAATAGCTTATGTACAATTTGTGTTTTATCGTGTATTACATTAAGATTTAGAAGAGAAGACAAATAAAAGAGGAGAAAATATTGAAGTATTCGGTTCGGCATGTGTTGTATATTTATATGAGAAATTGAGAATTCAATCTAAAGGGGCTTTGTATTATTCAAATAGATTGGAAGTGTTTGTATAAAGTAATTTCTACAAATTGAAAATTAGCAGTCAAACAAATGGTACAAAATCATTAAGTATGGCTATTAATGAATATCGGAATCAAGAAGAATTTTCTATTTTATATCAAGCGTCATCTAAAGAAATAAACTAATTAACTATAATCACGAATGATAATAATTTGAGGAATATGCTGTGTGAATCCGAGAAGTTTGATCTCAATCTAGAGAACATGTACAAAGAAGAAGATGGTTATTAGTTTTTGATAGGGTGGAATCTGGATGGACACGTGAGCCTTAATCTGGGCCTACGCGTGTAAGGATCCAATACATCGATCAAGGGAATTCCAATCCCAAGTCATCCGCCCTGTTAAGGGTAAGACAGTCGACTGGGTCAAATAAAGGGAGAGATATCGTGGCACAGATCTGGGCGGAAGGGTAGTGCGGAGATCGGGGGAGCAGATCATGGAGCTGATAAGAGCGAAGCCCGTTAATTGCTCGAGTCAGGCTGATAAAAGGAGGGAGACGAGGGACTAGCTACGCCATTCTTTTCTTTAAAAAACCCATTACTAAACTCTCGCCCTCTCTGAGCCAGGCCCATCTCCGCTAACTTGAGCATCGGAGCATCCCCTGGGCGACGGGTCACCCCAAGTTTATTGTTTCTTGTTTCGATGCAGGTTGTTGTCTTCTTCTCTTGTGGAGACCGCGATCCCGCCTTTAAATAAATTTAATCGTTGATCAAGGAATCAGTTCTCATCTTGATGAAAACCGGTTTTGTTATCAACACTTTTGTAGTTCTGATGTTATGTACTTTTATCTACTTTAATAAATCATATAATTTATCCTCTTTCTAAAATAGATATGTTTTATCTTTAAAATAAAAACTTACATACAATTTAAAGAAAATTATGAGAAAAAAAATCCTAAGAAATGTACAATTAGTGAATGTGAATATAATTAAGCATCATCTAATCCTACTTTTCTTGTCTTTGGGTGCACTTATAACATAAGGACAGATATTTGAGCATACATATAATAACAAAAATAATAGAATAAACCGAAAACAAGTAATTCTAATATACAACATCTAAGTCACAATCACTACCATTCCAATATAAACGTAAAAACAATTAATATAATTATTCTCCTTTTCATACAGCAAACAAGTTCAATATAGAATTTGGCTTCTTGTTGAGACACAATCGACTAAAAACAAGTGAACCATTTAAAGAGACAATTCATCAAACACATTGAGGGCATACAAAATCATGAAAAATCTGTCAAATAGAAGGAAAATACTACGGGACAAATGTCCTACAATCTTCCACTATAACAATAATGCGATTGTAACTTTTTTAACACATTATATGGCTTCTTTAACTTCTCATTTCTGCCAAACAAATAAGCTCAAAACCAAGAAAAAATGGTTTCTCATCAGTATCACATGAACCATGAATTTTTTCTCTAATATAATTTCAAACTTTTGGGACAACTAAACTTTGAATCCTTTAGCTGCAAATGGATGGATTTAGAGAACTATTTCTGTACTTTTAATTTCATTCAAAAGAGATTGAGACTCATTCAAACTGAACTTTGAAGACATGCATGACCTGCTGTTTTGCCGGCAAAACCTATGTGAACCACTTGAATATCTCTTTCCTAATTTGTCTGCAGGATTACCTCAAACACTTGGTTTAACTTGCATGAATATCTTATAATTTTCATCAACTTTTCTCATTGTAATCTTTCAATATTCTTTGCCGTACAACAACATCAAAGAAGTCCTATAAATAGACATGGAAATTGGAGTACAATTAACAAGAAGAAACTAAAACACATCAATGGCTTCCAAACAAGTAGTCTTTACCATCTTTGCTTTCATGGCAGTTGCAACCATTCATGCAACTGAACACATTGTTGGAGATGACAATGGTTGGACACTCAACTTTGATTATCAAGCTTGGGCTCAAGGCAAAGAATTCAGGGTTGGAGATAAACTCGGTAAGTATATATATTAACAGTTTAATTAATACCGGGTAATTAGTTTGTTTATATAAATATCATGAGCAGAATCATGAATGGTCTTGCAGTGTTCAAGTACACACAAGGGAACCACAATGTGTACAAGGTAGGGCCATCGGATTTTCAGGCTTGCACGGTGCCAACCGGGGCCGTGGCGCTGACCTCCGGCAATGATGAGATCATGCTGATGACCGAGGGGAAGAAGTGGTACATCTGTGGGAAAGAAGATGGCTACCATTGCTCATTGGGGCAGAAGCTTGTGATTGATGTTCTTCCAGCCATGTCTAATGAAGCTCCTGCACCATCTCCTTCTTCATGGGCTTATGATCATCATCATAATTCCATGGTTCCTGCTTCAGCTCCTGCTAATTGGTCATCAAGAAAACTCATGTCTTTGGATTGAGGATTCATCGGATATTTGGTTTCATGTTCAAATGTTGTTTTTATGAGTGCCTGATGTTGTGGTGTTCTTGTTGTTAGTGAGTGAAATTCATTGTTTTCTCTGTTAGAGAAACACGGGATGAACATTGTAATAAAAACATGTTATGATATTTATGGAATGTATTATTACTTTTCTTTTATAGATTTACTTCTTTATCAATTCGATACATAACACTTATTCTCATGCACAAATATTAGTCTCCACAACTTAAGTAAAAATTATACACAATTTGAATTAATTTTTTTGAATGCCCGCAAGTTTGTAAAACTGATTTGAAATTCATTTGGTTACTCCATGTAATGATCAAAGCATTCAAGATAATTTTTATTTTTTTGAAAAAGTGTTAACTTTCCCAAAGAAAGTTAGCTAACCCACTCCCTCTTAAAAAGAAAGGTTGAAAGTTCAAAGACCATTGGTCTAGCGGTTGGTATCTCGGGTCCGTGTGTTAGATAATTTACTTAATTGAGCATGCTCTCAAGTTTAAATCCTCACCCCTATAAATGGAGGGAACAATTTGAATAATTCACTTGATGAGTACAAAACTCCCAAGTTCGAGTTCCCATATCTTTACGTGCAAATGAGGGGTTAGAGGTGCTCGTTACCTAAAACCACGCCCCTTGACGTCTCTCTGTGGAAGGGTTTATCCACCATGTCAAAAATAGAAAGTTCAAACCACACCTGAAATACGCTTCCAATGGTTTGTCCATCATTCCGATCAATATTTTTCTACCCAAGGTTTTAAAAAAAAAAATCCATCCCTTTTTTTGTTGGTTGTGGACGAGGAGAGCCTCCAAGTAAAATGTTCGATTTTCAGGACATGACTTTAAATTAGTATTTTGAAATCCTATTTAGGCTTAAAAACTGGGATCAAAATATTGGAAATCATACATTTTTAATTTCCCTGTATCTCCTAACAGTCGATCCCAAGTAACTTCTGAGTGTATATACATTATAAGAGACAAGTAGATTTAATTAATCAAATTAGAGATACAGAATTTGTTATATCTCAGGGAATAATTCATTTTCTACACCCAGATTTGTCTCAATCAATGTTTTTATGAAGTACATAGAATCACAAAATATTCCAAACATTTTCTCAAGCAAAGTTTGATGGTTTCAAGACATAGCAACAAACTATATTAAACAAACAGTTTGATTTCGTCTGCTAATGGAAGCTAATGAAAGAAGTTGATGATCACAAGGCAAATTCCAAGTATTTCAGGACATAGTCAAGCTACGTGTATCGTGTTAACCAAACTCCTAGAGATACACAGCGATGAATCCTAACAATATAATCAAACTAAGTCCAATATCAAACTTTTTATATTTTATTTTCTTTCAAAACCTGCCGTCTAGCCGGCCTTCAAGATCTCTATGTAAAACTTATAAATAGAGAACTTGCATCAAGGCTTAACATCAACAAAGATATAACTTCAATGGCTTCTAAGCAAGTATTGTTAGTAGTACTTGTGGCAATAGCCATTGCCATTGCAGTCCCCTGTGGAGCTGAAGTAAGCCAAGCTCCAGTTCAGTTTCCATGGCCTGGACTTGCCCCCAGTCCTATTGTAGCAATTCCATGGGATCCTATAGCACCGGCTCCTTGGGCTGATGTTGCACCAAGTCCCGTAACGGCGGAGGTCCTGGAGATGGAGACTGATGCACCCGCAAATGCACCGGTTGCTGTTTCTCCTTCAATCATGGCACCAAGCCCGGCTAACTGGGGTAGGAGACTCTTGTTTGAGAACTGATTCGTTGAACGATGAACCTACTGGAACTAGTCCTTTCTATTACTATCGAACCTATTGAGACTAGAGTCCTTTCTATTACTATCTATCTAGATGCATGCATGATTTACTTCCTTGTTGTCTTACCAAATAAAAGAGGGTGTTCTTATTGTACCCAGTTAATGGTTTCATTAAGTGAGCATGATCAATAAATTTCCCTACAAGAACTGTATGATTTTCAGATTCTTGCTCTTAAATAATATAAATCAAATAAGAGAGAGATATCAACACAATTAACAGAATTATTTTCAGAATTTAATCACCATAAGAGTACACATTTAACACAAAAAAAGGGGGAAATAGGTGACGATTCTGAACCTCAAAAAGAAAAATATAACCACAACGATAGAAGAGAAGTTATTTATAATCATAAATAAGCTTGGCATAAAAGGAACAAACTGAGAATTTAGCAAAACTTGGTAAGAGGATCAGGGGGTGGCCTTACTTAGCACTGGCAAGCTCCTTGCGGAGAAGCTTGGCAGCAGCAACCATGTTAGTGAGAGCAGGCTTGACCTCGGCATACTTTCGGGTCTTAAGACCGCAGTCAGGGTTGACCCATAGGATGTTTGTCTCCAGCACAGCAAGCATTTTGTTGATGCGGTCTGCAATCTCCTCTGTGGACGGGATCCTCGGTGAGTGGATGTCGTAGACACCAGGTCCAATTCCGGCACCATACTTGACTCCCTCACGGAAAACTGACAGGAGTTTCTCATCAGAACGAGAGTTCTCGATGGTGATCACATCAGCATCCATGTTGATGATCGAGTGGATGATGTCGTTGAAATTAGAGTAGCACATGTGGGTGTGAATCTGAAAAAGAACCAAGTGAGAGGCCATTGAAGTTCTGAAGCTAAAGATTTGCCGGTAAATCCATTTTGAGGAAATAAAAGCAAGTGAAAAGAATTGAACCTGAGTAGTATCTTTCACACCGCAGTTGGTGATTCTGAAGGAGTGGACAGCCCAGTCCAAATAGTAAGCCTGCTCAGATTTGCGAAGAGGCAAGCCTTCTCGGAGAGCTGCTTCATCAATTTGGATAACCTGAGCATAACCATCAAACAAAAAGTGAGACATAAGGAAAGAAAAATATGAAAGCTGCATCTCAAATACAGAGACTTCTTTATAAGAACTGAATCACTTGCCTGAATACCCGCAGCTTCCAAATCTTCCACTTCATTCTTGATGGCAAGAGCAATTTGATAACAAGTCTCAGATCTGGGTACAAGAATGTTAAGTTGAAATGCCAGACAAAAAAGAGACAGAAGGAATCCACATGCCCAAAATTTACTTTAAAGTTTGTATTATGAAGGAAGTTCAAAATTGTGGGAATGAAGACAATTGAACTCACCTTGGCTGGTCATTTCTGACAAAAGACCAATTGAGGATGGTAACTGGACCAGTCAGCATTCCCTTCATTGGGCGGGAAGTCATACTCTGAGCCATCGAGGACCAGAAAACAGTCATGGCCTTGGGGCGGCTAACATCACCATAGATGATTGGTGGCTTAACACATCGTGATCCATATGATTGCACCCAACCATTAACCGTGAATGCAAAGCCAGAAAGCTGCTCCCCAAAATACTCAACCATGTCGTTCCGCTATAAGAACAAAGTATTGAAAAATTGAGACAATCAATTACATGAATGATTAGACTAAATCTGTGTGGTGTAGAAAAAAGTTGCAGGCATCTCTTAACCCCGAAACAATAGTTCATATCAGCATAATAATTTTTCAGACCAAATACATCTTTCAGCATAAATATTGTTTGCAAATTAAGCTCACCTCTGGCTCTCCATGTACAAGGACATCAATGTCAAGCTCTTCCTGCAACTTGACAACTTTGTTGATTTCTTCTTTGATGGCATTCACGTACTCCTCTTCCGAAATCCTTCAACAGAATTAAATCATTGAAATTCCAAAGATATCCCAGAAATAAAGAGCATTAAACAGCTTATTAGAATATTATGTGTTTGTTCAAGAGCACCAACTTGTTTGCTTTATATTCACGTCGCACTCTGCGGAGATCCATTGTCTGGGGGAATGACCCAATAGTAGTAGTGGGAAGAATTGGAAGGTTGAGTTTCTTCTGTTGTACATCTAATCTGGCACTAACATTAGTAGCTCGCCGATGGTCAGAGCCCTTTAGAGCAGCAGCCTGAACAAAAAATAACCAGTGAATAGGTAATAAAGCCACTTATATAACATCAAGAGCTGCATATGAGATTTTGAAATACTGACAGCTTTCTGAACTTCCTCATTGGTAACCCTAGGAGATGACTTCCTTGAAGCCTGAGCAGCAGCATTTGCTGAGAAGAAATCCTGTACACAAAGACAGAAACAGAGACAGCCAATTAAATATTCATTCATTCTGATGGATGGCAACATTGAGCTAACAGCATCAGGAAACTAAGGAAATGACAAGGGTCATGAAGTTCTAGTTAGGGATTGACTAAATGTTTTTCAAACCGGAATATTGAAAAACCTCACTGCAATACCATAATAATGGTTTTCATGCAATGTACCTCATCCTTGGCACCTGCCAATGCCTTGGCCAGTGCATTGACTTCCACAACCTTTTGTGCAGCAAAAGCCAACCATGATTTGATTTCACTGTCCAACTTTGTCTCATTTATCAGATCAACAGCAGTATGCATAAGTGAGCACGAGGTAGAAACCACAAGCAGTTCTGTTTAACAAAGTCCATCAGGCTACATAAAACATTTTGCAGCATAAAACAAAAAAGAAAGCATAAATACCTTTGCCAACAATATCCTCAAGGCCTTTGAGAGTGCTGAGAGAGGAAGCAAGATCATTGGCCCAAATATTCCTCCCATCAACAACTCCAGCAAAGAGATATTTGCCAGAAGGAAAGCCACTTTTAATCAGGTCAAGGGTCTTGGTTCCACGAACAAGATCAAAACCAAAACCAGAGATGCAGTTCAAGGCAGTGATGGTCCTGAAATAGTAAGAGGAATTACCATCCATAAAATAATTAAATAAATACAGGTTCACTAGACAAGTATGAGGAAAACCAACTTGTATGTCGCTGCAGGAACATCAGCAAAATAGCTCTCAATAAGAACATTTAAACCTGCTAAGGCTGATTCTAGTTCTGCATAGGCCTCAGTGAATGACTGCAGTTGGTGAGAGTCAAGATCCAACACAAGGGTTGGCTCATCAAACTGAATCCAGGAGGCACCAGATGCCTTCAGCTCAGCAATAACTTCCCTGTGCATAATCAATTCATTACTCTAAACAAGCAAACACCAAACAATGCCTTAATTAGCAGTAGCCTAGAAACATGTTGAATTCCTTACTTATAAACAGCCAGCACATTTCCCAGCAGAGAAAGAAGAGAAAAGGACTTCTCCACTCCTTTAGCAGGTTTTGAGAGCAACAAATAAGAGACAGGTCCTATTAGCACTGGAATTGTATCAATTCCCAGCTGCATCAGCATCGGAGAAAAGGAACAATTAGTTCAAGGTATTCAATAAACTGTAAGAAAAGCAGGTGGTTTGGCACTGTAGCATTAAAATAAATATTCAACCAAGAAACAAACAAAAAATCGAGAAATAACTAGTAATAGCACAGAGTTCAAAAAACCATAACATTAGTAGTTTGGCTGGTGTCTATTGGTGGCATGAATACGCACACAGGTAGCAATCTGTTTGGCATAAAGTTTGGTTAGCTCAATTAGGGAAGCCATGATGCAAGCAATGACCAGGAAAAAAAACTAGTAAATTTATTCTGTTAAAATGACCAAAAAAAAAAAATCCTGTAATTTGACATCTTGGATTGGCATGAATCCAAAAGGCAATAAAAAAAAATCAGTGGAATAGTTGCCGAATTACCCTTCAGGCACTAAAACCTGATATTAATATAATGAACCTTAATAGATATACATTAATTCATTTTTCTTGACCTAGTACAACCTAAACATATGAAAGCTGCAAGCAATACTTGAAAGGCACATTTAGAACAAAGGGTAAAAATTTTCAAGTTGAATGTTTGTTCAATGTATTCAGTTCATACCGCTTTTGCCTCTTTGAACTCAGACACTGCTTTGTGAGAAGAGTAGGTGAACTTTGTGTCTGGACCCAACTCAGGCACAATGAAATGGCTGGGCAAGGATCCACAAAACAGAAACGAATGTCATGTAAAAGTTTATGGCCAACAAAACTGGAAGTAATAAATAAATATTTTTTTAAAAAAAATCAAAGCTTTCGGATGCTTAACAAAAAGAATCAGATGCTTACTAGTTGGTATCAAACCACTTAGTCATCTCCATAGCAGGCACAGAGGCATTTCCTCTAGCCATAGAGAAGTAGGTGTCAAGTCCAACCTCTCCACCAGTCCAACCATATCTAGAGGGAACAGCACCAAGCATTGCTGTTGTGTCAAGTACTTGATCATAGTATGAGAAAGTGTTGCTGGGGATGTACTTGATGCCAGCATCAGCCATTTGCTTCCAAATGGAAGACCTGAGATCTGCAGCAACCTTCTGCAAATCCTCAGCACTGCTCTTTCCATCCCAAAAGGATTCTAATGCAAATTTGAGCTCTCTTTTTGGTCCCATGCGAGGATACCCAACAATGTGTGATGCCATTTTCCTGTTCATGGCAAATGTAACAAAATATTAAATATTTTGAAAATAATGCAACATGCAAGAGGCAGAATAACAGATGAAACTCGATCAAATTGTAGATTATGTGAATTATAGAGATTTCTCTTAGTGACAAGGACAAGAACACACATTATTTACTTCAAAGTAGTAATATCAATCAACAGAGAGAAGATATCTCCTTGAGAGTTGGTGTTTTGCTTTCTCTAAGTGAGATATCTCAATGCTCCAAATTCAAACATAATAAAAACCATAAGATCAGCTGATAAAGAGGAAAAATACTATAAATCTGGAGATTCACGCAGCAAGTTAAATTTGAGCTCTCTGATCTACACTTAAATAGCATAACTCAAGCACAGAACACATCGCCAGAACCAAAAAGATGGTATCTTTGCCGTAAGAAACCAACAAATTTTCGAAACGACAGAACTGTTAGAAAAAGCCAAATCTTTTCATATAAAATTCAGTGCATCACAACACGAAAACACTGAACCACCAAACATTGAACTAGATAAAAATTTTGCATCTTTTCCACAAAAGAAACCAAATCGACGAAGCGTCAGATCTACACCCACAAAGCCGGTCCATTTTCAGATCAGATCAAGACAAGAGAAATGGATCTGAACCTAGAACGCTCAAAAAACCCTAGATCTAGACACACAAAATGCCACAAGATCCAAACTCAACGCGTCAAACTCAATCGAAAACATCATGATATCAAAAAACTAATGCGCCTGAATCATCTGATTCAAGAAACAAACTCAGGAACATCAGTAAACAATGAACAAAGTGTAGAAAGATGGAGTACGATGAAAAGGGCGCAACAAGAGAAAGACGAGAACTTTGGCAAGTAGAACAGAGGAGAAAGCGAGCAAAGGAAGAGGCAAACATCAGGTCGGAATGGCGCACCTTTGTAGTGGCGGAGAAGGGCGCAGTGCCGAGGAAGCGAAGGCAGTGTGGCGCGAATCGAATGGAAAGGAGGATCCTTTTATGAGATCATGCGGTGGATCTCAAGGAATGGTTTTTTTGTACTTTTGCCCCCCAAAAAAATCATAATTATCTGATTATCGATTTTTATAGATATACCCCTGAAATGTCTAATATTATCAACATGAGAACTTTTTTTTTAAATAATAATTGATTAATTGATTCAAATGTTAATTTCTTTTTATTTTTTTGATGAATCAAATGTTAATTTCTTTGTTAGCATTCTTTGTTTCTTTTTATGAAATGCATTCAATTTATTTTTCACCCATCATTGATAAGTATGAGTTTTCCTATTTTGGTTGTAAATTTTCATTTGACATTCTATTTAATTTTGTTTTTTAAAGAAAAACATTATGAGTTTTCCTATTTGGAAATTCTATTTTGTACAAGTAACATTACTATACTTTATTTATTTTCAAGATTATGTTAATAACACACCTTGTTTTTTCATAATATAACCACCAAAACTCGAAATTTAATGAAAGTTCAACCAAATGTTTGGCAAGAAAAAACAGGGGAAAAACTTATCATTTTCATGCATCCAAAGCCTCCAAACATAACAAAAAGGTGACTCTTATCAATGTATAGAGACAGTACACAGAGTCTATAAAAGATTGGCAAAGCCTGGAGGATCGATTTGTTGATCTGATGAAATGCACAAACAATAATAGATGAAGAAAAAACATCATAAAGCATTGATCATCCTCTTCATCTCGGCCGACCTTCTTGGATCCGGTTCTGCGATTGCTCGTTCAGTTAAAACATGCTTGATTCGACACATTGATTTCCGTACCTGCAATTGATAAGAACATCAATGATGAAGTAAGATAGTTTCTAACAATATCCTTGGAGATCTACATTGAAAAATACTAAATGGAAAGGTAACAACAATATAAGAGTTGGCATGTTGAAAAATGAGTAGATGTTTATGCATTGGAAGAAAACTTTAATCGTGACCAATCACATTAGCTGTTCTTGTCTGTGAATCTTCAAAGAACTTGTGGCAGAGAAAACAATGAAAATCATGACTAAATGAACGGCACACCATCTGAAATAAACTGGTTGCAAACAAGTAGCTTCTCCGGTGAAGATACACGTAGGAATGGAAGTGGGGCGGGGCGGGGCGGGGAATGGGATCCCCATCCCCATCCCCGCTCCCCGCGGGGCGGGAATTCCCCAGCCCAAAATTCCCCGCGGGGAAGCGGGGAGAAATCCCCCCCAGTCAATTCCCCGCGGGGAATCCATGCCCCGCCTACAACATTGATAAAAAAAATCCTATATACAATTGATAATAATAATAATTATAATGTAAGATGAAATAAAATAAAAATTATCACCCAATTTGTTTACAACATCCTATATATAAAATAAATATTCACACAAATATTTCTCCTAACAAATCATAATATAATGTATAATTAAACAACAATACTAAAGTGTAAGTTAAGTAATACAAATAACATAAGTTTAAAACTAAATTAAAATCATAACTCTATTAACAAAATATATATGGAAGTGGGGTGGGGAGTGCTCCCCCCGCCCCCGCCCCGCTCGGTGGGGAGGGATTTTTCCCGTTCCAGCCACTGCAGGGGACATTTCGGGAATCCTCCGCCCGGCGGGGTCCCATCCACTTCCATTCCTAGATACACAGAGAGGTGCCTTATGGGAGCATGAGATATTCCGAGTATTACACAACTAATATTATAAGCTCCTCAAGGTGGCATAAAATAAAAATGCTAGGTTTGTGCAACTAGCACACAAAATTTTGATTTTTTATGTTCCAATCGATGGCATAGAATCAAGTTTTACAAACTCATTGTCAGCAAAAAAATATTTCTTTTTCTCTTTTGCCAGTCCTGCAAATCTTCACCTTACTAACACAATTGACCTGATAGCATAAAACTAAAATTTGAATTTCCCCACCAATCTAATTCATAACAAGTGCCATACTGATCAGTCCAATAATGCATGCTAGATTCATCGAATAGATAAAGCACACAACATTAATTTTAAGTGGTTTGCTCAAAATATGGGTACATTACATCCCATGCAATATCCTTAATTTCTATGGTGAAAGAGCTGCTTAACACAGATTGGTATCTACAGGCAGGTGGCCTCAAATTTCGTAATCCAACTACTTATAATGTCAACTCTTCAATCTCCAAGAATCTTTAAGATTATCCTTATTAAGGTACTGACATGATCAAAACAATAAATATTATATTTACCCCATGTTATGCTTTTTCCAGTCTCACATTACTACAAAAAGACAAAGACACAAAAACAAAGCAAATTTCTTTAAAGCTCAGGTAGGATTAAGGGGGAGTATAGAACAAGAAAGATGACAAAATAATACAAAAAAATACTTTAATATTCACTTTCTTTAATTTTCAAATCCATCTTATTTTCTTTGTGCAATTACTTCTTTCTCTTGCCCTTGATCCAAACAAAGCCTAAATGAATCATCTTCTACTCATGTGTCATACCATCTCATTTGGTTCTCTAATCATCATAATAACACCATCTAGTATTATCTAAAAATAGCAAAATTCATAACATAAAATAAGAGGTTCCAATTAATCGTAAAAGAAACCTTCGGAATCCGTTCTGGATTTGGAAACCGCAAGTTCTGAGCCTGAAGCATCTGGCGTTGTGTCATGAGCATGTTCTTTTCCTTCAGTAGAACATACCACAGCTTCTGAAGGTCGTCCCAGGATTTTAGACGCAACTCAGAAGCCTTCCAACCTCGCCCTGCAAAATGATAGAGGAAGAAAATGGAACTCTCTGTATAGCTCTGCAGATAATTAATTGAGATTAATAGGCCTTATATATCTTCCCTAAATACTATAAATAATAATAAAATAATATTCATGTCGCAGAGTTCTGAAACTATAAATTTTAACCATAATATGCTGAATAAAGATGTGACAAATAACCACATGATTATGTGGATCTGGCACCAAGTAAGGTGAACGTCCGGAGTACATCCAACTATCATAAACTAACTTACTGGGAATTTGATTAATTGGCCTAACATGCATTCTGGTAAACCCAATAACCATAGCCCATAAATGACAATAATCTAGAAGAACATCCAGGGTGATGCTTATTGGTTATTGCCGCAATATCATGCCCAAAATTCCAAGAAAGGCCACCTCAACTCCTACAAGACTAAGCTAAGTATGATTTATCGAGCAAGGCTCACCATTTCATTTAAAGCGTCCGTTCATGAGCTGCTTCACTTTTTGAGCAGACAACAGAACTGACCTTGTCCCCTTAAAATAATTAGCTTGCAACAACTATACTAATACAGTACTACTCCGACAGGAATCTCAAGATAAAGAATAGGCAAACCATACCAAATACAATGGGTTTTTCTTCATCAGTGCTCCTATCCACCTCAAAAAACTCTTCAAGAGGATTGCGAGCTGTCTTTGCAACAGCAGCAGCAGAAGTAGAAGCCTCTGTTTTGGCTGCCGTGCACAGTGTTCGTCTAAGAAGCCGCGTCATAAACATGGTGAAAATACTAGGGCTCTGAAAGAAAAGTTTCAAAAAGAAAAAAGAAAAAAATTGAATTAACCACATTTTAAACATCAAACCAACAGAGTACTTCGATGAGCATTTGAAAACTTTCTTCTCTCATTCTGGCATACATCTTACTAAATGTTCAAATTATCACTAAGAAATTTAATGCAAAAACATACAACAAAAATGCAAGGATCCCAAACCACTTTGACTGAAAAAATATAGAAATAATATGGAACAAAACATGCAACTTCAGCAAGTGTCGGAAATATACAAAACTATATGAATTTGTTAAAAATTACCTAGTTTTCAACATTAACAATACCCATCAATGCAAAATGAGAAATTTAAGTTAATCTTTAGAGCATTTGTTTAGATTTTCTCTTAGAGAAAGATTTCTTTTAATAGATACTTCCTTTTCCGCCGGAGCTTCATGGGTGTTGCCCCCGTTCCCCAATCAGATTTTGTAAGACAGGAACCGCGCGAACAGCAGAGCAAGCAGCCCATTCGAGAGCGCGGTTATAGTGATTCAAACACACGAAACCTTCCTAACTGGCATCCCCCAATTGCCCCGACCGCCACCTTCACCATTCTCTCGGGGTATCCGCCGCCGGATTACAAACACAATCTCATCCCCCAAGAATGTAACACAACGATAAGAGGAATGGGAGACAGTGAAGCTCACCTGAACTCCGGCGACCGATGGAAAGGTCTCGGGATCTTCACAGCCGGCGATCGGAGAACCGAACAAGAAGGAACAGCGATGACAGCCCTAGAGCAACACTGGGTTTTCTTGAGGGTTTTGGTAATTGTAACTAGGAGTTTACGTATAAACCCCTCTAACTTATTTTAATTACGCTGCACAAATTATTTTTGAGGACTAGGGTTTAAAACATAAATTAGCATTTTTATCATTCATTTCAGTATTTGATAAAATTCCTAAAAAGAGTAAAAGAGTATAATTTGAAGAAAAAAATTGTATAAATACATAAATATATTATTTTTTCTAAAGAAATTTTAGTTGATGCCTTGATGGTTTATAAAGATAGATAAGCAAATATGATTTTATGACTCCAAATAAAACAAAAATTAAGGTATATGCCAAATACTAATCTGACAAAAACTTATCATGAAATTTGCAAACTAATAAATCAGATAGATTTGTTTCGTGTGTATCAAATGCAATTCATTTTGTAATATGTTATAATTCAAATTTATTTCACAGTTTTTTAAATTTTAAATGTTTTATATTTGAGAAATTTTTTTATTATGTTAAACTTTTTAGTTAGAAAATAATTGCAATCAAACAACCACAATCTTGATTTCCACATAAAATTTTTCCTCAGAGAATTTTTTTATGAAAATATTTTTTTTTTCCACCTATTTTTCATCTGACAATCAAACACATCCTTAGTGAGAGTTCATAGAAATCTAGGGAGAAAGAACAATATTAGAATTTCTTTTGCCATTTCAACAGATTAGAAGTACATAAAAAAGCAGATACATTACCAGTTTACCACAACCTTAAAAGGAAGGAAAAGAAAAAATCGAATTGCTGTTAAGCATTGACATTTAATGTTCATGATCATAATAGATCAGCAGCATAAGAATCTACACAGCAAAAACAATGTTAGTGAGAGCAGGCTTCACTTCAGGATACTTTCTGGTCTTGAGTCCACAATCAGGATTGACCCACAAAATGTTTGTCTGCCTATCTCTCCTGTCCATGGAATTCTCAGAGAATGAATGTCATAAACACCAGGTCCAAAGCATGAATTCTCAATAGTAATCACATCAGCATCCATGCCGATGATCGAATGAATGATGTCGTTGAAGTTAGAGAAGTGCATGTGAGAGTGAATCTGTAAGTCATTAGATGAATTTAGACAGTTAATTCTCTAGAACTAGTAGTAGCTAAGAAGTAGAAGAATTAGAGAGAGACCTGAGTAGTGTCTTCAACACTGAAGTTGGTGATCCTGAAGGAATGGACAACCCAAACCAAGTAGAAAGCTTGCTCTGCCTTGAGAAGTGGTAAGCCTTCTCAAAGAGCTGCTTCATCGATTTAGATAACCTGAAACCGGCAGCATCCAAATCTTCAATTTCATCCTTGATTGCGAGAACAATTTAATAGCATGTGTCAAATCTAGTGGCAAGCATGTGTCATTAGACAAGAAAAAGGAAAGGTAGATTCACAAACAGAATATTTGGAGGAGGAGGTGTGAGCACAATTTTCATTGAAAACTCACCTCGGCTGGTCATTTCTGACAAAAAAACATTCATCCCACGGAGATGGAGTAGAGCTAATAGATCTTTAGTGTTTTGAATTGCTTGAATAAAAACAAACTCATAATTTGGCTAATTTCTATGATATTAATCTATAATTTGGAACAAGAATATTTGTTAAATTTTTACAACTTCTACCGAGGGCTAGCATTAAATCAAGCAATAGCACTGAATAATTAAGCTAATTAAGAAGCTTTCACAATGCTAGCACATACAACATCATTTGACACTTCTAAGAACATACCGCATGTTTGCAGATATCAACAGAAACTCACCTGCAGATTGAACTCCTCGGTTTGGAAGTTCAAAGTTGTGAGTATTTCTTTGATTTCTTTGATTCTTTTGTGTGAGAAGTCACCAACTGTGAACTTCTGCGTGTTGTCTTCAATTTCAATCAAGCTATGACCAGGCTCTTTCTTCACCCCGCTTACTTTTAACATTTTCCATGCTTCTGCAACATTATCCCACCTTCCATTTGAAGCATACAAGTTTGACAAAAGAACATATGGTGAACTTGTGGTTGGCTGAAGCTCTAGTAGTCTTTTTGCTACTCTTTCTCCAACAACTACATCTTTATGGAGACGACATGAAGAAAGCAAGCTCCCCCAAATAATTAAATCATTCCCAAAAGGAAACATCTTAATGTATCGCTCTGCCACCTCTAATCTCCCAGCTCGACCCAACATATCAACCAAACAAGATAGATGCTCTAGCTGTGGAGATACACCATATGTTTCTTTCATGGAGTCAAAAAAAGTCATACCTGCATCTATTAGCCCTGCATGACTGCAAGCAGTTAAAACTCCAATGAATGTTATAGAATCTGGGGCTAATCCCCAGGTTTTCATCTGTTCAAAAATTTCCAAAGCCATTTTCCCACGACCATGATTTCCAAGCCCTATGATCATTGTGTTCCATGAAACCAGATTACGGTTGGGCATGGAATGAAATAGGTGAACTGCATGCTCAATTGCACCACACTTAGCATACATGTTGATAAGAGCATTGCCAACTCCAATATCCAAATCCAGTGTACTCCTAATTAGATGGGCATGAATCTGGCTGCCATGACGAATAGAAGCAAGCTCAGCACAAGCAGTGAGAGCACCAGACAGAGTGAAGTCATCAGGATGTATGTCACACACATTTTCCATTTCTCTGTATACCATCAAAGCCTTGACATGATCACCGAAATGAGAACAAGCAACAATGAATGTGTTCCATGATATCACATCTTTCTCCTTGATAGACCAGAAAGCATTCTCTACAGCTCCAATTGAGCCGCATCTGGAGTATATGGTCATAAGCACATTGCCAACAAAGGCTGATTTGTCAAGCCCTAGCTTGATTATTTGACAATGAAGGCTGTATCCTGCTTCCAAATCCTCTTTGTTGCAGCAAATTCCAAGCATAGCAACAAAAGAGAACCGGTCAGGTTGCAAGCTCTGTTGATTCATGAGTTTGAACACTTCCATACCTTTTTCCGGTAGTAGGTTCTCTGCAAAACCTGTGATCATTGCATTGTAAGAAACAGAATTTGGAGCAGAAATATTGCTAAAGATGGAGAAAGCGTCATCAAAGAGACCACACTTCATGTACATTGACAAAAGCGAATTGGATACAAAGGAAATATACTTGTAACCACTTTTCAATGAATGTGCATGAACCTGTTTTCCCAGGGCCAAGGCTGAAAGGCTTGCACAAGCACTAAGAATACTGGCATAG
This sequence comes from Dioscorea zingiberensis, assembly GCA_026586065.1. Lineage (NCBI taxonomy): Eukaryota > Viridiplantae > Streptophyta > Magnoliopsida > Dioscoreales > Dioscoreaceae > Dioscorea > Dioscorea zingiberensis. The sequence continues at coordinate 62,112,263 of CM048819.1, read as the reverse complement.
ATGAACTCATTGGGCTGGAGGGGCATCTGAGAGAAAATTTCCATGGCTCTCAAAGGTTTCTGAGCCTGAACATATCCAGAAATTATAGCAGACCATGAGACAAGGTTCCTGTTGGGCATAGACTCAAATACATGTTGTGCATCACCAAGAACACCACACTTGGCATACATATTGATTAGATGGTTGCTGAGATAAACGTCTGGCTCAAAACCTGTCTTGATGACGGCTGCATGAAGAGCGAGACCATGTTTGAAAGACTTGTTTCTGCAGCACTGATATAAAACTGCACCTAGCCGTTGCAGAAACATGTTCATGAAGAAACATTATTGACAGGTCCTCTAAGACCACAATTTGATGTTCCTGGAAAGAAATAAAATGATTGTTTTAGAAACAAAACTTAACCAAAATGCTTCATTTTTTCCACAGAGAGAATCAAGGGCCCATTGCTGACATGTCACTCATACAAGAAAGTCAAATTCCATGAAAACAAGGTCCTTTCTTTCGTGGGTAAAATTTATGAACTTGATTCCAAATTTTCTTTCTAGCATCTAGCACCTTTCCATTAATACATAAAATTAGAAAAAACATACTATTGTTGATAGAAAATTGGGATAGGTAAGTATGCAGTAATTATACACCAGCAATGTCACAGAATGATTGCAAGTTGAATCCATTCAAAATCATGCCCAAGAAAAAGTTCATCCATCTCTCTACTAAATGAAACAAATTTGCTTGTGCAACAAGTTGAAAATTATTCAGGCATGCAGTGGGAGAATACAACCCGAATTAAAGAACTGAACTGAATTTGACTTGGATTTGTAAAACATACAACAATTGGTCCCGTTTGATTTTAAATTTGAGGCAAAAATTGGTAACATACGCGCCCACGAGTGCGATAGGATTAGACCTTTGCCCGAGTCCCTCAACCCACTTAAACAAGAGAATCAAGAGAGATGGTTGTTGGCAAAATACCAAGTTCTGCACCTTAATAACATCGATTGATGCAAAAAGAGAAATTCAAGCTGAAATTTAGAGCATCACAAACTCACAAGTCACAAACCCTCCCTAACTGCATCTACCCCTCGTCGCCGCGTTATCCGCCGTCGCATTACAAACACAATCCGATCGCCACCGCATGCAACACAAAACTGAGAGAGATGGGCGATAGAGAAGTTCACCTGGATTCAGGGGACCGGCGGAGAGGTCACGAGCTACACAGCCGGCGATCGGTGGACTGGAGCAAGAAGGAAGGATGAAAGCCCTGGGGGCAAGACAGGATTTTGAGGGTTTTGATGGTTTTGAACCAGGAGTTATTTACGTATAAACCCCTGTAACTGAATTTAATTATCAAGGACAAATTGGCTTTTAAAGGACTAGGGTTTAAAATATAAATTAGCATTTTTCATTTTTTTGTATTTTTTATTATTTCCAAAAAAAGGTTTTGATAAAGAAAATTATGTAGAAATACATAATATATTATGATACACCCCAGATATCACCATCTATGTGTCAGCACCCACACAACCTCCATTAATGCAACACAGACCCCGAGGGGAGCCGTCATGCCGCTCCTTAGTAGGGTAAAGGCCTCATCTAAGGGACACAAGGGTGATCAGCACACCTCCCCTTATGATGACCAACAACGCGGTAGAAGGGACATGTGATGGGGCCCGAATCCCAAGACATGGGATAGGCAACAAAAGGAAACTGAGCCAGAGGGAGAGGGATAAGCTCATTCTGATCAACAGTCTCACTACTTCTCTACTACTGCTCCTCTTTTCTCTTCTCCGGTGACCCCCAACTAACTTAATTGTCAGAGCGGGCTTGAGCATTTAGGCCCTTCCCTCTATCACTGGTGCCTGTTTTTGTCCCTTTTCAGGTGAACCATTTGTGTGGACACCTTCGACATCAACTCCAACCGTGGGGACTGGGAAGAATCTTATCAATTGTCCGACTCAAATTGGTTTTTGTGCTAACATATTACAAATGCAATTAATTTTATAATTTTTTTTCTATATTACTTCAATCAGTTTGATTTGTAAAAAGAGAGAGTTCAAAAAAATGGAGGAAGCAATACATAGAATTTCTTTTGCCATTTCAACAGATCAAAGTACATCAAAACATACAAACCACAACCTTAACATAAAGGAAAGAAAGAATTGCTGATGAGCATTGACATTTAATGTTCCTGATCATTACTTAGCTCAGCAGCATAACACAAACAGAACTCATACTCTAATTAAAAGATGCATAAGAATCAGATACATATATAGAACTCATTCTTCAGCCTCATTTAGCACTTGCAAGCTCCTTGCGAAGAATCTTTGCAGCAGAAACCATGTTAGTGAGAGCAGGCTTCACTTCAGGATACTTTCTGGTCTTCAGACCACAATCGGGATTGACCCACAGAATGTTTGTCTCAAGAACAGCAAGCATTTTATTGATACGGTCGGCGATCTCCTCTGTTGATGGAATTCTCGGAGAATGAATGTCGTAAACACCAGGTCCAATGCCTGCGCCATACTTCACTCCCTCACGGAACACAGAGAGCAGTTTCTCATCAGAACGTGAATTCTCAATAGTAATCACATCAGCATCCATGTCGATGATTGAATGAATGATATCGTTGAAGTTAGAGTAGCACATGTGAGTGTGAATCTGTAAGTCATTAGATGAATTTAGACAGTTAATTCTCTAGAACTAGTAGTAGCTAAGAGGTAGAAGCATTATAGAGAAACCTGAGTAGTGTCCTGAACGCCGCAGTTGGTGATCCTGAAGGAATGAACAGCCCAATCCAAGTAGAAAGATTGCTCTGACTTGCGAAGCGGTAGGCCTTCTCGAAGAGCTGCTTCATCGATTTGGATAACGTGAATACCAGCAGCTTCCAAATCTTCAACTTCATCCTTGATTGCGAGAGCAATTTGATAGCATGTCTCAAATCTAGTGATGAACATATGTGTCATTAGACAAGTAAAAGGAAAGATTCACAAATAGAGAATATTTGGAGGACTCACCTTGGCTGGTCATTTCTGACGAAAGACCAGTTGAGAATGGTGACAGGACCAGTCAGCATTCCTTTCATTGGGCGGGGTGTCATACTCTGAGCCATCGAGGACCAGAAAACAGTCATGGCTTTCGGACGGCTAACATCACCATAGATGATTGGTGGCTTAACGCATCGTGAACCATATGATTGCACCCAACCATTAACTGTGAATGCAAAGCCAGACAGCTGCTCTCCAAAGTACTCAACCATGTCATTCCTCTGAAGAACAAGTAAATTCAAGAAGTTTTAGCAATTCTTCAATAAGTAGAGTTCAGATTTTATCTGGCTGTTAGAATAAAACACACACAATGTCTTGAAGGTTATTCTAGTAACAATGGCAAATTTGACAGTAAAAAGGTCACCTCAGGCTCTCCATGGACCAGAACATCAATGTCAAGTTCTTCCTGTAGCTTGACAACTTTGCTGATTTCTTCCTTGATGGCATTCACATACTCCTCTTCTGAGATCCTGCGAAAAAACAAATCAGTAAAATATGACAAGAGAATGAATCTTAATGTCATCTGATAATTGCGGAAATAAGTTGAAGAGCACCGACTTCTTGGCCTTGTATTCACGCCGCACTCTCCTGAGATCCATTGTCTGCGGGAATGAACCAATGGTTGTAGTAGGGAGAACCGGAAGGTTTAGCTTCTTCTGTTGTGCATCTAATCTGGCACTAACATCAGTAGACCGGCGATGATCAGAGCCCTTCAAAGCAGCAGCCTAAATACAAAAAACAGAGTGTGGTATTAGATATAATATCAACTTCTCTGCAGCAGAAATACCTGAGATTTATCAAGAACTTACAGCTTTCTGAACCTCCTGGTTAGTAACTCTAGGTGATGATTTTCTTGAAGCCTGAGCTGCAGCATTACCTTGGAAGAAAGCCTAAAGAAAATGACAAAAGTAAGACAATTGCAAATCAAAAGTTTTAATATGTGCTACACCAGAGCGAAAAGATTAGATTAAATTTGAAGTTGATTGAAAAGATTGTAATGTGGAATTGATTAAAAATAAGATATAATAGCAAATGGCACCAGATGCATTGTACCTCATTTTTGTCACCAGCCAATGCCTTGGCCAGTGCATTCACCTCAACAACTTTTTGAGCAGCAAAAGCCAACCATGATTTCATTTCAGCATCCAACTTTGTCTCATTTACCAGATCAACAGCAGTGTGCATGAGCGAGCAGGAGGTTGAGACCACAAGCTTATCTGTGAAACAAACATAATTAGTACAGCTAAAATGCATTGAGTGTTGTTAATGTAAAAGAAAGTTACCTTTGCCTACGACAGCCTCAAGGGACTCAAGAGTGCTGAGAGAGGAAGCAAGATCATTGGCCCAAATATTCCTCCCGTCAACAACTCCGGCAAAAAGAAACTTGCCAGAAGGGAAACCCTCACTTTTGATCAACTCAAGGGTCTTAGTCCCGCGTACAAGATCAAAACCAAAACCAGAGATGCCCTTCAAGGCAATGATTGTCCTGAAACAGCAAGGAACAAAAAATAGTTTCTAAGCAAAACATAAATTGGGGCTTAAAATATGAGTATGAGATCTCACTAACTTGAATGCATCTGCAGGAACATCAGCGAAGTAGGTCTCAATAAGAACATTCAAACCAGAAAACGATGATTCTAATCCTGAGTAGGCCTCAGTAAATGCCTGAAGTTGGTGAGAGTGAAGATCCATCACAAGAGTGGGCTCATCGAACTGAATCCATGAGGCACCGGCGGCCTTCAACTCAGCAATAACTTCCCTGTGTGTGATTAACTCGCAAATTGAGACAGCAAGAAAAAAAAAAGTGTGAAATATAAATACTCTCACATTCAAATTCTTACTTGTAAACTGGCAATACTTTTTCCAGCAGTGAGAGAAGAGAGAAAGACTTCTCTACTCCTTTAGCAGGTTTTGAGAGCAACAAGTAAGACACGGGTCCAATGAGCACAGGAACTGTATCAATGCCAAGCTGCATATAAATGGGGCACATATACAATGAACAAGGAATTTATAGAAATCACTAAAGTGAACTCAGCTCCATAGCATCAGAAAAGGATCTATCAGGCAGTAAAATGCCATAGAACATGCAAGTAAAAAAATTTTACCATGCCCCAGCATGGTAATAAAGGAAAACACCAATCATGCAGATAATTATGGAAACTGTAAGTTTAGAAATCCAAGTGTTGCCTGATTTAACTGAACGTTGCTAGGATTAATGAAAAACATATATTTTCCTCTGTTTCGCCTCATCAGAGTGCATCGATCTAATTTTGTATTTTGAATGCATCCCTTAGAACATCAACAAGTAACATTAATCAAACATAATAAACTTACTAGTTATTAGATGTCGATCTAGATATATTTTTGGCAAAATTATAAGTAGTAAAGTGGGCTTAAGTAGTACTATATACATGGCATTTTATATAGCCATCAAATAGATTCCACATAGTCCAGAGGGAAACAGAAAAACATGAAGTACTGAGAATAGGACAATGCATAAAGTTGAACAAGACTAGTGTGATACTTTGTAAACCATGCATCAAACTAAGCTAATTTAACTACGTGTTCAGATCCACACCGCTTTTGCCTCTTTGTACTCCGACACTGCTTTATGAGAAGAGTAGGAGAACTTTGTGTCTGGACCCAACTCAGGGACAATGAAATGGCTGAAAAATAAAATTGGTAAATAGGAAAAATAGTAAGGAACCAACAAGGAGACTTTCAACAAATATATGAAGTTAGACAAAATAAAACTTTCAACAATCAAGATACTTAAGGCAAGATCAGGTGACTTACTAGTTAGTGTCAAACCACTTGGTCATCTCCATAGCAGGCAATGAAGCATTTCCTCTAGCCATAGAGAAGTAGGTATCAAATCCAATTTCACCACCATGCCATCCATATCTAGTGGGAACAGCACCAAGCATTGCTGTTGTATCAAGCACTTGATCATAGTATGAGAAAGTGTTGCTCGGAATGTACTTGATCCCAGCATCAGCCATTTGCTTCCAAATGGAAGACCTGAGATCTGCAGCAACCTTCTGCAGATCTTCAGCACTGCTCTTTCCATCCCAAAAGGATTCCAGTGCAAATTTGAGTTCCCTCTTGGGCCCCATGCGAGGATATCCAACAATGTGTGATGCCATCTTCTGGTTATGCAAACAGAATCATATATTCAAAAATTCCGTGACATAAATTTAAGAGCATAAACTATGAAGCACACTGAATAAGAAAAAATGGACCTTGCGTTCCTTTAAAATAACAATGCACAAAATCACAACTTAACACATCAGAAATTAAACTTCTCAACCTCTAATGCTCTTAAATTTTCAGGGACTTCAAGAGAACAGCTTAAATCTATTAATATATAGGATTTGTACACTTCCAAAATAAAATGCAATTCCAACAATGTACAAGAGAGGAAGCTCATTTATCAACAACAACATTGCAAAAGAGGGAAATTCAGATCCATTCTCAAATATATGATATCACACAACAAGAAAGGAGCATATAGTTGATCTAGAAATAAATAATTCAAGTTTAGCTCAGAGCACTGAAGAAGGGGATCGAATGATGGAAAATAAAGCACCTTTCTACAAGATGAATGTATATTCAAGGCAACACACTCAGCTGCTAAACAAATTAATGGAAAAACTCGAAGAGATTAAAAAGTCACTGCCTTTCACACACGAAATACCGCAGATCTCAATGCATCCCTCAGAACACCAAAAGAAGCAAGAGACCTTTCTAATTTTAAACCCTATTTCTCAGATCTGAAGCTCCTCAGCTGCTCCAGATCAGATCCTATGACCACGAATTCAGAACCACTAGCTCAAATCCCACCAAAAACCAACACTCAACACCGACCAATTATAAACAAAAAAAGTCAAGAAAAAATCTCTAGACCAACTCCAAAATACTCCGAAAACCTAGATCTTTCCAGCAAAGCAGCACTCACCAATAGACTGAGATGAAAAACAGTGAACTATATAAATCCGAGAGAAGAGAGAGGAAAGGAGAGAAAGATGAGGAATTTGATGAACGATAGGAGGAGGAGAAGAGATCTAGGACGGAAAGGAAGCACCTTTTTAGCGGAGAAGGATGCGGTCCCGGGGAGATGCGAAGGCTCCGGCGAAAGACGAGGCTTGCGGGAGGAGGGCTCGAAAGAGGCGCGAATTGCTCAGAGGCTTCGAGGGGGTATTTATAAAATGGTGTGGATATCTAAGTTCTTGAGTTATTTTGCATCCAAGTCCTCCAAAACATTTAATATTAACAACAACTCACTTTTCAATTTATACCCTAAAAAGTCTTATAATTATACAGGCACATCCCTGAAAAAATGTTAATTATAAATTTTTTTATCAATTAATTAACAATCCTCGAAAGAAAAACATTATATCTTGTGAATGAAATTATTATATAGTCATTTGTAACTAGTGAAAAAAATTATTATCTTAAATAAATTTTTCTCAAAATTTCAATCATTAATTTTTTATTATATTTTTATCTATTTTTAAATATAATGTTTTTTTTTAAGAAACATAATATTAGTTCCACTATAAATTTTTTATTTTACATTTCTCATTTTATTATATTTTATCCATTTTTTAAAATGTGACTTGAAAGAAAAGAAAATAAACCAAGGGATGGAGGAAGTAGTTGAGCAGGTGAAATATTAGTAGGTGGAGAAGACTTTGTTGTGGTGCTTTAATATTCTAATTGGATGAGTGTTCAATCTAAATTGCTAATTTTGTAATTCCAAACTCATCATTCATCAATTTAATGTAAAATTTAATGTAAGAAAACCACTTATTTACACTGTTATTATCAAGGAAAATATCTCAAAAAATATTTTCTAAAATATGTTATGTTGTTCTTCCGATATAATCATCGATCGAGTAGGTTTCTCTTGCATCACATCTATAGATTTGTCGTTAAAACAAGTTTCTCCTTCGTCGTCGAAGTTTTTCTTGTATTATATCTTACGTCAAATTCTAGTAAACTAGATTCATTGTTTTAATGAGTTAGATTAGCAATTTGTGGTTACCAAACCTCAACTTAATGCAAGGACTTAATAAGAATCAATCCAATGAGATTTGTTCACCACCAACTTTGATTGGTACATTTATCTAACACCCATCAAATGGGTCCTAAGATTGTGAGACATTTCAAGGGACATTGGAGGATCCACCAATTCAAAAATCATGCAAAGTTTAAGAGAGTGGAAAACAAGCACCATCAATTTGTTGGAGAGTTTAAGGTCTTCAATGAAGGAATCAACAAGTGGAATGCATGTCTCATTTTGTTAGGTGTTCCTAACCAAGAAGTAGGTGAGCGAAAGATGAACACATGGTTCACTTTTTTTCTTTTTTCCTTTTCTTTTTTTTACTTTTAAGGTTGGTAGGGTTTTTTTTTTTTAATAATGATTTTATTGACTATGTCTCATGTTACACATTCAATCTCTTTTATTATAAGTCAATAATATCTCAATTGCATATCATTCAATAGTTACATAAACTCTTATTTATTGGTTAGTTGGTTAATTACTCTTACACAAAAACTCTTGTTTAATTAACAAATCGATTCGATAAGGTTGCATTGATTTAAAAATATGATCCAAATCAAAGGAAAAGGGCCAACAGAGACTTCTGCCAACTAGGGCGGCAAACACGGCTCTTACTTCATCTTTTCAAATTATATTTTATCTGTAAAAGATACCTGACGAGGCTTGAGCCAAGACTTATGTAAAATGGTTCGATAAGAGCCAGTTTTTATCTTAATGAATGTGGTTTATCAATTTTTCTTTTAAAAAAAAGTATGATCCAAATTCACTTTAGAATTAGCCGTTGATCTCTCCATTTTCTTTTAATAAACGATCATCTAGAAAATTTGAGAACACAACAAAATATATAAAATTTCTTTCCTTGTCCAACTTATTTAGCTAAATAGTAATTAATGTAAATTTATATTAAAAACTTCAAACATTTAGTGCCTTGGCATTATATTTTCCAAATTAGTCTGGTTAATATGAATATATGATTTATACTTCAAAAAAGGTACATCACTTAAATAGTGGACATGGGCCATATTTGAAGCCCAGCCTTCTGGAATTTTCAATTTTATTGCAAATTTTTATTATATCAGATTATTTTTAACAATATTTTTCTTTTGCTTGATACACTTTGTCTTCTTCTTTTCTCTTTATATATTTTTATTTCTAGTTATGCCACATCCCAAAAAATAGCTCGTAGCTAGACATCCGAGAAGTCCTGACAGATTAGATCATGCCATCAGCTAACAACTAAACTCTCAAGAGCGAGCCTAACTGAAGATTGCTCAGCTTAGAGAGTTGGGGGCAAGTGTTATGAGGTGAAAATATGGAGGACCTCAGCTCACATCTCGGATCATCTAGTAACTTGGGTACGCCACTCTGATTCCATTAAAACTGATCGCCAACTTATGCATCACTCTCACTAATTAAGAATCTCTATACTCTTTCAAACACTCTCTCTCACTTTCTTCCTTGCTCTCCCCTCTGTTTGGAGCCTCTCTAACTTGAGCTTCAGAGGTTACCCAAGGCACAAGCACTTGACTCTCCTCTTTCTACAGATCCTTCTCCCGATAAGGCGCAATTCTTGAAGGTTTGATCTCTAGAGAAGATGATAATCCGGTGAGCACGAAGGAGTTCACCTGAGGAGTCTGTCCACTATAGCTGATCTTTCTCTCAAAATCCTTTAAGCTTTGTAATCGTTACCAACCTCTCTTATCCGTTCATCTAGATCTATTCTAATCCTCAGGAAGAGCAAATATCGGCATCAACATAAATAATAAAATGCAAATTATATTTTCTTAAAATTTAAAAATTCCTTTAATAAAAATTATCACCCACGTGAAAATTTTCTATTGAAATTGATTTTAATACCATATTTGATACAACCCAAATCATGTTAATTACATTAATCAAATAGGAGCCTCGAACTTATATATTAAAATACAAATTTACTAAATTAACTGATATAAAACTATTAATTTCTCTAACAATGATCATGAAGAGTCCAATTATCACTTTTTTTATAGATTATTGTGGTCCATTTATTGTTTGAGAATATTTATCGTCATATGTCTAATCTTTTATAATCTTTATAGTTTCACATGTTATATAAATTTTCTCTTGATTTATTGAATGATTGGTTTTCCATAACCCAAGGGTTAATTATTGGTATCCGGGTTGCTCACTACGAAATGAGATTCTCCTGTGGATGAGCCCGGGATCGAATCCCCACTTTTACAAGCTGAGGGTCGGGTGTGGAGCTATTCTCTCGGGGATAAGCCTGCTGGATTGAGCGGCCACCCTGTACAAGTCCTTTGAAGTTCTTGCAGGGGGTGTTTATCACCTTATTAAAAAAAATAATTACTTGGAAAAAAAAGGTTTTTATTTTGATTATTATGTATTAACATTATGTGTACCTTCTCCCAAAATCATCCAAATGTTTAACAACACACTATCAAGACAATCTCAGACAATCTCAGACAATAAAACACAAAACACCTGAAACTCTACTGATTTATATGAATGTCCTCTTAAATCCTTGCATGGCACAATGTGCATTGGAAAACAAATGGTACATTAATTAACCACCATACTTGACTGTTTCATTTATAGCTGTTGATTGTTTGATTCTTGAAAGCAAAGTATGGCAAAGACACTCATGTCCATAGTAGTGATGAAGTGGAAGATGGTGCTATGATTTGAAGCTTGTTTTACCTCTCCATATGGCTCTTCAATGTGACTTCAATTTTGTCTAAGTTCTTAAGATTCATTTCATGTTCAATTTGACTAGCTTCATTTGGAATGATGTTTTCTATTGATCTTTTGGTAAGAAGACAAAGTGAATTCATTACTTGTGAGTGCTCTTTAGGATTTGTTTGGATTGGTTTTTTCCCTACTTATTTCATATCTGTTTTAGTTTATGTGAAAGCACAGGAGCAATCTCACTTTTCTCATAAGCTGATAGATAAGTGCTTAGGAGATGAGCACCTTTAAAACTTACAAAAAAAAAAAATATTTTCTTTTTTTTTCTTAATGAAAATGCTCTTCTTAAATAAATCTTAAAAAAGAAATATTGTTTTGAAAAGTCAATTCAAACGGCCCTTGATTTCAAATTCTGGTTAGAGTGATGGCATTTTCTCATGTTTATTGATTGAATAAACCACTCATTTGGTTTAGTTCTATCTATTTAAATCAATAAAGCATTATTATTATTGATGCCGAGATCCATCCCTGTTGAGGATTAGGGCGTATCACATACGATCAATGGATGAAAAAATGATGAAGATTGATGTGATTCAATAGGCGTTTAGAAAGAGATCGATTGTTGATGACAACTCTACTTACTGGATCATCGTTTTCTCCTAGGATCAGACTCCAAAAAGATGAATCTTGCCAAATCGGGAATCCATAGAGAAGAAGGCTATGAGAGTTACATTTGGCGGGAGCTTCTGACGTTCAAGTCAGAGAGGAAGGAGTAAAGTGGGAAAGAAATTTTAAAAGATTTAGGGAGAGAGTAAAATGAGTATAGGATACCAAATGATCCTGAGTTGCCTCTCGAGATCCCCTTTTATAGCTCAAAGAGAGTTATTCGTCAGTCGTGCGTCCGCTTGTAGCGCCTTCTAGAATTCTCCTTCAGATGTTTGATCACCAAAAAATTACTTTGCCCGTTGCCTATTTACCATGATGCCCACGATCACATAATGCTCCCGATAGTCATTACGTTTAAGATTAGGCCACATGTCACTTGATTATTTTCCACCGTAAGAACTGTGATTAGAGAAGTAATTATAACTGTAGATGGCACTGAAGGTGATGGCACAATCTAACATTGAATCATGATGTTAAAGTTAAAGATAGGATGATGAATTGAAGTTAAGAAATGAGTAATTTCCAAATGGCATTGTTAGAGACGGGAGGAGACTCCCATGACTCCATGAGACAAATGCAAACAATATATAAGTGTTATCTAATGAACCATGCAATAAAGTTGAAGTGAATGGGATCAAAACTTCATTTTCATTTTTATATTTTTATTTATTTTTTTATTTGCCTTAGACAACTAGAATAGTCAAGAAGATCCTTTAGGAATCATGATATTATAATAATGAGAGAGAAATTGTGTTTTTTTTTTAAAAAAAATAAGATTTAGAGCATTTGAGAAGGAATGATTCAAATATCCCAATGGTATAGGGAAACATGAACAAAATGACACTCCATTTAACTTGAGCAAATAAGGCATCACTTTGAAACAAACACAAAGTTGGAATTAAAACAAACATGACATGACATGAGCCTCTCATTCTTGTTGTTTAATGTTATTAGAGGGATTTGACCTTATCTTCTTGTAATATCATAGAAAAATCCAACAATATCAAGCTTTGAAGTTTTCAAATTTATACCAAGAGGATCTTTGTTAACTAAAGTTTCTTTCTTTTTCTTCTATGTTATTAAAAAAATCTTCCTATAATTTAAATAGAATTCTCGTAGTTTTTGTCAAATTTAATGATCAAATGATAATAGATTTTTAAGAAAATTTTTATTAAAAAAATTGGCAACCTTCTCGCAAAGAGAGGTCGAAAGAGATCAAAATACTCTTGAAACATGTTTATAATAAAAATAAAAGATAACTTGAACACATTTATACCAACGGCAACAAGACGTATTGATATTCAGATCCCTTATTAAGTGGGGTTCTCATATAGATCACCCTAGATCAAACCCCCACTCTTACAAGGTGAGAGTCAGGCATAATGATATTTTACTGTGGATTACTCGGATTGAGCTGCAAAGTCCTTGACTTTCCTCATGGAGATATTAGTCACCTTTGTCCAAAAAAAAAAAAACTTATACACATTTATAAAAAAAGTAGCCCGATGCTACAAAGCATTATCCTGTATTTTTATAAGAAGTTGTTTTCACAACTCAAATCGTGACCTCCAGGTAGGGATGTCAAACGATCAAGCTGTTTGTGAGCAGCTTGAGATCAGCTCGGTAAAAGCTCAAACTCGGCTCAAAGTTTCGAGCTTTCAAGTGGAGCTCGAGCTTCAATTTCGAGCTCGAAATTAATTTCGAGCCTAGTCGAGCTCGATCGATCTCAACACGAAAGTTCGAAATTTAATATTAATATTATTAATATATAATATAAATATTAATAAATAATATAATATATGAATATAATATTTAATATTTAATATTAATATATAATATAAAAAATTTAATTTATAATTTTTTTAATTTCAAGCTAAATAGAGATTTCAAAATTACGATTAAGCTCTTAATTTTGAGCTAAATCCAGTCGAGCTCGAGCTTTCGAAATTAAAATCGAGCCGAGCTAGAGCCAACATTTTTGAGCTAATTTCGAGCTCGAGCTTGAGCTAGCCTATTTCGAGCCGATTTCGAGCTGGGCCCAACTCGATCAAGTTTGGCTCGTTTACAGCCTTACCTCCAGATCATATGATAACAATTTTATTATTGTGCCAAAGCTGACTTGTAGACATTTATAAAAAAATAAATAAAAAAATAAATAAAAGGGATTAGTACCAAGCACTGAAAGTCAAGCATGTACTTCAATTCCCTTTACCATGATATTAACATCCAAATAGAGAAAGATTTCGTGACAATGAACTCCAAAACTCTAATTAATTGAATGGGACGTCTAACAATAAGCCATTTAGTAATACCAAAAGATGCCAAGAAGAACAAGTCTTCTTCTGTTCCTCCTGGCCGGCCTTCTCTCCATCTTATATAAAGTCTCTCCCAAACCTCCATCATCATCTCTCCTCCTTGATGGGCAGACACCACCAATCCTTTTAGTCCCACATCGGAACCACAACCTCCAATGGATCGCTTGATAATCCTCGAGCCGTCCAACCAGGTCGCCGTCCGCCTCGAGCCCGACCGCAAGTCCACCGGTGAACTCACTCTCCGCAACGTCATGTACACCATGCCCGTCGCGTTCCGTCTCCAGCCCAGCAACCGCGCGCGCTACTCCGTCCGGCCCCAGTCCGGTGTCATCCCACCCTTAGCCACTCTCAAGGTCGAGATCACGTATCTCCTTACGACCATGAACTCGGACGACGACTCGTTCGAGCTCCACAGCGTCGTGGTTCCCGGCGCGGCCGCGAACACTAACACGACTCTTGACTCGGTCCCCAACGACTGGTTCACTACTCGGAAGAAGCAAGTGTTCGTCGACAGTGGGATTCAGATCTTCTTCGTTGGGTCCGGCGTGTTGACACGGCTCGTCTCGGACGGGTCCGTGGACGCGGTCCGCGAGGCGTTGGAGAGGTCCGACCCGGAGTGGAGATCGGTGGACTCAGTCGACGCGCAGGGCCAGACTCTGCTCCACTTGGCCATCGCCGGCGCAAGGGCGGATTTGGTTCAGGTCTTGCTCGATTTCGATCCGGACTTGGAGAAGCCGAACCGGGCCGGGAGGAGTCCGATGGAAGCGGCCGCGGCCGCGGGTGAAGCGCTGATTGTCGAGTTGTTGTTGGCTCGGGGCGCGTCGACGGAGAGGTCGCCCGGGTCGGCCTGGGGCCCGTTGCATCACGCCGCGGCGGGCGGGCACTTGGAGGTGATGCGGTTGTTGTTGTTGAAGGGTGCGGGGGTGGACGCGGAGACGAGCGACGGCCGCACGGCCTTGCACTTGGCTGCAGGCGAGCGGAGGAAGGAGTGCGCGAGGCTGTTGCTTGCGAGCGAGGCGCGCACGGACGTGCGCGGCGGGGCGGATGGTGACACGCCCCTGCACGTCGCGGCGTCGTGCGGAGACGAGCAGATGGTGCGGCTTCTGTTGGCTAAGGGATGCGCGGGGACGAGAGAGGCGCGGAACCGGGTTGGGCGCACTGCGTATGATGCCGCGGCGGAGGGCGGGCATGGGCGGTTGTTTGATGCGTTGAGGTTGGGTGATGGGTTGTGCGCGGCGGCGAGGAAGGGGGAGGGTAGAGGAGTGGGGAGGTTGGTTGATAGAGGGGCTGGGGTGAATGGGAGGGATCAGAATGGGTGGACGGCGTTGATGAGAGCTGGGTTTAAGGGGAGGGTGGAGATTGTCAAGGCGTTGCTGGACATGGGGGCGGAGTTGGACGCGAGGGATGATGAAGGGTACACGGCGCTGCACTGTGCGGCGGAGGCGGGGCAGGCAGAGGTCGTGGAGATGTTTGTTAAGCGCGGGGCTGATGTTGAGGCGAGGACGGCGAAAGGCGCCACGGCTATGCAGATAGCCGGATCGCTTGGGTACGCGGGGATCACGAGGATATTGGCGCAGGGTGGCGCGTCCAAAGATGGCGCACCGCCCGTGGGAGTTGCGGAGAAGCTCGGAGCCGCCGGGTTGGTAGTGCGAGAGAGGGAGGAGAGCAACAAGAGGAAGGGGAAAGGTGGTGGTGCTAGAATGACTACTGGTGGTGGCTTTGGTAGATCTGCGGTGCCGGTGGTGGCATGTTGAAGTTTTTATTTGTTTATTTATTTTTCTTTTTTGGAATTGAATTTTATCGGTTTCTATTTCGTATCATTATGTGACAAATCTGAAAACGCGAGAGCATGAATTTATATGGGACGAGAAAAGCGAAATCTAAGTCAAATGTATATTGTATATGATTTTTATTTGTTTGGGGGTGTTTCTTCTGTTTTTGTAACTTAAAAATTTAAAATAGTAATGTATGCATTTATTTTGATTTTGGATATTTGAATAGAAGTGATTTGCAGTTGTGATTGTTTTTTTTTTTTTTTTTAAACTTAGGAATGAGTCACTGGTTTGATGACACTTAAAAACTGTTTAATGGCATTGTGACGAGACAACTACATGATGTGTTGCGTTATGGTCATTTTGCCTTTAAACTGAATTCATGTTTTTCTCAAGGTCTGAAACACAACATGCAGTGCAGTGTGGTTGTGTTGACACAAAGCTGGTACTTAGATGGACACTAGCACAGCAGCTTGAGGTTGATATGACAAGATATTGAAGGTGATGAGCTATGATTAATTACTTTGATTTTATATGTTTATATAAAGATTAGAGGATCTCACGTGAAGAATTATCATATTTCCATATGATTTTATCTTTTTGTTAAATATAACCTCATGAGAAAGACCGTTAAAGCTTTAAAGCAAATGATTTGAAAAATAGAAACTAAAAATAATTTGGAAAAGTCAGAATGGCATCCAATAATAAATAAAAATCACAAGTGAATGCTATGACCTTGTCTCTTCTTGGGATTGGCATCGACCATGATCAATGGATGAGATAAATCTTTATAACGAATAAACTCAACAACTCAATCAAATGATAACTCAGACTTAATATTCATGCTCATCTTTCAAGCAAATCAAAATAGTAGATGCAAATAGTATTAGATCATCATAATATCAGATTCAAGCTTCTCTAATAGGTCTTAGAAAACAATAACAATTAATATAGGAATACTAGTAATACGGCTACTCCGGCGTCTCCAATGCATCACCAAAGAACACTGGATGAACGTCGTCTCCTTCCTTTCGCCACGAGAGTCCGGCATTCAGCTTTACTTCTTGGATGCTCTCTTTTCTCCCTCATTTCTTCTTTTTATATGCAGCTCCTCTCCTGTAACTAACCTCTGCCTCAATATTAGCTTTCATAATCCCCTTATAGAATACCCATCCCGATGATGCATTACATTACCCCGCCCATCAAGCTTGACCTTACCCTCAGGGGGCATTTGGTTCGAGATATGAGATATAACCATGGTAATGTGATATGCCTGGGAATGGAGTCGGGAATGCTATATGCCTGGGAATGTTGTGGTAATGTGATATGACCATGCTTGGTTCATGTTTGGTTGGTCAAGGTAATCAACTCAGTAATATTCCAAATTTCCCAAAATACCATTCTATATAAAATTTTGAGTAAATTTAAATTAAAATAAAGTTTTAATTAAAATTAATTAAATTTTAATATCAAAAATTAATTATGGCACATTTTTCTCAAATAAACTTGCATCTAAAATTTTGATCAAATGTCAAATAATAATAATAATAATAATAATAATAATAATAATAATAATAATAATAATAATAATAATAAAAGGATGGAGGGCAAAATGGGGATCCACATTACCATCAACTTGATAATTATAGATAGACACTTATTTTGGTAGTAATCCATATTACCACCAATATGGTAATGTGGAGTAAGTTGGTAATGTGGATTACCAACTCATTCCCACTACCATCTTTGCCAAACGTGGTAATGTTTTCACATTACAACCTCATTCCTGGAAATGTGAAAACATTACCCCCAACCAAACGCCCTCTCAAGGTCAAAGTAAAAAAATGCTTAGTTTAAGCTTGACTTGGAAATCAAGTCTTCAATGTAGTCAAACCCCGCATCCTCTGGTTCTTCATATTGTTATGTTTGCTGATGAATCAGACCTTGAACCATCCAAAGCAGAATTAACTGGCTTCTCTTGAACAAGAAGTTCTTTGGAAACCCGATGAGTAAACAAAGCAACGCTTCAAAGGCACAGGAAGATGCTGGTAACTCAATATCAAAATAAGCAAAATCTCATCTCCAACTTCATCAATGTCCCATAAATCATTCTACAACACACCAGTCCAAACTTCTTGATTTGTTTCACATCTTAAGAGACCTCCAGCTACAAGATTGCAATGAACTCTTTGTGTATCTGTATGGCATGGTCCATACTCTTCTACCATGATATTCCTGGCTTCCTCAACTAGCCCTGTAGCCTCACTCCATGCATTCCTCTAGACACAGGCTAATCCCATTTGGTTCAAACACAATCCCAAAGAAAGACGATTTCTTCTTCCCACAAGCATGCAACTTTGTGATAGTAGTTTTGGAGGAGGTAACAGACTCACCATAGTTCCCAGTAATATAATGTAGTGCCCTCATCTGTGCCTCAATTCCAGCAATGGTACTTGATGGCCTGGAGCCTCATTATAAATCTTTAAAGCCCTCTTCAATAACTTAAGTGCTTTCTCATGTTCACTTATAAACTCATAAATTGCAGAAACATCAGTGAGACTACAAACAATTTTCCCCTGTAGTGTTCCTTTAATGGACTGGAACACAGAAGTTGCTTTCTGATATGCAAGGATGGCTTCATCATAACGAGCCAAGGATAAGTAAGCATCTCCTATGCTGCAGTCCATAGAGGCCACCATCTTCAAATGATTTTGATGAAATCCATAGAAGTCTTTCAAGAATACAGCAACTGGTTTAGATTCTCCAAGCACTATAATCTCCTTGGTTATATATCCATACTGGAAAGTGAAAACTCCTCTCAATATCCAGGACGTAATTTTTATGTAGTAAACCCAAATCCACCATTTTGGAATTTCAGTACCGGGTATCAGGAAGCCAGAGAAGAGATTGAGAGTTTGGAAGAGCAGTTGAGAATATGGAGGCCAGTGAAAAATTTGGGGTTAATGAAACAAGAAGCATTCTAAGGTAAACATAGCTGAGAATTTCACAGAAAA